>CM047479.1:148928718-149528718 GCA_026122505.1 Aldabrachelys gigantea
GTGGCTATCTACAGAACACCTCTGCCCTAGTGGGAAGCACACTCTAATGGTGATTGGGCCAGATCCAAAGCTCATTGAAATCAGTGGGAGTCTTTCCATGAACTTCAGTGGGTCTAGGATCATACCTATAAAGCAAAGGGGGTGGAACTTTGGAGACTTGGATTCTATTCCTGACTTTGTCACACTGGCTTCCTCTTTCAGGGTCTATTCTACAGCAGAAAAGGTTTGTTGGTATAGCTATACAAGTATAGTTATGCTAAATCCTTCTAGTGTACATTCTGCATCTACCAGGAAAAATGTGATTTTACTGGTATAGCTTATATGAGTTCCCCAAACAAAATAAGGTCTTTTATACTGGCATAACTGCACATATACACTGGCAAAAACCCTAGCGTAAGTGTTGTAAAAAATCACACTCCTAATCAACAGTATTATACCTGCAAAATATTCTAGTGTAGACCTGGTCTAAGTGTGTGGTGTCCCTTCTATAAAACAGAAATGATGATAATATTAATCCAGGGATGAAAAGCTCTTTAACTTCTTCAGAAGGAAGATGTGGTACGTGTGAAATGCTATTATTACTCAGAGGAATTTGAATTAACTTCATGTTATTTGGAAGGACACAAAGTTTCTAACTTGTTTTGTAAATCAGGCAATAGGTGGGGTAGAACGTTATGTTGTTCTACTGGGCAGTACTGCTCTATGGGGCCCTGTAGGAAAGAGGCGTGGCCTCCTTCGGAGATTGACAGTGGGGCAGGACCAGACAGCCCCTGGTGGGTGGAACCAGGAAGCAGAGGGGCAGGACAGGAGCAGGAAGTATAAAAGTTGGGTGCTGTAGGGTAGTCAGGAGGCAGCTGCCAAAAGAGAGGGACATGTTCTCTCACTTCTGATGCAGAAAATTTCAGTTACCCTGAGGACTTGCTCAAGCTGCTAGACTTGACTGTTGTTGAAGAGCTGCTGGGATTGCAACTGGCCATGTATCCCCAGGAGATGGAGTGTGAGTCTGGGGCTCAGGTACACCATGAGGGGAGGGGAGGAAGGAGCCCAGCAATAGTCAATTGCAGTCTGGCTGCAGGAGCACCTTAAATATGGTCAGTGTGTTGCAGGGGGATTCCCTGCTGACCTAGTGGCAGACCTCTCTGCCTGTTAAGGCCCTGGGTTGGGAGACAGTGGAGTTGGGCAGGTCTGTGTCCCCCTACCCCTGCTGACCCAGCATTGGGGTGGCAGTACTCCCCTTCTTCAGGCCAAGAGGACTGTGCCTGTCTGGCTCCTACCAGAGCCAGGACAAGAGATTGTAGCTGGGTGCCTGACCCCTGGTTTTTGGGCTAGACTCTTTGGTGAGTGCCTGACCCCTGGCTGGGGGGTTGGGTATGGGTGTGCTAGACCATGTTTGGTACCCTGCCCTGTCTGAGGCCTGCATTCCTGAACCTATTCTATCTTGCTGGTGAGATTGAAGACTGAGACTAGTAATTTCCCCATTATCTTAGACCAGTGGTGGGCAACCTGCAGCTCCCATTGGCCAGGGATGGTGAACTGTAGCCACTAGGAACTGTGGGCAGCTATGCAAATGTAAACCAACTGTCTGGCCTGCCAGCTGATTACCCTGATGGACTAATTGTATGGCCCTCAGGTTGCCCACCACTATCTTAGACTGCCCTTCAAGGAGGAGTGACAGCAAAGAGGTGTGGCCTCTGAGATTGTCAGCCTGTGTAAGGGAAACCCCCAAAGAACCTACAGCTGCCACAGGGGCTTCCTTTAGCCTGTGCCACCTCTGCCTCACCTGCATGCTGGGGGAGCTCTTGTGGAACGCAGCTCTGCAGAACTCAGGCATTGTGTTCCCTCTGTGTAAGTCTCAGAATCCTCCCCCTCTTGCATTTTCTTACACTTAGAGTCAGCACTCAGAACCCAAGCTGCTTTCTCCACAAGAAGCATGTATTTAAAAATCCAACTGCAGACACTAAGGGCACTGATCTGACCTTAGTCACTAAGACACTGACCTGACCTTCCACCCAAACTCACACTTAGCCTTCCACCCAGTTTAGAAATGTCTGTATAGCCATTTTCACTCTTCCTTGCCTCTATACCAGGCTCCAGTGACCACTGGAAGTGGTAATGCCTAAACGCTATGAGACTGGCTCATCAGAAGCAAAGAGTACTTTATAGCTGCTGGCAAACCATGCAGATCTTAGTGCTCACACACAGGGCTGTTCCACGGTGTGCTGTTCCCTGATCTCCCCTGCTTCAGAAGCCATGGTACCAAAGCTGTAGGATAGGCATTAATGCTGACTGTCTTAGCGTTATCTTGCAGTTTTGCTGGGGCTGTTCTTCAGCTTGAGCCCCTCTCCCATCCAATGGTTGGTCTTTAGCCTGAACTTGTGGAGCCCCATGTGCATGGTGCTCATCTTAAAAGGCATCCAGGGGCTTAGAGGAAGGGAGGGATGCTCCTTTGACATTGCATGTGAAATGACCTAAATTGAGCTGTTTTCACCCCATCTGAGTTTAGAAGCAGGGTTAGGAAGATGATGTGGCCCAGGTTGTCTGTGCTCCTGAAAGGATTTACAATAAAAATACTGACAAGTCCAGTAAAGGGAAGCAGGGATTCTCCCCTCCAGAAAAGAATGCATTTTAATTATGTAAATCCATCATTTAATCTGCCCATTGTTCTCAGGAAGTCAAAGGAATAAATACACGGGATTAGATACTGGGATTGAGGAAAGACTATGTTACAAAAGGAGAGGGTGGTTAATTTTTGACAGGCAATGAGAGAGTTTTTGTTTGTATAATAGTCAAGTCACTCTCTGTGCTGTGGCTCACTCACCTGCATGTCGTCATCTTTGTGAGAAGTGTCAATAAATTACACAAGTATCTAAACACAAAACTCATCCTGGGGGAATTCCCAGAGCCCCCTGTATAAGGGATCCCACTGTCCTTTCCCCATCATATCTGTTTGCTGACAAGATGAAGTGTGCAAACTTGGCTGTACTGCTGGTGTTTCTACAAAATGCCATTGCATTGAATGCAGCCAGCACCATGCTCCAGAATGTGGTAAGATGCATATTTTGACTTCACGAGCTCCAATGTATTCTTTTCCTCCCTCTATTCAGGTTGCTAGGAGAATCTTTTACAATTGAGGCAAGTTGTCAGATCTCCACTTGTTCTGTGGGCTCTCTGCATGTAGCAAATGTAAAATATCACCTTTAACAAATGTGCTGGGACTTAATTATAAATCTGAAAACAAAATACACTGTTTTTAAAACAGCCAAATTCTGCTTTTGGTTAGGCAAATGCAACTCCCATTGAGAATCTGAATAGTTTAAATGCAGATTGTCATTAGTTTGCTGTGGTTTGCACTTGAGACTAACTCAATCCAAAACCACAGATGCAAACATCCCTCATCCTTTGGGGTGTTCTAGATCTGGATTTAGATCTTAGGTTCATTTGTCCAGCACTTTGAAAACACACTACACTATGAGCCTCTTGATCTCATAGGGCTTGTAGTGCTGTGGACTCAGGTCATGAACTCAGCATTGAAGGGGAGAGAGTGGCTTTCACTGTAGCATTATTAAGCAGTGGCAATTCCTGGTGATAAGAATCAGGGTTGAAGTGCAAATATATAGTAAACTGAGGATGGGGGAATTTAGTATGTCAAATTTCTCATTATGTGCACCCTTGGGTAAACCATAGTTTGTGCTGATATTTGTAAAATTTATGATGATCCTTGTAACTCTGCTGTTAATCACTGTCAGCCCCCATGTACAACATGATCAGGGAGCCAGACAAATAGCTACATACATTACCTTTTTGACAAGCTGGCACACAACCCTGTCTTCTCTGAATCCGCTTAAACAAGTGGCCCTTTTCCTGCCATCTCCCAGTTCCTCAGCTGTCCAAATGGCTGTTCTAGGGGCTCCTTAGGAGTGGGACTGTCTGACTGGCTGGGGGATTAGGGAGCAGGTCATGGAGATGCAGCAACATGAGGACCTGAACAGGTTCTTGGATGGAGGCCCTCAGGGGAAGCTGGCTAAAACTGGGGCTCCAGAGTGCTGTCAGAATGGATTTCTGCTTCAGGGTGGCTTTGAAGTTGGGCAGCTGGGGATGACACCTGCCATGCAGAGCTCCTGTAGGAATGGAGCATTGCTCTTGTATGGCTGACTAGAAGCTGCCTCCTTGTGCAAGTCCCTTCCTGACGCACACTTCTTTAGTTGAATCACACCATTTGAATCACAGTTTATCAAATGGTTTTGCAAGCACTGGAGATTGCCACGGTTCTCATTTGGTGGAGTTCAGCTGTGTACGCTGGTGGGCTGCATCCCTACAGTATAGTGTCTTGTGCAGTACATGGATTACTGTAGACTCCCAGGGATGCATGTTAAGATTCAAGAGTGACATCCGATCTTGCCAGTGCTATGGAGGGGTAGGACCTGAAACCTTATTCTATAAGATGGCAGTGAGCTGATATTACTTTAACATGAATGATGCACATTGTTTTGGACAGACTGAGCATCTGCAGTCTTTCATTGACCACATATAGCTTTTTTAAAAGGAAGGACTCCATGAAATAGCATTGTACCAGAAGAAATTAACTGGAAATTCTAATCAACATTAGAGCTGCTGGAGATGGCTCCCTTAACAAAATCAAAGCTTGAAAATACTGAGGAATACGGACTGCTGTTTAGATGTTGAGAGCGGGAGAGGGGGTCATGATTTAAACAGGAATGGGACACTGAGTTGCATTGTAGCAGGCATTTGTTTCCTTTCCAGCCTACACCGCTTCCTACTCTGGTGGAATAGACTCTTTTATTATAATAATTAAAAGTGGTTGAGGTTTGACAGTTTAAATCCACTTTTAAAAAAGTTCTCTCTTTAATAAATTGATATAAAGGGCAGCTTGTAATCTGTATCAGATGAAGTACTGTACCACAAAGTACCAGGCTAGCACAAATGGGGGGGGCCTTATCAAAGGTAAGTACAATAACCATGTTTGTCTGTTCATTGGATATTTTCCTCTGCTCCTTTTTTCACTGTTCCTGCTGAGCAGAATGCAAATCCAGTGATGTGGGGAGACTGAGGGTGACAATTTCAAAAAGCACCTAAGGGACTTAAGTGCCCAAGGCCCGTTTTTTAATAGTGACCTAAGACCAGATTTTTGAAAGCTATTTCAGTGTTGCTGCACTTAGTGTTGTAAAGCCTAACCAAGTTAGTGTCAATTCCCTTTTCAAAAGGATTTAGGCGTAGAGGAGCTCAAATGTAGGGGTTGTGTTAATCCAATAAACACTGAGTGTGGAACAGAAGCCTGTTTATCTCACCATTAGAAGTGGACAAATTTAGTCATGGTACAAAACTATTCAAATTCAACAGCCAATATTTTATTTTTAACTCTTGCTGCCCCAATTAAAAATTTTATACCCCTGTGCACTGATGGAGAGAGCAGTGATGCATGGCCATGACTCCACTTAGTACCCTGTAGTAGCAGGCATACTGGCTACTGCAGGCTTGGGGAGTTTGTCTTCAGCTCATGTGTATGTGTCTACTAGGGCTGGCAGAAATATATCAAATGAAACATTCCCAGTGGGGAAGATAGATCTAGTAAAAATTTCCTGTGAAGATTGGTCTAATTTCTGTGGCTTCTTCCATCAGTCAAGTACAAACAACTTTAATTTCAAAGCACTTTACAATGGACTAAAATCACTAACTAGTCCTGTTGCAAAGACCATTAAAAGCAATGGCTCTTTAAGATTTAATATTTCCTGCTCTGCCATTTACTGACTCACTGTCTGATCTTATAAACATGCCTTAACTTTCCTGAACCTCCATTTTTCCGGTGTTAAAATGGTTATAGTATTTAACTACCTCTATAGGGGTGTGGTGAAACTTAGTGAATTGATATAGAGAAAATACTGTGTTCACTGGAAGAAATTATTACAACTTAATGTTTTCAGGATCTATCATCACAGCTTAACTTTTCCCCTGCTTGGGGACTGTCAGTCCTTTGCTGTTAGATTCCTAGTAGCAGGTTGACAATTTGCTTTCTGAAACTTGTTCTTACAGCCATTTGCCAATGTGACCAGCTCTTTGAATGACCATGGAGTGTGCCAATGCTCAGTGTACCTGCCAGACACAGTGTTTCCTGTGCAGAAGGTCGAGATGTTGGAAATCACAGCCCAAGTGCTTTCTGAGAAATTTGAAAGAGAACTTAAAGTAAGGAGCTTTGGTTTTTGGTTTTTTTTTTTAGTGAACATGAAACAGCCCAGCAGTCAGAACTGTGCAGGGCCTGTCTTCCAAGTAGCTGCAGTGAAGGGCATGTAAAAATCACAAGGAAAAGAGTGATTAAACATAACGTGCGCTATTGTAGCATGCAAGCAGGGCCTTATAATATGAGGTTTGAGTATCCTCAGGCATCATTCTTGGGCCCACAGGCACATGGTGTTCTTTGAGGGATGGAGGAAGGGCTTTGCTACTCTTTATGAACCATGGAACAGCCTTGTTGGCCTGTAATTGCTATATACAGTTACAGAGGAAGCCATGATTCCTGTTCCCTCCTGTGGTACTTATATGTAGCCAGCATATGGGAGGGAATGAGGGGGAAAAGAGCAAGTGTCTGCTTAGCCCAGGCTGAAGCATGGGGAAAAAATCCACCAGCTGACCCTCTCCATTCCGTTAACAGTTGAAGAGAGAATCAATTTTCTGTCAACATATGATGCTCTAGCAATGACAACTGGATTACGTATTCTAAAGACCAACTCCTTACTCTTACACTAGTTTCCTTCCTTGTTACAAGGATTCAGATCTAGTCTCTCCCATTCTCCCCCTCCCCATCCTCAAGAAAAAACAAAAGGCAAAACTAGGGGACTGTTTCTCAAGAGAAGAACCTGCATTTGATTTGTCGGTAAATGAATATTCAGGGTTTAAATTAGGTGTCCAGGAGAAAAATGTTGGACTTCTCCAGGAGCCAGAGATATTAAGAAATGAAGTGTCCTTGAATTCATCAGCATAAAAGGCACATTAGTAGACTATAAATGCTAACCATAAATATTCATAACTCTGATTATTCTAGAAGTGATGTATAAAAACAAAATGGAGGGAGAATCCTACAGAAGGTAAAATAAATTTTGCTTTGAAATAGCTAGAGCTAACCATGACACATTCAGTTGTCAGTAAAGCTATGAAGGGCAATTTGACAGAAATCTCAGTGGCTCTCAGCACAAGTTATCTGATCACTTTAGGACAGTGGTTACCAAACTATTGTACTGGTGAGCCCTTTCACATAGCAAGCCTCTGAGTGCAACCCCCCCTTGGTAAATTAAAAACTTGTTCATGTATAATGTTAAACATACTGGAGGCAAAGCAGGGTTTGGGGTGGAGGCTGACAGCTTATGATGCCCTATGTTATAACATCATGACCCCCTGAGGGGTCCCAAACCCCAGTTTGAGAACCCCTGCTATAGGAGGAATGTGGAACTTAACATTAATGATCCATGAAAACACTAGGTATTTAAGGACCCTAAAGTGTTCCATTGTGGTCAGTAGCCAAATTTCAGTTGCTTTAGAAAAGGACAGGATCAGGTCTATAATTCCTATCCTGAAACTTGGACTAATTCTGCAAGGCCCTCCCAAATCAGAGGGGACTGAAGCCAATCTCCTACTGAAGAGAAATTGTGCAATGGGAGTTTTGCTTGCGTAAAGACTGAGTACAGATGGCAGGAGTTGGCTGACTTTTTGCAACCCTGTAGCAGTTTTCTTTTTTTTTTTCTTTAAAAGCTGGACTCTAGTGACCAGATCCTCAGCTGATGTTTTCTTGATGTCAGTGGAGATGTGCCAGTGCACACCAGATCAGGAACAGGCCCTCACTTTTCAACTACAGTGACAGATACAAAAAAAAACTTGACATAATCCAAGTTTCACTGTACTTATGTTGAGTCTGAAGTTAAACAGTGTTATAAAGCATCAAGTTAGGTATAGTGTGACAGATCTCCAATGTGTTTCCAGGCAAAGAGAAATCAGGTCAGAAATGAAAACTAAACGTATTTTAGTTTAACTATGAGGGTGTAAAAATTTTGTAGTTAATTGTCTGTAGAAAGAAAATACCAGGCATTGACCTACTCATCTGAGTTGAAAAAAATTTAAATGTATGGATGGGGCAGAAGATGCTTGAATCTGTGTGCATCTTTATACTTGTTTCATGTAAACACATTTCTCAGGCTCTTTGACATGATTTTCTCACCCTCATTGTTTAACCCAATGTACTACTAGCTTCCTGAAAATGTTTATGGACAAAATGAAATAATAAAATCAAAAGATCTGAACTCATCCTAGCGATAGCGGGGTCTGAACCAAACCTCTGGGTTCCAAACATGCTCAAATTTTAGGGATGTTCAAATTCTGATTCAATTTTGCAGCCCAGACTTGCCTCTATACATTATGGAGTGGAAAAGTCTACTAAACTACTGTAAAATTTGAAACTAGGCAAATCAAACACTTGGATTTTGGTTTTGTGTCTGAGAACCACTTTACAAAGAGGTTTGGGGTAACAGACAGATCCTTGCTAATTTAAACAGATGTAGCTCCATGGAAGTTAGTTTCCACCTTGCTCATTTACACCAGCTGAGGATCTGACCCAAATGCCATAACTGCATTTCACCATCCCCTTCTGGGGGGGTCAATCTTGCCGTACATGCTCCATTTGACACTAATGGGAGATGTTCCTGAGTAAGGACTGCAGGGCAGCCGTTTAAGAGGTGCTAGACATGTATTAAAGTCAGATATACAACCTAATTGAATCATAGAATATGACAGTTGGAAGGGACCTAAGGAGGTCTAGTCCAACCCCCTGCTCAAAGCAGGACCAATCCCCAGACAGATTTTTGCCCTGGATCCTTAAGTGGCCCCCTCAAGGATTGAACTGATAACCTGGGTTTACCAGGCCAATGCTCAAGCCACTGAGCAATACCTCCCACCCCCCTGATTGTAGGCTGCTATGTCAACAAGTGGGAGGTGCTTAGAAAAACAGGAAATGCATTTTACAGGCAGCTATTTGGATATTCCAAATCAGTAAAAACTGTAGGCTGAAAATACTGGAGTAACTTTTTCAACTGTAACTTGAAACTTTACCAGAATAAAATGAACCTGTGGGACTAATGCAGGAATCAGCTCTCTCCATCAGTGGAGAGGAATATGGCTCTTTATGCACCTCATTAGAAGGGAAAAATAGCAAGTTAAACACAAGGGGAGAATGTGCCTGTCAGTGCTTTGACCACAATGCCCGGAACATGCTCCTGCAATAAAACAGGAAGAGCGAACTAGGGTGACCAGATGTCCTGATTTTATAGGGACAGTCTTGATTTTTGGGTCTCTTATATAGGATCCAATCCCCCTCTCATCCTGATTTTTCACATTTGCTGTCTGGTCACCCTAGAGCAAACACAGCTGCCCAACAGATGAAATTATATGAAAGGCAGATTATTCTGTTGGAAATGTTCTCTTAATCTCAGGCTGCGTTATGACATGTGGATGGCATGCTCACTATGTGATCATGGAGGTCAGACTTGCAACTGCATTGGCCACAGGCACATGCAACTTCTTAGAATTGCTTGCTCATGTTATTTCTATCCCAGTTTCCCTTCCTCTCTATCCGCTTTCATTCTATGCCATCCTTCTGCTTCCTCATTTTTTTGATTCCCACCCTCCAGCTGCATGCTAGAGGAGAGTCTGCTTGCATGCCAAGAAACCTGTGGTCAGTACCAGGTTCAGGTAACTGCCACAATAAAGGAACAGTACAGATTTTCTCTCTGCCCTTTTCAGGCCCTTGTGACAATGCTTGCAAAGAAGGAAACTAGATAGGAATTATTCTTATGCATGCCTAAAATAGCTGAATTTCTTTAAGAGTGACATTTGTGCCTCTGCAGAGGTCCAGCACAAAGCTTATGCACTGCTCAAACCCCACTGCAAAACTCTGACTGTGGGATCTGTACCCCAAAATCTAGTTTGTGTACTAGATTTGAGATGGTGTGTTGGCCTGTTAGATGGGAGCAGATCACTTTGATACAGTCACAAGTTAAGGCAAAATGGGTCTAACTGCTAAGCAATAGGGCATCCATCTTGGGGGCACATTCTGTTAGATGGCCTGGCTGGCCAACTGGGGAAAAACAGTCTGAGGGAGAAGGAAGACTGGGCCTTGTAGCACACTCCAAATAGGGCTTATGTAGTGCCTCTGCCTTGTGCTGAAATTGAGGGTGGGGGGGGGGGGGGCACAACAGATCAAGACATCTGAGAGAAACAAAACTCCTGGGCTCAGGCCTGAAGCTCTTACTTATGAGTAGCCTTTACTTATGCAGGTAGTCCACTGACTTCAACAGGTTGCAGATTTGGCATGTTTTTGACAACCTAACTTTTTTTCTTTTAAAACAAATGCTTTAAGTGATATTTGCAGCAGGATAGGTACCCAGATTCCTGAATGTCTGAGCCTGTGGTATAGGTAATTGCCTACCAATATTCTCTATACGGTGGCCATCTTTGTGCTCAGTTTTCAAATGCATTTTTGTGCATATGGTGGGTTCATGTGCAAACTTTACATGCACAGTTTAGTTGCCAACCCTTAAGCGTCTTCTCCACAGAGAAGTTTACTGAAGGAAATCTCCCAGATCTCAGTGGATTTCTGTGATTAGCCAGGCAGTCAATCTAGAATCCATCTAAGTCTTCCAACAAGATGGGTCTTGCTCTATGGCCTGGTCCATGTTTGGGTGGTAAGGGATTTTAGACATTCCTATGATTGATGCCGAACTGTTTTCTTCATATGGATATAAATTTAAACACATTGTATTTGGCAGTCAAAACTAAGTTTAATTATTCCTTAGTTTGAATGTACACAGGGTTAGGATTGAGATCCAGATCCTCAGTCTGTGTAAATCAGTGTAGATTCATTGGAATCTACGGACCCATGCCAGTTTACACCAGCTCAGGATCCATGGATGTGTGTGTGTTGGAAGATCAGATTGGTTTATAATGGCTAATCTCTGGAGATGTAATTAGCACAAAAATCCAAAAAATGTAATTTCTATGAAGGATCCTCTCTCACATCATGTTTTCCTTAATGAAAGTAAGTTAGGGTCCAAAATAAGCAACAGAATTGCATTTTTTGGTATATTGCATCTATATCAGTGATGTGAAATACATGTCACACCTGATTTTTGGGTGTGACGTGACATTTCCAATTTGGCATGACCTAGCCTAGATAACACAGAACAGCAGCAAAGAATGTGGAGCTCACTCTTTTCACTTTACTGACATGCATGCTGTATTGCTCACACCTTGGAAAAACCATTGCTACTTTGTAATGTTCTCTCTTTCTCATAAGAAAGAAAGGGAAACTATCCTCTTATGCTTACCACAAAAGTCATCAGGTTTAAAAGATCATGTCAAAGGAATAGTCAGTGCAAAAAAAATTCAGTGTTATGACTCTCATATGGTCTTAAGTTACTTGGGATAAATTCTGCCCTAAGGTGTGTGCACACTGAAATGCACATGGTATGTATCTGAGGGCCAAAGTTGGCACTCATTTTCTGTGTGCATATGGACTTCAAGACTTCAGTAAAGAAAATTGGTAGGTAAGATCTTGTGGGAAGTCTAAAGGGGGGAAGTTCAGGAGAACTGACAGTCTTTAAGAGACACTAAAGTTACAAGAGCAAATGATCCCAATGCATGGGAAAGATAGAAGTATGGTAAGAAACAACCCTGGCTTAACCAGGAGATCTCCAAAGACCAGAAACTCAGTCATACAAAAGTGGAAACTAGCTCAAATTACAGAGGATGAATATTAAAAAAAAAAAGCATGAAAGCTCAAAATTAGACCAAGGTGCAAAACAAGATTAATCTAGCTAGGAACATAATGTGTAACAAGAAAACATTTGACAAATATGTGAAGCAAGAGGAAGACCAATGACAGGAGAAGTCCATTACTCTGTAAGGAGAGAAAGACAATAGCTGAATACACAGCAATGTCTGAGGTGTTAATTGCCTTTATTTTCACCAAAAAGTTAGCATGACTAAAAGTGAACATCTATGTAAATGAGGTAGGACCTTAGGCTAAAATAGGGAAAGAACAAGTTAAGAATTACTTGGACAAGTTGAATGTCTTCAGGTTGGCAGGACTTGATGAAATAAATGCTAGAATATTGTGACAAACCTAGACTGATTGGGTACAGGAATCTGGTAGAGGAGAACCAGTGTCCATAAGACATCTGGAACCAATTAACAGGTTAGAAGTCATCAAGGGTAACAGGTTAATCAGATCACCTGAAGCCTGTTTAGAACAGGCTGGGACTAGTTTAAAAGGAAATTCTTTCAGAGATGTTGGCTGGTAGGAACTGACAGTAAGTTGGTGTGTAGTGGGAAGACTGAGAGAAAGAAGATGCACAGTAAAAGAGCCAGAGGACAAGCATGGGGAGGGTGCTGCTAGGGTCTATTTGAGAAAGTAGCCCAGGGAAGGGCTATAGCTCTGGTGGTATAGGAAAATTAACTGTTGCCAGTGCCATTGGGATCCCAATGCTGGAACGTGGAGAAGAGGATGGGCCTGGGTTCTCCTCAACCTGCCCCACACCTCTACAAAAATGCTCCTTGAGTAGGAAGACAGGGGCTAAAGAGGGTTCTTACACCAAACCCTTTGACTGGCTGATGGTGGAAGTGAGTCAGTAAGCTATAACCCTTCCGTCTAGGAGGGAAGAGAGGCAACAACAGGTTTGCCTCAGAGGTTTGCTGTAACCCTCAATCACCTAGAAGCAGAGGACTCCCTGAGGCAAAGCTGGAGCTCTGCCAAAATAATGAACTGGCTGAAGATATCACTGAACCATTAGCATTATCTTTGAGAATTCATGGAGGATGGGAGAGATCCCAGAGCCTGGAAAAGGACAAATATAGTACCTATCTATAAAAAGGGGAACAAGACACCTCCTGCAATTAGACAATGGTCTGAAATAGGATGAAATTCAATAGACATATGCAAAGTACTACAGTTAGGAAAGAATAATTAATTGCAAAAATGCAAAATGGATATGACTGCCTAGGAACATGTACTGCAGAAAAGGATCTAGGGTTTGTGACATCACAAAATGAGCAATCAATATAATATGTTGCAAAAAATTGAACATCATGCTGGGATGTATTAGCAGGAGTGTTGTAGCAAGTCATGAGAAGTAATTCTTCCATTCTACTCAGCACTGATGATGCCTCAGCTGGAGTATGGTGTCCAGTTCTAGGCACCACACTTCTGGAAAGATGTGGACAAACTGGAGAGACCAGAGGAGAGTAACAAAAATGATTAAAGGTCTAGAAAACATGACCTATGAGGGAAGTTTGAAAAATTGGGTTTGTTCAGTCAGGAGAAGAGTAGATAAGGGGTGGGGGGAGGGAAAGAACCTTTTAGGTAACTGAAAAGTGTTATAAAGAAGAGGGTGATAAATTGTTCTCTTTACAACTTGTCCTGCCCTCAGTGGTTAATGGGCTTAAATTGCAGCAAGGGAGATTTAGGTTAGACATAAAAAATTTCTGAACTATGAGTAGTTAAGCACTGGAGTAAGTTGCCTAGGAGGTTGTGGAATCTCCATCAGTGGAGGTTTTTAAAGAACTGGTTAGACAAACACCTGTCAGGGAGGGTCTAGATAATATAGTCCTGCCTCAGTGCAGGGGACTAGACTGACCTGTTGAGGTCTCTTCCAGTCCTACATTTCTAGTAGTCTATATTTAATGGCTTCCCTCAGACTCAAAGTAGTTATCACAGTTGTATAAAAGAAACTTTTGAAAAGAGTCCTCTTAGTTTAAGGAGGCAAACCAAAAGTAAGTCACTGAGATTCAGTAGTCAGACACATTATGTGCCTAATTGATTGTACTGTATCTGCCCTGGACCAGTATTGATGTACCATTGACTAAACTCCCAAAGACCTGCCCCAGCATGTACTCAGGTTCAGTATATATCTTGGAAAGAATTATTTGGGGGAAGTCTCTTCTATGGTTGTTACAAAGCCCTGGTCAGGAATCTGTAGGTGATATTATCTCTAGTCTTAATAAAAAAAACTGTACTCAGGTCAAATTTTAACAGGCCATTTTGGAGCTGTCCCCTTAATAAAAATAGATTTTAAAACAATTGTGACTGGGACAAAACTCTTAATTCATGTTAAGATAATGTCAAATTGATTTTTTTTTTAATCCAACAAATTCATTTTAGGTCTGGGAATATGCATGATCCATTTCAGTCCAGAAGGTAATATTTAGGGAACTGAAATATTGGGGCTTATACTGGAAATGCCTTCTGACTCCAAAGTTGCTACTTTGACACAATAATATAATTATTTATTCTTGCTGAGAGATGCTTCATACCATTAAGGAAAAATTGGTACGGTTTTAAGTCGTATAGGAGGAGGATTAAATCTTTCTCAAGATGTTCCATTTGTATGGAACTTTAAGGTTTCGGAGAATGCTCTAAATCCATATTATGGTCTTGACATTCTCCTTGACAATGTTTGCAGTATGACCTTTATGTTAGTAGATACATGTGCAAAAGTATATTTATCCAGCCATCTGTTTAGTGGTTCCACATCTGAAGAGGCTGCTGTGCATCAGTTATTCTCCCTAAAGGCTAAAATAACTCGCCTCAACTGGTCTTCAGTTAAATCCAGTTCCAGCTGGATGAATTGGATTTGTAAGAGTGCACTGTGCTAAAATAACCCCTTCTTCAGGGGACTCCATTAATTCTGATGCAGAAATAATTAGATATTATTTGGAGTGTGGAGGCCTAACCAGTGTCCACTGAAGTCAACAGATAGTCTTCGAGAGATTGGTGGATTTTGTTACTTTTTCACCCTGGAGAGTACATCTACACAGCATGTGGCAGGCTACAACAGTGAGTCTCCAAACCCAGGTCAACAGGCTTGGCCTTGTACTGTGTGCTAAAAATAGCTGTGTAGGTGTTATGGCTTAGGCTGCAGCATAGGCTCTGAGGCCTAGGGAGGAAGCAATTTTTAGCACAGGAGTAAGAGCCCTTGTCTGACTGGGGCTCAGACTCGCAGCTGTGGGTTGTGTAGACATATCCCAACATTCTTCATGTACATCATTTATTTGAAATAATCACTAAGTTTCCTGGTAGAATCTGCACCTTGAAATTCTATACAATCCTGTAAAAGTGAACTTAGAGGGAACACTAGTGAGTTTAAGCGGGTGGCTTGCCCTGTACGGGCTGGAGGACCTGGGATTAACTCTCCCTGAGATTAACCTTTTGTGGGCTTGGCACCAAACATATTTGTGAGCCCCCCGGGGGCAATAGATCATGGAGTGGGAAGGTCAATCCCAGGAGTGAGGCACCAGCTGGGGCAATGGGGCATGGCATGGTGGGGGTGGGTCTGCTCTGCCCAGCTCAGTGCAAGGGCACTGTTCACAAACTGGCAGTTGCCAGAGGCAAACTGGGCCACCCGGCCCTGTGCTGCCAGAGTGCCCCTTCCCCTTGGGAGTGGGCCTGGGCCATGCCTCACAGCCCCCTGCTCAACACCACCCCACTCCCTAGGCCCAGCATCCTCTGGACATGTCCAGGCCTCCCCCACAAATGCTCAGTGCCCTGCACATCACCACCCTGCCCAGTGCCTCTCAACCCCCACCACAACTGTCCACCCCCTTCCCAGAGCCCCCCCACTACTGCCCAGAACCCCTACTCCCTAGTGCCCCAACACACACAGATCTCCCCCACCCACATGACCCACCACTGCCCAGTACCCTTCCCCACAGCCCCACCACCACAACTACACAGTGCCACCCCCGACCGCACTCACCAGGCCTGCTGGGAGGTGACTGTGTCAGCTGGGTTGAGCCAGCAGCGTGGATGAGGCTGGTTCCGTTCCTGGGGTGGGGAATTGTGCTGGCCCCTTGGGAGCAGCACAGTCAGCCAGTCGAGGGCCTGCCCCGGTCCTGGCTCCTCAGGACCCTCTTGCCTGGAGGGGCTCAGCCAAGCCCCTTCACTGTCCCCTCATCCCAAACTGGCCAAGACTGGTCAGAGCCAGAGCTGCACTGAAGTCTGGCCAGAGGATAGAGAAGAGAAGACAGGTGGGGCCAGAGGAGTGAGCAGTGGAGGGGCCGGAAGCGGAGAGGAGCTAGCAGCAGGCTGGCAGGGCCTCAGGGCAAAGTGCAAACAGAGCAGGCTGGGCTGGGGGCCCTTTTGAGCATGGTCTGGGCCCCACAGCACTGCTGTAAACTTGGTATTGCTGTGGCAGCCAGCCCTGATTACTGGAGGAGGCACACGTGACAGGGATCAGGTGATTCCCCAATAAAGAGTAGCTGGAAGCTGAAGTGAAGGGAAAACTCAGGGAGAGCAAAGCCTGGTGGGAGTGAGGAGGCTCCAGCAGAGTCCTGGGATTTGTGACTAAGGGTTTATCTGCACCAGTGGTACCCAACCTTATTACACAGGAGTGCCACATAAACCTGATGTGGGCCAAACAGATTCTACATATTTGAATAAGATTTAAAAAGTCACTTGTATTTATATTTGAAGTTCAGCTTGTTTATTTATTTAGATATGTAAATAGACAATATTGTAAACTAAAATGATGTAAACATGATAAATGCTAATGAACTGGCTGTTAGTATATTGTGTTGAAGTAGGCCACAGGCCTTATTAAATGCTCTGGTGGACTGTGTCTAGTCCACAGGCCATAGGTCCAACAGTTTGGACCATGGGGGGTGTGAATAGCAATACACAGCAAGATGCTGCACTGTAACTCACTCATGTGGATGCTGCAGATGCAAACCATAAGGTTCCAAGTTTGCCTTCATGTAATCTTCTTCAAACAGGACTATGTTTGTGTGAAGAAGGAACCTGCTAGGTCAAGTCCCTGGCATCCACACAGGGAGTTACAGAGCAGCACTTTAGTTCACCCTGCAGGGCAGTACAGATGTATCCTAAGATCCCAGCTAGGAAGTGCTGGCAGTAGCCTGATATGGCAAGGGGGACCCTGACAGACCAGGGGAAAGACAGCAAAAGCTCTCCAGGGAGGGAGGCTTGGGAGCAGGAAGAGAAACATTTGCTTGTTCAAGTTTAATTTGGGACTCAGTTTTATTTTTAGTTTATATTTTGTGAATAAACCCAGGCCCCAAGGAGGGGTATTTTGACCTCAGAAAAAGAGTGTGGAGTCTGCATAAGGGGCCCTTATGGGGACAACAGAGGCAGGTGTTGCAGGGTGACTTCTGGCCATGAGGGGTTGCTCACAATGCAGCTTCCCATGTTGCAGTGAAGAATAAAAAAAGTGTGGATTATGAATGAAATTCTGCCCTCAGTAATGCACATGCAGTTCCAGTGAGATTGCACAGATGTAAAGATGATATCAAACATGCCTGTTATATTTACTGAACTGAACTTTGAAAATGCTTGTTTTTTTAGGTTAGCCAATATACTAAAACAATTGAAATGTACGAAGAGAAAATCCAAAACCTAACGATCAAGGTGGAACATATGGAGTCGACCAGTGTTTCTTACAATGGAGTTGGACTTTCAGTTACTGAAACTAGAAATCAATGAAATGGAGAGACTGGTCGCTCAGCTGAAATCCACACTGGTTGGAAGCAATGTGATTGTTGAACAACTATACATGGAGGTAGAGTATGAGGGTTATTCTGCCATTCAGAAACATTCAGTTCTGTTACACCAGTGAAATATGGAGTGTCTCTACTATTGTCAGTGGAGTTAGTCTGGATTTAAATCAGTGTCAATTAAAGCAAATCATGGCCATGAGCATGTTAGCATGTTTCTTCATATGTGACACAAAAATGGCAATTTTTATCATTTGTGTGACTGAAAGTTAAAGTTCTTGGATGCTGCTCTAATAAATAAATATACTGTCTATATTATTATAATATTGACTTATGGGCACCCATGCCTGAAAGCTTCTGTGCTCCAACAAATATAATTAAAAACATAACTTTTTAGTGTAGTGACCCAATCAATGTAAAATCAAGAACCTCTTCCCAATATTCAATAAATCAGATTTTCAAATTTGTTATCACTCACCTGATTGAATAATTGCTTTTGTTGGTAAGTACAATATCATTAGTTTATTTACTGTCTTCAACATTAAATGAGTAGATTATTTATCTGGGCAGGTAAACGTTCAAAACACATCTGAAAGGCTGAAATCATTTAACAATATGTAAGCATGCAGACTCACCCCACGGCACCTCCCGCAGTGACTTCTGGGAATTAGCTCATTCCAGCTCTGGAGCACCCTCTTCAGGCTGGTGATCTGCTGCCTCTTGGCTCCCATGTCCCTCCCAGGACCCAGTGCCCCTTTATCTGTCTTAGGGTCTCCCCTCACCAGCGAACCTCCACCTACTATCCCCACCTCACCTCAGTATATGGCTACTGCCAGTCATCATCTAGTTCCCACTCCCTGGGGCAGACTGCAGTATCAGCCTACTCATCACTGGCAAGGTTGGGTTTGGACCTGTTGCCTTTGCCTAGCCCCAGGCTGCCCTCTAGTACCCCAGTACCTGTTGGTCTTATGCTAGGCCACAGCCTGTGACTTTCCAGGCTGGAGCTCCCCAGCTCCTCTGCTTTTCCCCAGCCCTGCTCCACTCAGGTACTCTGTCTTTAGCTCCCTGCAGCCAGGCCCTTCTCCTACAGTTAGAGAGAGACTGCCTCACAGCCTTTTTATACAGGCCAGCTGTGGCCTGATTGGGGCATGGCCCACCTCTGACTGCTTCCCCAATCAGCCCAGCCTTTAGAGCTGCAGCCTTCTCCAGGGCCGCTTTCCAGCCCTCTCAGGCAGAAGTGGCTGTCCACCCTGCTACACGCTAACAGTTAATAACCAAGTAAGCCTTAGTGGACATTTCTGGGTGATCTTTAGCATTATGGTATATAATTGAGTGCTAAAATCACAAACATTTCCTTGTAGTTACACACATTAGCTTGAGACCAAATGTTCATGCTAAAACTTATTCTAGGGAATATTTCCTAAAACTTGTTCTGCAGCACATTTTTTGAAATGATAAATCAAGCCTAAAATGTTTGTGAAATAAAGTTGACTGTAATTTAAAGTCATGCTGAATTTTTATTTCTCTAGGTCAAGAATCTGACTCTCATGGTAAATGATCTGGAATCATTGGACAAAAACAATATCCTTGCAATACATCGAGAAATTGTGGCTCTCCAGAATAGATTGAAGGAATGTGAAAAACACAGAAATCAAACCACAACACCCTCTTATTTCCCACCAGGTAAGCATTGCATGTATAAATCACATGAGAAGGGATGGGAGAAGTAGGAAGAAGACTGAGTTAAATGAAATGACAAGTCTTGGAATATTTTCCAGACGTACTAACATTTCAGCAACAGGCTGATACAAAAGATGAGGGCAGGAAACAAACACTTTCACATACTCTTACTGTTTTCCAAATTTTTCCACTTGAAAAATAGTACAAAAGTATGAGAAATAATGTTTTGCCCTTCATCCAAACTCTCTTAGTAGTACCTCAGTACCAGCAATATTATTTGAAACAAATCAGACTTATAGAAGCATTAATATCCATTTAATTTTGAAATAAGATTGCTGTGAGTTAAGTTCAATAATAGATTCAATATGTCGACAGTTAAGAACAAACCATAATGCCAGAGGTAGCGATACACAATAGAGATGTAAGGCGAATGGCTCAAATTGATTTATGGAGTTGGTAGGTTGCAAGCCACTTTGCATCATGTGCATTAGTTTTCTTGCACTGCATTAACTGAGGTATGAGCACCTCCAAACATCCGTATTTGTGCCAAGTACTGAGACCATATTCTTAGCCATGCTAATTGCCATTTGCAGAGCTACAGCTCCATGCCTGCATTGTGTGCTATATCTGGAAATAAGGTCTCAGGCTTCAATGGTCCATTCCCAGTCAATAAATCACTTAAACACGTGTTTAAATGCTTTGCTGCATCTGAGCCTGATAGTGTGTTTCAGCAAGGGAGCAAAACCCGGGGCTACGCCATCTTCTAGAAGAGTGTCCCCAGAGGAAAAATTGATCGGGGGAAGTTACGGTGCACAGAATGGCTGCAACCTCTGCTCTGGCCAACAGAGCCCCACAAATGGCTGGTGCTGACCAAGAAGGAGCTTGACACACGTGTTCGACAGGGGTGGAGTGCTAGGCAGCAATTCAACACAGCCTCTCTGCAGCTTCTATCAGCAGGGTTCCACAGAAGCCCTAGGAAGAAATGAAATCTGTTTCCCACCCTCAGCAGTGAGGGCAGTGAGTGAATTCCTGATCCCCACATGCTTTGGCACCAGGGGTCAGGCTGGGGGAAAGAGGTGTGGGAAAAGAGATACAACAGAAGAAAGGAGACAGTGGAGCTTAGGAAAGATCGAAACACAAACGCAAGAGAGATGGTGAGTTTCATTGCAAAACCATATTTCATAGGCTGCCACAAACTTTACAATTCCAGTTGAATACACATTACCACTGGATTCTGCAGACATTACCAATAGTTGGACTGAAAGACCACAAATATTGTCCTGCCTCTAGGGCAATGCATCCCTCTACCTGGATGCTGATAAATCATCACTGCCAGAAATAAATTTGATCTCTCTATTTGTGAAGAGAAAATGTTTTGCATTTGCAAGCAGCAGTTTTCTCCAAGTGGGAGGTGTGTTCCAGTCATTTCCCAGGGAAAGCATCTTCAGACAAGCCACAAGGGTTTCTCCCCACCCTTGCTCACATTGCTCTGTATTTTGTGGACTGCTGAGAAGATGTTTCTGACCATAGGCATCTGCTCATCTGGGCCTCAGTGGCAGTATGAGTTTCCTGATTCTGCTCCACTGCTGTTCTTCAACCCTCCATAAGAGGGACCAGCTTTAGGTGTGAGAGGATAATTGTGTCTTTGTTTATTTACCTCTGTTCTCAATGCTAATAAGGGGGCAATGATGATAGAGAGGTGGCCACAGCACAAATATATTAGGAATAGACTAATCCCAGCAACTCTTTTCACATAGGCTTGCAAACCAGTCATCAAATGATATTCACTGAACAGATAAAATAACAGTGATTGTGTCAAAGACAATCTATCCACTAGAGCATGTGCAAACTCTGCACTGATTTGATATCATCAGCTATTGCCCTCAATTGATCAATTAATAGAAACATGAAACTCAGGTCTTGCAGGAAAACATTACTTCCCCTCTAAGAGGGAGCATTGTCTAGTGGTTAAAGCACCTGACTTTGAGTTAGGAAATGCTGGTTCTAATGTTGGTTCTAGTCTCGGCACTGCCATTCACTTTGTGTGTGACTGTGCAGGTCACTTAACACGTATCTCAGATGACCAGGCTTTTAAAGGGAAAAAACTGACACACATTCATGAGGACATCTTTTAGGGCTGCAGAGAGTTTGACACAAGGAAACTTTTTTATTTTTAAGTGTACTAATGTCACCACCACCAGCTTCTGACCCAGGGAGACCTGCATATTTTGGAGTGGAGGATTTTTCCAATACTTTAGTGTTGCATTTATTGTGAAACATTGAACAAGTGTCATCAACAGTCGCTCTGAGCAAAGGAACAGCTTTGATAGCGTTTACTTTCATTCAAGTTCTCTTCATTCCAGACATTGTTCATTACCCTGAAAGCTCGTTCCACTGGGCTGTTTGTTCTCAGTAAACAGTGCAAATGCTACTCGGCATAGCAATGCATCTCTAACAAGCATCGTGTAGCTATAAAAAAACAAACAAATATTCTGGCTGATGAAATGGAAAAAAACAGGATATTTCAATTATCCTGGGGCATCATAAGACAAAGCAAGACTATCCTGGTTGAAATAGGTTGTATTGTCACTTTATAGTTACCTCACATGTAAACTGGGGAGCTGTTGTGAGGCTATGCTCATTAATATCTGAATTGCTTTGAGAGCCTCGGATGGAAGGCTCCTGAAGTATTGTTTTAAAGTGGGGATTTTGACAGTAGCTTGCTAATCTGAAATGAGCCTCTCGAGCCAGTGCTGCTAATTCTCCCTCCACCTTCTAAAACTCACAGAGGTACAGTGAGACAAGATGTTCCTTCTCGTTTCCCATATTTCCCGAACTGTGCTCCACTGCAGGAGAAAATGACCTAAAAGGCTTCTGAAATTTTATTTTCTGTGATTTCCCAGCCCAGCAGGGTGGAAAGCATAGAATAGGTAGAATGAGAAAACTGGTCACTTATCTGAAACAGAAGCTAATCACTTATTTACTGCAAGTGAGTACCGACTAAAAACTGAGATCTCTAAAATGGGTTGCTGGATTGTTGGCTGTTTTTTCAGTATGATCCAGTTCTAGTGGTATGACCACTATATTTCAGGTCAGACTGGAACCACTACAGAACTGAAATCCATGTGCTGTTTACATGGTGCAAGGAAGATCTTTGACAAAGATATGTATTTCTGTTCTTGCAACAAAGCTGATTCTTATAAAGCGCACACACTAACGCCTCTCTTCTAATCATGCCATTTGAAAAGCCTGCATTTTCTCTTTGCTTACAGGCAGCTGTGGTCATGGTGGAATTGTGAATATCAGCCAGCCCTATGTTGTACAGCTGAACTGGAGAGGATTTTCCTTCAAATATGGTTCCTGGGGTAGGGATTACTCTCTTCGGACTCCGCAGAAGGACCTATACTGGATTGCACTTTTAAACACAGATGGGAGACTTTTAGAATATTACAGACTTCATAATTCCTATGATGATTTGCTGCTATTAAAAAATGCTAGAGAGTTAAAAATTCAGTATGGAGAAGGCAGTGGCACCACAGTTTACAATAACTTCATGTATTACAATATATATAATTCAAGAGAGATGGGCAAGCTTGATTTAAACACAAATACATTGGCTGTGAGGAAAACTCTGCCAAATGCTGCTTATGGTAACCGTTTCTCTTATGCTGGTGTTGGGTGGCAGGATATGGACTTTGCTGTGGATGAAAGTGGATTGTGGGTAATTTATTCAACCGAGGACAGCACAGGGAACATTATGATTAGCAAACTCAATGAGACCACACTTGATGTGCTCCATACTTGGAATACAAGGCAGTACAAGCCATCCATTTCCAACGCTTTCATCATATGTGGTGTTCTGTATGCCGCAAGACCTGTCAACACTAGGAAAGAGGAAATATTTTACACATACGACACAAACACTGAACAGGAAGGTAAAATTAGCATAATTATGGATAAAATGTTAGAAACAATTCAAAGTATCAGCTATAACCCCTCAGACCAAGTCCTGTATATTTACAATGATGGCTACCTTGTTAAATACAATCTTATTTTTCAACCTGTGTTGCATTGATATGAATATAAATAACAACTAGAGATCATAGAAAGTCTGATTTTTATATCCTTTTGGACAGTGTTAATGTTAAATTAAGGCCTAATCCTACAAAGAGTAACTCTTGGGCATAAGGTTTATTACCATGAGCTGTCCCATCGAAGGATAATAAGCTCTATGCCTGGTAACAATTGGTTGCAAGATTAGGTTCATAGCTTTTTAATTGCTGTCCAGATACTGTGGCAGCAGGAGTACTAGAAATGCCTCTGCTATAATCATAGATTAAATAGATGATTTAGTGATGGACAGAACATGGGTCATGATAGGGAGATTGCTCATGTACTGATGTGCATTTGGAGGAATGTCTATTTGGATAACACATGGAAACTGAACTGCTGTTTTGTCATCATTGCTCAAAGTATGCAAGGCCATGAATATCATATTAAATATTGGCCTCAAATAATTACTAAAAGATTAAAATTAGAGGAGAATTGGCACTTGATCTTTAAAGAACAGACCATTGGTTAAGCTGAAGCTGTGGAAACGGTTGCCTTGGCTCCTTCTTGCAACCCGTCAATGTATTTTAGATGGCAGGGCACCAATGCATTACTTTCCTAAAGTTTCACTTCATGAAAAAACATTAACCATTTTTGGATGGTTGCATTTTCTTAGCACTGTGTCCTGGGGCCTGACCCAAAGCCCAATGAAAGCAGTCCCTTGGTATATGGCACATGTTGCAGTAGAAGGTAAGCTATGCCATCCTACATGTTTCATTTAGTCCTGGAGTCCTTTTAGTCTCCAATTTACTGTGATCGCCATTAGCATATTTCAAAAGCACACTGAAAACGAGCCAAGTTAATTGCCAGTATAATTCCATTGGCATCAATTACCTAACACTGGGGGTGAATCTGGCACATGATCTATCAGTTACAGAATACTGAAGTTGGGACAAAATGAGTCATATGCTCTTTATTTTTAAAATGCTGCTTATAAGATTTTTGTACCAATATCTATACTGTAATCGGGTCAGAAATAATTAGATGAACAGTTATGAAAATGCAGTAAATATTTACTGGTTTTCTTTTATTAATTCTGTCTTTGTTTTATAATCTGCATCAGTAGATGTGAATGATTAATTTTTGTTTAATAAAGTTATAAAAATCCAAACCCTATAGTTGCTTGTCATTGCACAACAGCTGGGAAACTTTTGGGATGCATCAAGAAGCCAGCTTGACCCAGGGCCGCCCAGAGGTGGCGGCAAGTGGGGCAATTTGCCCCGGGCCCCAGAGGGGCCCCCGCAAGAGTTTTTCAGGGCCCCTGTAGCAGGGTCCTCCACTCACTTTGGAGGCCCCGGAAAACTCTTGCGAGTCTCAGGCCCCTAGAGCTTCTTCCGCTCCGGGTCTTAGGCGGCTGGGGGTCCTTCCCCCTAATTACTGCCGAAGCGGGACCCACTGCCAAAGTGCCGGCTCTTCGGGGCACTTCGGCGGCGGGTCCCTGAACAGAAGGACCCCCCGTCTCCAAATTAGCACCGAAGCAGAGCCCCCCTGCTGCTGAAGACCCCAGGTCCCCTGAATCCTCTGGGCAGCCCTGGCTTGACCAAATGATATTGTAAACAGAAATCCTATTCCTTTGAACTTAGAGTGTTTAAAAGTTCCTGGAACAACACAAATATGTGAATCAATATGTCCGTAACTAGAGGAGGGACTTTATTTCCACTCATTGAAATCTGTTCACTGGTTAGATTAACATTCTCCACCCAGTTGAGATGTTGCTTGAGAGTTCTGAGGCTGATGACACATTTTTAGGTCTGGTGCTGCCACTTACCAGGTATCTGCATCTGTTTCCTGAAAGTGTGTGAAATGAATGTGAAAGCCAGCCATCACTGGCACAGTAATCTGATCCATGAGCACGGGCCTTTAGGGAATTCACAATAGTTCAACTGAAGGTTTGTTTAACTATAAAAAGCTAAAAGACAGCATAGCATTTCTTGCTTCCCCATTTTAATGGCATCCCATTAATTCCCAAAGGTTGCCCTATTCACAGGCATAAAAGGCAGTTTTGTGTGGCATCACATTTTAAGGAGCAACTTGGAGATAAGGAGCAGTGTGCAAAGAGGACATAGGTTTTGTGTTACAACACCTAACTTTATGTACCCTGCCACCTACTAGAATCTTCAGCCTTGACTCAAGTACTCAGGCTGTAAATGTATGTGGAGTGTTGGACACCTAAGAATGGGTGAGGAGGACACCTTCGCTGAGTGGGCGGCTACTGAAGCTAGCAAGTAGAAAATGCTGAGTAGAGGGTTGGGCTTGAGTCCACTTAATGCTACTTACGATTCACAGGTGTGAACCCTCTCCTGTCATTAGGTGTTTAACCCAGCTCAGCCCTCTTTGAAGGGGGGGAAAGAAAAGACAACTACAGTATTTAAAGCATTCAGCCTGGCTGTGGGAGACCAGAGTTCAAATCCCGCCTCTTCTTGTCTCAAAGCAAGCACTTGAACCCAGGTCTTTCACTGCCCAAGTGACTATGCTAAGCACTGAGCTCATCTGTTGAAGCTACTTCAATTTGTATGAAATACTTAAATAGTCAGTGGGCCAAAGAGCCATCAGGATGACTCCATAGCAGAGGGATCACAGTATCTAGTTTACAGAGCCCAGTTTTAGTCCTGCACCAATGACTGTTTAAGCCTGGACCACTACTCAATTCTAAACTGTTACTGTGTCTTATTATTGTGTGACAAAATTCCTCTTCTACATTGGTGGGTCCTGCACTTATTGACAGATTTGCTCACCTCAGTGATCTTCCCCACAGTCTGGGCCAATTCCTCCTGTGTCTGATCAGGAGTTGGGAGGTTTGGGGGGAACCCAGGCCCACCCTCTACTCCAGATTCCAGCCCAGGGCCCTGTGGATCACAGCTGTCTATAGTGCCTCTTGTAACAGCTGCATGACAATTACAACTCCCTGGCCTATTTCCCCATGGCCTTCTCCAAACACCTTCTTTATCCCCACCACAGGACCTTCCTCCTGGTGTCTGATAACACTTGTACTCCTTAGTCTTCCAGCAGCACAGCCTCTCACTCTCAGCTCCTTGTGCCTCCTCTTCCTTCCAGCTCCTCTCACATACTTTCTCTCCTCCTCACCTGACTGGAGTGAGCTCCTTTTTAAATCCAGATGCCTTGATTAGCCTGCCTTGATTAGCTGCAGGTATTCTAATCAACCTGTCTGCCTTAATTGGTTCTAGCAGGTTCTTGATTACTCTAGTGCAGCCCTTGCTTTGGTCACTCAGGGAACAGAAACCTGCTTCTCTGGTGGCCAGAGATCTCTCTTCTATTCCTCTGCTGTAGAGGGAAGGGGACAGAGAGGGCGGCTGCTGCTGTTCCTGCTGAGCACTGGGCCCTCGGTGCTGCTGCTGCTCTTTTTGCTGCTCCCTTGGCTGGGCCAAATACCACCACTTCCGTCTCCGCCCCCCACTTCTCTGCTACTCTCTAGTTTCCTGGATGCTGATCCCCTCACCACCCCCCCCCCGACCCTCGACTGCTGCTGTTGCTCCATCTACAGCCCTCGGGGGGAGGAGAAGGCTGCTGAAGGTCTGCTTGCCAGAGAAGGAGGGGAGTGAGGGACCCTAGCTCCTGTTGCTGAGAACACCATCTGAGCAGGGTCCCTCCTGCCTGGACACTAGACCACCACCACCTGGAGCTGCTGGGATTACTGTGGCTGTTGCTGGGGAGTTGTTGGAGCCCCGAGGAGGAGGAGAGGACCACCTGCTGCTGGGAGACCACTGTGGAGGGTTTTTTTCTGGACTGAGTCTTTTCTGAACTATGCTCTTGTGGTGGGGGTTTGGACTGTGTTTGTTGGGACACCAAGGGTGTGGCGTGGAGCCTGCCCCGGGTCCATCTGTGTCCTCCTTCGCCCCCCCCCACCATTGTTGCCCCCTCCACCACCCCCGCTGGCTGTTTTCCTTCTGCTTTGGACTCCTCCCTCTGGGACTGAGCTGCTCGCCTGGCTCATCATGCCCGCTTCCATCGTTTGGGCCTGCAGCAGCAGCAGCTCACCATTGACTTTTTGGCGCAAGTGCCCATGAGCATACCCCCCCTCCCCCTGGACTGACCCCTTTCCTTTGCCACATTTGTCCGCCCCACCTATTTCCCTCTGTGGCCCTGATAGTTCTGCCATAGTCCTGCAGCTGTCCCTGTGGTCCCTCTACCCATTCCCAGCTCGCCCTTCCCCCTCCACACCTTGTGCTCCCCCCAGCCCTGATTACTCCCTCCCCTCGTGCGCCCACGCCCCCTCCCATGCACTTGTGCCCTTCCCCATTTGGTTTCCCCTTGTTCACTGCATTTGTCCCCTCTGATCCCTTAGTGCAACTAGGGAAGCCGGAGCTCCCCTCTGCATCTGTGCCTAGGACCTTGGTTGCTCCCCACGTTCCTTTAGCCTTCCCATTCTGGCACCCTCCTCCTCTGCCTCCAGCCTAGTGGGGAGGGGTGGTCGCCTCCTCTCCTTCCCCTCCCCTCGCTGTTTGTTCCCCTTCCCGCTATCATTATGGCGGGGGGACGTGGCGGGGGAGACCCCTCGCGATGCTCCCACTGCCCCTCCTCCACCTGCCCCCATGTCTGCTGCCCTAGCCTCTACCTCGACCGCCGCTGCCGATCCACCTACCACTGCCCCTGCTGGGGCACGGGCGGCAGCGAGTACTAGAGAGACCTCCGCTGCTGCCACGTCCCTTGCCCCTTCTGATTTGGGGGGATCCCCCCCAGCCAGTGGGAAGGGTCGGGGTGGGAAAAAGGGTAAGGGCCCCGCTAGAAAGGCTGTGGCATCCCTCCCCGCTATTCCCTCCACCAGCTCCGTGGGTGTCGCTCCCCCGGCCCCCAGGGTGTAAGCCCAGGTGGCGGTGGCCCCCCCCGCCTGCTGCTGCTCCTCTGAGCACCGCTTCGTCTCCCATCTACAGCGGCTGGGGCCCCTTTCCCACCTTGACCAGGAAGCACGGCGTCCATTGCCTCCTGGTGCCCGCCTCGCTCCACGTAGAGACCTATGTGAAGGCGTTGGCGAGGGTGGTGGGGCCCACAGCCATTGTGACAGCCTCCAAAATGTACGGGAAGGTGGTCTTCTTCCTGGTATTGGAGGCCGCCGCCCAGGAGGCGGTTGAGATGGGCCTGGCGGTGGGCGGCGTGTTCGTCCCTCTGGAGTCACTGGAAGACCTGGGGTTCCGCTTAATCCTAACCTCCGTCCCTCCCTTCCTGCCCAATGCCGCCCTGTTGCCTGCCCTTTCTGCCCTGGGGCACCCCATCTCCGTCATCAGCCCTCTCCCCTTCGGCTGCAAGGACCCCGCCCTCCGTCACATCCTCTCATTCCGCCGGCAAGTGCAGCATCAACTGCTGCCGGCGGCGCATGGCGGGGAGGTGCTCGAAGGGTCCTTTCTGGTCCTTTACCAAGGAGCCCACTACCAGATGCATTATTCAAAGGGGGAGGCCCGGTGCTACCTCTGCCGCGCTATGGGGCACGTCCGGAGGGACTGCCTCTTGGCCCAGCACGGAGGCACATCCGGGACCCCTGAGCCCCGGCAAGGTGCCGGCCCTGTCATCACTGATGACCCTGGCCGCCTGGCACCCGAAACTGCCCCTCCTCCTCCTTCTCGGTCCACTGCGGTGGAGGAGGGTGTGGCAGAGATACCGCCAGGCATGGGAGAGGGCTTCCCCCAGGGCGACTCCTCCCTCGTTCCTGCTACCCCACCATTGCCTTCCAGAGTTCCTGAGCCATCGCCCTTGCCCCCCAACCCGACCTCTGTTGGCCAGCTC
Source organism: Aldabrachelys gigantea (assembly GCA_026122505.1). NCBI lineage: Eukaryota > Metazoa > Chordata > Testudines > Testudinidae > Aldabrachelys > Aldabrachelys gigantea. The sequence continues at coordinate 148,957,801 of CM047479.1, forward strand.
CCAGATGATACCATGGAGGACTGGTCCTTAGTGCAGAGGAAGCGGGACAAGTGGAAGGCTTGAGCCCTGTTATATCTTTCAGATTCAGAGACCCCTCGGAAGAGCAGGAAGGGGGGTACTGATGACGAGCCTTCCGTCTTGCCCCCTGATGACTCCCATTGTGTGGTACCACTGGGGATGCCATGGCAGCACCGAAAGGTGACGCCACCCCTCCTCTGGGGTTCCCTCCTGTGGTAGCCCCCGAGGGAGCCCCTCTCACCCCCCTTTCCATCTGAGGCTCCTACAAGCACCGAGGTGGGCATCGCCTCGAGTGCTGGCAGGGAGGGCCTCGGGGTGGCGGACAGTGATCTCCCTTCCATCTACGAGGAGATCAAGGTCCTTGGTTTGACCCCGAACACACAATGGGAGGACGATCTTCTGCCAGCGGGCCTTGATCTGGGTGACCTCACCACGGTCCCCCTGTCCCCATGTTCCCTTCCCCTGGCCACTGCTTCTGCTCCTGCCTCTGAGGGTCCTCTGGAATCTTCCATCAGCCCAGCTGCAGGTGGCACCCTGCTGACAGCCGCCGAGCCCATTGAGGCGAAGGCCGGTGCCCCGCTGCCGGGACCCAGTTCCCAGGGGGTGTCCCTCTTGAGTGTAGAGGATCCAACCTCCTTCCTGGGCAGGGATCCTGTTGATGACCATCCATCTCCTGATGCCGGGGTTACTGCCCAAACCATAGTGGATGAGCCCGGCATCATTGGAGGTCTCCTTCCCACTCCCCAGATCTCTGAGCCTAACCAGTAGGGGCCACCTTCCAGCGGCACAACTATTGAGGCTCAGGATCCTACTTCTGCCCCCCTTTCCAGTTCCCTTCCTGATCCCAGCCCTACTTCTGCCGCCTGCCCTATTCCTGATGCCAGCCCTGTCCTTGTCCCCTCCACCTCCCGTGCTGCCAGTGCCGCCCCTGGGGATACCCCCCATGGAGCAGCTTTAGTTGTTTTTCCCCATTCCAACCCATTGGAGTCTGCTGTTTTCTTTATGCCGCCCCTTGTTGAATGGGGGAGTGGGGCAGGTAGCGTGGCGTCAGCCCATCGAATGCCATGTTGGGGGTCTGCCCCCTGCCTGCCCACCTCAGTGGGCCACGGGGCTGTGACAGGGGCCCCACTGGGGGACAGTCATAGATCAGTGACCCCGCCCCCCCATGTGCTGAAGGAGGGGCTGCGGGTGTTCCTTGAGGACGTCCGTGGCTCCCGTAACAAAGTCCAGCTTGGGCTCCAGCAGTGGAGGGATTTCCATCAGGTTCTCTGGGAAGCAAGGGCCCTCATGGGGGAGGGTAAGAGGACCGGGAAGCAGGCCACCATGACCTACCAGCAGGTCCGCCTCTTCCGCGACTCTTTACTCACCTATAGGGTAGGTCATGGATTGCTGCATGGCCCGACGGAGGCCGTGGGCGTGTCTGCCAGTGAGGATCCCCCCCAGCCCTCCTCTTGGTGCCGATCATCTTTGCCACATTAAACACTCAGGACTGTAGGATGGTTCTCCACAGGAGCCAGGTGCTCTCCTTCCTCCGGGAGGCAGGGGTACTCTGTGGTTTTCCTGCAGGAGACCCATACGGATTCAGCCGCTGAAGCTAGCTGGAGGCTGGAGTTGGGGGACGGGGTCTACTTTAGCCACCTCTCGGTCCGCACAGCTGGAGTGGCGATCCTGTTCTCCCCCAACCTACGGCTGGGGGTCGCCGAGGCTGTGCCGGGCCGCTTGTTGCACCTCCGGGCCCATATGAAGGGGCTTGTGATTAATCTTGTCAACGTTTACCCATGAAAGCCCATGCTCCAAAATGTCTGTTAATCTATAAGGTGCCACAGGATTCTTTGGTGCTTCTTCTGAAATAAATGGAGATTTGCCTTAATGAAAAACTGGTGTAAGTGAAATCAAGATTGAGCTTGGTGAGGCTGAAGGAACAATGAGCTTTCAGATCTCCTGCCTCCCGACCCTGAAAATATATTTGGAAATGGCTGACACTGTAGTGGAATGTGGCCTATTCCACAGGTAAAAACATGCTCTTCAGTAGTATTTCGGAGTCTCAAGGGAAAGTCATCTCTGGTAAGACAGGTTTAGCAACAGCAAGAGACAGGGTAACCTCTTCCACCAAAGCAGTCAGCATTCCAGAGAACGTGGATTTAATTGGAATGTACCAAAGAGCAGAATGGTCTTGTAACTGAAAGTGTCATGAGATGTGGGCTCTGCTTCTGCCTGCCACAAACCATCCGGCTGACCTTGGCCCAGACACTTAGGCTGAATTTTTTGAAATCTGGGAACTTAAAGAAGCAAGTTTGAAAACCAAGCCACTTGTTCATATTCTTCATTTTATGCTCCCCACAGTCAGAAACAAAAGCCTAAAACTATTGGGAATCCAGGGGTGGTCAGGTGCATCCTGCCCACAGCTGAAGACCCCTCTCCCAGCCTAAGGGGAAGAGCTACTGAACACAGGCTCAAGCAAATACAGAGGAGAAGTAATGAGAAAACAGGAACAACAGGAAGGGTTACAGTTTCAAAAGCAGAGATCCAGATGGGGACACTGAGCAGAGAACCCCAGACAGCACCCACTGCTCCTCGAAGGTGTCTAGGGAGTCAGAAAACATGGCCCAGAGAAACTCTGCCTGGATATGTAATTGAAGGGAGGAGTGGAAATAGGCCCACAGTAGCAGAGCACCTCCCCATGCAGAGAGAGACACGAGGGTGAGGAAATGAAAATATGGAGTACAAGCATGTACAGCTCTTCCCTAGGTAAGGTTCAAAAATGAACCTGCTGCAAGTCACACAGCCAGCTTGGGTTATGCAGAGGGAGGCCAGGGGGACAGAAGGCCTCGAGGAGCAGGGGACCAATGAAAAGATCTAAAGGGTAAGGGGTGAGAGGCAGGCCGGAAGCACCCTCCACAAGGCCTGCTCAAGGAATACCCAAGAGGTGGGCAGTAAGGCAGCCCTCACCTTGTGGAGTATGTGCCATGGGGTTTGAGGGGTGGAAAGCCCCATGTGCTGGCCAAATGCCAGGGGATCCACCCAGTCCCTCTGGTCATAGTCCTGGAGACCTCCGATTCTGATGATACCTGCCAGGACCAACCTCCGGCGCACTGATGGGGAGTCAACCAAAGCCTGCACTTCGTCAGTTCTGAGAGAAGGGCAGGCACAAGTCCACCCATAGCTGCCATCTGAAGGCCCATCCCCCAACCTAAGGGGATGAGTGACTAAACCTGGGCTTCAAGTGATTTTGGGGACAGCTAATAAGAAAACAGAGTCAGGAGTGAGATCATAGATTCGTAAGCTGGGAGCTACAGGCAGACACCAAGCAAGAACCGCAGATAGTGCCCACTGCTCCTCCAAGGTGTCTGGGAGCCAGCAGATGTGGCCCAGAGGAACTCTGCCCAGACACATGATCAAAGGGAGGAACAGAAATAGGACCCACAGTCACGGAGCACCTTCCCATCCAGCATCCTCCTCCTGGTTTTATAGATGGCCCTTTTGGTCAATGCCAGGAGGAGGTAGATCAGGGGAATCTCATGACTTCATGGGGTCATGGACATGGTGTGCATAAATCAGGAGGTGCATGGAAAAGTGGAGGCAGAGCCTTAGGAGAAGGTTCTGAAGGAGCCAGCAGAGGTGCTGCAATATGGCACACTCAAAATAAATGTGTGCCAGCATCTTCCTCATGCAGCAAAAGGGGCAGGTGTTGGGGATGGGGGGTGAACCGCGCCAAGTACATGCCCATGTTCATGGCTCCATGAAGGAGCCACCAGCTGATATCCCAGGTGGTCGTAGGACCAAAGTGGAATACAGGCTGGCCCAATGGGGTTCCTGACCCGCAAGAGATGGCAGAAGGGCCCATCACTTAGTATAGAGGCAGGACACAAGGGTGAGGAAATGAAATGTGTGGAGCACGAGTGTGTACAGATGTTTTCTTGGCGCTGCTCAGAAATGAACTGGCTGAAGATCATGCAACTGGCTCAGATTGCAGAGCTGAGGTGGGTGGGGGAGGGGGGACTCGCTCGACAGGGGCCCGATGAAAAGTTCTGGAAGGTCAGGGGCAAGGGGTGGGTGGGGAGCACCCTCCTGCAGGACCCACTCTGGGAAAGCCCAAGAGATGGGTGGTAAGGCTGGCTTCTCCTCCGGGAGTATGTGTCAGGGGGTATGAGCAGTGGAGAGCCCCATGCACTGATTTAGCACCCAGGAATCCACTCAGTCCCCCCGCTTGTAGTCCAGAAGGTCTCCAGTCCTGGTGGTTCCTGCCAGGAACAGCCTCTGGTGCAATGATGAGGACTCCAGGAAGGCCTGCACCTATCGAAATCTGGGAGGCAGGCAGGTGCAAGCCTGCCCACGTCTGAAGGACCCTCCCCCAGTCTAAGGGAAGGAGCTACTGGACCCAGGTTTTAAATAATTTCAGAGGACAACTAATGAATAACAAGGTCAGAAGTGAGGGTCACAGTATCAAATCAGAGATCTGGAAGGGGACACTGAGCAGAGAAATTTGGACACTGATACTGCTCCTCAAAGGTATCTAGGCAGCCAGCGGACACCACCCGGAGGAACTCTACCTGGACAGGTGAGCTGAGGGAAGAACAGAAGTAGTCCCCACAGGCACAGAGCACCCCCTCATCCAGCATCTTCCTCCTGGCATTATAGATGGCTACCTTGGCCAGCACCAGGAGATGGTTCATGAGGAGGTCTAGTGATTTCATGTGGATACGGAGAGAGTGTGCATAAATCAAAATGTGAGGGGGAAAGCATGGTCAGAACCTTAGGAGAAGGTTCTGGAGGAGCTGGAAAAGGGGCTGCAACCTGGAACACTCCAGAAAACATGCACGAGTGTCTCCCTCACACTGCAAAAAGGGCAGACATCAGGGACAGGGGTGAACCGTGCAGGTGTACATCTGTGCTCATGAAATGTATGTCATATAAGCATGTACAGATGTGTTCCTTCCTACCCAGGAATACCTGTCCTACATCCCCTGGAGTAAACACACATGCACTAGAATAGTACAAGGAATATAGGAAAGGGAAATACTTCACCACAGAGGGATGAATGGAGAAAACCAGCAGGGGGGAAGATAGGAGGAGCAGTAAATCAGGGTTACATCCAACACAAGGCCCCAGTGGTACCACAGTCTGAAAGGGGCAGACACTGAGCAAGGAATCCTGGGCAAAGTTCCAGTCTGGCAGTGAGTCTTCGGTGCCAGGAAACTTTTCCCAGCAATCCCCCGCGATGCCCTCTTCTGCTGCTCTCTAGAAAGCCACACAGAGCAACAATCTCCCCAGTTAACTAGCTACAGCCTCCATCTTTATTCCCTATGCAAGGTCACAAGCCCCAGTACTCACAGCGCCATGCAGCTCTGGGTCAGGCTCTGGTTTGTCCTTCTCAGGCGATTCCTGCCTGACACAGTGCTCCTCCTGGCTCCAGTCCTGGGGTGGCCCCAGTCAGCCACTTTGTCTCTCCCAGGCTCCAGGCTAGTTCTCTGCTGCTGTTTTACACAAGGGCCTGCTCGGTGTAGCCCTCTTGTCTGGAGCTACAGACATACCTGCCCTGTCGCTCTCCCACTCACCAAGCTCCTGAAACAATACGCACTTCTTCTGTCTCAGAACAAGGTTTTAAAGGGGCTATCAGGGTTCCCTCCCCACTCTGAACTCTAGGGTACAGATATGGGGGCCTACACGAAAGACCCCCTAAGCTTATCTCTGCCAGTTTAGGTTAAAAACTCCCCCAAGGCACAAATTCTTCCTTGTCCTTGGAATAGTAGCGCTGCCAACACCAAGTGAGTTAGACAAAGATTCAAGGAAAAGAACCACTTGGAGTTCCTGTTCCCCTCAAATCCCCCCAAGCCCCTTCACCTCCTTTCCTGGGGAGGCTTGAGAATAATACACCAACCAAATAGGTTAACAAAGTGGCCACAGACCAGCCCTTGGGTTTTTAGGACACTAAAAACCAATCAGGTTCTTAAAAGCAGAACTTTATTATGAAGAAAAAGTAAAAGAAGCAGTTTGCCTAGAGAGGAATCTTCTGTGTTTTGAATCTGATTACCCTGTAAAATCAGTATGGAAGGTAATTTTACAGGGTAGTCAGATTCAAAACACAGAAGATTCCTCTCTAGGCAAAACTTTAAAGTTACAAAATAAATGAATAAATAAATAAAATCAGGAATAAACCTCCCTCTTAACGTAGGGAAAATTCACAAGCTAAAACAAAAGATAATCCAATGCATTTCCTTCCAATTACTTATAATTTGTAATCTTAGATGCTTAGTTCAGATATGGCTTTAGGAGAGGTATTTTCTCTGCCCTGGTTCCTCATTGATCCAGAGAGAATACACAAAAAGAATAAAAACTAAAAACCTTCCCCACAGATTTGAAAGTATCTTCTCCCCTCATTGGTCCTTTTGTCAGGTGCCAACCAGGTTATTTGAGCTTCTTAACCCATTACAGGTAAAGAGGGATTTTATGCTACCCTTAGCTGTAAGTTTATGACAGGGCCATGCTCCCTGAACGTCAAGAGTGTTACACTGGCAAATAACTAACTGAAGAGTGTTAAGTAATTAACACTAGAACTATTTGTTAGAGTTTGAAAACAGAGTGAGAACAAATACGACCAGAATTCCTCAAGAATCTTCAGCAGAGACTGTGATTCATGATTTTTCGATCTATTCTCAAGAGATATGCTAAATATTGTTTTTATGACTGAGTCCCACCAACAGTGCACAAGACTGCCCACTGGTTTTGTGCTCTGTGATTGCCTCAGATTAGTGTTGTTAGTCTCTAACTTTCAGGAGTACTAATATTCAATCACAAAAAGCAATGTAATATCTACAGGAGAAAGAGATCTCCATCTCTTACACTTTATAAATTTAGGGATGAATTCATGAAATTTAAATGTCATTATGGGTACATAGCTGTTGAAATACTGTTTCCAACAGAATGTTTACATAGCTGTTGGGAAGCATATTGTTTGTCTACTTTTCAAAGCCAATTGATATTCAATCCACATAGCTGAACGTATGACATTTCAGACAAAAATACAGATGCACAAAAAATTCCTGGCAGACTATTATTTATTGTTTGTATCCCAGAAGTACCTAGAGGCCACAATTGGTGCTTGATGCTGTTCTAATGCAGAGCAAAAAGGCAGTTCCTTCCTAGAAGAACATACATCAAAATTGAAGCTAAGACACAACAAGTAATTGTAAGAACAACTGAAAAGAATGAGGGATAAACAAAGAGGGTAAAAGTAAAAGAGTTTGCAGAGGCCAACTATGTGCACTGATGGACGGTTTTGAGTTGGTTCATGTCTTTAATATAATTAAGTACGATAAATATCAGAAGTTCCTACTGGAGACATCTACTTAGCTATAATTAGTTGGTAACTTACCACAGGCGACTGGAAGAATTTGGTCTTAAGGTGCTATTTCGAGAAGCACAGTGTAATGGATTTATGGATTAGTTTAGAGGGAGTGACCCTGCACAAGAGTCAGAATGGAAGAAAATGGGAAGGTGGTTTTGTGACAGGTGAACTAATGGATGATCGAGGCTGACACCATTGACAGAGCAGAAGAGGCAGGTCTGTACACAAGAGTAGACAAATGGGGAAGTTTTAGGTTGCGAAAGACCCATAAAGGAGGAACAAAAAGCTTGCATATGACATGTTCTATGGGACTCGAGAAGGGGACTGACACTGTCACTGTGACAGGTCAAACAGGTGACTTTGCAACATCATTTTTACTAGACAGGAGAGTGAGGTGGGTGCTAGAAAGCTCCAAGAGGATGCAGATAAGCACCGGAGAGATTTTTAGTCATGTAGACTGAGGGAATAGGCCTGATCATGGAAATATGAGGGAGAAGGAAGTGGCAAGGTTTGGATACAGCTTGGATGCATGACTCTAGAGACGGTGAAAAGTCAAAGATGACCCTCATGATGAGTCTGAGTGACAGGAAGGATGGTAGTACTTTCAATAGTGACTGAGAATGCTGTGGAGATCTCAAGAGGAATGAAAGAAGCTCAATTTTAACCAACTAACAGTGAAATAAATAACAAATATCCACAAGGAGATGATAGAGAGACAGGCCAAAATGCAAGACTGTGGAGAGGAATCAGGTCCCGAATGGATCTCCAAACAACTGAATTTGTGTCCAGGTGTCGGTTCATTGCAGTCTCACTCCCACTGAAGAAAAAGGAAATTCTATCATTTGCTTCAATGGAAGGCGCTTGCTTTCCCATTGCATTGCAGTTCAATCTGGCAAGCCTGTGCCGGGACTGGGGACACGGTGCTCCTCTGTGTAAATTGTCGAGTACCATATCAGAAACTCATTTACATTATGAGGCCATTTGGAACTATCCCAAATTAGGCACCTCCATGCCTGTGAAGAGGGACTCTCTCTTCGGACAGTACAGAAAGGCATGGAGCTGTTCAGCTGATGTGACACTCAAAAATTGCAAGTCAGAATTGCACAAAATCGGCTAGACTTGCCCTTTGCTTTAGTCTTTCTGATTTAGATACAGAATGAGTGACATTGCACAGTTTGTTTAGTAAATAGGGAAGTCGACTGGTTTGGCCCTGCCTGCTACTAGCAAGTTTGTTGCAAATCACAAGATTTCTCACAGTGACAATTGTGACAGATCCAAACCAGTGGGATACAGGAGTCTGGTCCCATTGGTACCCAGGAGGTGCTAAGCAGGACCTCCCCCCAGCCTAAGGGGAGGATCCACAGGTCTGTGACACCAACTAATTCCGTGGGACAACTAACGAAAAAACAGGATCCAGAGTGAGATCACAGGGCTGAACGAAGGGAACCTGATGAGGACACCGAGCAGAGAGCCCTGGACAAAGCCCACTGCTCCTCGAAGGCACCAAGGGAGCCAGCAGACGCCATCCAGAGGAACTCTGCCTGGATGCGTGATTGAGCACAGGAGCAGAAACAGGCCCCATAGTCTCAGGAAATCCCATCGGCCAACCTCCTGTCCTTGGTTGTGTAGATGGCTTGTTTGGCCAGGGCCAAGAGTAGGTTGACAAGGAGATCCCGCGACTTGGTGGGGCCACGGACTGGGAGTGCATAGATAAACAGGTGATGGGAAAAATGCAAGCAAAAATGCAACATAAGATTCAAGAGGAGTCAGAACAGGGGCTGCAATCTGGCGCACTCTAAATAAATGTGTGCCAGGGTCTCTTTCATGCCACAAAAAGGGTAGGTGTTGGGGACAGGGATAAACCGCACCAAGTACACACCTGTGCTCATGGTCCCATTAAGAAGCCGCGAACTGACATCCCCGGCAGGCCTCGGGACCAGGGCAGAGTATAAGCTGGCGCATCGGGGCTTCTCACCCTCGAGACGTGGCAGGAGGTCCCGCCATTTGGTATTGGGGCGGGACGTGAGGGTGAGATAATGGAGAGTGTCGAGCACGAGCATGTACAGATGTTTCCTTGACGTGGCCTGGAACAGAACCGGCTGCAGATCGTGCAGCCGGCTCGCAGTGAAAGGGTGAGGGTGCTGATTGGGTCAACAGGGTGCGGGCCCGATAAAAATGTCCACAGGGCCTGGGGTGGAGGGTGGGCGGGGCGTGCCCTCTATCAGGATCCGGTCGAGGTAGGCCCAAGCAGTGGGCAGTAAAGTGGCCTTCATCTCCTGAAGTACACGCCGGGGAGTACGAGGTCTGGCGAGCCCCATGCGTGAGTGAGCGTCAGGGAATCCAGCCAGTCTCCCTGGTCATAGTCCAGGAGGTCTCTGACCCTGGTGACTCTCACCAAGATCAGCCTCTGGCACACCGTTGGGGACTCCGCCACCTGCACACTAAGCTGGGGGTTGTGTAGCAGAGGCTCTGCGAGGAGATTGGCCACCATGGTGGCTGCCATGGACCTGGTCATTGAAAAGAGCTTCCAGGTTCGGAGGAGGTCTTGGTAGAAGATCGGCAGCCCGGAGAGGTCTCGCGGAAGGCCTCTCGGATGGAAGTAAAAGAGCTGCTGGTTGTCTCGGAGCCCTCGGAAGTGGCGGAGGAAGGTATGTGTCAATACGCTCCACGCCGGACTACCTGCACCATACAGGAGCCTCTGCAGGGCCTGGAGGTGGAAGACATGGACCTGAGTGTGTAGGCACTTCAGGTCCTGCCCCACTCCTCCAGGGGCAGGTGGAGGACCCCTGCAGAGACTCAGTGCATCCCTGGCCAAAAGAACTCCAGAATCATCGTCCGGAGGTTGGCCAGGAAACCCGGGGCTGGGACCAGCGTGTTGAGCCAGTACCAAAGCATGGACAGGACTAGCTGATTGAGCAACAGTGACCTCCCTCAAAGGGAGAGGCACTGGAGTAGTCCTGTCCATTTCTGAAGCCGCTGCGTCAACCTGCCTTCTAAACCATGCCAGTTCTCCAGCGGAGACGGATGCGTGGCAGAAAGGTGAATGCTGAGATAGATAGAGCAGCGGACCCACTCTGCACCGGATAGCCTGAAGTGCAGGTGGGAGGGAGCTCCCCTGCCACCCATCCCCGACCACCAGGCCAGAGCTCTTTACCCAGGTGACCCGGGCGGAGGAGGCTGCCAAGTAGATGGCCTGGCAAGCCTCCACCTGCACCAAGTCGCCCGGGTCCTGGACCACGAGGAGAACATCGTCAGCATATGCTGACAGGACCACCTGCAGCTCTGGCTCCTGAAGCACCAAACCCGTCAGCCTCCGACGGAGGAGACAGAGGAAGGGCTCGATCGCCAGACTGTACAGCTGGCCTGAGAGGGGACATCCCTGCTGCACTCCTCGCCCGAAGCTGACTGGCTCAGTCAGGGTCCAGTTGAGCCTGACCAGACACTCTGCAGAAGCATACAGCACCTGGAGAAAACCCACAAACCGCGGTCCGAAGCCGAACACTCGCAGAGTGCTCAGGAGATACCCATGGTCCACCCTGTCGAACGCCTTCTCCTGATCCAGGGACAAGAGGGCGAACAACAGACCATCTCTACACCTTAATTCCAGAAGGTCCTGGACCAGATACAGGTTATCAAAGATCGTGCAGCCTGGGATAATGTAAGTCTGGTCTGGGTGGATCACGTCTGCCAGCACGGACCCTAGCTGCATCGAGATGGCCTTTGCAACAATTTTGTAGTCCGTGCTGAGGAGCGAGATGGGATGCCAATTCCGTAAGTCATGGAGGTCTCCCCTCTTTGGAAATTAGGCGAGCACGGCTCGCCAGCATGAGAGAGGGAGGACCCCGCTCTGCAAAGACTCGGCCCAGACGGTGACCAGGTCTGGGCTGAGGACGTCCCAGAACACACGGTAGAACTCCACGGTCAGCCCACCCATGCCCAGAGATTTATTGGTGGGCATGAGACAGAGAGCTTCTGAGAACTTGGCCAGAGTGAGAGGCAGCTCTAGTCGGTCCCAGTCGCCCTTGCTGACCTTTGGGAATCCATCCCAGAGCACTCTGCAAACGTTAGGATCGGTTGGATCCAGGGAGAAAAGCGTCGCGTAGAAGGCCCTGGCCCTCTCGCACATCTCCGGCGGATCCGTGAGGGGGGTGCCGTCCTCCTCCAGGAGGCAGGTGATGTGCTTCTTGGCCCCCCTCCTTTTCTCCAGGGCATAGAAGAAGCGGGAGCCGCGGTCCATCTCCCGAAGGAGGTGGATGCGGGATCGAACAAAAGCACCCCGGGCCCGATGGTCCTCAAGGGCTCGGAGCTCCTCCCGCTTCTCCCGGCACGCTCCGCAGAGGGAAGGATCCTCGGGGCTGGCGGCCATACGCCTCTCCATTTCCAAGACCTCCCGCTCCAGCTGCTCTATGGCCGCATCCCTCCGCCGGCTGGCGCCCGGTGTAATCACGGCAGAAGAACCGGGTGTGCACCTTCCCCAGGTCCCACCACCGCAGCACCGAGGGAAAGGCATGCCTCTGCCCTCGCCAGGCCAGACAGAACTCCCGGAAGGATGCCACGAAGCCTGCATCCACCACCAAACTATTATTGAAGTGCCAATAGGCCAACCCTGGCCTCTCCGCACAGAGAGAGGCCGTCACGGTGGCAAGGTGGTGATCTGAAAAGGGGGCCGGCTGAACGCTGGAGGAGTGGTCCCATGAAGGGTGGAATCGGGACAGGTAAATAAGGTCCAGCCGGGAGTGGCGCAACCGATGGGCCTCCACCCAGACGAAGATGAATGTTGAGACGTCGTTCAGGTGGTAGTCGCGCCAGACGTCCACCAGGGAGTGGCGATTGACGATCTCCCGGAGGACATCCTCGGCGGCTGGGCACTGCTCGGTCCCTGAGCGGTCTCATTTCTCGAGGGTGGTGTTAAAGTCTCCTCCCAGGACCAGGCACTCACGAGGATCCAGGGAGCCAAGGAAGGCGGACACCTGCTGATAAAAACGCAACCTGATGGACGTGCATTGGTGGACGTGCAGGTGAATGAACCGGGAATGATGTGGTCTGGCTGATCTGGTTAGGTCCTGTGATTGTGTCGCTGGTATAGATGTGTGGGCAGAGTTGGCATCGAGGTTTGTTGCATGGATTGGTTCCTGAGCTAAAGTTACTATGGTTCAATCACCTGCGCGTCCACCAATATAATATATGCCATCATATGCCAGCAATGCCCCTCTGCTATGTACATCGGCCAAACTGGACAGTCTCTACAGAAAAGGATAAATGGAGACAAATCAGATATGAGGAATGGCAACGTACAAAAACCTGTAGGAGAACATTTCAACCTCCCTGGCCGCACAATAGCAGATCTTAAGGTGGCCATAGTGCAGCAAAAAAACTTCAGGACCAGACTTCAAAGAAAAATTGCTGAGCTTCAGTTCATCTGCAAATTTGACACCATCAGCTCAGGATTAAACAAAGACTGTGAATGGCTTGCCAACTACAAAACCAGTTTCTCTTCTCTTGGTTTTCACACCTCAACTGCTAGAACATGGCCTCATCCACCCTGATTGAACTAACCTTGTTATCTCTAGCTTGCTTCTTGCTTACATATATATATATATATATATATATATATATATATATACACCTGCCCCTGGAAATTTCCACTACATGCATCAGACGAAGTGGGTATTCACCCACGAAAACTCATGCTCCAAAACGTCTGTTAGTCTACAAGGTGCCACAGGATTCTTTGCTGCTTTTATGGATCCAGACTAACACGGCTACCCCTCTGATATTTCAGAAGAGTTAGTCCAGTTTTACACCCCACAGGTGACAGGAGAATCAGGCCCAGTATATTTGCTGCCCATTCATCCTGCTTTCTTCCATGGCTGAGATTATAAAGAAAGCAGTTTTGTTCAAAAATGGAGAACAAATGGATAGATTTTTCTTCCCACTCTGCTCCTTTCTTTGGTTCATGCAGCCTCCAGGACATGAAGTTTATCACAGACCAAAGGAAAAATTTTGTGATTCCCTTTTAAAGTATGAGGAGTTCATCTCCCACTTTTACTTACAGTGAAATTCCCTGGGGAGCATTTATACATTGTATATGTATACACACACACACATCTATATAAGAATATGTGATTCTACATGTATATAATGCTACAATTGACAGGTATGAGCCCTGTATAAACAGACTTAAACAGCAACAGCTATTGCACCAGCTGCATTTAAATTACAGGTTGGTGAAGATGAAAATTTGCTTCAACAAAAAAATGTAGCCATTTGTTGCCAAACAGTGAATTGTGTTGATTTCAGCAAATTGTTCTGTCACAAACAAATAAACTAGCAATAGTCAAATACTTTGTTTCGATAATGTCAAAGTGAAACATTTTGATTTTTGGGGATACATTCACCAGAGAATTTAGGCACCATTCACAAAATCCCAGAGGTTGGGGTGGGGGTTCCCCTCCATACACTCATAACCCACTCATTAGGGTTGAAGGGTATGGTTGTGTTTATTTTAGATAAAATGTGGTTTACAGGGTGCTTATGCATAGGGAAGCATGCTTTGGCTCACCGGCCTAGGAATATTCGGGAGAAGGCCATGGGAGGGGTGTGAGCTCAGCATGTGGACTGGAGCACTATGAGCTGGTGATAAACAAACCCATATATGGATTTGTTTAACTCTGATTGGTTAGAAGTTCATGTTATGTAAGTTATTATATAGCTTGTTATATAAGCACCATGTGCTATAAAGTAGCAAGGGGAGGGACTCTGCCTGATTCTTTGTACCAGAGGCTCTCTTTGTGCATATGTTGACTAAAGCTTTATTGAATTGAATTGAATCGTATTGGATTGAAGTCCCATGATTTCCACCCAGCATCAGACTCACTGGGAACCACCAAATCCCAACAGGATACTCACTTAGCAGTAGTGACACCTGGGATCCTCTCTGCTCCCAGAGCAGGGATTTAAATGTGGATCTTCTACATTCCAAGTGAGGGCCCTAAACCCCAGCCTATTAGCTAGGCAGGGATAGTGCTCCCTCAGTCTCACCTCTAGAAGCTCATCCACTGTGTATCAACATGTCTACATTCCTTGGGCCAGAGAGCTAGAGTTTAAAAAAAAAAAAAAAGACTGGACTTTGTAGACTGGTGGTAGAGCACTCACTTAGGAGGAGGGATCCTGGGTTCCAGTCCTTATGCCAAAGAATACGTAACTATTAATTTGCCAACAATTCCTAAAAAAAAACCCAGCAAGCATTATTTTTGGTCCAACTTAAACTGAATTTTTGTTTATTTTTAGGAATGGCCAGCAAACCAGAAAAAAACACTTATTCACCCAGTTTTAATTTAAATCTATACAGAAACCTATATACATCACCACTTGGTTACAGGAAAATAATGGGTTACGTAGCCTGTGGTTCTTGTTCTCCTCTCAATGCAAATAAGAATCAGGAGTAATTACACTTAAGTCAATAGAAAGAGCCTGAAGTGTTGTAAATTGGGGTTGCTCCACTGACTTCCATGAAGTTACTCCTGATTTCCACCTGTATACATTAAAAGAGAATCAGGCTCACAATGCAGGTGACGAGCTGTGCAGAAAAAGGTCATTCTATTTCCTGGAGGATTTTGATATTTTCTGATTTGGTTTCTATATGATTTGGGAATGAAAACCCAATGTTTTAAAATTCTCTATGAAAGGGAAAGCCCCTGGATCCTTGACTCAGGGGCAGTCTGCCTGATTGGCAGTCCTAGAGCTGCAGACCTGGAAGCTGCAGGGTCCCTGGTTCAGGGGCAGTCTGTATGACTGGCTGCCATGGAGCTGCAGATCCTGGAATCCCCGGAAGCTCAGGCTACAATGAGCCATGAGACTAGAAACTTGGGAGCCGGTGTTCCCAGAACTTCCATGATCCCAGTTCCCTGTCAGCCCACCAGGTGAGCTGTTAGGGAGCCAGACAGGCGAGCTGGCTGGAACCATCTCTGCAGAATTTTTCAATTTTGACAAAGCAGCCTGGCTAAATGGAACAGCCTTCCATCAGGGAATTTCCAATCAGCTCTGTGTGAGATCCTGTGATGAGATTCTGACAGGTTCTCCCGGGGGTGCCATCTGGAACTGGGGTACCACCGAGCCCCCTAACGCACCAGCCTAGGCTCCCTCTCACACTGTGCTGCTGTGACAAGGTGAAATGCCCTCCAGCCTGCACTTTCACCAGCATTCACACAGGTAGGAGCACACAGGCAGGCTCTCTAACCCACAGCTTCCCAGCCTAGGACCCCAGAGCAGAACCATCCTGCCCTGATCAAACCTGGCCAGTGCATGGGTTTAATACCCTGGTCCGCCTCTCCCTCAGTGTAAAGAGGACCATGCAGACTTTGTGGTAACTAAGTTGAAATTCTCCCCAGACATCTTAGTCAAACGCACACTGGTTTGGATTAAAACATAAAACAAGTTTAACAACTACAAAAAGATACATTTAAAGTGACTATAAGTGATAGCAAACAAATCAAAGAAGATTACCTAGTGAATAAACAAAAATGCAAACTAAGCTTAACATATTAGCTAGGTCAGATTAGGGCCCTCCGTTGCTATTCTAGGGCCATATGCAGCCCCCCTGTGTGGGGGAGGGGTTGCTTGGGACCCCAGCTCTCTGCAGGGGTAGGGGGGCTGGCTTGGGAGGTATGGGGGAACCCCCCCCCAGCACTCATTGGCAGCACGGCTGGGGCTAGGTGGTTGCACTTCCTGCTGCTGGTGAGTGTAGGTGTGGCCCTACTGCAGTCCTCAGGGAAGTGGGGGCGGAGCAGGGGCAGAAAGAGGCGAGGGAAGAGACTTTGGGGAAGAGGTGAGTGGGGGCAGGGCTAGGGTGGAGCGAGGTGGGGCTGGGCTGAGGTGGGGTGCAGGCAGAGGCTTTGGGGAAGAGGTGGAGCTGGGGTGGAGCAGGGGCAGGAAGAGGCAAGACAGGGGCTGAAGCAGCACGTGGTGCTCTACGAACCTGTGTACTTTGCGTATGGGTAAAGACTGCCCTGGGTAGGATATAAATTAGCAAATTCTCACCCTGAGTGATAGACAGGCTGGCAGATTCTTAAGGCACAAGCTGCCTTTGCTTTGCAGTTGGGTTTCTCAGATTTTCATACACAGGGTAGAAATCTCTTTAGCGTGGGACCATTACTTCTCCCAGTTCAGTCTTTGTTCCTCAGGTGTTTCCAGGTATCTTGTTGTAAGGAGAGTGAGGTACCATCATGATGTCATTTCCCCCTTTTATATCTTCTTCCCATTTGCTGGAAAGCTCTTTTGCTGTGACCTGGGTTAAACAGTTCCCATTGTGTAGTGCTATCACTGAGAGTTTTCTATTGTACACAGTTCCTGGGGTAATCCTTGTGCTTGTGTGTATTTCCTCAATAACCCATTAACATTGTTTGGCCTTGTTACTGTTGTACCTGAAAGGCTGCTTGTGGGTGTTTTCAACCTCACAACATGTTTCAGTAACACATACATAGCTCAACTTCTTAACTTCATACACAAGGATAGCACATGAGATATTAATATCCTGCAGGTCAAGACCTTTAGAATGATATCTCACAAGGCATGCTTTGTGCAAAACAGATCCTAATTATATGACAGTGGTGAATAATGGACTTCCAGGGTGTCACACCTCCCTCCTTAGTTTACTGCAGGAGTGTTAGTCACTGACTAATGTGAGGGCTGTGAGTCCAAAGCTCTTTTTAGGTTTTGGCCATACAACTTCCAAGCAGTACCAACACTGCAGTGTCACCAACAGGTGTTCTTGAAAAGTTCTTTGTTCCATTTTTTTTGGTTGCCTGAAAACATTTTTGTGTACAGCATTGTTAACATAATGCAGATATCGATATCTTTTAGAATGCAGGTGTCTTGGCATTTAGCCACCAGTGCCATAAGGTAGTGTGCATCAGTTTCTCCTTCCACACAGAAGAATAGGTTTGTTATGTTCACCCTGCTGTGCCAAGCTATGCTTACATGTATTAGCTGAGAAGCAATATTTTTGTAGGGCTTCCTTGATACCACTCCTAGCATATTTAAAAGCTTTCCCTAAACTTATGCATATTACAGTTTTTCAAAAGATTTGCCATCAGTACCAAATTCTTTGTTATAATCTTTACCATTAACAAGAAACTTTGCATCATGAGAATTAACAGTACCTGCAAATCTTTTATTACAGGGAGGCGTTTCCAAGTATTTTCATCACACCACACTTTTGGTTTAAACAGTCTGGTTTGTCTAATACTCACTGAGTTTTTCATCTCCTCCCTGACCCCTACCATGTGTTCAAATGCTGATCTTTCTTCCCCCTTTAGTGTTTTGCTCAGTGTCCCCTTTAGTAAAGGTTCTCAGTTTGTGTAGCTCTTTGAGATTTTGGAGAGGTAAGGATGTGAGGGGACCTTGCATGGTGGCCAGATCTCTGTGGGGCTGTGTTTCAAACCCAGGGCTGTGCTTATACACAAAATCCATTCCCCCAGGGTTTCCTTGTGATTTTCACACCCAGTACAGGAACTTTCCCCATCCCTTTTTCCTAGAGGGCTTTGATCTTCCAACAGCTTTTCCTTAGCTGTTTTCTGTATCTTACCCACCTGGAAATTGCTTCCTTCTCCCCTTTCACAGGTGGGCATTAGCATTTTCACAGACACTCAAGTCTTTAATAGGTTTCCCATCCTGTCTTAAAGAGACATACTTAGTTTTCATAAATACACCAGTAACAGCATTTTGCAAAAGCGGGACATGGATTGGGGTACTCTCTGTCACCCTTCTCTCTCTCTGCAAGAGGTCAGCTGTATGGCTGCTCCCCTCCAGGAGGGCACTTACGCAGTTCTCTCTTAAAACCTGAGTCACGGGTTGAGTGCCTGGGAGCACAGACACTGACCCAGCAAATCTCTCATGGGCACCCCCAACCCTCCTGTAATCAGTTAGGAGACATTGCTGTACTTCCACCAGTTCTTTCTCAGTTTCCTCCTTTGGGCACCCCTCTGAGACACACACCCCTGTGCTCTCTACAGTGATATCTTTCCCCTGTTCAACTGTGAAGGGCACACAGCTAACAGCTGGAACAGCCTTTAACTGGCAAGCACTACACCCTCCTCCCTCTCTGTCGCTGTTTGCCACCAGTGACAGAGGCCATGGAACCCTCACCCACCTCAGTGGTCTCTAGGATTCCATCACCCTCCTCTGGGCTTCCTTCTAGGACACATCTCCCTGTGCCCTCTAGAGTGAGGTCTGTCCCTCACTTAACTGCAACCTGCTGCCAACCAGCAATCTGGAAAGTTTCCTCACTGACAGTTTCCTCACTGTCCCCCGCCCCGAAGGAAAAATTGCCTTTAGTTAGTGGGCAGAATCTCGTCTCAATCACACCCATCCCTGGAAGCATACTGCTTCCTACTGCTGCAGAGGAATTAGAGACACTCCCCCATGCCTTCAGCAGTTCCTGGGACTTCACCCTTTCCCACTGGGGTTCCAGCATAAAAATTCTCCTTGAAACTCCAGTTGTCATAAACAGATGGTTAAGGGCTAATGTATCTTTTACCTGTAACGGGTTAACTAGATCAATAAACCTGGAACACCTGACCAGAGGATCAATCAGGAGACAAGATACTTTCAAATCTCAGTGGAGGGAAGTCTTTGTTTTTGGGATGTTTGTTCATTGTTCTCTCTTGGATCTAAGAGGGACCAGACGTACATACAGCCTCTTCTGTTCAATTTAGTAAGTACCAGTTAGAAAGGCAGTTTAGTCTTTTGATTGTTTTCTTTATTTGCAAATGTGTATTTTGCTGGAAGGATTGTATCTCTGTTTGCTGCAACTTGTATTTATGCTGGGGGGAGGTTTCTCTCTACTGTCTATAAGCTGAAAGACCCTGTAACATTTTCCATCGTGATTTTAAAGAAATAATTTTTACTTTTTTTTTCTTTCTTTAATTAAAAGCTTTTCCTTTTTATGAACCTGATTGTTTTTTTTATTCTTGTGTTAGACCCCAGGGAGACGGGGTCTGGTCTCACCAGGGAATTGGTGGAAGAAAGGAGAGAAGCAGGGGGAGGAAAAGCCTGATTTCTCTCTGTGTTAGGATCACTGTCTCTCTCTTAGGGAGAGTCTGGGAGGGGAAGAGAAGGGGGGGAAGGTGAATTTCCTCTCTGTTCTAAGACTCAAGGAGTTGAATCACAGGGATCTCCCAGTGTTACCCAGGGAGGGGAGAATCTGGGAGGAAGAAAGGAGGAGGGAATGGTTTATTTCCCTTTGTTGTGAGACCCAAGGGGTTTTGGGTCTTGGGGTCCCCAGGGAAGGGTTTGGGAGCCAGAAAGTGTCCTAAAACACTATATTTTTGGGTGGTGGAAGCTCTATCATTTCTAAGCTAGTAATTAAGCTTAGAGGGGTTCATGCAGGTACCCCATCTTTTGGACGCTAAGGTTCAAAGTGGGGAATCATACCTTGACATCAGGCTACACAGAAGAAATCGTTCCTCAGTAACAAAGCAATCGGGTTATCATTTACCACCACCACAGAGAGTATAGTTCCCACATCCTCACTTTCTATGTGCACTTTAGCCAAAGGCACAAGGATTTTGTGACCTCCCACTAATAAAAGCTCTGCCATCTGTCCTGGCAGTAAGTCACTTTCCTGGACAACACTCCTTCTAACCACAGAAATTTCTGCCCGTGTCTTCCCACTCCAGGTATTCTCTGCCATTAATCCTGACAGCCATTGTGTGCTTCATGTCTGGCTGCGCAGAGTCTACTTTTACAAACTCTGTATGATAAGTGGCAATTGCCTGAGGTGCCTCTGTGGCCAGGATAGCAGCATTCCCATGAGTTGCTTGCTGCCTGTTTCTGCCCCTTCTCGATCCCCAGCACAGGGCATTTACTCCTGAGGTGCTCAGTGGAAATAAGTGATAGCACCTTCTGGGCTTCTCTTTTTTTACAGGAGATTTGGGATGAGGAAGAGTGGGATGGATTTGGGAGGTGAGTGTCTAGCCTCCCAGCCACCCTCTTAATTCCCAGGGGTAAAACGGGAACCCTGCTTCCCACCAAGTTTAAACTGCTCTGCCTGTGCTTTGTTTGAAATAGATACTTGAGTTTGCTCAAATTGATCAGCTACAGTAGCCAGTTCGTCCACAGTTTTCACTTTTTAGTCCCATGAACACTGTTTCACATCATCATGTTACTAAGCAACAAAGTTACACATTCCCTCAAAGCTTGTAATATCTTTTCCCTTTACTGGCTTATCCATCAAATCTTTCATCTGGTTTACATATGGCACATTACTCATACCAACACCCCTCTGATGGCTTCTAAATTTTACTCTAGATGTTTCAGGTACAATATGAATCTGTTTCAAAACCATTTCTTTGAATTTACCATAATCTAAAGCTTTCTCAATTGGCATCTTATTGAATATATCCAGAACTGGACCAGTCAACTTGGCAACCAAAGTGGGCATCTTTTGGTAATTGGGAATCTGGTGAAATACATACAGCATCTCAAAGGTGATGAATATTCAGCAATGTCCAGTCTCTCACTGTATGCAGGACACAACTGTTGCCAATTGTGGATTTTTGGAGAGGTGGGACTCACTGAAGCGTGGAGGCTCTGCTTCTCTAACAAGTCCAGTTGATACTTTCTCTCTCTTTCCCGGATGACTGAAAAAAGGTAAATGTAGTGTCCATCTTTTAAAAAAGGAAGAAGGAGGCCAGTCAGCCTAACCTCAGTCCCTCAAAAAATCATGGAGTATGTCCTCAAGGAATCAATTTTGAAGCACTTCGAGGAGAGAAAAGTGATTAGGAACAGTGAGCATGGATTCACTATGGGTAAGTCATGCCTGACTAACCTTATTGCCTTTATGATGAAATAATTGGCTCTGTGGATGAGGGGAAAGCAGTGGATGTGTTATTCCGTGACTTTAGCAAAGCTTTTGATACAGTCTCCCACAGTATTCTGCCACCAAATTAAAGAACGATGGGCTGGATGAATGGACTACAATTTGGATAGATAGCCAGCTAAATCGTCGGGCTCAACAGGTAGTGATCAATGGCTCCATGTCTAGTTGGCACCCGGTATCAACCGGAGTGCCCCAAGGGTCAGTTTTGGGCCGGTTTTATTCAGTATCTCCATCAATGATCTGGAGAATGGTGTGGACTGCACCCTCAGCAAGTTTGCAGGTGCCACTAAACTGGGAGAAGTGGTAGATACATTGGAAGGTAGGGATAGGATACAGAGGGAACTAGACAAATTAGAGGATTGAGCCAAAAGAAATCTGATGAAGTTCAACAAGGACAAGTGCAGAGTTCTGCACTTAGGAAGGTAGAATCCCATTCACTGTTACAGAGTAGGGATCAAATGGCTAGGCAGCAGTTATGCAGAAAAGGACCTAGGGGTTACAGTAGATAAGAAGCTGGATATGAATTGACAGTGTGCCCTTGTTGCCAAGAAGGCTAATTGCATTTTGTGCTGTATAGGTAGGAGCATTGCCAGCAGATCAAGTGATGTGATCATTTCCCGATGTAAGCAGAGTCAGGATGAGCTGTACCCTGACATCTGGTGGTGAATTATGGGGAATGTGGAAAGGAATTTTAGGTATTTGCATTGGCACACCCACCCCACCTAGCATAGCCCATGTCATCCTGGGATGGTTATTTTGACAGCTCTGGGATCCCCAATTTCTTTGTTATTGGGGAAGGCGGAATAAAGTATTGTCACCCTGATTATGTGAATGAGGAACTATGAGACTGCTTATGCTTATGACAGAGATGTCTCAACATTAATTAAGTAGCACTTGCTGGACAAGGGACATGGTGTCATAAACAGATAGCTAAGGGTTAATGTTTCTTTTACCTTTAAAGGGTTAAAAAGGGAACCAAACACCTGACAAGAGAACCAATCAGGAAACCGGATTTTTCAAAGCTTAAGGGAGGAAATTTGGGGGTGTTTCTTGGTCTTGGGTCTTTGTCTGTTCTGTGCTCTCTCAGCTATGAGAGGGTCTATTTCCAGTCCTTCTAATCTTCTGTTTCTCAGTTGTAAGTACAAAGTTAGCAAAAGTATAGTCTTTTAAATTGTTTTGCTGTATTTGCATCTGTGTATCTGGCTGGTGGAGTCTTTATGTGTATTTGGCTATAAGTACTTTAAATTGTATTGTTTTTGGGTAAGGCTGTTTATCCCTTTTCTATTGTTTATTCATTTTCTATAAGTTGAAAACCCTGTATCTTAACATCTAGATTACAGAGAACTGTTATTCTATTCTTTCTTTCTTTTTTTTTATTAAAAGTTTTGCTTTTTAAGATCTGTTGATTTTTTTTTCTAGTTGACCCACCAGGAAATTGGTGGGAGAAAGGAAAGACAGGGGGAAGGGGGAAACTGCTCTCTGTGTTTAACTCTCCTAGTGTCCCAGGGCGGGAAGAAGCTAAGGGGGAAGAGAGAGAGAATCTTTTCTGTTTCCTTGTCTTTGGGGTTGTCTCTTTGTGGAAGAGAGGAGACATGCTTCTTGGTATTGTGATGTAAAGAGGGTGCATCAGTAACTCTCAGGTTAGCCCAGAGAGGGAATTCTGGGTGGGAGAGAGGTGGGGGGAATGGTTTATTTCCCTTTGTTGTGAGACTCAGAGCCTCTGAGTCTTGGGGTCCCCCAGGGAAGGTTTTGGGGAGACCAGAGTGAGCCAAGACACTGGAAATTCTTGGCTGGTGGCAGCGAGATCAGATCTAAGATGTCCTCAAGGGGGCATCTAGTCCAACCCTCTGCTCAAAGCAGGACTAACACCAAGAAAATCATCCCAGCCAGGGCTTTGTCAAGCCAGGCCTTAAAAACCTCTAAGGATGGCGATTTCTCCACCTCCCTAGGTAGCTGATTCCAGTGCTTCACCACGCTCCTGGTGAAATAGTATTTCCTAATATGCAGCCTAGACCTCCCCCACTGCAACTTGAGACCATTATTCCTTGTTCTGTCATCTACCACCACTGATAACAGCCTAAATCCATCCTCTTTGGAACCCCACTTCAGGTAGTTGAAGGCTGCTATCAAATCCTCCCTCATTCTTCTCTTCTGCAGACTAAACAAGTCCAGTTCTCTCAGCCTCTCCTTGTAAGTCATCTGTCCCAAACCCCTGATCATTTTTGTTGCCCTCCACTGGACTGTCTCCAATTTGTCCACATCCTTTCTGTAGTGGGGGGCCCAAAACTGGACACAGTACTTGAGATATGGCTTCACCAGTGCCGAATAGAGGAGAATAATCACTTCCCCCGATCTGCTGGCAATGCCCCTACTAATGCAGCCCAATATGCTGTTAGGCTTCTTGGGAACAAGGGCACACTGCTGACTCATATACAGCTCCTCGTCCACTACAATCCACAGGTCCTTTTCTGCAGAAGTGCTGCTTAGCCAGTCGGTCCCCAGCTTGTAGTGGTGCATGGGATTCTTCCATCCCTAGTGCAGGACTCTGCACTTGTCCTTGTTGTACCTCATCAGACTTCTTTTGGCCTAATCCTCCAATTTGTCTAGGTCACTCTGGACCCTATCGCTACCCTGCAGCATAGCTACCTCTTCCCCCAGCTTAGTGTCAGCTGTGAAATTGCTGAGGGTGCAATCCATCCCACCATCCAGATCATTAGTAAAGATGTTGAACAAAACCGGCCCCAGGACTGACCCTTTAATGGATCACAAGTTCCCTTAAGGAACGAAGGCACCCAGCCAGGTTTATTGTTGACCAAGCTCAGTACTAGTATCCCACAGAACCTACTGGACCACTAATACATGTATGCCCATAACAATGGACCAGCTCAGTGAATGGCAGAACTTTCCATTCCTCCCTAAGCCAGACAAAGATACTCCCTATGAGATACATTTCTATACCCTGATATAAACCATTTACATACTGCCTCTGGCATACTTAGTTACTGCCCCCTGATGTGTCTCATTGTTACCCATCACCTTGTACACATTGGTTTGATTAAAACATCTTTATTACATATTGTTATCCTGACCTTATCTTTTAGGAGAGTTCAGTGTGTTCCTGTTATCCTTGGGAAATGTTTTTTTCACCATCCTTGATATCAGGATTTTCTGCTACCACTTGATATCGGGACGGGTTTGCGTGAGTACTCTGTGCCTGGCATTTCTGATAAATGTGTATTTCTCCAATATCAGACCTTTTTCTTGGCAGATTCTGTGAGCAGCTCCTGCCTCTTGCTCACAGCTTGTCTTTGCTTTATATCAGTAAAGCTTTGACTACTACTTTAGCCGAGGTCTCAGGCCTCAAACCAGGCCTCTGATACAAGGGCTTATGTCTTAGACTCTCTTCCTACTTCACCTGTAATAAGAGATTTGCTGGTACTGTTGATTCTCATGATGCAAAATTTGTTGCTAATGATAAACATTACAAGAAAGAAGTTGACACTGATGGTAAAATCCTTTGTTCTGAGTGAGATTTGCACTTCATACACTGGAGGTGATTTTAAGTGAGATTTAAGTGAGGTGGCTGGATATCAGTCAAAGAAGTTACCTGTTTGTTATTTTCTGTTTCCTTATTTTAGGCACAAGAAGTAGGGACAGAAAAGCAGGAAAATGAATGAAAGTGAAACTAGTAAGAAGCTGGAGCTGTGCAAACTGCAGGCAGAAAGGAGGGAAAAAGAACATGAGACTTATGGAATTAAAACAGCTGGAAACGGAGACAGAAAATGCCAGATAAGAAGCTGCACACCGAAGAACCATGGAACTACAAGCCAAAGAAATAGAGGAAAACGAATAATAGAATAATAGAATCTCAGGGTTGGAAGGGACCTCAGGAGGTCATCTAGTCCAACCCCCTGCTCAAAGCAAGACCTAATCCCCAACTAAATCATCCTAGCCAGGGCTTTGTCAAGCCTGGCCTTAAAAACCCTCTAAGAAAGGAGTTTCCACCACCTCCCTAGGTAACGCATTCCAGTGCTTCACCACCCTCCTAGTGAAAAAGTTTTTTCCTAATATCCAAACTAAACCTCCTCCACTGCAACTTGAGACTGTTGCTCCTTGTTCTATCATCTGCTACCATGGAGAAAGTCTAGATCCATCTTCTTTGGAACCCCCTTTGAGGTTATTGAAAGCAGCTATCAAATCCCTCCTCATTCTTCTCTTCTGCAGACTAAACAAGCCCAGTTCCCTCAGCCTCTTCTCATAAGTCATGTTCTTCAGCGCCCAATTGTTTTTGTTGCCCTCTGCTGGACTCTCCAATTTTTCCACATCCTTCTTGTAGTGTGGGGCCCAAAACTGGACACAGTACTCCAGATTAGTCCCCACTAATGCAGAACATAAATGTAACCCTTCTGCCCCTCTGAGTTGGCAGCAACAAGGCCCAGGTTCAGTATCCAGGGGTTCCGTTTTTATCACACAATGCAAAACTGGCTCGAGCCCTCACCCAGTGACCTGGGACAATTACATACCACCCCCCGGGTGCCTCTAGGAGGCAAGACTTCCCCACTTTCAAGCACAAAGTCTGAGTGTAGCAAAATACTTTAATAAAGGAAGGAAACAATGCAGCATCACGTTGGAGAAATGCCACAAACAGGATTATAACACAAACCATAAGCAAAAAACCCCACCTCCAAGTACGTTTGGCAATGTCCTTTCCCCCTTGGAGTCTTAAGTCTAATCACCCCAAAGTCCAACAACCTGAAAGTCTCTGGTCAGTGCCACCCCAGAGTTCAAAAGTTTATCTGCAGAGCTTTACCTCCCCAGCCTGGGTGGAAATGGGGCGGGGGCACATACAGGGTGTTAAAGTGGGCAACTGCTCCACCTCTCCGTGGAGTTCTGCTGCAGCCTTCACCACGACCAGCTCCACTACACCAGCTGTGCCTCTCCTCCAGCCAATCCGTGAGTCACTCCAGCCGTCCCTGCAAACCGCTCCACTCAGCTCACTGTTCCATGGGCTGCTCCAACATGTTGCAAACTGCTCCACTCTGCCAACCGCTTAGTGATAGATCTTCAGGCTCCCCCACTAATTAACACAGCACTCAGTGATCTCAGCTCAGTAAGCTTAGCTCTTTTAGTG
Organism: Aldabrachelys gigantea; assembly: GCA_026122505.1. NCBI lineage: Eukaryota > Metazoa > Chordata > Testudines > Testudinidae > Aldabrachelys > Aldabrachelys gigantea. The sequence continues at coordinate 148,984,174 of CM047479.1, forward strand.
ATTTCAGCTTGTAGTAGGGGAGCCCCGCTGCTGGTGCACTATTGGCCCAATGGGAATTCAGCTCAGTTCCCTCTAGATGGACTCCTAATGGAATCAAAATTAGCTCTACTCTTCAACAATGGAGAGAGGATGATGTGCAATTGCTGCTCCAGGCCCTCAAAAGGAGTCCATACCATCAGGTACACACACCAGTCCCCCAACCTCTCTCCTTTCAATGGGTTTTGGCACCCATGTGTCATAAACAGATAGCTAAGGGTTAATGTTTCTTTTACCTTTAAAGGGTTAAAAAGGGAACCAAACACCTGACAAGAGGACCAATCAGGAAACCGGATTTTTCAAAGCTTAAGGGAGGAAATTTGGGGGTGTTTCTTGGTCTTGGGTCTTGAGTTCTCTTACAATTCTAATCTTCTATGGTTAGATCCAGTGACCCATGACCGTTGGTCTGGTAAGTAAGCAAGCTGTCCTCTGTAGGAATCACAATCGCAATCTAACATGAGCTAGGGAACTCCCTTATTCCCTCAATGCAAATCCCTGCAGAGTTTGATGAAATTTGAACACACTGAATTGCCAGTAAGGGGTGGCAGAGCATATGAATTTAAAAAAGAAAACGGAGAAACATGGACAGATGTGTCATTCTGGGGGGAGTTCTCCTCCTCTTTCTGCCTGTGAGTGATGTGACCCCCGCCCTCTCCCGATGAACTGGCCAAACCCAGAAACATTTGCCAAGAGTACTTCGACCTGAAAGAAGAGAGGAGCCTTCATCCGCTCCCTCTGTAAGGCTCCAGTCCCAGGCCCGAGGCAGGGTCAGCAGCCTGGGTTCCCTGCCAAAGCAGAAACATCCACAATGGGCCCACTTCCTCTCTCTCTGGTCATTTCCTTTGTCCCACAAATCTGTTTTGAGAACACAACACTTGGAACAGGTGGGTACAGCCTCTCAACTCTGGTCTACACTACAAGTTTAGGTCAAATTTAGCAGTGTTAGATCAATTTTACCCTACATCCCTCTACATAACCAAGCCATTTTTGTCTACTTAAAGGGCTTTTAAAATAGATTTCTGTACTCCTCCCTGATGAGGGGATTAGCTCTGAAATCGACCCTGCTGGGTTGAACTTGGGGTAGTGTGTATGCAATTTGATGGTATTGGCCTCCGGGAGCTATTGTGCTCCATTGTGACCGCTCTGGACAGCAATCTCAACTCAGATGCGCTGGCCAGGTAGACAGGAAAATTCCTGGGAACTTTTGAATTTCATTTCATGTTTGACCAGAGTGTCAAGTTGATCAGCATGGGTGACCATACAGTCCCAGAATCGCAAAAGAGCTCCAGCATGGACCGAACGGGAGGTACCAGATCTGATCACTGTTTGGGGAGAGGAATCCGTGCTATCAGAATTCCATTCCAAAAGACGAAATATTCAAATATTTGAAAAAATCTCCAAGGGCATGAAGGACAGAGGCTATAACAGTGACCCACAGCAGTGCCGTGTGAAACTCAAGGAGCTCAGGCAAGTCTACTAAAGAACCAGAGAAGCAAACAGATGCTTCAGGTCAGAGCCCCAGACATGCCCCTTCTATGATGAGCTGCATGCAATTCTACGGGGTGCCCCTATAAATACCCCACGCAACAGGGATGCGGATTTTGGAGACAAGGAAGATGATAAGAAGGAGGTTGAAGATAGCATACAGCAAGCAAATGGAGAAACCGTTTTCATCGACAGCCAGGAACTCTTTATCAATCTGGAGCTAGTACCCTCCCAACCCACCGAAGACAGACTCATGGACCTTGAAGGTAGAGAAGGGACCTCTGGTGAGTGCACTTTTGTAAATATAATACATGGTTTAAAAGCAAGCGTGTTTAATGATTAATTTGCCCTGAAGACCTGGAATGCATTTGGGGACAGAATAGTTACTGGAAAAGTCTGTAAACTTGTATGGGGATAGAACAGAAATCCTCTGGGGAAATTTCAGTGAAGCTCTCCTGGATGTACTCCCAAAGCCTTTGCAAAAGGTTTCTAGGGAGGGCAGCCTTATTTTGTTCTCCATGGTAGGACATTTTACCATGCCAGGCCAGAGCCATGTAGTCTAGCATCACTGCATAACAAAGCATGGCAGCGTACGGTCCCAGTGTTTGCTGACATTCAAGCAACGTCTGTTCTTTATCTCTCTGTGTTATCCTCATGAGAGTGATGTCATTCATGGTCACCTGGTTGAAATAGGGGAATTTTATTAAGGAGACATTCAGAGGTGTCCGTTCCTGCTGAGCTGTTTGCCTGTGGCTGAACAGAAATTATCCCTGCTGTTAGCCATGTGGTGTGGGAACGGGTGAAGCGATCATCCCAGAAAATTGTGTGTGTGTGTGGGGCAGGGGGGATTAGTTGGGTTTGTGCTGCATGTTAACCTGAAAACCACAGCTCCTCTTTTTAAATGGCCAGCCCGATATGTGCTTGGTATGGGAAATGAGGGCATTGGTGTTTGAAACCATTCCCACATGTTATGAAGGTTAAAGAAGCCAAAGGACTATGGCTTACTGTGTATGCCTGCAAGCCAAATTCTGTTGCCTGTCAGCACTGTGTCTGTGATCTCTCACACCAAATTGGCAGGCCCTAATATAAGACCAAAATGCAACCTTGTAAAGAAAGCAACATGCTATGTAATGTTAACAGCTTAGTTCCCCATGAAAGAGTCTACCCATTGTTCTCTAAAATGTGTCTTTTTAAATACTGCTCTCCCTTTTTTCCTCCCGCAGCTGCAAATGTTTCAGTGTTCCCCCATCACCTCCATCCCAGAGGTTAGCACAGATAAGAAGGTGAAAAAAACACACTCGCAATGAAATGTTCTCTGAGCTCATGCACTCATCCCACACCGAAAGAGCCCAGCAGAATTCTTGGAGACAGACAATGTCAGAGTGCAGGAAAGCAGAAAATGAATGCCAAAACAGGAGGGATGCACGAGAGGACATGTGGTGGGAGCAAGAGGAGAGGTGGTGGGATCAAGATGATAGGTGGCATCAGTGTGATGAGAGGAGGCAGGAAGCAATGCTGAGGCTACTGGAGGATCAAACTGATATGCTCCGGTGTATGGTTGAGATACAGGAAAGGCAGCAGGCTCACATATCGCCGCTGCAATCCCTATGTAACCAACCACCCTCCTCCTCAAGTTCCATAGCCTCCTTACCCAGACACCCAAGATCACGGTGGGGGGGCCTCTGAGCACCCAACCACTTCACCCCAGAGTACTGCGCAAGGAACAGAAATCTGCCATTCAATAAGGTTGAAGCGCAATGTGGCCTTGTCCTTTCCTCTTCCCCTCCTCCACCACCCCACCGAGTCCTTCTCTCCTCCCCCACTCCTCCCGGGCTATACCCCCATTTGCGTGACGAATTAATAAAGAATGCATGAATTTAAAACAACAATGACTTTATTGCCTCTGCAAGAGATGATCAAAGAGGGGAGGGGAGAGTGGTTTGCTTACAGGGAAGTAGAATGAATCAAGAGGGTGGGTTTTCATGAAGGACAAACAAACAGAACTTTCACACCGTAGCCTGGGCAGTCATAAAACTGGTTTTCAAAGCTTCTCTGATTCACAACGCACCCTGCTGTGCTCTTCTAACTGCCCTGGTGTCTTGCTGCACGTAATCAGTGGCCAGGCAATTTGCCTCAATCTCTCGCCCTGCCATAAACGTCTCCCCCTTGCTCTCACAGATATTGTGGAGCACACAGCAAGCAGTAATTATGATGAAAATATTGGTTTTGCTGAGGTCTAACCAAGTCAGTAAACTGCGCCAGCGTGCTTTTAAACGTCCAAAGGCACATCCTACTGCCATTCTGTACTTGCTCAGCCTATAGTTGAACAACTCCTGAGTACTGTTCAGAGTGCCTGTGTATGGCTTCATGAGCCAGGGCATTAAGGGGTAGGCTGGGACCCCAAAGATAACTATAGGCATTTCAACATCCCTAACAGTTATTTTCTGGTCTGGAAAGTAAGCCCCTTGCTCCAGCCGTTCACACAGACCGGAGTTCCTAAAGTTGCGAGCATCATGTAGCTTTCCCGACCATCCCACGCTGATGTTCGTGAAACATCCCTTGTGATCCACCACTGCTTGCAGCACCACTGAAAAGTACCCCTTTCGGTTTATGTACTGGCAGCCTTGGTGCTCTGGTCCCAAGATAGGGATATCCATTTTGTCTATCGCCCGACAACAGTTAGGGAATCCCATTGCATTAAAGCCATCCACTATGACCTGCACATTTTCCAGAGTCACTAACCTTGATATCAGCAGCTCTTTGATTGTGTTGGCTACTTGGATGACAGCAGCCCCCATAGTAGATTTTCCGAATCCAAATTGATTCCTGACTGACCGGTAGCTGTCTGGCATTGCAAGCTTCCACAGGGCTATCACCACTCTTTTGTGAACTGTGAGGGCTGTTATCATCTTGGTATTCTTGCACTTCAGGGCAGGGAAAACAAGTCACAAAGTTCCATGAAAGTGCCCTTAGGAATGTGAAAGTTTCACAGCCACTGAGAATCATCTCAGACTTGCAACACTATGTGGTCCCACCAGTCTGTGCTTCTTTCCCGGGCCCAGAATCGGTGTTCCACGGCATGAACCTGCCCCATTAGCAGCATGATGTCCAAATTGCCAAGGCCTGTGTTTTGATAGAACTTTGCATCCGTGTCCTCATCACTCTCGTCACCGCGCTGCTGTCGCCTCCTCGCCCGCTTTTGAAGTTTCTGGTGCTGCATATACTGCAGGATAATGTGAGTGGTGTTTACAGTGCTCATAACTACTGTAGAGATCTGAGCAGGCTCCATGCTTTCTGTGGTATGTCATCTGCACGGGAAACCCAGGAAGAAAGGCGAGAAACTATTGTTTGCCATTGTTTTATGGAGGAAGGGGGGCCTGAAGACATGTACCTAAAACCAGTCACAACAATATTTTTGCCCCATCAGGCACTGGGAGCTCTACAAAGAATTCCAATGAGTGGTGGAGACTGCGGGAATTGTGGGATAGCTACTGTGATGGGGCAAGGCCAGATGGCTACAGTAAAGTACTGAGAAACAGGTATGATAGCCCCAGGATAAACAAATCCCTAGTAACCTGGTAACCAAATGGCAGTTGCTGCAGGTTAATCAAGGCACCTGGAGCCAATTAAGATATTTCTAGAAGGCAGTGGAGATAACTACTTTAATTAGAACACCTGCAGCCAATCAAGGCAAGCTAATCAGGGCACCTGGGTTTAAAAAGGAGCCCACTCCAGTAAGGCAGGGAGGAGCCAGAGGAGAAGGAGTGTGTGTGAGGAGCTGGGAGCAAGAAGGCAAGGAGCTGAGAGTGAGAGACTGTACTGCTGGAGGATTGAGGAGGACAAGCATTGTCAGACACCAGGAGGAAGGTCCTGTGGTGAGGATAAAGAAGGTGTTTGGAGGAGGCCATGGGGAAGTAGCCCAGGGAGCTGTAGCTGTCATGAAGCTGTTACAGGAGGCACTATAGACAGCTGCAATCCACAGGGCCCTGGGCTGGAACCTGGAGTAAAGGACCGGCCCGGGTTCCCCCCAAACCTCCCAACTCCTGATCAGACACAGGAGGAGCTGACCCAGACTGTGGGTTCCACAAGAGGGGAAGATCACTGAGGTGAACAAATCCGCCAATAAGCGCAGGACCCACCAAAGTAGAGGAGGAACTTTGTCACACTAGTCAAAGTGCAACGCTTTGAAAGTTGTCACTAGCCCAGGTACTGTGGACGCACTCTGCCGACTTAATGCTCTTAGTGGGAACACACACAATCGACTGTATAAAATCGATTTCTAAAAAATCAACTTCTATAAACTCGACCTAATTTCATAGTGTAGACATACTCTTATCCCCCTTCAGTCTCCTAGGATCACTATGCTGTATTAAAAAGACATTAGGAAGATGTGTTTTTTTCTCCTTTCAAAAGTAAATTGTTGTATTTCTGTCTCTTTATATGACTCCTGGCCCTGCTGAATGCAGATGATCGGAAGCATCTTCTCTTACCATTTGTATTCACAATCTATCCTTCTAGAGATGAAGTGACCCAACTGAATGCAGCATTTGAAATAAAGGAAAGACAGACATTTCTGTGAAATAGTGATGTCCTCTGGATGCGTTCTGGTATTGATTTCACTGAGGGTTCATCAAAAGAACACTTCTGGCTTTTGCCACTGGTCAGTTCTCAGCTCAGCATCGATTTTAAACTATATTTGTAAATTGTCATGGAAATAAACATGCCACTGTGTGAACATGATCAGTTTTACTGGAGTTTTAAGTAACAACTCAGTGACTTGTTACTTGTTGTAACCTTATTGGTTCAGAGGAAATCCAGATTCTTATTAACCCTCCTCTTGTCATGATTTTCTATAAAATTATTGTCCTAGCAGAAATATTCATCCTCTGCATTTATTGCTAATCGGGAAATGTTTTCACAGTTTATTTAATTTCAGGTGTGAATAACTCAGGGAGAATTTTTGCATTTATCTCCTTGGATTCAATGAAAGTTTCAAATCTGAATTCACTTCAGAAACAACCATATTGCTCATCTCAGAATGTCTCTACCTGGTTTCTCACTTTTACCACATGCCTGATGTGTAAACCCAGCCTGCTATCAAACAGCCAGCCATACTCAGAGGTGGCCTTTCCTCATCTCTTGGTTTGTTTAATTTCAGCCTCTCCTTGTGGTGAGTCCTGGAAACAGCACAAATCATCTGGCAAGAAAACCATCCACTAAGGGGAAGACTTTCAGAAAGGATTTAATAGGAAAAAGGCACAAAGTCAAGCTGAAGAAATTATAGGCATAAAAAAGCAGGAAACTTCCACCCCTTCCAAACAATGGGAAGTTATACAAAGAAAGCATATGAAACTTTCCCCACTCATTCCTGTATTTCCTGCAAATTCACACAAATCCTACAAAAACACCTGCTTTGTCTATCTACCAGACAGAGGCTTTCTCTGGGCATCATTTATGAGAGAAAGAGGTCAAGCGTTTACATCATCACGGGGTTATTTTGTCCAATCAAACTGTTATGATATTGAACCCCCAGAGTGACCATGTCCCACATCATCATAACCTCTGTCTCCAGGTGGCAGGGACGGGGTTTCCTTCTCCATCCCAGAGACAACTTCACTCCTTAGCGAGTGCCGACTCCAACCTGAAAATACCAAAGGGGAGATATACAGTCAGTGGATCCGCTCTATTGTTATGTGCGGCTGCAGAGCAAGGTGGAGTGCCCTTTACAGCAGTGGTTCTCAAACTTATTTGATTGTGGCCCTTTTCCATGTATCCATAGTAGCTGACACCTCCCCCCCCCGCCACACAAGTACATGTATCAATTTTTAAAAAAATCAACATGTAACTCTCACTAAATAGGAAAAGCAGTAGAGCATTGAGTCAAAAAGAGCCATTTAAGCATATAACTCTCCAGCCACTCAGCTCAAAGGCAGCACTGTTGCCAGCAGCAGCGGACAAGTAACAGCAGCAACACCAGACCATAACATCCTTTCTTCTGCACTGCTGCCGGTGCCAGTGCTGCTGTCACTCTGAACTTTAGTGCACAGATGTGGGGACCTGCATGAGATAACCCCTAAGCTTATTTACCAGTTTAGGTTAAAACCTGGTACTCCTCTGCCACCACCAAATGACTTAAAGAGTAAACAGGGAAAGGACCATTTGGAGTTCCTCTTCCCCCAAAATATCTCCATCTCAAGTTCCTATAACCCTTCCCTGGGTAGACTGGAGAGACTTCTTCACCAATTCTCTGGTGAACACCGATCCAAAAACCCTTGGATCTTAAAACAAGGAAAAATTAATCAGGTTTTAAAAAGAAAACTTTTAATTAAAGAAAAAGAGTGAAAGTGATACCTCTGTGAGATTAGCATGCAAGGAAATCTCACAGACAACAGATTTAAAACACAGAGGATATCCCTCTGGGCAAAACCTTAGTTACACAAATTTGATTCTCCCTCTTATGCAAAAAGAAGTCACAAAAGAAAATAAAATTAATCTAAGAGATTTCTTCTCTAATACTCACTACTTTCAAGAAATATTAACTGGCTGATTCCTGGATCTTTCCACGCCGGCACAAACTTATTGAACAGACCAAAGACTGATTTCCCTCCTCCCTCTTTTTTATATCTTATCTTTCTATTGGTCCTTTTGGTCACGTGTCAGCTAAGTTATGTGAGCTTCTTAACCCTTCAAAGGTAAAAGAAGAGTTAACCCTTAACTGTCGGTTATGACAGCTGCCTTCAAAACTGGGCACCCAGACAGAGCCACCACTTTCTGCTCTGGCTTCTCATGCTGCCCTACAATATATTCTTTGCTGACCAGTCTGAGAACCTCTGTTCTACAGTATAGATGGGAATTGTTCCCCCTTCAGCCTTGGGTCTATGACAAGTTCTAATCCATCATCTCTATACATAGTCTGGAGAGTAAAACCTTTGGTTTCCAGACCAGGTAAAGTTGCCAAGTACCTGCTGCAGCTACTTGTCACTCCATGTACAAAACCCGAGCACTTACTAGCAAGGAGCGCTTAGTTAAGAACATTATAACTTTCACTCTGCCCAGCAATGAACATTAGCATGTTACTCTTATCAAGTACTAATCAATACAAATTTCATCACCACTGCACCTCCTCTGGGGTGGGCTGATGGTGTCTCCGCTCATGACACAATGGGGAAGAGAGGAGAGATATTGGCCAAGGACAATGGGAAAAGCCCATCCCAGATTTTATAAGATGTGTCATGGGCTCTTTAACGCTAGTGCAGCAGTAACAGGACTTTGGTGTATAGGATTCTGCCAAAAGATACATGCATAGTGACCTGGTGGGAATCGAGCACATCCAGAGTGTGGCAGCAACACAAGATTTGGAATCTAGAGGCAGATGGATCCCAGGTATCTTGCTGGTTTGACCGCAAAGTACCACCCAGCAGGGACCCTGCTGTTCATCTCCCCATGGCAGGCACTGAAGCCTCTGCTTTGAGGAATTGAGAGATGAGAGAAGGAGAGCTTTCTCACAAGTGCTGCGTTGGCCAGGGCTGTTCTCTTGCTGCATACCCCACATTTCCAGCCCTCCCACTCTGCAGAGACAGTGTGAAGTGCAAACAATTCTCCACTCACCTGTCTGTGAATTCCTGTCATTTGCCCCAGTGCCTTTCTTATTATTCTGCGCCAAATGAGAGTCACCTTCGGTGTCAGACACTTCTCTGGCATCATCATAACCATCCCCTAGGACATCTCCAGGCACGGCAGGGGCATCTGACATGAAGATGTGAAGTAATTAAGAGAATATTCACAGTGAAGATAGAAATAAACTATAAGCTGCAGATGACCAGCCTCATTGGTCCCTGGGGATCTCTCAGCGACTTAACTTCCACCCTCAGGGATGTAAAACAAGCCCTCTTCTGGAACCCTCAGATTGAGTTAATTTACAGATCAGATTGATTTGATACATTTCAGTAGCTGGTTGAGTGGATTCTAGAGCTCCCAGAGGACGAGGGGAAGGGGGAGTTCTAGAAAAAGAGGTGACTGGGATCTATTCCAGAGGGATCGTTCCACGAGGCATTTGGTTACAATAATTAAAAATGTAAATAACTTGGAATTGTTCAGAGTTTGTCTCCGGCTTCCTAAACTTGACATTATTTTTAAAATGCCTTTTCAATGCTTTCTCCTGATACAGTTTACCCCATAAACTGCCATCAGTCTCTAATGTACTAACACCAGTGGGAGCTGAGCCAGCTAATAAGGGTGGTACATGGGCCCTCGGGTGTAAAATCTCTATGTCCCACCCACCACCGTCACAGTATGTCTGACACAGATGTATATAAGCTGCCATAGTTGCATGCCAGGAAAGGCTGCAGAAGCCCAAAGACAAGGAAACAGAAAAGATTGTATCTGTCTTCCCCCCCTAGCTTCTTCCAGCCCTGGGACACTAGGAGAGTTAAACACAGAGAGCAGCTTTTCCCCTCCCCCCTGTCTTTCCTTTCTCCCATCAATTTCCTGGTGGGTCAACTAGAAACAAAAAAATCAACAGGTCTTAAAAAGCAAAACTTTTAATAAAAAAAAGAAAGAAAGAATAGAATAACAGTTCTCTGTAATCTAGATGTTAAGATACAGGGTTTTCAACTTATAGAAAATGAATAAACAATAGAAAAGGGATAAACAGCCTTACCCAAAAACAATACAATTTAAAGTACTTATAGCCAAATACACATAAAGACTCCACCAGCCAGATACACAGATGCAAATACAGCAAAACAATTTAAAAGACTATACTTTTGCTAACTTTGTACTTACAACTGGGAAACAGAAGATTTAGAAAGGCTGGAGATAGAATCTCTCATAGCTGAGAGAGCAACAGAACAGACAAAGACCCAAGACCAAGAAACACCCCCAAATTCCCTCCCTTAAGCTCTGAAAAATCCAGTTTTCTGATTGGTCCTCTTGTCAGGTGTTTGGTTCCCTTTGTTAACCCTTTACACGTAAAAGAAACATTAACCCTTAGCTATCTGTTTATAACAAAGCTGCCATAGTTGCATGCCAGGAAAGGCTGGCAGGGAACATTGCTGCTATGTAAAGGTCTCTGTTTTGATGCATTATGTTTACAAATAGTGAGTAACCCTAGTGTTCATGGCAGTGTGTGTCACAGATCAGTGAGCTGAGCCAAGTACTGTGTGAGCATCGCATGAGCAAACTGCTCCTTCTGTCCGGCCTCTCTCATGACCTAGGATCTTACACGCTTCCCTACCCCTGGGACTCCACACAGCTCTTGTAATGCACCTGCTCAGCGCCCCTAGTGTTACACCAATAGACTATACAGGTGGGTGAACTTTGTGGTTTTCTTAACAAACCACTATTGTCCCTACTGGGAAATACAATTAGTTTTTCATTACGGTGACATTGCTTCCAGGAGGCAGATTCACTGCTCACCTCGGCTGTCTGGGGTCTGGGAGACGTCGTTCAAGGCAGGCTCCTCCACGTTATCGTAATCCAGCTGAGATCCCCTCCAGGAAACTCCCTCTGGAACAGTAAACACCACACTCAGCCCCTGGCACCAGCAGTGTCTCTTCACTGCAGGTGGCCCTTATAACTAGAGCTGTGTATCATGGCACATGAAGGGAAGTCGTAGCGGGCCCATGGTGAGAGGGCATAAGTCAGAAAATGACAGTAAAACAGGAGTTGCAGACATAACTAGGGACCAATCCTGTCCCTGCAGAATCCAACAGCAGCTCTTTTATGTGTTTCAGTGGGAGCAGGATCTGGGTTTGTGCTGAGATAACAGGTTGGGACATAGGCCTGGCCAGGCCAGAGCCGACCTGTGTGAATTCAGCTGATCTCTGCAGACAGGTTTGAAATTTCCTGTTACCCTGGGGTGGGGGAGCCTCCCCTCTACAGGAATTAAAGCTCCTGCTTTGAGATCACTGTTCTGATCCTTTGTGAGCTCCTGCTCTCCAGTAGCCTCTCAGGCAGTCCAGGGCTCAGCTTGGCAGGGCTCCAGCTTCTCAGCAGAACTGGCTCATGTGCTCAGTGTCTCCTCCCCAGCCACAGGCTAAATTACCAAAGGGCCCAAATTCATGGACTCTCTTGAGAGCTGCTGGGGTAGAAATGCCGCCTCGTTTACAATTAGAGATGGGCCCAGGCCAGGAAGTTCAGAGCCAGGATTTTGCTTTAGCCTGTTATAGTGACAGGTGCCAGCCCCAAAACTGAGATCCAGAGTTAGTCAGAATCAGCAAATTCCCCTCCCCTAATATTCTGGTGGGTTCGGATCAGTGATTTGGGCTGAGCCCATCTGTTACTATAACATAGGACAATTTTCCCCTTCTCTCTGTCTCAGGGATGAGAGGGGAGACCTGCTGGGCACTGACGCCTTCCACCCAAAGAGACTGACCCGTCTCCTCCAGCTCCTCACCTGGGGAGGTCACTGACAGCCACTCCCAGGGGTGTGTGCTCAGGAGATGGTCACATGCTCCCATCCTGAGATTCTGGCAGAAATCCTGTTCAATGGGATTAGACCCGACTGTGTAAAATGGGAACCATGCGAGGGGAAATGGCTGCAATTGCAGAAAGTGTCACAGAAATTCTGTTCTCTGCCCAGATTTGAGTCTCTCGGCCTGACTCTGCCCTTCCCCCATTACCTTGTTCTGATCCAGGATCGTTTTCCCCCTCACTGTCCCCGGTATAATACTGCAGCTTTGCCACTGAGTCATCTGAATAGGAGACTGGAGAGACAAGAACCAGAAATTCATCACAGTGAGACCAGTAGAACTGTGGGACTGGGAACACATCCAGGGCCTGGAGTGGGATTTCCAATCTCAGTCTATTCCCTCTTCTGCAGGAGATGGTGACTCACAGCGACTCTGAGCGAGGAGAGGCTGACACAGGCTCCCCAAGAAAAATCTCCATGTTACTGAGGTAAATGTGACTGACGGGATGATACAATCTGACCTGAAAGATGCTGGGGTGAGTGAACGTCACATCTCTGGCTGCTGGTCCAGGGAAGTTCCACAATGGTCCTGGCCTCCTCAGTGACAGAGGGGACTCCTCCTTCTTCAGGTAAATACCCACCTCCCACATGAATCAGTCAATCAGATCTCCGTAGTGTTTCCAGATTATGCCAAGGCAGGCCCAGAGCAGAGTCTGTGATTCACTGTAACCATTTTGTCAGTGGTGCTGGGGGAAGCCCTGAGCATATGCCCACAGCCCTACCACAGCACAGCACTTAGGCAGGATGTTCTCATCAGACATTGAGACAAAATGGCACAAAGGATAAAAGGGGCGTGATTCAAAGTCATGAGGCTCTCCTGGCTGATCTCTGTGCTCCGGGGGCAGCTGGGAGCCAACCCAGCTGTCCAGTGGCTCCGGTGGGAGGAGGCACAGAACATCCCCTGCTCCAAAGCTCCAGAGAATTTTCAAATGATAGTTTAGCCTGGCCCCAGAAAGTCGCTTTCCTGACTTCTCACTGGTTACACTCCAAGGTTACAGAATGGGCAGATGAGACATTAACTGTCCCTAGAATTGGGACATTCAGTGTTTAGTGGAAAGGGAGCTATCTCCATCAGTCTACATGAGTAACTGCTGGGCCCACCGCAGACCGAGCCCCTACAGATAAAGCTTGGCAAAAAAAACATGGTTTTGTTCTCTGGCCATTGTATAACTAACTAACTAAATAAAACTGTTTGGACTGAGCCAAAAATGGCTTTTCTGAAATTTCTGGCAAATGCAAAAGTAAAAAAAAGAAAGTTTCATGTTGATGAAACCTTTTGATATTCTTTTGGACATTTCTTATTTTAAAAATATTTTATGGATAAAATAAAGGAAATTTCTAATTGAAAATTAATGTCAAATTTTAAAAAAGTCTTTAGAAAATATTGAAATGAGATGAATTTTGTGTGTGTTTTTGGAACAAGTGGGTGAAATTGACAAGAATTTGTGAAATGTTTCAGTGTCTCTAAATCTGCATTTTTCCCCAAATCATTTTGTAATGAAGACACGTGCCCAGCTCCAATGACAAGCTGACAGGGCTGACGCTGCAGTGATTTAACATTGGGTCAGGGCCTCAGATGGAAAGGGCATTAGATAGCTGCTCCCTGTTAAGAGTGAGACACACAGACCTGAGCGACTGAACATCTCCTGCTTCTCTCTCATCAGGTTATAATCAATCTCTTCGTACACAGCCTCAGAGAAGGGATCCAAGGGTCTTCTGGAGCCTGAAAAGAAAGGGCAGGGTTTGCACAGGGTCACTGAAACCAGAGATGGGAAACACTATGGGATCATCCAGCCTCTCCCCCTGGGTCCAGTGCGAGCCTGAACCCTACAGCACATTCCCACTGCTCTGTCCAGGCTGGATTTAAATGAGCCAGGTGATGGGGACGTCCCTTTCTACAACAGCCCTTTGATGATGGTTCCCAGGGCTAGTTCGCTGTCAGGAAGCTTCCTCACATTCATCTTAAATGTTCCCTTTTTAATCTCATCGCACTATTCCTGGCTATTCCCCTTTGGAGCAGTTTAAATAATTCTTCCCCTAGACTGGTGTTTACACCCATCTGAAAATTGTGATACTTTTTTTCCATAGACTTTAAGTCCAGACGGGATCATTAGAACATCTAGTGTGACCTCCTGTATAACACAGGTCACTGCATTTCACCCAGATACTCCCATGTTTGAACCCAAAATTACAGCTAGACTAAAGCATTTCAATCCTCCCGAATAAGCTCTTGTGTGCCAAAGGCAGAAAGTAGGGGGGAATAAGGTACCACCAATGGCCAAGGCCCCTGCAATGGCAGGGAACTGGCTAAGAGAAGTGCCTAGATAATCCTGGCAGGTGATCCATGCTCCATGCTTCAGAGGAAGATGAAAATCCCCCAGCATCCCTTTTTCCCAGTCTGACGTGGGGAAAATTCCTTCCTGACCCCATTCTGGCAGTTGGTTTGATTCTGAGCAGCTGAAAAAGACACACCAGCAAGACACCTTAGAAAGAGGTTTCTCTGTACCACCTCAGAGGACTGGTCCAGTCCATCAAGTGTCACAGCTCAATCTCTAGCTAATGTCTGATGCTCCACAGGAGGGCACAAACCAAACAACAAATATAAGGGCTTCCCAGAATATTTCCCTGACCCCTGCAGGTGACTGGCTGAAGCCGTGAAGCATGAGATCTGATTATAATCATTGTCTTACTAGAAAGTAGTGAATGTTACGTGTATGTTGATGGCAATCCCGTTCTCTACCTTCTTTCCATAGAGCTGGTAGCTAATGTTTGTGCAATGTGTTATAGATGTAAAATCCTTAGTAATTGCCACCTATGGTTATTATACAGTATAATGTTCCTTTCCCGCATTTCTCCTTCCTAAGATTTTACTTTCTAGTGGGTAACTCTGATAACAACTATTTACCACAGCTCTATTTTTATATACTTTTTCCCCCTGTCAATAATTACAATCTCTCTAGGTCCCTCTCCATGATGTCTCTCCTCAATGATATTCAGAACCCTTGCCCGTGGCAGATTCTGCAACCCCACGCAGTATGGAACCACTGCATTAAATCTGTGAATGGTTTATGTATTGTGTTCTGCTGCACGTGGGAGGGTTACCACAGCTCCTCCAGGAACTAAAAAACAGTCAGGGATGATTAAGGCGAGTCACCAAGATTATAAACTCCAGAAAGGTAACAGCCTTTGGGGTCATTTACACAGACTAGTATAAACTGGGTTCCCAGAGATCAAGAGACAAAGAAAGATTTCTGATATGAAAGGCTGAGTTTAAACATACTCAGAGTCTTCATTTTGATTGAGCAAAAGAACAGGACCTTCTGTCCATGGGGATCCCAAAACGGAATGGTTGGAGGGAGGTTGGTGTGCCGGGCTGCCCATGAAGAAGACAGGTGATTTCTGGTACGTTCAGTAAGTGTCGAGGAATTTTTATTGTTTTCTCTGTGATGCTGCTGAGAGAGCTGGGTGGGACTTGTAACTGCTGGCAATACACTGCTCATAGCCCTTGGGGAGAATGCACAGCATGCAGGCTGGCCTGTGGACAGATTGGTTTGCTGGGGGTATCACAGTGGAAGGCAGGGGGCTGTGCAGCCTTAAAACCCCTTGGTCAGAAGGAGGTGGATCAGAACGATCCTGCCCAGAGACAGGTGATGGCTGGAGGCTTCAGGCCTGACTGGGCACTCCTGGAGTGGATCACTGTGGGGATACATGTAAACGGGAGAATGATCCCCCTATCATGAGGAACTTTGCTGACTTCTGCACTACCCTGATGAAGTGGGATAGGGGAAAGATCTGAGTCCTCGCTCCCACTTCCTTTACTCAGAGGCCTCCCTGCCCTTGAGGACTCTCCTGTCTGCAGAGTCCTCGTAACCCCAACAAGTCTAGGTCCAGGATTCCTGGGGGGTTGACCTCCAACCTTGCTGTGGTCACGTAGGTCAGGGGCTAGGGTGCCCCACTCCCAGGTGCTTTCTCTGCACTGAATGCTTCCCCGACCTACTGATCATTAGATACAGTTTAAAGCAAATACAATTTATTTAATCAGCAATTAATTTAAAAAGGAATAAGGAAAAATGGGAAAGGTTAAAGGAAAACATCACCCTGCTCTGTAGCAGGGAACATCACAAACAGTGTCTCTGGAATGTCAGGGCAGTTCCCAGTCTGTTCCTTGTAGCTCCCAGGCCTCCTTCTCAGGCCCTGGCTGTGCTGCAGGGATACTGCGGGTCGGACACTTGCTCTGGTGGTGGCCACACGCTCTTAGGCTCTAAGTGGCCAGACCCTTCTTCCCATTGTCGCCTCCGCCCTGTCGAACTCCCTCGCTGTCCCCAGCTGCTCACTGCACTCACCTCCAAACTGCTGCAGCCCCAACTCCGCCACTGTCTCAGCTCCAGCTCCACTCTACCTCAGACGGCTGCAGCTACTGCTCTTCCTCCAGCTCCCTGGGCTGCTTCACTGGCCCCTCTGGCTCTGGTTGCTACTGCTCTCCTCCCAGGGCAAGCCAGCTCTTTCTGGGCTGTGCCTCTGGCTTTGGGGCTGCAGCTGTGCTCCCAGCACAGGGTCTGCTCTCTCTGGGCTGCTTTTCTGGCCCCTCTGGACAGGGCTGGCTCCAGCATTTTTGCCGCTCCAAGCAGCAGAAAAAAAAAAGCTATGATCGGCTTCATTCTTCAGCGGCAATTCGGAAGCCGGTCTTCACTCCGAGTGGCAGTGAGAGACTTTCACCAAAGAGCCGGATGTGCCGCCCCTTTCTGTTGGCTGCCCCAGGCAGCTGCTTGCTGCACTGGTGCCTGGAGCTGCCCTACCTCTGGATCTGGCACAGCTCTGCTCCCCAGCTCAGCTTGGGCTCGTGCTTTCTCCTTAGCTCAGCCCGACTCTGTCTACCTAGGCAGTTCCAGCTCACATGGACGTCAGGGCCCACCCTGGCCTCCTGGATCCCTGATTAGCCTGCCTGCCCTGTCAATCAGGCTGACCTGGAGCATTGGCCTCTCCCCATTCTTTTAGTACTGGGAGCTAGCCCACCAAAAAACGCCCACTTAATGTTAGTAAGGGGAACCCTACATACAGATGCAGCTTCCCTGAAACTGTGACATTAGCTAGCTAGTATCATCTCCAGATTTCATGGCTGGGCTGTTCCACTGCCAAACAGTTAATGAAATATTAAATGAGAGAGAAGTTAACAGGCACTCTCGGCCACCCCACTCAGCCCTGTATCACCCCTCACTCTGATATCCTGCAATCCCCCTGCTATTACAGGGGCATTTCACACAGTGACACCAATCAGGACTCACCTCTGCGCTGTGCCCTGGCACTTTGGACCTGCGCCCCCAAGATGATTAAGACCAGGCAGAGCAGGGCCCCCAGGATAATGCAGATGATCACGGGCACCGTGACTCTCCCACTGTCAGTCTGAGGGCGGCGCGGGGGAGCTGGATGGAAATAAACATGCAATACGAGAGATTATCCTATAAGAGTTGTGTGGGGAGGGGAGGAACAGGGAGCTCTCCAGTCACTCATTGCACAGCCCAGGACAGCAGGGTAATGGACTGGGACAATCTATGTGTCATGGCGGCAGCTCACAGGCTGCTGTTTAAATCATGGGCCCTCCCCGGTCAGCTGGAGCCAACAGAAAGGAATCATCCTGCTCAGCAGGGCCTGCAGCTCCCACTCAGGTGTCCTTCGCCCTCAGGTGTCACAGACCATGGAAAGGAGCTCCTTCCTTCAGGCTGCAGCTTGCAGCTCATCTGCTCTGACCCAGAACCAGGGAAATTTAACCCTAGATGGGAGGAGGGGGATGGTTTACCTGGGGTATTTGGAGAATCTGTCCTCTCTGTCAGACCTGCAGAGGGAAAGGGAGGAGAGTTGGAGCCTGGACCGAGGGGGAGGTGACGTGTTTGTTTTGGGGGAGAACCCCACCTCTGAGAGTCTCTGGTTGTCTCCGCTGTCACCTCCACAGGCTTCATCAGAGCAGCACAGGGTCTATTTATTAGTGATTTAAGACCTAAGTCCCTTGTGCTCTGTGCAGCAATGAGAACACTAGTAACAAACCAGCACACTGGAGCCTGTGATGGATGCAGAGGCTACGTGGGCTGATGCCTGAGCCAATCTGAGTCCACAGTGCTCCCACCCAACAGCATCCATGATGCTCCTGCACACAGGAGATGGGAGGGCCTGGTCTGGGACCAAGTGGGGCGTGGTCTGATCCCTCCTCCTCTCTAAAAATTACAGCATGTAGCAGAAACATCTCCTGTCACTCACCTGAGCAATTCACAGCAGCATCTTCCTTATGGTCACAGTTACTCTCACCCCAGAGCTTGGCAGGACAGTCCCAGAGAGATGACTCTGTCCCTCTGCAGTTCAACAGCTCCACCCAGATGGGACCAGTCCCCTCACCAAATGCAGCCTCGCCTGGGGCAGATACAGCAAATCCACAGCCCAGTAATTTACACACAACGTTAGCATCCGCCATGTCCCAGGAGTCATCACAAACTGTTCCCCAGGAACTTCGGTACCAAACCTCCACTCTCCCTGAGCATCTGTCCTCTCCTCCCACGACGCGTAACTTCTCCTGGTCTGGAAATGCAGAAACCTCACATGTTACTGGGATGCTGGGAAAGTCCTTAGGGACCAAGAGTGAGACAGTAAGAAGCAGAGATACCTGTGCAGCTCGTAGAATTCGGACACTCGGTGAACGGGTTTTGAGTTGGTTTTGCTTTTTCTCCTATGGAGAAAAAAACGAGGTGAATGCCCTGGGCTGTGTGTGTGACGTGGGAGTAGAATTTTTCTGTATTTTAAACTCATAATTTCAGCACTGTATGAACACAAATGTGAACTCTGGGTCATTTAATACCTAATTAATTCGCTATTGAGCTGTTACTGAGACACACAGGCCGACATGCACTCAGACATGTGGGGGATTCCAGTCTCGACTCAAACTGCACAGCTTGGGCCCATCTCTGATTGTTCATCCCAAAAGGATTAATAACCACAGAGCTGCCTAATGACAGTCTCTAGGGAGAGGCTTTTCTTAGCTCTCACACTACCTTAGTGCACTATGTAACACCGGTCTCTTTTATAATTAATTGATTAACTTGCATATTTACTGTTAATTAGACAAATTCTTATACCTATAAAAGATCATGAAAATATGTTTGTATCTTGTGCTGAGAATTTAAATCTGCCTACACTGAGATGTGAACAACAAGAAATGTTCTGTCCTAACCCTTCAATTAATTAAACTCATCACTTATATGTGTTTGCACACACACATGCAGGTAGTTTCAGAATTACCAGTGCAAGAAATATGGGTCTCTTCTGCTCGGTTATCACATGACTTTGGATTCCATTGGTCTGATGGGCACTGCCAGAGGGAGCTGTGCTGCTCACTGCATGCAACGTGGTCCAGCCACGTGGGACCAAAACCTGCTCCATATTCAAAGTCTCTTGCAATCTGCCCTCCATTTCCACAGTTCAGCTGTTTGCAGACAATTGCTGGGGTGACTCCAGACATCTGATTGGAGCAAACACTTCCCCACGTCCCATTGTAGAAAACCTCCAGCCGTCCAGCACAGTCACTGTCGCTCACCAGCCTCAGATCTGTGAACTCTAGAAGGAAATGCACAAAGGGGGGATTTAAATCACCTGATTCTAAAATGAACTGGGGTGTGAAGAGCGAAATCCCAGCAATCGCTAATGATTCTGTGCATTGTTCTGCAGGAGCAAGTGTCAGGTAGAATCGCTCCAAGAATCAGAGACACCTTTAGACACCACAGGCACCTTAGAAAAACAGTGGGCATCTCTGGAAGGCCACCAGCAGCTACCTACAGACTGTACTAGATAAAGACCAGAAAGGATTGTGACATTGGCAGGTCAGATGCCAGCTCTTGCCCAGGCTGCAGGCTTTAGCTAAGAACTGACAATCTCATAGCTGGAAACCAGGCCAGGTCAGCTGCTTGTTAGCTTTGCTCAAACTAGATATCAGTCTTGTGAGAATGTGTTTTGTGTTGAGGCTATATGAAATGGTGGTTCGTTGTTGCAGGCATTAATCTCACTTGTAATGCCTGTGCTCCATGCTACAAGAAAATATATAAATTTTGCTTTATAAAGTTTGAAAATGTTGTCTCTGAACTTGACAGCTGAGGCATGGGAATCATCTTCCCTCCCTCCCCCATGCCCAAGGACTTTCAAAATCAGATGGGCCATCAAGGATCATCACAATATAAAGGATTGGTTAATGGCCTTATCACACCCAGGGAGCAGCACATGCAGAAGGCCTCCTCCCATCACTTTGAAGGCTGGAAGAGGGGATAAAAATAGTAGATGTGAAGAATTTTCATCCTTTTGGCTATTTGAAGTATGACAGAGCTAGAGGCACCAAACTGAAGCTGTAGACACCCAAGGGGTTAGGGAAATCTTGCAATATCTCCAATACCTCTGGGTGGGAGCTGAAGGCTTTCTAAGGGCTTGGCTACACTGGAGAGTTGCAGCGCTGGTGGTGGCTTTACAGCGCTGTAACTCACTCACTGTCCACACTTACAAGGCACATACAGTGCTGTATCTCCCTGGCTACAGCACTGGCGCACTCCACCTCGGCCTGGGGAATAACGACTGCAGTGCTGGTGATGCAGCACGTCTCCGCCAGTGTGGCCACCAAAAGTGGTGTTTTTGGCCTCCAGAGGTATTCGGAGGTATCCCAGAATGCCTGTTCAGCCACTCTGCTCATCAGTTCGAACTCTACTGCTCTGGCCTCAGGTGACCTGCCCTTTAAATGCCCCAAGAATTTTAAAAATCCCCTTCCTGTTTGCTCAGCCAGGTGTGGAGTGCAATCAGTGAAACTTTCCAGGTGACCATGCCTCCACATGCCAAACGAGCCCCAGCATGGAGCAATGGCCAGTTGCTGGACCTCATCAGTATTTCGGGGGAGGAAGCTGTGCAATCACAGCTGCGTTCCAGACATAGGAATTACAATACCTATGGGCAGATATCAAGGGCCATGCTGAAAAGGATCCATGACCAGGACACACTGCAGTGCAGGGTTAAAGTGAGGGAGCTGCGGAGTGCCTATTGTAAAGCCCGCGAGGGAAACTGCCGCTCCGGCGCTGCCCCCACGACCTGCCATTTTTACAAAGAGCTGGACGCGATACTTGGGGGTGACCCCACTGCCAATCCAATGACCACGATGGACACTTCAGAGTGGGGGGCGGAAGAAGGAAGGGGAGGAGGAAACCAAGAGTGAGGGTACTGGGGTGGGGGGAGATACCCCTGAGTCCCTGGAGGCATGCAGCCAGGAGCTCTTCTCAAGCCAGGAGGAAGGTAGCCAGTCGCAGCAGCTGGTTCTTGGTGGAGGACAAACAGAGGAGCGGGTTCCCGGTAAGCGGCTTTTATTTTCAGAATGGAAATTTTTGGGGAGAGGAGGGAGGGTTAGGGCTGCATGCATGCATGCTTCAATGTGGAATAGCGCATTGATGTGGTCTATCACGTCGCGGTAATCGGCCTTGGTAATCTCTTCAAACGTTTCAGCCAGAGCATGAGCATTGCGCTTTTGCAAGTTTATTGGGAGAACCGCTGTGGTCCTTGTCCCAGTCAGCCTAACATGTCTGTGTCACTGTGCCTCAAGAGGTGGGGAGACCATTGCAAGACACAGGCAAGCTGCATAGGGGCCAGGGCGGAATCCACATTGCTGTAGAAAATCCTCCTGCTCTTCCCAGATGACCCGCAGCAGCGAGATATCTTCCAGGATCAACTCCTGTGGAAAATGTTGGGAGAGTGTTCAGTGTAGGTGCCCCCTGCAGCTGTTTGCTTTCCCCAACACACAGAAACCCTGAGGACAGTACAGCTCTGAAGCATTCAGTCACCCTTACTCACCATTTCGGGGCTCCTGTGGGTTATGTGCGTTCTCTTTGGTATGGGAAAATTATACTATTGCGAAGACTGTAAATTCCTTCACTGTGTGGGAATAACTGTCCGATATAAAAAATGCTGCCTCTGTTAGGTGGTGCCTTTTTTGCATTTCCACAAGCAACCTTGAGATCTCAGCTGCCCGTGTTATCAACAGCTCAAAGACTCCAAAACCTCCGAAAGAAGCCAGAAAAAAGCAAAGACATGCTGCAAGCAGTTATGGATCACTCTATCACAGAGAATCTAAAAGAGCAGGACTGGAGGGAAAGGGAAAGCAGGATCTGCCAGAAAAACTTAGTGGCCAGGAAGAAAAGCACAAAGCAGCTGATAAGCATCCTGGCGCGCCAAGTGGACTTTTATCCAGGCGCTTGTAGCCATGCAGGCAGAGCACTACCACGCCGCCCTCCCGACGTCCCAAAGCTCTTTCCCTTGTGCCCCAATGTCAGCTCAAACCCTCCTTCCCCAGCATCCAGGTTCTTACCACCACCAGCTACCTCCAACACCTGTACATTCACTAACCAGCCCTGAGAACTACGACTCTTACCCTCTGCACTCAACCCCCATCACCATGCAGTATAGGCATCCTGAAGTGCAGCAGTCATTGCACAGCACTTCAGACAGGACAAATTCAAAACTGGGACTGTACACTTCCTCACCCCCCCCCTCTGCCCTTTTAGGTTCCCAAAATGTTGTGTTTGTGTCAATAAAGTTATTTTCTTTTCAATAAATGAATTCTTGGCTTTGAAAACAGTCTTTATTATTGCAGAAAATCAAAGATACCTTAGCCCAGGAAAGAAACAGGCACTGCAAATCAGCTTAGGAAAAACAGATTCCTACTAACATCGTAACCACTGCACTTCACTCCCGTGCAAGGCACCAAACATTACTGTTGTTTTTCAGCCTCAAATTCCTCCCTCAAGGCATCTCTAATCCTTGTAGCCCTGTGCTGGGCCTCTCTAGTAGCCCTGCTCTCTGGCTGTGCAAATTCAGCTTCCAGGCATTGAACCTCAGAGGCCCATGCCTGACTGAATCTTTCACCCTTCCCTTCACAAATATTATGGAGGGTAGAGCACGTGGATATAACTGTGGGGATGCTGCTTTCCCCTAAGTCTAGCTTCCCATATAGAGATCACCTGCACCCCTTTAAACGGCCAAAAGCACACTCCACAGTCATTCGGCACCGGCTCAGCCTGTAGTTGAACTGGTCCTTGCTCCTGTCAAGCTTCCCTGTATATAGTTTCATGAGCCAAGGCATTAACGGGTAAGCAGGGTCTCCAAGGATCACAATGGGCATTTCGACGTCCCCTACTGTGATCTTCCGGTCTGGGAAAAAAGTCCCTGCCTGCAGCTTCCTGAACAGGCCAGTGTTCCAAAAGATGCGTGCATCAAGCACCTTTCCAGGCCAGCCTGCGTTAATGTCAATGAAACGCCCTCGGTGATCCACAAGCACCTGGAGAAACATAGAGAAATACCCTTTTGATTAACGTACTCAGATGCTAGGTGGGGTGGTGCCAGAATAGGAATATGAATCCCATCTATTGCCCCTCCACAGTTAGGGAAACCCATTTGTGCAAAGCCATCCACAATGTCCTGCACATTCCCCAGAGTCACGGTTCTTCTTAGCAGGATCCAATTAGTGGCCCTGCAAACTTGCATCAACACGATTCCAAGGGTCGACTTTCTCACTCCAAACTGGTTCCTGACTGATCAGTAGCTGTCTGGAGTTGCCAGCTTTCAGACTGCAATAGCCACCTGCTTCTCCACCGGCAGGGCAGCTCTCAATCTCGTGTCCTTGCACCGCAGGGTTGGGGCGAGCTCCTCACACAGTCCCACGAAAGTGGCTTTTCTCATCCGAAAGTTCTGCAGCCACTCTTCATCAACCCAGACTTCCATGACGATGTGATCCCACCACTCAGTGCTTGTTTCCCAAGCCCAAAAGCGGCGTTCCACGGTGCTAAGCATTTCTGTGAATGCCACAAGCAATTTAGTGTCATACGCATCAGGTGACTCGCTATCATCGTCACACTCCTCATCACTTTGGATCTTAAGGAATAGCTCAACTGCCAAACGTGATGTACTGGCGAGACTCGTCAGCATACTCCTCAGCAATTCGGGCTCCATTTCCCACAGAAATCGAGCTGCACAGAAACCGCGGAAAGAGTCAAGATGGAGCCAAACATGGACGGAAAAACAGGGATTGCTGGGATGTGAAGCGATGCATCACGGGACGTTGGGACAGGAAGCAGAATGACCCACATCCTCCACCCCCTTCCCACAACCCACAGTGCCAAAATGGGACGAGGTGCTCTATGGGATAGCTGTCCATAATGCACCACTCCCAACACTGCTGCAAATGCTGCAAATGAGGCCACGCTGCAGCGCTGGTAGCTGTCAGTGTGCCACACTGCAGCACTTTCCCTACACAGCTGTACGAAGACAGCTGTAACTCCCAGCACTGCACACCTGCAAGTGTAGCCAAACCCTAATGGTGATCCTGGTAGGTAGATACAGAAGGGAAAGAGAGGCAGTCAGGGAAAATATCATTCTCAGCAATCTCCTTAAACATCTGCCCCTCCACTAAATCTCTTGGTTACCAGGATTACAAAAGCATTCTTAGAACAGACCTGAGCAGAGAACTCCCGCGTCCTCTTTGTGCCTGCAGTTGTGCTGGCCCCAGCCGCTGGAAGGACACGCCCAGAGATCAGATTCATTTCCAGAACAGTTCACATCATCCAGCCAGATCTGCTCGGATCCTTGCCCATAATGAGCAGAGACAGTTGCATTGATGGCATGTCCACATCCCAGTTGTTTGCAAACAACATTGGAGTCCAGTAGGTCCCAGAAATCATCACAGACTGTCCCCCAGCTGCCGTTGTAATAAATCTCCACTCTTCCAGCACAGCGACCTGCCCCATTCACCAGTCTGATCCGCCTGCTCCCTGCAGGGGTAGATTGTAGCTGTTAATATGTATTTTTCTACTGAACAGAAAATGTCTGTGAGATTTGAAAATGAATCACCTGAGCAAACGACACCGACGTCCTCAGCAATTCCTGCCTGGGTTGTCTCAGACGTAGAGTTGTCACAGAAAGTTAGATGAGTTTCATTTCCTGCACACTGGACCCTTCTAAGCCCCACAGGGCCTGTTCCTCGCTCAGACTTAGGGGGGTTATAAGCTTTCTCAGCGACTCCACACTGGAGCTGCCTGCACACCACACTGGCATCATTCATGTCCCACTGGTCATCCAGCACTCTGCCCCATGCACCATGGAGGGAAATCTCAACTCTTCCATCGCACCGGCTCTCTCCATTCAGCAGTCTGAGTGATTCAGAGCGACCTGGGCTCAGGAGATAGAAAATACTCTGAATAACACCCCTTGTTATACACTAGAAATAATATACAGTAAGAAAGAAATCACCTTTTTTTGTAACTCAGAGGATACAACACAGTGATAAATGTGTAACAGTGTTAAAAGGAGTAACCTCTGCAGTTGTTTGTTTTTTTATCTCTAAGTGCAGGGTACTGGAAGGATTGTAACACACAACTGGACAGAAGGGCTTCTTAGCATATCCTGGGAGATGCTGAGATCACAGCTACACTCTGTCTTTACCCTGCCAGTCTCTTTGAGCCAGGAATTACATGCCCAGCATGAAGTGTAAACATACCAGTGTCCTAGGGAGTCCCTCAGTGCCAACCTTCAGACGCACTCCATACCACAGCTCTCCTCTGGCCTGACACACTCGTTGTCCCATTCACTGCTCTTGTGTAAGGTGTCATACAAACAGGGTTTCCAACTTTCTACCTGCACAAAACCTAACACCCTTTCCCTGCCCCTTGCCCCACTACTGCTCCGAGGTCCTGGCCCCACTCACTCCATTCTCTCCCCCGCATTGCTCACTCTCCCTACCCTCACTCGCTCATTTTCACTGGGCTGGCTGAGGGGATTGGGGTGCAGAATGGGGTGAGGGCTCTGGCTAGGGGTGCTGGCTCTGGGATAGGGCCAGAAATGAGGAGTTCAGGGTGCTGGCAGGAGCTCTGAGCTGAGGCAGTTAGCTGGGATGTGAGAGGGGGTGAGGGCTCCAGTTGGGGGTGTGGGCTCTAAGATGAGGCCAGGGATGAAGGATTTGGCATGCAGGAGGGCTCTGGGCTGGGGGATGAAGCCAATGGGTTCAGTCTATGGTAGGTAGTTCTGGGCCGGAGTGGGGGATTGGGGAGTGGGAGGCGGTGTGGGCTCTGGGCTGGGGGTGGAGGTTCTGGGGTGGGGCCAGAAATGAAGGGCTCACGGTGCAGGAGGGGTGCCAGGTCAGGGGTTGGGATGCAGGGGTGAGGGCTCTGGCTGGGATGCAGACTCTGGTGTGGGGCTGGGGATGAGGGATTTGGAGTGCGGGAGGGGTGAGGGCTCCAGCTGGGGGTGCAGGCTCTGGGGTGGGCCTGCGGATGGGGCGCAGGAGGGTGCTCCAGGCTGGGACTAATAGGTTTGGAGGGCAGGAGGGGCATCAGGGCTGGGGCAGGGGGTTGGAGCATGGGAGGGGGGCAGGGGGGCAGGCTTCAGGTGACTCTTACCACAAGCAGCTCCCAGAAGCAGGGACATGTCCCTCCTCTGACTCCTTAGCGGAGATGTGGCCAGGTGGCTCGGCGTGCTGCCCCATCCACAGGCACTGTTTCCACGCCTCCCATTGGCTGCAGTTCCTGGCCAACGCAAGCTGGGAACCAGTGCTTGGGGTGGGGACAGCCTGCTGAGCCCCCTGGCTTCCCCTACATGTAGGAATCAGAGGGGGAATATGCTGCTACTTCCGGAAGCCATGTGAAGCCACAGCAGGCAGGAAGCCCTTCTTAGCCCTGCTGCACCAATGACCAGACTTTTAATAGTCGGGTCAGCAGTGTTGACCAGAGCAGCCAGGGTCTTTTTCAACAGGGTGTTCCAGTCGAAAACCAGACACTTGGCAACCCTGCATGCAAACTGGCATCACACTCGTTATTTATGCTGTTGGGTTGTGTATGAACGGGTGGGGTTTAAAGAACGATGGATGTGTGCTGGAAATATGTTCCTAAAACATGTACCTATACCCAGCTGTCCTAAACTAAAGGCTCTTGTTTCTTTGGCTTGACTGTGTCTCCAAAGTAAGTTAATCAAGGTGAGACCAAAGACAAAGAAATGTCTATTTACATGTAAGGTAAACAAAGCCATCAGGCACTCAAATGGGGGACGATGAGCCCTTAATAATCTCGATGGGGGATGGAGGCTGCACCCTCAGGAAGCCTTCTTGCCTCTTCAAACAGAGTGAATGAAGTTTGGGAAGACTGGAGCAGAGGCAAAATATCATTTTGTTATCCATCACCTGGGGGACAAAGTAAGAGCAGCGCCCTTTGAGCTCATAAGTGTATCTTCTTGACCTGTAAACTAAGGCCAGGTCTACACTACGTGCGAAAATCGATTTTAGATACGCAATTTCAGCCACGAGAATAGCGTAGCTGAAATCGATTATCTAAAATCGATTTACTCACCCGTCTTCACCGCGCGGGATCGATGTCTGCGGCTCGCCATGTCGAATCCGGAACTCCGTTGGTTTTGGTGGAGTTCTGGAATCGATATAAGCGTGCTCGGGGATCGATATATCGCGTCTAGATGAGACGCGATATATCGATCCCCGAGCAATCGATTTTAACCCGCCGATACGGCGCGTAGTCTAGACGTGGCCTAAGAGTAGCTGGAATTGACTCTAGGGCAGAAATCTGCTTAGACAGAGACTGTAACTTGTTGAAGTTAAGTTTTAATAACTAGAAAGGATATTTGTTTTGTTTTACTTGTTTTGTTTCACCAGTCTTCCATTCTTAGTTACTATCCCTTAAATATCTGTTCTTTGTTAATAGACTCACTCTAGTTTTATTACAAAACCATCTCAATGCTCTGTATAAAACTGAATGATAAAATTCTCAGCACAGCCGGCAGGCTGGTGTCTCTTTGAAGGCCGTGCACTTGATGCTGCTGTGAGTACCCAGTGAGAGGGACTGACCATGGCTGAATGATGTCTCTGGGGAGCTCGGGCACTGGGGTTCACTGACGGTTCCCAGTAAGGCGAGGTTTGGACTGGCAGAATCCGGTGGAGTTGCTAGCCAGGCAGGTGAGCTGGCATGGCAGGGAACTGACAATAGCTGAGCAGCAGCAAAGCTCTCACTTGCTGAGGCAGAGCAGTAACCGTGTCTGACAGTTCTGAGTGAACTGTGCAAGGCATCACATACCCTCAGTTTCACCATCCATAAAAAGAGATTATAATGATGATACCCACCAGCTGCCCAGGAGCTTTGTGAGGATCAACTAATGTCTGGACAGTACTTTGACCACATCAAGTGCTACAGAAATGGTGAATGCTCTGAAGAATCAGGTCATGGGGGTCTCAGGTTGGTGCCCAACCACCCGAAGTTAGTGGAGACTTTGAAAACTTTGGCTTTTATCATCAGAGGTAGAACTTTCAAAAATGCCTAAATAACCAGGAGCCTAAGTCGCTTTTGCAAATGGGACTGAGGCAAAGAGATGCTGAAGTCTCCATGGTACTGGGCCTCCTAAGTTACCTACGAAAATGGGAGTTAAATCCCTAAATTACTTGGTGCTTTTGAAAATGTTGCCATGGGCACCATCCACCCAGTGCAGTGAATGATGCAGGAGCTGAGTGGAACAAATAGTATGTGTGCCTGCAAATAGACTGTATCAATGTATATGCATGAGGGGGCAGGGAGAACTGGCAATGCATAGACAAACTTACTGCTGGTATTTCCTAACTTTTGAATATATGACTGTCACTAGATAACATTATCTTTTTTTTTTTTTTGTATGTAAGGTAAATATTATGGCTGGTTGAAAACCCCACTTTCTTTCCTGTGAAATGTAATATTTCAGTTTTCCTCTAGATTTTTTGAAACAGAATCAAGATTTTGACCTTTGAAAATGGAATGATTATTGTCTGGATTTTAATTAAAATGTTGTTTCATTTCAAGTCAGTTTTCCATTTCCGTTTTACAGTTTACAGATTCTCCCCATCTTCTCTCCCTTTTTATTTTTACCCTTTTTTTCCCCACTATAAAAAAAATTGAATAAAAGCAAAAAAAGGTTTCAGGAAGCAGGAAAAACACGTGGTGTCCTTTTTCAACTGAAAAGGTGATACAATTGTTTTTAAACAAGTACCAGAAAGTGCTACTTTCTTTGTGGCGTGCCAACAAAAATATCCTCAGGAACTCACTTGACAGAAGGAAAATTGTTATTTTCAGCAGTTTATCATGCAGCCAAAACGGAAGGAATTTCATTTAATTAAGGGAGGCGCTTTCCTGGTGCCAGTACTGACCGCTTGCTGAATTGCATCCAGCAATGAATGCATGAGATCTTCTCCAGAAGGTGGAAGGAATATTTTATAATAGAGAGTGTGAAGCAATCTCCATATGGGGACCACTCCCCCTGTAACTACCAGAGTAATGATCTGAAGAAGGATGGGGACAGTGAGTTGGTGACATTTATGAAACTCTAAGGACAAATTCTGTCCCTGCTTTACTGCCTTGCATAAGCACATCTTTGCTGCATCTCTTCCTGAAGAACCCAGAGTTTTCCCTGGTCATAACCAGTGATGAGCTGCCAAAATCTTAACAACTGGTTCCCTATAAAGAGTTCTGATTTAAGGGATGTGCCACAATATGTATTTTTTGTACCAATAGGGAAAATATGAATGTATGTTAACTCTACCTAAAATTCTTTTTTAAAAAGGTGGGCCAGAACTACAAATGAGCTCCATATCACGTGTGGGTCCCCACCACTCCCTGAGGGTGTGCTAGTGTGACCAGATGTCCTGATTTTATAGGGACTGTCCCAATTTTGGGGTCTTTTTCTTTCATAGGCTCCTATTACCCCCCACCCCGTCCCAGTTTTTCACACTTGCTGTCTGGTCACCATAGGGTGTGCACGTGTGTGGGTCCCAGCTGCTCCCTGCCCCCCTCATTTAAGCAGGTGTGCAGGGTTACTGCCCAGGGAACTGCAGGGCACCAGTGGACGTGGGGCCGGTTGCAGACAGGGACGTGGGGCAGGGCTAGCTAGAAACAGGAGGGTGCAGGGTTGGCTGGAGGCAGGGCAGGGGCTGACTGGAGGTAGGGGCTAGCTGCAATCACAGCAGGGCGTGATATGGGGCTGGCTGGAGAAAGGGGTGTGTGGGGCTGGCTGGCTTCAGGTGGGGCTGCAGGGGGTGCAGCAGGGGTTGGCTGGAGACAGAGGAGTGCAGGGCTGGCTGGCTTCAGTCAGGGGGATGTGGCAAGGATTGGCTGGAGACAGGGCAGGGGGTGTGGTGGAGGCTGGGTGTGGGCAGCGGGTGCGGGGCTGGCTGCAGGCAGGGCAAGGGGCTGCAGGGCAGGCTGGAGTCACAGGGTGCGGGGCTCTCTGGCTCTGGGCAGTGCCACAGTGGGGCACAGCAGGGATTGGCTGGAGACAGATGAGTGTGGGGCTGGCTGGCTTCGGGCAGGGGGGTGCAGCAGCTCTTGGCTGCAAGCAGGGCAGGGGTGAGGGGCTGGCTGCGGGACAGAGAGAGCAGCTTGGAGCAGCCCGAGCAGCAGGACGCAGCACAGGCCCAGCAGAGCAGTCGGGGACCCACCAGGCAGCAGTGGGAGCCCCAGGGCTGGGGGGCGGGAGAGCAGCAGCAGCAATGGGGCCATGCCCAGGGCCAGGTTGCAGCTCACATGGCTCCCACAGAGCATTACAGCGCAGCACCCCTGACAGCTGGAGGAGGAATTACATCACTTCCCAGCAGGAGCCCATCAAAGCTGCAGCGCCCCCTCGCAGGGAAGTGGGTTAACAACTGGTTCTAAAACTGCTTCAAAATTTAACAACTGGTTTGTGCAAACCGGTACGAATCGGCTCCAGCTCACCACTGGTCATAACTATTCTTTTGTGATAACATTTATTTTACTTTTACTTGTAATATTTTAATTATTATTATATGTGGTTTAGGATCTAGTTCCCCCTCCCCTTGCTGTGCCCTGAGGTTCCCCTGCTCTGGGGGCAGTGTCATATAAAGGGCAGGTGTCCTTAATCCAGCATCTCTCCTGCACTTACCTGAGCAAATCACACTGGCATCATTGTCGTGTGAGCACTGAGAGGCCCCCAGGGCAGTAACAGGGCAATGACCCAAATGGGTTTCAGTCCCTTTACAGTGATATGTGTCTGTCCAGACAGAGCCAGTTCCCTTCCCAAAATACGCTTCTCCTGGAGCCAATACAGCAAATCCGCAATTGAGCTGATGACAGAGAACGTTGGCATCTGGTAAATCCCAGCGTGAGTCACAGAGGGTTCCCCAGGCACCAAGAACCTGGATCTCCACCCTCCCTGAGCACTCTGAGCTGCCGTTCACCAGACGGAACCCTGTGAGACCTGGGGAGAAGGTGTTTAGAGAGGGAGCATTTAAGGTATTTTATACCAAATATTCATAAAATATCAGGGTTGGAAGGGACCAGAAGGTCATCTAGTCCAACCCCATGCTCAAAGCAGGACCAATCCCCAGACAGATTTTTACCCCAGATCCCTAAATAGCCCCCTCAAGGATTGATCTTACAAGCCTGGGTTTAGCAAACCAATGTTCAAACCACTGTGCTATCCCTCTCCCCAAAGAAAAAGAAAGTCAGGGGACATTGAACCCATCCTCGTTACATTGGATTGTTTAGGTTTTACTAGAAGCTGGCAGCAGCTCTATTATCCCAGCTCCCTACAGAGTGAGATCATTTTACTGCTGCACCCTACTCTAGAATACATGACACTCGGATTTTAGAGACATTGTATCAAATTCTTACGTGAGCATATGGCGCTGGCATCATTTGCATGTGAGCACGTCTGACTCCTGTGTGGTGCCCTGGGACAGTACACATGGTGTGACTCATTCCCTACACACTGGAATTCCTCACTCCAGATTGGTCCATGACCTTTTCCAAAGTGAGCTCCTCCTGGGACAGTTAGAGCTGTTCCACATTGTAGTCCATTACAAATAACACTGGCAGCTTTGAGATCAAAGTGTGCATCACAGATTGTAGCCCAGGTGTCTTCTTGTCTTATTTCCAAACGTCCTGAGCAAGCAGTGTCCCCTCCAATCAGCTGGAGCTCAATGTGTCCTAGAAAGCCAATGAAGGATGAAAATTACAAAGAAGCCTTAGGGAGTTAGGTGTTCCACTGCCCTAGAACGTTGGCCAAAAGCCCATCCTGCCGCAGTGGGGAAGTACAGGCAGCAAGCAGACATTAAAAAAAATGTACAACAAATGGAAAAAGGGGAATTTGATTGCAATCAATATACATTAGAAGTTATAAGTTGTAGAAAATCGATAAGGGAAGCTAATCTATCAGGGAAAAATCCATAGTTGGCAGGACTAAGAACAATAATGAGAACATTTTCAAGTATAGTAGGACTAAAAACAAACAAACAAATTGTAACAATGGTGTAGGCCCAATCAAATAGAATGGCAAAATAATTTATAATGATGCAGATAAGGAAGAGATGTCTCATAACTATTTCTTGTTTTGGACAGAAGCACGATGAGTATTCATTCTGTGTGAATAGGGTGAACTATTCTGCATTCCGTTGGTAACTAAAGAGGATGTTAAACAATATCTACTAGGGATAAACTTTTTAAAAAATCAGCGGACCTGAATAGCTTATCAAATCTTGGAATAAATAGAAATGTAGGACTGCAAGAAACCTCACCAAGTCAGCTAGTGCATCCCCACCACACCAAGACAGGTTTAAGTGTACCTAGGCCATCCCTGATAGATGTTTGTCTAACTTGTTCTTAAAAGCCACCAATGATGGGGATTCCACAACCTTCCTTGGTACCTTGTTCCAGTACTTAACTATCCTCCTAGTTAGAAAGCTTTTCCAAATAGCTCTCCCTTGCTGCAGTCTAAGTGAATTACTTCTTGTCCTTCCCATCTTAGACAGAGAGCCCACAAGTGGACACAGTGCTCCAGCTGAGGCCACACTAGTGCTGTGTACAGCGGGACACTTACACCCTCTGCCTTACATATGACATTCCTGTTAATACAACCGACAATGACATTTTCTGTTTTCAAAACAGCATCACCCATTTCATTCTCTGATCTAATATAACCCCAGAACATTTTCTGCAGAACTGCTGCCTAGTCAGTTATTCCCCATTTTGGATTTTTTGTATTTGATTTTTCCTTCCTAAATCTAGTACTTTGTACTTGTCTTTATTGAATTTTAACTTATTGATTTCAAACCAATTCTCCAATGTATCAGGGTCATTATGAATTCTAATACGCTTATCCAAAGAGCTTGTGACCCCTCCCAGGTTTGTGTCATCCACATATTTTATGAGTTTATTCCCTACTCCATCATCCAAATCATTAATGAAAATATTGAATAGTACCAGGCCCAGGAGAGTGATATTATTTATGTATCCATAGAACACAATGGCCAGAGAGAAAAGTATTAAAGTAACTGAAGGCCAACAGGCATATGTCTTACCTAATCCTCAGCATTTCCCTCAAAACCCGGGCTGGCCCAACCTACCCCAGGTACCCCTGCGTCTGGGGACTGGGTTCACTCTCCTGCCCTGCAGACCCTGCCTCTCCATCTCTGTTCATCACGGCTCCCTTTTCATAATTCTCAAGCTCTTGGTCTAATTTTCCCACTTGAAGGGCCCCTCCCCTCTCCCAAGCTAGGGGAGTTGTGCCCGGCTTGGTCAGAGGCAAAAGTTGAAAGGCCTTGACCCCTCTATTGTCAGTTAAGTACCAGTGACTGGATTCTCTGGAGCCATTGTCTGCCTTGCTGGGACATGTGGGGAGCTCCAGCTGGAGTTACTCTTTGAACCCTGGTAGGAAATGGCAAAACAGCAATAAAAGAAACAGAGGTAACACATAATATACATAAACATACAGATATTTCCCATGGTCTTTGCAGGGGACATAGTGGACAAGCAACTGAACTAGAGCTCCCAGGGAGATGCTCTGAAAAGGATGAGGTGATCCTTGGAGGGTTAAACAGGGGAGCAGTGAGAAGAACTGGCTGAAACGCAGGATTTCCAGCTCACAGGAAATTTTGCTATTTCAAAACTTCCTGTGAACTAGAAATCCTCTCAACAATTTGTTCTGGAAACACCAACATATGGAGTGTCTGACATGAAATTTGCTCTCAGCGGATGTTGAGTGACACTGACATTCTTGTCAGTTTCACGAGTGCTAAGAGAAAAACAAAAATGTCAATTTCTCTCAGCTGCTGCTCGGTCTCCCATGATCTGTGGCTCTTGGGCAGCCTTGCCATGCAGACTGCCTTGGACTGGGGACCCCTGGGCTTCCAGATTCCTAGGCCAGCTTGTGTCCCAAATAGCCCACTGGCCTGGGAGTCTCGAAGCTCTGGGGTCCCTGGTCTGAGGCAGTCTGCAGTTCAGGGCTGTCTCACAGCCGCAGACCGTGGGAATCAGGATCCAATCCCAGGATTTCTACATTCCCTGCTGTGGAGCTGGAAGCTGAGCCCTGGTTAAAGCTGGGACTCCCGTCTCCATGGCAGGGTTGCCCTGAAACTGCAGACTATAGAACACCAGGGTCTCTGGTGCTGGGGCAATCTATATGGTGCAGCTATCCCAGAGCAGCTGACTGAGAAGACTGGGGTACCTGGCCCCAAGGCAGTTGGGATGGCAGTGATGGCTGGAGCCCCCCAAGCGAGCTGCCACTTAACCATGCAGGTTTCTGCCACAACCTGCCTGTCGTCTGGAGAAAGTTCATTGCACTCGACTCACTTTCATGGGAAATGTCAAACAAAAATGATTGGGTTCAATTCAGGAGTAACTGTATTAAATTCTGTAGTCTGTTAGCCGGGAGGCCAGACTATATAATCTAATGTTTCCTTCGGCCCTTAAAATCTATAAAGCTCTGTATCTAAAAGCAAGTTAAATTTGTAAAGCTGAGCACTCAAACATTCAGAATGCCAGATTCATACTGTCCTCTGTAACCTTAATTAGTCCCTTTTATATTTGTATTGTGATACAATCTTTAATTACATCATCAAATATTTGCCCCAGGACTCTTGCCTCATTCAGTGCACAGGACACATGGTGCTGACTGAATGGGTGGATGGTCGATAGTTCTTTTTATACTCCTTGTTCAGTGTGTGGCCCCAGCCCCTATGTACTGCACGTCATGCAAACTGAACTCCCAAAACAGAATTGCTAATTTCCTCATGGGCTTTTCTAGGGAGCTCATTTCTATGGTAGCTGAGTACTTCACAAACTTTAAAGAATTTCTCTTCACAGCTCCCCTGGGAGGCAGGGAAGTGTTGTTATCTCCATTTTACACATGGGGAACTGAAGCCCAGAGACACTATGGGCAAAATGATCAAAAGTTTTGACTGATTTGGGTGCCCAACTTGAGACACCAGGTCCTAATTTTTCAGAGTCCTTAGCATAATACAGCACTTAGTGTATTCAAAGCACAGCACCTACTGACTTCCATTTACAGCACTGAGTGCTCAGCACTTCTACAAACCAGACCCCCACAGTTACAAATGGGCCAGGAATGAAGAACACACAGTTAATGACCATCTGTGAAACTTTTGGTTTAATTGACTTCCCAGGCATCACATAGGAACTCTGTGGCAGAGACAGGGATAGAATCCAATTCCCCAGGGCAACATTCAGCTGTGTTAACAAGAGACCCTCCTTTCTCTTTCTGCAATTCTCTTCACAGTTTCTGCAACCAATGAGGCAGGGGTCCTACATAGAACAGCTTCCCTCACGCCACAACCCTGATTCAGAGCAGCACTGTCTAGCATAGGTGTAGTTTGACTGCTATGTTTGGGGCAGAGGGGGATAGAGAGTATGTGCGTACACACACACACACACACACACACACACACACACACACACACACACACACACACACACACACACACACACACACACACACATATGCTGAACCCATGTCTCTCCTCCT
The DNA here is from genome assembly GCA_026122505.1 of Aldabrachelys gigantea. Classification (NCBI taxonomy): domain Eukaryota; kingdom Metazoa; phylum Chordata; order Testudines; family Testudinidae; genus Aldabrachelys; species Aldabrachelys gigantea. Next base: position 149,020,016 of record CM047479.1, read on the forward strand.
GCCTGGAGTTGGTCCCTGGGCTGCCGGTGTTGAAGGGACAGGATGGCTTAATAGGTGAGTCCCAGCTGCTGCTGTCTACTGCAAAGACCTGAGTTTAGGAGTTGCAGCCACTCTGGCACCGGCTGTTGCAGAAATGTTGCTGGTCTCGTGCCTCCCAGGGCTGTTGCAGCCACCTCACTGCTGGGGCTGCTGCTACCGAGGGGACACCACATGCTGGCCTTCTGCTCCCCTCTCTCATTTCTGTATCTCCTTCTCTTCCCCATCCCATCCCCCTTCACCTGCCCCATGGCCCTTCCCATCCCCCATCCTCTCCTCACTGTCTCCTGCCCCATCCCCGTCTCCCACTGTTCCCTGCACCCCTGCAGGCACTCACCATTCTACTGGAAATGATCATGCACCAGGACCCAGGAAGAAGTGACTCCATCCCGCCCCTCTTCTCCCTGCACCGATCTTGCATGCCCCCTCATGCCTTGCCTCTGCCAATGCCTCCCTGCATCCTCCCAAACTATGCCCATCCTGTCTATCCTGTGCACTGAATGAGGCAGGGGTCTCATGGAGAAAATACCTTGTTGTCTTGTAATTAAAGATGATATCTTAATGCATACATAAAAGTGGGTCAAATAAAGTTGCAAAGACAACTTTAATTTTGCCATTTCCTTGTTTTTTACTGCTCAACTTTGCAAAGCTAATGTGCCCTACAAGTAAAGCTTTGTGCATCATTTCCTAGGTTTTTAAAAAAGCACGCTGAAAAAACAGAAGTTTCAAGATGCAAAATCATGTTGCTACCCTTCAGATGCCACTCATCTTGATTTTACCTGGACAGTCCAGTCTTTGGCTTCTGTTTCCTGGTGCCATTTAGGGTTGCCAGGTGCCTGGTTTTCTAGAGGAAAGTTCGTCTGAAAAGGGACCTAAATGGCACCTGAACCAAAAGTCTGGTTTCCACGGGGTTGGGGGAGGCACCAGGTCATTAATCTGTGCCAGCCCCTGCTCAGCCAGGGCGGCTTCATACCTGCAGGCAGGCTCTTTGAGACAATCCAGCGAGTGACGAGGGAAGAGGAGGAGTGACTGACAGAGGCAGGGCCTTGAGGAGAAGATGCAGAGAAGGGGATGGGCCTTGAAGAAAGAGGTGGAGCAGGAGCAGGGCCTTGATGGGAGAGGTGGAGAAGGGTGTGGCCTTGGGAGGAAGAGGCAAGGAAGGGAGTAGAGCCTCGAGGATCCAATTACCAGCCATTAGAAAGATGGCAACCCTATGACATCCACATGGGTCATCCGCAGGGTTGGAACATTTAGATCCACAGCAGAAACCACTGCCACTTGAGCTAATGGAGTAAGTGACAGTAGTAGTAGGTTGTCATCCTCTTTGTGGACCAGCACTAAAGGGGCATCCAAACATTTTGTTGAGAGGGTTGACAGATATTTGCTGACAGCAGAGGAATGTGCAAAACTCAGGGATACTGGGTTTCATTCCAGGCTCTGGAGAGATATGTGTTCGGGTAGTGACAGACCCTTCTTCCCCTGTTCCCCCAAATCTAACCCCTTCCGCCTCATTCCCTCCAAGCTGTCCCTGTCCCAGTCCTATCTCTTCCCCATCCCTTGCTCTGTGTTACAGTCCCATTCTCCTTGTCTACACAGTTCCCGTCTCCACTTCTCAAGCTTCTCATCCCCAGTCCCAGTCTCCTTGCCAAGCCAGTCCTAGACTTCATGTCTGGCTTCCCCAGCCAAGTCCGAGCTCCCTCATGTTATCTGTGCTGTCCCTTCCCTCTGGGGTCCTCAGCTGATCTGTTTCTCACACTTACCTTTGCCTTGAGTTGTCCTGTCTGTCCCAAGCCCCAGTGTCTCTCCTTAGATGCCTCCCCAGTCTCGGGATTTCTCTCTACACACACTTAGTTTGTGGCAAACTGGGATGTAAATTTACCTCGCACTAGCCTGCTGCACACTGAGTGTCCGTGTGGAGCCTGCTGCTGCGCACTAACATTTCCCTAGGGCTTGGAAATAGGATAGATCAAAGCACACAAGGGAACTGTTAGGGCTTCTCTTTGCTAGCACACTAAATCAGTGTCACTGTATCGCTGCAGCGGCGCCGAATTAACGTATCTAGTGAAGATGCAAGACATTGATGGGAGAGTGCTCTCCTGTCCGCATAATTAGTCATATAATCACAGAATATTAGGGTTGGAAGAGACCTCAGGAGGTCATCTAGTTCAATCCCCTGCTCAAAGCAGGACCAACACCAACTAAATCATCCCAGCCAAGGCTTTGACAAGCCGGGCCTTAAAAACCTCTAAGCATGGAGATTCCACCACCTCCCTAGGTAACCGATTCCACTGCTTCACCACCCTCCTAATGAAATAGTGTTTCCTAATATCCAACCTAGAACTCCCTCACTGGAACTTAAAACCATTGCTTCTTATTCTGACATTTACCACCACTGAGAACAGGCTAGCTCCATCCTCTTTGGAACCCCCATTCAGGTGAAAACACATGATGTCAATGGGAGAGAGCTCTCCTGTCTACATAATTAGTCCACCTCACTGAGAGGCAGAAGCTCTGCTGGCTGGAGAACATCTCCCGCTGACGTAATGTGATACAGACACTGGTTTAAGTCGATATAAGTTACATTGCTCAGTGTTGCGAGGGATGTTTTCACAGCCCTGAGCAACGTAACTTACATCAACTTAAGCAGTAGTGTAGACAAGACCTAAGTGCACAGCCACACCGTCCTCATGGGCACTCGGTGCCTGGCAGGACAGTGCAGGGTAGATTTACACCCCAACTCCTAATCTCCTTCTTCAGCAAATCACAATGTCTCCCTATCCACTCCCTGTCCTAATCAACCTGCCTAGCCAGTCCTAAGCCTGGTCTACACCGATTTAACCCTGCACCCATCCACACAAAGAAGCCTTTTATATCGATATAAAGGGCTCTTAAAACTGATTTCTGCACTCCTCCCTGATGAGGGGAGTAGTGCTGAAATCGGTGTTGCCATGTCAGATTAGGGTTAGTGTGGCCACAATTCGATGGTATTGGCCTCCGGGCGGTATCCCACAGTGCACCATTGTGACTGCTCTGGAAAGCCATCTGAACTTGGATGCACTGGCCAGGTAGACAGGAAAAGCCTCACAAACTTTTGAATTTCATTTCCTGGTTGGCCAGTGTGGAGAGCTAATCAGCACAGGTGACCAAGCAGAGATCATCAGCACATGTAACAATGCAGTCTCCTGAGAACTGAAAAAGAGCTCCAGCATGGACCATATGGGAGGTACTGGATTTGATCTCTATATGGGGAGAGGATTCCATGCTAACAGAACTCCATTCCAAAAGACGAAATGAAAAAAAAATTGAAAAAATTTCCAAGGCCATGATGCAGAAAGGCCACACCAGGGACTAAGTACAGTGCCATGTGAAAGTTAAGGACCTCAGACAAGCCTATCAGAAAATCAAAGAAGCAAACGGAAGGTCCGGGGCAGGGCTGAAAACATGCTGCTTCTACGATGAGCTGCACGCAATTCTAGGGGGGTCCACCACCACTACCTCACCCCTGTCCATGGATTCCGAGGTGGTGGTGGTAATCTCAGACATGGCTGAGGATTCTGCAGATGGGGAAGATGAAGAGGAGGACGAGCTTGCAGAGAGCACACAGCACTCCATTCTCCTCAACAGCCAGGAGCTTTTTCTCACTCTGAGGGAATCACCCTCCCAGCCCTTCCAAGCCACTATCCCACATAATGAAGCCATGGAAGGGACCTCTGGTGAGTGTACCTTTGTAAATAGAAAACATGGTTTAAAAGCAAGTGTTTTTTAATGCTGAATTCGCCCTGAGGACTTGGGATGCATTCATGGTCAGTATAGTTCTTGGAAAAGTCTGTTAACATGTCTGGAGATGGAGCGGAAATCCTCCAGGGACATCTCCATGAAGCTCTCCTGGAGGTACTCCAAAAGCCTTTGCAGGTTTCTGGGCAGGGCAGCCTTATTCCGTCCTCCATGGTAGGACACTTGACCATGCCATGCATGTAGCAAGTAATCTGGTATCATTGCATGACAAAGCCTAGCTGCGTATGGTCCCAGTGTTTGCTGGCATTCAAACAATATCTGTTCTTTATCTCGTTGTGTTATCCTCAGGACAGTGATATCGTTCATGGTAACCTGGTTGAAATACGGGAATTTAAATAAGGGTACAGAGATGGCCATTCCTACTGGGCTGTTTGCCTGTTGCTTAAAAGAAATCCTTCCTTGCAGGTAGCCAAGCAGGGGGAAGGGTGGGGAGATTGGCGCTGAGCTTTTTCGCATTTAGCTAGCAGGGATCTTCCATGATACCAGTCACTCGGTGGGGGGAGGGGTAAAGCGATCATCCCAGAGAATTGGATCGGGGGGGTGGTTTCTGCTGCTGCATGTTAACAGGAAAGAAGCAGCACTGAACGGGCTTTGCTTGGTATTTGGGAAAGGAGGGCACTGTGTATCTGAAGGCTGCAGAAACCAAAAGACAATGGCTTACCATGGCCACATGCAAGCTGAATTCTGCTGCCTGGACGTGCATCTGTGAGATCTCTAACACCAAAGCCGCAGGCACTCAATATTAAGATGCAAAATGTGACCTTGTACTGAAATCACATGTGGTATGTAAGGTGAATAGTGTTGTTCACCGTGAAAAAGTATAAGCATTGTTCTGTAAAATGTATCTTTTTAAATACTTCTCTCCCTTTTTTCCTTCCTCATGCAGCTGCAAATTTTTCAAGCCTCCCTACTCCATCCCGAAGGCTATCTCAGATATGGCGGTGGAAAAAAAAGACGGGAGATGAAATGTTCTCGGAAATCATGGAAGTGACCTGCAATGAAAGAGCTCATCTGAATGAGTGGAAGGACGTGGTATCAAATTACAAGAAAGATCCCAGTGAACGTGAGGACAGGAGGGACTCTCGAGATGAGAGGTGGCAGCAGGATGATCAGAGGAGGCATGATGCAACGCTGGGGCTGCTGCGTGATCAAACTGACATGCTCCGGCATCTGGTGGAGCTTCAGGAACAGCAATAGGATCACAAAGTGCCGCTACAGCCCCTGTATAACCACCCTCCCCCCTCATCATGTTCCATATCCTCCTCACCCAGACATGTAAGAACACGTGGGGATAGGCTCCATGCACCTGCCCACTCCACCCCCGTGGACAGCCCAACCAAAAGGTTGTCATTATTTTGAACTTTTTTTAGTGGCCTTTTCCTTCCCTCCTATCCTCCTCCCAAACCACACCCAGGCTATCTTGTCAGTTCTCTCTCTCTTTTTATAATGAATTAATAAAGAATACATGATTTTTAAACAATAGTGACTTTGTTTCCTTAAGCAAGCTGTAATCAAAGGGGGAGGGTGGATTGCTTACAGGGAATGAGTCAATCAAGGGTGTGGGGGGTCATCAAGGGGAAACAAACACAGCAGTCACATTGTACCCTGGTCCATGATGAAACTCATTTTCAAAGCTTCTCTGATGCGCACCGCTTCGTGGTGTGCTCTTCTAATCGCCCTGGTGTCGCTGAGCGTAATCAGCAGCCAGGTGATTTGCCTCAGCCTCCCACCCCACCATAAAGGTCTCCCACTTACTCTCACAGAGATTGTGGAGCGCACAGCAAGCCGCAATAACAAAGGGGACATTGGTTTGGCTGAGATCTGAGCTAGTCAGTGATGTGCACCAGCGCACCTTTAAATGGCCAAATGCACATTCTACCACCATTCTGCACTTGCTCAGCCTGTAGTTGAACAACAACTGACTACTGTCCAGGATGCCTGTGTATGGCTGCATGAGCCATGGTATCAAGGGGTAGGCTGGGTCCCCCAAGTTAACTACAGGCATTTCAACATCTGCAACTGTTATATTCTGGTCTGGGCAGTAATTCCCTTGCTACAGCTGTTTAAATAGAGTAGTGTTCCTGAATACATGAGCATCATGAACCTTCCCGGCCAGCCACGTGGATGTTGGTGAAACGTCCCTTGTGATCCATCAGTGCTTGCAGCACCATTGAAAATTACCCCTTGCAGTTTATGTAGCGGGTGCCCTGGTGCTTTGGTGTCAAGATAGGGACATGGGTTCCATCTATCCCCCCCACAGTCAGGGAATCTCACTGCAGAAAAGCCATCCACTATGACCTGCACATTTCCCAGAGTCACTACCTTTCGTAGCAGCAGCTTAATGATTGCATTGGCTACTTGCATCACAGCAGCCCCCACAGTAGATTTTCCCACTCCAAATTGATTCCCGACTGACTGGTAGCTGTCTGGCATTGCAAGCTTCCAGAGGGCTATTGCCATTCGCTTCTCAACTGTGAGGGCTGCTCTCCTCTTGGTATTCTGGTGTTTCAGGGCAGGGGAAAGCAAGTCACAAAGTTCCATGAAAGTGTCCTTATGCATGCAAAAGTTTCGCAGCCACTGCGAATCATCCCAAACCAGCAAAATTATGTGGTCCCACCAGTCCGTGCTTGTTTCCTGGGCCCAAAATGATGTTCAATGGCTAGAACCTGACCCATCACCATTAGGATCTCCAAAGTGCAGGGGCCCGCCATTTGAGAGAATTCTGTGTCCATATCCTCATCACTCTCGTCGCCGCGCTGCCGTAGCCGCCTCCTCCTCACCTGGTTTTGCAGGTCCTAGTTCAGCATAGACTTCACGATAATGTGCAAGGTATTTACAATGTTCATGATTGCTGTCTTGAGCTGAGCAGGATCCATGCTTGCTGTGCTGTGGCGTTTGCACAGTTCACCGATGAAAAAAGGTGCGAAACAGTTGTCTGCTGCTTTCACGGAGGGAGGGATGAGGCTGTACCCAGAACCACCTGCGACAATGTTTTTGCCCCATCAGGCACTGGGATCTCAACCCAGAATTCCAAGGGGTGGGAGATAGTGCGGGAACTATGGGAGAGCTATAGGATAGCTACCCCCCGTGCATCGCTCCGGAAATCGACACTCACCTCGGCACATGGGTGCACACCGCTGAATTAATGTGCTTATTGTGGCCGCGTGCACTCGACTTTATACAATGTTTTAAAAAAACAGTTTCTGTAAAATCGGTATAATCACATAGTGTAGACATACTCCTAGTCTCTTTCCCCCTCCTCCCAGTCCCGGTCTTCTAGTCCAGCTTGTCCCCCTTTCCTGCTTTCTCTCCCAGTCCCAATTCTCTCCATCCACCAGCCTCTAGGCTCAGAATATTCCTCCTGAATCCTTATCCTGATCCACTTTCCCCTCTCACCCTGGTCTGCATTCAATTCAGGTAGCTTCCTCCCCACACTGCCTACGCTCAGCAGGTGGAAACAGTTTCCCTCATCTCAGTTCTAGTGCCTGGTACTACTGTGGCCCACAGCAGACAGGAGCATAATTTCAGCATAATTGTATCGGTTACACGTCTTACCAGTGCTGTAAACCCTCTTCTGGGACAGTCACCTTGTTGTGGTGAAGGGGCATGAGTGCTCCAGTGATCCTCAGAGCTATGCTGTCGGGATCTTCATTTTTCTTCAAATTTGGTATAATGAGAAGATTCCGGAAGACTTGAGAAATGCCAACAATGTTACAATCTTTAAGAAAGGAGATAAGTCGGAGAATGGAAATTATTGTGGCATTGCCTTGCTATTTACAACGGAGAAAATTCTCATCCATATCCTCTTAAACCGATTACTTCCTTTTGCTGAGGAAATATTGCCAGAATCTCAGTGAGGTTTAAGACCATCCTGCAAGATGACCGACATAATCTTTGTTGCCCACCAAAACCAGGAAAAGTCATGGGAGCAAAATCAGGACCTGTACATGGCCTTCATCAATTTGACAAAGGCCTTCAACACTGTCAATCATGAAGCCCTGTGGAAGGTACTGGGCAGATTTGGCTGCCTTCCAAAATTTATTAAGGGCCTAAGGTTTCTTCATGATGAGGTGTCTACCACTGTTCTCTGTAATGGCCTGGAGATGGATCTTTTTGGCATCAAAACTGGGGTTAAGCAAGGATGTGTTATTGCTACAACCCTGTTCTCCATGTATTTAGCAGTCATTTTGGTTCTCGTTAAAGACCGCATCCCCACTGGAGTTGACATTCAATACAGAATGGATGAGCGGCTTATTAATCTTTGATGTTTCCACTGAAAGTCTAAACTCTTCAGAGCGTCCATCACTGACCTTCAGTACTCTGATGACTGTGCCATCCTTGCGCACGCTGAGAATGACCTTCAGTCCACGCTGAAATTTTTTGCACAAGTTTACCAAAGCCTAAGACTCTCACTCGGTATCAAGAAAACTAATGTGCTCCATCAGCCTGCTTCAGGCCTTCCACATGAACCGCCACAAATCTCCATCGAGGGGCAGACTTTGGAGAGAGTTGAGGACTTCTGTTACCTCACTAGCCAACTTTCTCAAAATGCAAACATTGACAGTGAGATCCAGCACAGGATCCATTGCACAAGTGCTTCCTTTGGGAAACTGCTCTGGCGCCTTTTCACAGACCATGACCTACAGCAGGACACCAAGATCCAGGTCTATAAGACAATTGTTATTCCTACTCTCCTTTATCGATGCAAAACCTGAGTGACCTATCGACAGCACCTCAAGAGTCTGGAGAGGTACTACCAATGATGTCGCTGGAAGATCCTTTGCATCAAGTGGGAAGATCACTACACTAGCACCAACATCCTCATTGAAGTCAATATCACCAGCATTGAAGCAATGATCTTTATTCACCAATTCTGCTGGGCTGGACATTGTGTGCAGATGCCAGACTCTCGCCACCCAAAACAAACCCTCTACTCTCAGCTCACCCATGGTCAGAGATCCTGTGGTAGTCAGAGGAAACCCTATAAAGACACACTGCCTAAAATTCTGAGGCAACTTAACCTGGAAAACAAGGGGCTGGAGGTCAGACGCAGCAATCAGTAGGTCACCTGCCCCTTCAAGCACCCTGTTACAAACCTGAACTTTTTTCCCACTGCAAATGTGCAGCTTCAGCTGAGATGCAGGCACAGTTTTACAGAAAGGTGCACAGAAGGGACTTTTGCTCTGATTGGTAGTACACCTCTCCAAACTCTTGAAGTGCTGTCGATAGGTCACCCAGGTATTGCATCTACAAAGGAGTGTAGAATAACAATTGTCTCATAGACCTGGATCTTGGTGTCCTTCCGTAGGTCACTGTCTGTGAAAATGTGCCAGACTAGTTTCCCAAAGGAAGCACTTGAGCAATGGATCCTGTGCTGATCTCACTGTGAATTTTTGTATTTTGAGAAAGTTGGCTACTGAGGTAACAGAAGTCCTCAACTCTTTCCAAGGTCTGTCCTTTGATGGTGATTTCTGGTAGGTCATGTGCAAGGCCTGAAGCAGGCTGAAGGAGTACTTTAGTTTTCTTGATATTGAGTGAGAATCATAGGCGTCGGTAAGCTTGTGTGAAAAAATGCAGTGAGGACTGAAGGGCATTCCCAGTGTGTGTGACGATGACAGAGTCATCACCGTACTGAAGGTCAGTAATGGATGCCCTGAGGACCTTAGACTTAAAGCGGAAATATCAAAGCTTAATAAGCCACCCCTCCATTCTGTACTGAATGTGAACTCCTTTAATAAATTTTGGAGGGCAGATAAATCTGGGCAGCACCTTCCACAGGGCTTTGCGATTGACAGTCGACGGCCTTTGTCAAATCGATGAAGGCCATATACAGGTCCTGATTTTGCTCCTGAGACTTTTCCTGGATTTGGTGGGCAACGAAGATCATATTGGTTGTCCCTCAAGATGGACTAAAACCACACTGAGATTCTGGCAATATTTCCTCAGCAGCGGGAAGCAATTGTTTTAAGATGATACGGGCGAGAGTTTCCCCTGCTGTAGATAGCAAGGCAATGCCACGATAATTTCCACACTCCAGCTTATCTCCTTTTTTAAAGATGGTAACAACGTTGGCATTTCTCAAGTTTTCTGGAATCGTCTTATTATACCAAATGTGAAGAAAAATGAAGCTCCCAACAGCATAGCTCTGAGGATCATTGAAGCACACAAGCCCCTTCATCACAATAAAGTGACGGTCCCTGAAGACACATTGCAGCAGTGGCAAGATGTGTAACCAATAAAGTTATGCTGAAATTATGCTCCTAGCTGCTATGGGTCGGTGAGGGATCAGGCGGTAGAACTGAGATGAGGGAGACTGTTTCCACCTATTGGGCCCAGGCTATGTGGGGAGGAAGCTATCTGAACTGAACAGAGATAGAGGTGAGAGGCGAAAGTAGTTGAGGACAAATATACAGGGGGAATATTCTGAGCCTGCAGGCTGGTGGATGGAGAGAAACTGGGACTGGGAGAGAAAGAAGGAGATGGGGATTGGCTGGGCAAGGAGTATGTGACCAGGAGGAGAGGGAAAGAGACTCGGACTGGCTAGGCAGGGCGATTAGGACAGGGAGTGGGTGGGTGGGGAGAGACTGTGACTTGCTGAGCAAGGAGATTGGGAGCTGGGGAAACTGAGACTGAGTGGGGAGGAGTCTGGGACTGGGAGCCAGTGGGGAGGAACTGGAGGTGGGAGAGGAAAAACAGATCAGATCAGGAAACAGGATGTTGTGGGAGGCTAAGACTAACTGGGCGACGAGACTGGAATAAGCAGCCAGGGTGGGGTGGAGGAGACTGAGAGCAGATCTACATGAACATTCAGTTTGTGGCAAACTGGGCTGTAAATCTCCCCTGCACTGTCCTGCCAGGCATCCAGTGTCTGTGTGGACTGTGCTGCCATGCTCCGAGGCCTTGTCTACACTACCCCTTAAGTTGATTTAATTATGTCACTCAGGGGTGTGACACCCCCACTCCCCCCCAGGAACATAAGTTACATTGATTTAAAATGTTCTTCCATCAATGTAATGCGTCTTCATCAGACGTGCTAAATCAGCACTACTGCATCGATGCACTGGCACTGGTACAGTACGATAGGGAAGAGAAGCCCTAACAGTTCCCTTCCCAAGAGAACAGATCTAGTCCCGTTTCAAAGCACTAGGGGAATGTTAGTGCGCAGCAGCAGGTTCGACACAGACACTCACTGTGCAGCAGGCTTGTGTAGGTTAAATTTTGCCACAAACTAAATGTTTATGTACAGAAGCCTTGAGATTAGACGAGGGAGGGAAATTGGGGGTTGGGGCAGACAAGACAACCCAGCACAAGTGTGTGAGTGAGAAATAGATCAGGTGAGGACCCCAGAGGGGAGGGACTGCACAGAGAACAGGGGGGAAACTGGGACTTGGCTGGGGAAATGAGAGGTGAAGTCTAGGACTCGCGTGGCAAGAAGACTGGGTCTCGGAATGAGAAGCTTGAGGAGTGGAGACTGGAAACTGGTAGACAAGGAGAATGGGACTGGAATGTAGAGCAAGTGATGGGGAAGAGACAGGACTGGGAAAGGGACAGGTTGGAGGCTGAAGGAGGAACACGGGAAGAAGGGTCTGTGACTGCTAGAAGATACATCTCTCCAGAGCCTGGCATGGAACCCAGTATCCCTCAGTTTTGCCATTCCCCTGCTGTCAGCAAATATCTGTCAAACCCTCCAGCCAAATCTTCTGATTCCCTTCTAGTGCTGGTCCACAAAGAGGTTGACAACCTACTACTGCTGTCAGTTACTCCATTAGCTCCAGTGGCAGAGGTTTGTGTGGCGAATCTAAAGGCTGAAAATCTGCCAATGATCCATGGGGGTGGCCACATGATTCCGCATTCTGGAACATCTATTTTTTCAGTTTCCTTTTTTAAAAACATGGGAAATTATGCACAAAACTTTACTTTTAAGGAACATTAAGTTTGCAAAGTTGAGCCATAAAAAATAAGGAAATGGCAGAATTAAAGTGTTTTTGCAACTCTATTTTGGCCCATCTTTACATATGCATTAAGATTCAGCCTTTCATTACATGATAACTTACTATTTTCTCCACATGACCTGGAACCTTGGCGGAGGAGAAAGTTCTGGCGAAGTTTTTGGTATGAAACCATCCAGAAATGAGAAATGAAAGCTGGATGAGAAGTGGTTGAGACGGACAAGGTGGATGAGGTAATATCTTTTATTGGACCAACTCCTGTTGGTGAGAGAGACAAGCTTCTGAGCTTGCACACAGCTCTTCTCTGTCAGATCAAAAATTTGTCTCTCTTCAGCAGAAATGGGTCCAATAAAAGATATTACCTCACCCACCCTGTCTCTCTCATATCCTGGGACTAACACGGCTACAACAACACTGCATATAAGAAGGTAGCTGTCTTTTTTTTGGAAAGTTTTCTAGTATTCTGTCAGGACAGCATCTCTCAAAAATCACTTGGTGCACAAACCTCACAGCTCCCATATGTGTCTGTTCTCAGTGGTATCTAGTGCACAGGGCAGTTTGTACATGGCTGACTCGTTATTAATGGAATAATTCTGAATGGGCCCAATCTTGAGTCCTTTATTCTGTTTCTACTCAGTCTGTACAAAGCAAACTCACACAACAGTCAATAGCTGCCTGCCTGAGTAAGGAACCCTGGGTTTGGCCCTAAGAGCGGGCCCTGCACCTCTATCCAGGGAAGACAGGGATTAGTGACAAGAAAGGACATAACCATGGAAAGATTCGTCCTCCTCTCCAACCTTCAGCACAGGCACGTGGAACTACCCTGCCAGCACGGCAGGGGTTAAAGGAGCCTTTGGACCCAGCTAGCCCCACCTTGCTGTACCTGCAGCCAATGCCAGGCCTGGGGGATGGGGGAGGAGGGAGAGCCTGGCTCAGCTGAGGGCTGACTGGCGAAGAGGCAGGAGCGATCCACCTCCCTACCTTAGGGGAAGGGTCACTAGCCTGCCAGCCGAGGCAGCCACCAGGGAGTAAGCACTGTCTCCCCAGCCAAGGGGGACTGTGGAGGAGACTAGGAGCCTCCAGCAACTGAGGTAACTGGGTCCCTAAAGCCCAGAGACATTGTGGGGTTCAGTCTCACCAAACTTACTGGGATGAGAAGGCATCCAAGATCCATGAGAGGCACCATGGGGTACAAGCCACCCAGAGAATGGTACTAGAGGGGCCATGCCCCAAACAAAAGGGACAGTGATAGGAAGTAACCCAGGGAAGTGGATTTAGATCCCTGCTGGGGTTCCCCTATTCAGGGGTAGATGTATGCAGGACCCTGGGCTAGGACCTGGTGGAGAGCAAAGGCCTGGGTTTCCCTACCCCACTGCCTAAAAGACTGAGGCAAATTGACCTTGAAAACAATGGGCTGGACGTCAGGCGCAGCAACCACTAGGCAACCCGGCCCTTCAAGCAACCTTTTACAAACCTAAACTTTATTCCCACTGCGAGTGTGCAGCTCCAGCTGAGATGCAGGTGCAGCATTACAGAAAGGTGCACAGAAGGGACTTTTGCTCTGATGCCCCTTGGTTCTTGGGCAGCTCCCTCCTCCTGGTGAAGTTCAGAAGAGTGGGACTCCCTGCTGTGCACTTGCTAGGTGTGCAGCACAAGGCATTGCAGTTGTTATTACCTGATCAGGGAATTTACACTGATGAAGGTCGATCTGTTTTCTGCAGTTTCAAAGTCCTGACAATGAAGCTCATTTTTGTAAAGTTCCTGCCCAACCCATGTTTTTATTTTGTAGAAATACTAGGAAATTGCTGATAGAAGCACAGTCTGAATGAGTTCTCCCCTGACTGCTAGCTGGGAATGGGAAACACTTCAGGAGCAAACTGTATTTACATGAACACACCTCCTCTGCCTAGATATCCAGCAGATAGAGCGGGATGTAAATCACTGGGATGTAAATTTACCCCACACTAGCCTGCTGCACACTGAGTGTCTGTGTGGACCCTGCTACTGTGCACTAACATTTCCCTAGTGCTGTGAAACGGGAGTAAATCAAAGCGCACTAGGGAACTGTTAGTGTGAGGCAGCACGATCCATATGGACACTGGGTGCCTGGCACGACAGTGGAGGGGAGATTTACAGCCCAGCTTGCCACAAACTGAATGTTCATGTAGATCTGCTCTCAGTCTCCCCCACCCCACCCTGGCTGCTTATTCCAGTCTCGTCGCCCACTTAGTTTTAGACTCTCCCCACACTCTGGCTTCTTACCTGGTCAGTCTCTCCTCAACCACCCCCAGTTCCACCCCACTGGTTTCCAGTCCCAGACTCCTTCTCCAGTCAGTCCCAGTCTCCCCTAGCTCCCAGCCTCCTTGCTCAGCAATTCACAGTTTCTATCCCCCAACTCTTGTTCTATTTACCCAGCCTAGCCAGTGATAGTCTCTTCCCGCTTCCTCCTCCCAGACCCAGTCTCCTTGCTCAGCCAGTTCCCATCTCCCCCTTTCTCTCCCAGACCCAGTTTCTCACTTCCCACCAGTATCCAGTCTCGGAATGTCCATCTGTCCCCCAGCCACCCCACAGGCTCCTTGTCCCACTCTACTCTCCTCCGCTCATCCCAGTCTGATTCTTGTTCCTTCTGCTTTCAATTCAGGTGGATTCCTCTGCACTGCCTGGGCCCAATAGGGGAAGACTTTCTCCCTGTGACAGAGTGCCAGGGGGTGAAGAGATGAGCCTGCACTCAGATTGTGATGCTGGCAGACCGGGTGCCAGCCCATGGCAAAGCCCCAGGTCTCATTGAATGCATACAAATGCATAGCCTGGCCAATTCACCTCTGTATTAGTATTGATCAAAGTGATTATTAAATGTGTAAATGTATAAGAGTGTTAAATCTTCAAGAAAACTAACATATTATTTTCATTGTTCTCACTTATCTATATCTCGTTATAATGCAATAGCAAAATTTTTCACTGTATATAGCCCTGTAACTAAATAATCCATCAAAGGAGAAAGAAGCCTTGTGGAATGCAGATGAAGAACTTTCACAGAAAAATGCTAATTTCAAAGCAAATGGTCATTGTGTGTGATGATCAGAGGCAAACACTCTAAATTCATTCCTCACTCTCTGTTAACCAAGGAAGAGTCCGTGTGGGTAGTGACCCTGTCGGCTTGTTTTCTGTGAGAAGAAGCTGTAAATCTGGAGTCAGGGAAAGAGACTTCATCTCTGGACTCTCTGAATTATAACAGGGTGGAATAAATAAATGAAAAGATAGAGATCGCCAGAGTTATCTGGGTAGTCCTGAGACACTTTTGGGAAACTGGCAGATGACTACATCTCTGCTACAATTTTGAATTATAGACCATGGCCACTGGGAGCTGTGGATGGCCATGCAAATGTAAAAAAACTGTCTGGTGGCCCTGCAACTGATTATTCTTCTGGGACACATGCGGCCTGCAGGCTGCAGGTTGCCCACCACTGGTCTAAGGGAACTGTCTGTGACTCATGGTAAGACTTATAGTAACCTAGGCACAGGTGCCAGCTTCCAATTGTTCCAGGGAGTGCTCAACTCCCGCTTCACCCCCAGTCCCATCCCCACTCCACCCCTTTCCCAATGCCCTGCCCCACCTCTTTCTACCCTTCCTCCGAGCGCACCCTATTCCTGCTCCTCCCCCTCCCTCTCAGTGCCTCCTGGACACCATGGAGCAGCTGATTACGGTGGGTGGGAGGCACAGGAAGGGAGAGGGAAGAGTTGATCAGTGGAGCCACCAGCAGGCAGGCGGCACTATGGGGGGAGCTTGGCCGCTAGTGGGTGCTAAGCACCCGCTGATTTTTTCCACAGAGTCGGTGCCTATGAATCCAGGAGTTTACATTTGTTACTGGCCTGGTGAAATCTAATTACAGAACACAACACCAGTTTGCAGTGTCTGTCCTGTTTTCTGACAGTCTGCCCTGAGGTAGGCACACTCAGTCATGAGCCACTCCAGACAGTGTGACACTGATCTCTTAGATGTCAGTCCCCCAAAGAAAGCTGACTGAGGTCACTAGCTAAGAAGGCTCGCAGGCTAGATGGATAAAGAGCCAAGTAGCCCATCAGCCCGAATCTGATAAAGAAGCACAGGAAGGATGCCCCTGGTGGGGAAAGAGAGAGGGGAACAGGGTTAGCTGAGCCCAGTCTCAGACAGGCCTTAGGGAAGGGAAATCTTTTTTCTCCTCAAATCCTGAGGTGAGGGCCAAAAACAGAGAGGATACTGTGCACAGACTGTTGCATGGGAACTGTAGTGCTATTGGTGGAGGGAACTCAACACAAGTGGCACAGTGAATGCACAACTAGTGTAGTCTGGGCTGTTTCTGTTGTTGCTAGAGAATTTACATCTGTGAAGGCCAGGCTGTTTTCTGCAGAATTTCAAAGCCCTGGGAATGAAGCTCATTTTTATGAAGTCCTGCCCATCATCTTTAGTTTTTAACAATGCTAGGAAATTGCATATCACCCTCCGTTGAGATCTTGCATAGAAAGCTCACAAGGATTTAGGTGGGAAGACTATGACAGATACAGAGGCAGCCATGGTAGTGACCCAAGCAGTGGAAGACACAGTAAAGATGACTGGATGTGGAAGCTGCGGCATGTACATGATCCTGGAGGGGGTACCTGAAAAGAGTTTTGTCTGCATGAAGTGCCACCTGATAGAGCTGATGGAGAAAAAAATCCGAGGACTGGAGATGCAGGTGGAAACTCTGATTGAGGTTAGAAGGGGGGGTTGAGCAGATGATTGAGCAAAGACACAAAGAGGATGAAGGGAAAAGCTCAGACTTGCAGATGGAGGCAGGACCAAAGAACTGTGAGGGAAGACTGCTAGGTGAGGAAAGTGGACGGTGGAAGCATGTGACTAAGGGTATGTCTACATTACGGGATTATTCCAATTTTACAGAAATAAATTTTTGGAAACAGATTGTATAAAGTCAAGTGCATGCAGGCACACTAAGCAAATTAATTCGGCCGTGTGCGTCCATGTACCGAGGCTAGCGTCGACTTCCGGAGAATTGCACTGTGGGTAGCTATCCAATAGCTATCCCATAGTTCCCCCAGTCTCCCCCGCTCATTGGAATTCTGGGCTGAGATCCCAATGCCTGATGGGGCCAAAAATTTGTTGCAGGTGGTGTGAGGATGCAGTTCTGGCGGGACCCAACTGAGAGTGCCAATTCAGGATAAATTGCTTAAACAGGGCAGATACAGCCCAAGGCTGGGTTTTTTCCACCTCTAAGGCAAATCAAACCAGCTAGACAAAGAGGACTTTGGTCTCCCCCCACTGGCTAACCACAAGTCACACAAGCAATTTCCTTAGACGCTCCAGTTTCCCATTATCACCACCGGTCCCACTCGTCATGGGGATGAATGGTTATGAAAAGCAACACCCCAATAAAAGAAAAAGGTTTTCTCAATCCCAAAGAATCAAGCCCCAGACCCAGGTCAATATATAAATCAGATCTTACCCACAAATCACACTGTTGCCAATCCTTTAGAATCTAAAGGTTTATTCATAAAAGGAAAAAGATAGAGATGAGAGCTAGAATTGGTTAAATAGAATCAATTACATACAGTAATGGTAAAGTTCTTAGTTCAGGCCTGTAGCAGTAATGGAGTAAACTGCAGGTTCAAATCTGGAGTACATCCCCTACTGGGATGGGTCATAAGTTCTTTGTTCAGAGCTTCAGTTTGTAGCAAAGTCCCTTCAAAGGTAAGAAACAAGATTGAAGACCAGATGGAAATGAGGCATCACCCTTTTATAGTCTTTTCCGGGTGTAAGAACACCTCTTTGTCCTTACTGTGGAAAATTGCAGCAAAATGGAGTCTGGAGTCACATGGGCAAGTTCCTGCATACTTTGCTGAGTCTCAAGCATCTCTGCCTTCTCTCAATGGATCAGTTGTATAGCTGATGGTCCTTAATGGGCCTTCAAGCAGGCTAGGCAGAGCTAACACCAGCTTGTCTGGGATGTCACCCAGAAGCATAGCATAAGTTTGAAATACAAACAATACAGAGTCAATATTCATAACTTCAACTGAAAAATGACACATGCATACAGACAGCGTAATCATAACCAGCAACCCATAACCAGGTCTTAGACACCTTATATGACCCCCTTTACATACGATTTGGTGCCACTACAGGACCTTGGTTGCAACCATGTTCTATATGGTCCCAGATTATATCAATAACCTCACAAGTAGTTATGGGTAAATGTTGTCAGTCAATCCTCCCTCTGTGAAAGCAACGGCAGACAATCATTTTGCACCTTTTTCCTTGGATTGCCTGGGCAGACGCCATAGCACAGCAACCATGGAGCCCTTTCAGCCTTTTTCATTGTCATCGTATGTCTACTGGATGCTGCTGACAGACGGAGTACTGCAGTGCTACACAGCAGCATCCCCTTGCCTTTGCAAATTAGCAAAGACGGTTACCAGTCATACTGTAATGTCTGCTGCTGTCATGGGTGCTCCTGGCCAGCCTCAGTGAGGTTGGTCGGGGGCGTCTGAATAAAAATGGGAATGACTTCCCAGGTCATTCTCTTCTTTAAGTTTTGTCTAATGGAGAGTTAATCCTGCCTAGAATATTGGGCAAGCCTACTAAAGAACCAGAGAGACAAACGGCTGCTCCAGATCAGAGGACCAGACATCCCGCAGAAATGATGAGCTACATGCCATTCTAGGGGGTGCCCCTGCAACAACCCCACCCCTTGCTTCCCTCCTCCCACACCCCTCCTGGGTTACCGTGGCAGTTATCCCTCCATTTGTGTCATGAAGTAATAAAGAATGCATGAATAAGAAACAACACTGACTTTATTGCCTTTGCAAGCAGAGATCACAGGGGGAGGGGAGCGTGGCTGGCTTACAGCGAAGTAGAGTGAACCACCATTCTGCATTTGCTCAGCCTATAGCTGAAAATGGGAATCTGTGATAAGCAGCAGGATAGAAAAACAGGCAGGACTGAATGTCCATTTGTGTGTGGGCCTTTGGTTGACACTGGAACATACAAAATGTCCCAGGATATGTATTTTGGGAGACAGTTCTAAACGGCAGCTTAATTTTTTTATTTGCAGCAAAACGAAGAGGTCTAAGTATCTGATTGTGAGCCCTGGAAACAAGGGGTAGGCGCGACCGCGCAATGCTGCTGACTGGGAGGGCAGCCTGAGGCAGAAGCCTCCAGCTGGCATGATATTTCAGGCAGGACTGAATCCCCATTAGACAAAATTTAAAGAAGAGAATGACCTGGAGTCATTCCCATTTTTGCCCAGGAGCCTCTGGCAGACCTCACCGAGGCCAGCTAGGACCACCCACGGGACGATGATGACACATACCAGTCCTACTATACTGTCTGCTGTCGGCAAGGCAAGGCAAAGGGATGCTGCTGTGTAGCGCTGCAGCACCACGTCTGCCAGGAGCATCCAGTAGACATATGGTGACACTGAAAAAAGGTGAGAAACGATTTTTTCCCTTTGCTTTCATGGAGGTGGGGGAGGGGTTGACGACATATACCCTGAACCACCCACAACAATGTTTTTGATCCTTCAGGCTTTGGGAGCTCAGCCCAGAATTCAAATAGTTTTCAGAGAGAGCGGGAACTGTGGGATAGCTACAGTCGTCAGTCGCCCCTCCCACCATGGGCATTCATTTGATTCTTTGGCTTTCTGATACGCTTATCTCAGCTCCTTAAGTTGTACGCAGCACTGTGTTGAGTCCCTCTTGTGGCTCTGTCCATCATGGCCTTGGAGATTTTTTCAAATGTTTTGACATTTCGTCTTTTGGAATGGAGTTCTGATAGAACAGATTCATCTCCCCATACAGAGATCAGATTCAGTATCTCCCATACTGTCCATGTTGGAGCTCTTTTTTGATTTTGGAACTTCATGGTCAACTGTGCTCATCAGTGCTCCATGCTGGGCAAACAGGAAATAAAATTCAAAAGTTTGCGGGGCTTTTCCTGTCTACCTGGGCAGTGCATTCGAGTTCAGATTGCTGTCCAGAGTGGTCACAATTGAGCACTGTGGGATAGCTCTTGCAGGTGAATAGCATCGAATTGCAGCAACACTAACTCTAATTTGAAATGGCAATGTCGATTTCAGCGGTACTCCCTTCATCAGGGAGGAGTACAGAAATCGATTTCAAGAGCCTTTTATATCAAAGTAAAGGACTTTGTTGTGTGGATGGGTGCAGGGTTAATTCGATTTAATGTTGCAAAATTCGAGATAAACTCATAGTGAAGACCAGGCCTAAGAGAACCAGGCAGAGGAAAAGACGGGCTAGTGAAGGAGAAATAGTGCTCAGGAACAGGTTTGCTGAGTTGGAAAATGAAGAAGGGGCACAGCAGGTGGTCGATGAAGGTGCGAGGGCAAGGAAGAAGAGTCCTTGCTAGTCCTATAGGAAGACGGGAAGAGTCAATGGAGATAACAACAACAAATATGAGCCCCAGGAGGATATGGGATGGGTTGCAGAGGATTTCAAGGGTGAATGGAATCCAGAGGACTTGCAGCCAGAGGGAACGGGAGAGAGCAGAGAATAGCACCATCACTAGGAAAAGGCAGGTCTATGTGACTAGGGACTCCTTACTGAAAAGAATAGACAGGCCTGTAACTATAGCTGATCTGGAGAACAGAAGGGTGTGCTGTCTGCCGGGGCTAAGATACAGGATGTGGACTTGAGGTTGAAGAGGATCCTAACGGGAGCGGGAAAGAATCCACTGACTGTCCTTCATGTGGGAATGAATGATATGGCTAGATTCTCACTGGAACATATCAAGGGAGACTATGCAAGGCTGGGGAAGAGCCTTAAGGAAACTGAGGCTCAGGTGATCTTCAGTGGGATTCTGCCTGTTCCTAGAGAAGGGCAACCAAGATGTGACAAGATTATGATGATCAACAGATGGCTCAGGCAGTGGTGCTATAAGGAGGGCTTTGGAATGTATGGCCACTGAGAGGGATTCGCGGACAGAAGACTGTTCTCTCGGGATGGACTTCACCTGAGTAGGGAGGGAAATAGACTTCTAGGATGGAGGCTGGCACAACTGATTAAGAGAACTTTAAACTAGGAATCTGGGGGAGATGGTTGGGAGATGTCCAGGTAATCTCCATGCCACATTTTAATGTTGAGAGGGAAGAAAATGAAGTAAGAAAGGATACAGCCGTGGATAGGAGAATGGACATAAGGAAGAAGGGTAGTGTACATGGCAGTCTAATCGGTGATACGGGGGAAGAATATCTATGCCTAATAGAGTAAAGAATGTCAGTGGAGCCAAACGGCAAAAATTAAGGTGTTTATATACCAATGCGAGGAGCTTAGGTAACAAAATGGAGGAATTCGAGTTACTGGTGCAGGAAGTGAGACCAGATATTATAGGGATAACAGAAACATGGTGAAATAGTAGTTATGACGGGAGTACATGTATTGAAGGGTATGTGCTGTTCAGGAAAGGCAGAAATAACAGCAAAGGTGGTGGAGCAGCACTGTATATCAATGATGAGGTTAACTGTAAAGAAATAAAAAGGGATGGAATGGATAAGATGGAGTCTGTTTGGGCAAAAATCACATTGGGAAAGAAAGCTACTAGAGCCTCTCCTGAGATATTGCTTGGGGTGTGCTATAGACCACCAGGACCTGATTTGGATATGGACAGAGACGATTTTAATATTTTTAATGAAGTAAACACTAATGGGAATTGCGTGATCATGGGAGACTTTAACTTCCCAGATAAAGACTAGAGAACAAGTGCTAGTACTAATAATAGGGCTCAGATTTTCCAGGATGCGATAGCTGATGGATTCCTTCACCAAGTAGTTGCTGCACCAAAAGAGGGGATGCCAATTTATGGTTGGCTTTGGTGAGCAATGAGGACCTCATAGAAGAAATGGTTGTAGGAGACAACCTTGGTTCGAGCGATCATGAGCTAATTCAGTTTAAACTAAATGGAAGGTTAAACACCAGTGGATGCTGAGTGACACTAGCATTCTTGTCAGTTTCACAGTGCTAAGAGAAGAACAAAAATGTCAATTTCTCTCAGCTGCTCCTGGAGCTTCCAGGGTTTGTGGTTCTTGAGCAGCCTCGCCATGCAGATGCCTTGGAGAGGGGACCCCTGGGCTTCCAGACTCCTGGGCCAGCTCATGGCCCAAATAGCCTACTGGACGGGGAGTCTCCCAGCGATATCTCTGGAAGATGTTTTGCATCAAGTGGGAAAATCACTGCACTAACACCAAAAGCCTCATTGAAGCTAATGTCACCAGCATTGAAGCAATGATCCTCACTCACCAACTCTGCTGTGCTGGACATAGTGTGCAGATGTCAGACTCTCACTGCCCAAAACAACTCCTCCACTCTCAGCTCACCCATGGTCAGAGATCATTTGGTAGTCAGAGGAAACCCTACAAAGATACACTGAAAGTGTATCTCAAGAAAAGTCATGTAGACAGCCCAAGCTGGGAGGAGCAAGCAACCAACCAATCTCAATGACGTTTCATCCTCCATCAGGCAGTGACCTGCTTCAGAGAGAAGTGCCTTGATCTTGAAGTTGAAAAGAGAAAGAAAGAAAGAAAGAAAGAAAGAAAGAAAGAAAGAAAGTTTCTCCCAGCAGCCAGCTGACCTGTCAGGAAATTTCTGTACCTACTACGGACAGATCTATGGTTCCAGGATCCATATGAAAATCTGTGGTAGAGATCATCCTCGAATGGAGGAATCACTGAAGATGGCAGTGCTGCTGCTGCAACCAGTGAAGCTGTGGGCCTACAGACAGCAGCCTTTTTCACTGTGCATCCCTGATTCACTCCCTGGCCACCATCCAGTCTGTGCACTGATTCAGGCAGGGACCTTTGCAGAGGACAATGTTTTGATGAAGTTTGGTATCAATCCAACCAGAAATGAAATCTGAAAGCTGGATGAGAAGGGGTTGAGAGACACAGGGTGGCTGAGGTAATATCTTTTATTGGACCAACTCCTGTGGGTGAGAGAGACGAGCTTCTGAGCTTACACACAGGATCAAAAGTTTGTCTCTCTCCAATAGAAATGTGTCCAATAAAAGATATTACCTCACCCACCCTGTCTCTCTAATATCCTTGGACTAACATGGCTACAGCAACACTGCATATAAGAATACGACTGTCACTTTTTGGAAAGTTTTCTACTATTGTGTCAGGACAGCATCTCTCAAAAATTGCTTGGTGCAGAAATATCACAGCTCCTGTATAAAGAACAGGAGTACTTGTGGCACCTTAGAGACTAACAAATTTATTTGAGGATAAGCTTTCATGGGCTACAGCCCACTTCATAGGATGCATAGAATGGAACACTCAGAAAGAAGATACTCATACACAGAGAACACGAAGAAGTGGAAGTAGCCATACCAACTGTAAGAGTCCAGTCAACTGAGATGAGCTATCTTCCGCAGGAGAAAAAAAAACCTTTGAAGTGATAATTGAGATGACCCAAAGAAGGCGTGAGGCCACACAAAAGCTGTAACCCACAAAAGCTTATGCTCAAACAAATTTGTTAGTTTCTAAGATGCCACAAGGATTCCTGTTCTTTTTGCTGATACAGACTAACACGGCTGCTACTCTGAAACCTGTATGTGTTGGTTCTCAGTGATATCTCGTGCACAGGGCAGTTTGTAGATGGCTGACTGGTTATTTCTTGAATAATTAGGAATGGACCCAATCCTGAATCCTGTATTCTGTTTCTACTTAGCCTGTACAAAGCAAACTCACATGACAGTCAACAGCTGGCTGGTGAAGAAGCATGAGCTATTTGCCTCCCTACGTGAGGGGAAGGGTCACTAGCCTGCCAGCCGAGGCAGCCACCAGGGAGTAAGTACTGTCTCCCCAGCCAAGAGGGACTGTGGAAGAGACCTAGGAGCCTCCAGCAACTGAGGTAACTGGGTCCCTGAAGCTCAGAGACTGTGGGGTTCAGTCTCAACAAACTTGCAGCTGCCCTTCCTGAAGGAGCTGGGGACCGCAGCAGGAGGCCACCCAAGATCCACAAAAGGGTACTATGAGATACAAGTCACCAGCGAATGGGACTAAAGGGGTCATGCCCCAAACAAAAAGGACAGGTAGAAAGTAGCCCAGGGCAGGGGATTTAGATCCCTGCTGGGAGACCTCCCCTATTCAGGGGTACATGCATGTAGGACCCTAGCCTGGGACTCGGTGGAGAGGGAGGGCCTGGGTTTCCCTTCCCCACTGCCTAAAAAACTGAGGCAACTTAACCTGGAAAACAAGGGACTGGAGGTCAGATGCAGCAACAAGTAGGTCACCTGCCCCTTCAAGTGTCCTGTTACAAACCTGAACTTTATTCCTACTGCAAACGTGCAGCTCCAGCTGAGATGCAGCAACAGTTTTACAGAAAGATGCACATAAAGGACTTTTGCTTTGATACCCCTTGGTTCTCGGGCAGCTCCCTCCTCCTGGTGAGGCTCAGAGGAGAGGGACTCCCTGCTGTGTACTTGCTAGGTGTGCAGCACAAGGCATTGCAGTTGTTATTGCCAGGTTAGGGAATTTACATTGGTGAAGGTCAATCTGTTTTCTTGAGTGTTTCAAAGTCCTGACAATGAATCTTTGTAAAGTTCCCGCCCACCCCAGATACTTTTAAAAAAAAAAAAAAAAATTGCATACAATCCCTTCTCCCCATGTCAAGAGTGTATCGATGTTTGTCAATGAAACACTCAAAATCCAGGAAACGGTTGAGATTGAACACTGCCCTGACCTCCCATTGCCAGAGGGAGCCGCTAAAACTTTTGGAACTATGGGAAAATATTCTCTCTTCCTTGTGCTATATTCAGAGGAAGATATTATTTCTACTAAAAGTTAAGAAAACGGTAGTTAAAAATAAAACTTATAATGAGTCTGTAGCTGCAATGTTAACTACTGAGTCACAACAAATGTCTCCATAATATGATATTCCTGTGCTGTGTAGAGTTGAGGTATATTTTTGGCTGAGCTCTCTATGCTATGCCAGATCTACTGGGTATCAGAGGTTTTGAAATTTTCTATTACTGGTTGGTCCAAAATGCGAGAAGTAACAGAGCAAACAGGGGAGTGCTCTCGGCTAAATCTAATTCTGGCCAAGCTGAGAGAATCCCCCCATTCCTTGGTCACTTTATGAGGGTGGCAAAAGGGATACATAAATACCTCACCCTCCGTACCTCTGCAGTTGGGTGTCTGGGTCTGGATTTTGGCATGAGTGTAACATTTTCAAAAGTGCCTCAGCAACTTAGGAGCCTAAGTGACATTTTCCTTTTCCATTTTCTCTCCTGTCTGCATTTTTAGACCCATTCGGAGGGAAAGGGAAAGGAAAGACATGGCACTGAAACAACTGGAAATGAGATAATGAAAACACTTCACAGTCACACAGGGGGCTCCTTAGTGGCCAGTGACATGAACAGTAATAATTGTAGCTCAGTAATTACAATCATTACAGGACTTGCTCTGATTTTTGTTTATTTCTCGTTAGGGTCACAGGCACACAGTGTCCTCTGGGTTCAAGCCCTTTTGTCTCAGAGGATTTGCCTTTCAGGGCTGAGCTGGCTGATTCTTACCTGAACAGGTCACTCCAGCATCCTCTCCATGTTCACAGTTACTCTGACCCCATCCCTCGTTCCTGCAGTGCCAGAGCGCAGACTCGGTACCATCACAGGCAACTTCATCCAGCCAAATTGGTCCAGATCCTGCTCCAAAATGAGCCTGGGGATGGGCACTGACAGCAGCTCCACATGCCAACTGCTTACAAACAACTCCAGCATGTTCCATGTCCCATTCATCATCACACACAGTCCCCCACTGATCCTGGTGTTTAACCTCCACTCTCCCAGCACAGGGGCTGCCTCCGTTCGCCAGCCTCAGATCATTGACACCTTCAAAGAGAAACACAGAGCAGGGTCAGAGTGAGCAGGGAGCCCCCTCCCCATCGTTATCATAGCAGAGTCAGCGCCTGGCAGCAGGGGATCCGCGCCCAGAGCCAGGAGAATGGGACATGCCCAGAGCTGCCTCATGGCTCTACCTGATCCTGTCTCAGGGCCTCACACTCGGGGCTGTCAGTGCTGCAGCTCTCACCATTTTATTCCCATTCTGGTGGTTTGGGGTGTTTTTACCTGTCTCATGAGAACATGATGAAAGGCATCAACTCACTGAGTTTTCCTTGTTGGCGCCATCTCCTGTCACTGTCACTGGGGCTGAAGCCAGCGAGATGGCAGGGAGAGGGTCTGCACTGGGGTAACAGGGAGGCAGGAGAGGGGGTCAGAAGGGAGGAGAGGAGACAGGGATCTGAAATTGGGGCAGGAAAGAGGAGTGGAGATGGAGCACAGGGTGGTCTGGAGGGAGAGCAGGAAGCATGGGGCTGGAGGGGGTTACTGACCAGTGGACAGGAGGGAGGGGAGGAGAAGGGGGTCTGCATGGTGAGGTGGAGAGAGGAGGGGGTCTGGAGTGGGGGACAATGAGAAGTGAGGGGGGTGAGGAATCAGGCAGGAGGGAGAGAGGGGAAGGGAGAAAGCAGAGAGGGGGCAGAAAGAGGCATGGGGAAAAGAGGGGGCTCTAAAAGGGCAGGAGAAGGTGGGGTGGGGAAGGTGACCATGTGTAAGGGGAGGAGTGAGGGGGCCTGAAGAAGGGCAGCAAGAGGGTGAGGAGGGGAGGGGGTGTGGAGCAGAGGATGGGAGGGAGGGGAAGTAGCCTGGAACAGGGGTACATGAGGGAGTATTGGGGAGGATGGTGGAGTCAGGATGCAGTAGGGGAGTGATCTGGTGCCAGTGGACAGGAGGTAGGGAAGTTCTGGAGCAGGGGGACAGGAGGAAGAATTGGAGTGGGGAATGGAGTCTGGAGTAGGCAGGAGATGGGATCAGGAGTGGGAGGGGGCAGGAGTGAAGGAGAGATGGGGAGGAGAAGGGAGGGGGCTCTAGAATGGGGTCAGTGCTTCCCAGTCTCAGGCAGAGACGTTGTGGGCGGTGGGGGATGTTAGGGAAGTGTTGCTGTTTGAAAAAGCTAAACCAATCCTGTCGTGTTACAGTGACATAATTTCTGTGAATGGTTAATGTCAGATCAGAGTGAAGGTCTCCAGTATTTCTATCTGTAACTCACCACGCACCAGTAACAGAAGTTCTGTATGTGAGTGGGAACCATGCTGCATTAATTAGCTCAGCGCCTGTCAACTATTTCTCAGTCAGTCCTTCGTCTGTCTGAGGAACTGAACCAGGAGGGAGAGCGAAGGCAGTGCTGGGCAATGGACAGCAGTTCCCGTCTCAGGAGTGAGGGGAGGGTAAGCGCAATCTCCAGCTAAGCAGCCCGGGGGAGTCATGCACTTTGGGTGCATTAAATGGTGACTTTTCAGCCTGCGATTCTCACCCCTACTCTGGCAGAGGAGCAGAGGGGCGCTTTCTCAAGTCCATAGACAGACTGAGTAACATCACTGGATGGTTTTTATAACTTTGTAATTTTTGTTCTGTGGAGCTTGGTATTACAGCCTCATGCTTCCTAGTGGATCTTCTTCTCCCCACCTGCTCCACACATTTCACTCTTCCACTGGTCTCTTCCTACCCTCCTCTCTTGGGCTCTGCCCTCTCCTCTTCTCCCCTTTCTGCCTGGCCTCTCTGCCCTGAATGTATAGGCTGCTCCTTCCCCAGATGACCAGCAGAATCTGCCCCCACTCCTGCCATTGGCTTTTCTCCCAGTGGCTCTGAGTTCCACCTCCTGCCCCGAGTTGTCTCTAGAGTTTTTTTGTATCTCTGGGGGATGTGGAGAGGGAAAGCTGCAGCTGGGAGAGATGCAGTTCACAGGGAATGTGAGGAGGAGCCGCTGCCTGTCACACAGTCATAGGAGACTGGCGTGGAGAACTGGCCCCCAGGACAGGGTGTGAAGAGCCAGGACTGTCCCTGTGACTGGGAGCAAGTACAGGCATCATTACAATGCCCATGAGTTACGGCTCCATAGAGAGCTCCACTGTGGGGTGACCAGATAGCAAGTGTGAAAAATTGGAACAGGAGGTGGGGGTAATAGGAGCCCATACACAAAAAAGTCCCAAATATCAGGACTGTCCCTATATAATCAGGACATCTGGTCATCCTATTCCACTGTGACCTCTGGAACAGGCTGGTTGCAGCAGTGAATGGTTGAGTCAGGGACAGCACATTTATGGAACCTCCATGGAGGTCAGAGAACAGCGCAGTTCACACCAGTACATGTGAACCTGCTCCTTTAATGCCAAGCAAACACAAAATGCTCACTTTGCTGCAATCTACAGGGACATTTATTCAGGTACAGCTCACTTCAGTGCTGTCCCACAGGCAACCCATGGGACCCAGTCTGCACTAAGGGAAAAAAGGGGCTTTTTTTCAATGGTGTTAACTCAGTGATGTTCACTCGTGGCAGCACCCAAGGCTGTAACACTGCTCTAGCTAAGAATAGTACCCAGAAGTCACCTCCTACAGGACAGGCCCAACAAAGAAAATAACAGAACGCCACTAGCCATCACCTTCAGCCCCCAACTAAAACCTCTCCAGTGCATCATCTACAACTTAGCCTGAAGGACAATCTATCACTCTCACAAGTCTTATGAGACAGACCAGTCCTCGCTTACAGACAGCCCTTCAGCCTGATAAAAATACTCACCAGCAACCGCACACCATACAACATAAACACTAACCTAGAATCCTATCCTTGTAACAAAGCCTGATGCCAACTCTGTCCACATATCTATTCAAGTGACACCATCATAGGACCTAATCACATGAGCCACAGTATCAGAGGCTTGTTCACCTGCACATCTACCAATGTGATATATGCCATCATGTGCCAGCAATGCCCCTCTGCCATGTAGATTGGCCAAACCAGACAGTCTCTATGCAAAAGAATAAATGGACACAAATCTGACATTAGGAATTTGAAGGTGCCAATTTTGCAACAAAAAAACTTCAAAAACAGACTCCAAAGAGAGACTGCTGAACTTGAATTAATATGCAAATTAGATACAAGTAACTTAGGTCTAATCGGAGACTAGGAATGGTTGGGTCATTACAATAATTGAATATATTTCCCCACGTTAAGTATCCTCACACTTTCTATGGGTCATCTCGATTATCACTTCAAAGGTTCTTTTTTCCCCTGCTGATGATAGCTCATCTCAATTGATTGGCCTCTTACAGTTGGTATATGTACTTCGACTTTTTCATGTTCTCTGTATGTATAAATATCTTCTTTCTGTGTGTTCCAGTCTATGCATCCAATGAAGTGGGCTGTAGCCCACGAAAGCTTATGCTCAGATAAATTTGTTAGTCTCTAAGGTGCCACAAGTACTCCTGTTCTTTTCGCTCTAGCTAAGTGCACACATAGTTCTGTTTCCCTGCACACAGTAGAAACTAAGAACAGCCAGCAGTTTCCTTGCTCAAAAATCCCCCAGCCTGCCCCTCCACCGAGCTCCAACTGGCTTTGTTTCTTTTCTGCTTCCAGGATCCCGGTCACAACTTCTTCTACTGGCTTCTCCCTCCAACAGACACAGTCTGACGCCAGTATCCTGGCCCCTTCATTAGCAACAAGGGAAACTCCCGGTTTAGCTCTGCCCTGCCCATGTGCCTAGTGCCTTTGGCAGTAGCCCCCACTATCTGCAGCTGTTTTTACTCCATAAAGGATTTTGATTGCTCCGTCTGCTGAGCCTAAAAGAGAGTTCTCCCCCTGCCACCGGCTTTCATGAGGTCTGTGATTGTCTTAGGATCGAAGACTCCCCATTAGCAGCCATCAGCACCTTTCAGCTATCAATCACATTTACATACTGCACCTATCATATACTGGGAAAAGTAGCTACATGGGGTGATATCCCCTATATTGTAAACTCCCCCATGGCATTGTGTCTGTGACATGTGAAGCAAACTCAAATTTCCCATAGAAAATAAAAAACTGTCAAAGGGATGATACACATTTCCTCATCAATCCAACAGAAATACATTGAGCTGAGCATGTGCTTGGCATAACTATATGATGCTGTCCCACAAGTAACTGGAGAGTATTTTATGCTCCCCCATGTCACTGTGTCTGCATCATGTGAAGGAGACAAATTTCCCATGGAAAATAAGAAATATTCAGGGGATATAAACATTTGCTCATAAGTCCAACAAAAATGCACTGAGCTGAACATGTGCTTGTCATCGTTATATGACACTATCCCACAATCTTGCAGTACTTTATCCCTCACACGGTAATAATTGTCTATCCCCTGCAATGTTAGTCTGAGCACCAGAAGCCACCATAGAATCCTCTGCTTTTCAGTCATGTATAGCTGTGTCATGGGCTCTAATCCCAGCACATTATATCTGAACTACTTGGGAATCTGAAATATAAACCCCAAGTAACCTGCTAGACGGTTTGGTTTACTCAGGATTTTCTGGGAATCAGGCCCCCAATCCCTACACAGTTACTGAGCTGTCTGTGAAATAAACATTAGGGCAGGTTTTCCTCTAAGACAATAATTTAGACTGAGATTTCTGATTACCAACTTCAGGCTAGCGCAGCAGCACATCTGGGTCCCATGAACCAGCTACAGCTCAGCAGTTCACTGCCCTGACAGTCACATTGATTAGTCTCATGTTGTTAACACCAGCCCAACAGGTTCCAGTCACTGTATTATTTTAATCATATCTGGGTCCCACATTCAATTTTAATCCTATTGCTAATCAGTTTTGGAGTCTCTGGGCCAGATTCATGCCCTAAAATGCATCAGCACATTCTGATGTACTCAATGGTCTGTCTCCCCCACCCCACCCCACTCCATTGCTGTTGAGTCTGCCTTGAGCTTGGACACTGCATGGCAAGGGGCCTGTAGCTTCCTCATGTGCTGGAGGAATGAGAGCAGCCCTGAAACTGGGCAGGGGCGGCCTTGAGGGAATGGAACTAATGTGTCCCTGAGAGGCCCTGATACAGAACCTCTGCCATGCAGCTTGTGCTGGTCGGGCTTCTCTCGTCTCCATCTAGGATTCAGAGCTTATCTGCTCCAGCAGAATCCATGGGGGAGGGAGGCAGGGCTACTGCAGGATAAATTTTCCTGCTGGCAGAGCTTCCAGTACCCCTATGGACAGAAGGCATTGCAAACTGCACCCCAACACATGCACACACCCCTTCTCTGGGAAGAATCCGTTCTGGGTTTATTTGGATAAATACTGCTCACTTCAAAATGATAAAACTTTTACTGGCTTCAGTGAGTGAACAGGGGAGTAAGGAGCCAAGACTTGGCCGTTGGAGCTGTTGGATTCAGGACCAAACAGACATTTCTATTAGATCCCAAATTATTGATGTATTTATTGGGATTTAAAATACTAAAGCGATGCCCAGCCAAGACTGTTGGCACCTGGATGGCATTGATAACACACTCAAATCCCTGCAGCATGAAGTGACCATTTCAACAGGAACTCAGCCAGCCAGCCACCTACAGAAATTTCTTCCCACCCATTTCTCATTATGTGACGCACAGCCTGTGTCCTTCCGACCCCCAAACAAGTGTCTTTTGCTGTGTGCCGAAAAGGTCACCAAATTTGAGCAAGTTTCAGAGTTCTGGAGGCCTCACAGAGAACATCCTGTCAGCCACTCCTCTCCTTTATAAGAAGGGGAACCAGGTCAGGTGTCCCTGCTAACCAAAGTGGTGGGAGTACGACACAGGGAGAAAGGTGATCCCTTAGGGAGACCAGTCCCAGGCCATTAAGGACTTTATAAATCCTAATGGACACCTTAATCTCAACCCAGAGCTGGGCAGCCAGTGCAGATCCTGGAGCACGGCTGTAACATGCTCCCAGCGGGATATGCTGATCAGTGAGTCACTGCCAGTTGCACCAGCTTCGTACTCTGAATGGTTCTAAGGTGCAGCCCCACAATAGGGTCATTTGAATAGTCAAATCTCCAGGTAACAAAAGCCTCAATAACAGTAGCAAGGTCCAATCCCGAAAGGAAAAATCACAAACTCCTAGCCAGACAATCGTATTAAAAAGCTGACTTTAAAAGTTACCACCCTAGTTCCAGTTAACCCAGCTCCCCTGGTGAAACACAGAGGAGACTTACCTGCTATGTCCTGAACTGTGAGAAGAAGGAGCCACAGCACCAAAGTGGAGAGATGTTCCTTCATTGCCAGCCTGACTTGCAATGTCCCCTCTCTCTCACTGCACTGGCTGCACCTAAGCACCTGCCAGGGCTCCTCTGTGTCTGACAAGTGATAACAAAGAAGTGGAAGGAAAATATATAGATTCAGAGGCTGGCATCAGCTGCACGAAGGAACCAATAGCAACCCCCCCTGCCTTTTTAGTTATTATCGGTGGTTTTATCTGTGACTTTACGCAGCTAAAACATCCAATAAAACTCAAAAGCAACAAACATCACCATATATGAGTGATGAGCCCCCTCCTGACATCAGGTTTACCACATCCTCAGATCATCGGGTAACCCCCAATCTCTGGAGCTGGAAGGAAAAGTTCTGTACAAACTGTATTTGTGCTGTTTCTCGCCCCAATAGATTCTATATCATATTGAACATGAATTGGGAGACGTTAGAGGCAGGTTATTTTATAAACTAGGAAAGAAATTCCTTGTGTCAAAGGTGATCGTCACAAGACAAACTCCCAGTATTGGACATGCCCAACTGTAGACAAGGACAACTCACTAGAACCAGGCTGTGTCACTCAGATCAGCTTTATAGAAGAAGAATTACTCAGCAGCATCTGAAATACTGACAGTTCTTCTACTAATAGAATTTGGGTGACGGATGAAAGTGGGCCAGTACGACATACTCTGAAAAAGTGGCTACTGGTACCAGACTGTATGCAGCCACGGCAGCACTTTAACGTCATTGTCCCTTTCCCTCTACCCACCACAGGCCACCAACGGGGGAGGGGGGGAAGGGACATCTGCCCCAGGGCTGGTGATTTAAAATTTAAATCACCACAGGAGCCCCGGGCAGCACAGGCCAGGCAGTGCAGATGGCCTGTCTGGGGGAGGCTGACTTCCAGCCCCGCCCCCGCCACCCAAGGCCCCACTCCTTATGGGGCCCCAGATCCAGACTCTGTACCAGTAAGAGCTTAATGTTAATTTCTTCCTGGCCTTGGGGTTTCCTGCCTAGACTATGATTCTTAGTGGTAGAGGCAGAGCTTAGGGCTTCCTGAGTTAGCCATGACCCTCTCTTGCAGTAACAGGAGGTCCTGCACACACTATGCCCATCAGTGCTGTCAGCAGGAGGAGGGCTCCTTGGAAACAAGTTTACTTGATTCATGGGACACAGATAATTCAAGGAACAGGCAAAAGGCAAGGGGCATATAGTACAGAACAATGACTGGCTGGCACCACACCTACCTCTTGCTCTTCCTCAAGAGAATTGTTACAAGTACTTGGATTAAGGGTAATGTCTTTAACTCTTTACCTTTGCATTTTCTCCCATGCTGCCTTTTCTGTATGGAGAAAAATCCCTGAGAAAATCTATGCAACCAACACCTGATCCTCCTTTGAATCCCTCCTTGAGACTCTGCTCTGTTGTGATTTCGGAAAAACACTTGACAATGAGTGACTAGCGTGGCAGGGGAGGAGGTGTGGCTGTGCCTCTTCCCCTTCCTTCCCTCTCTTTATTTTTGCCAAACTCCCCACCCCAAGCCTGCCATTTCCCCTCATTCTGCCCTCCCACTACTTAAACAAATAGTAACCACAAAACAGGAAATTGCACCAAAATAGGGTAAGGGCCTTACTGTCAATCAAATGTTAGCCCCACCCCTTGACCCCTGTCCACCTGTCACAGGAAGTCCTGCCCCTGCGGGTATTACTTCCGGGGTCAAGCCAGACACATAACTGGAAGCAAGGTGTGTCATGTGATCCCTCTGAGAACTCCTCCCACCTCCCTGTACCAATCAGGATAGGTTTTGCCCCCTTAGGACCACCCTGAGAGGCAATTTGACCAAAGAGGGAGAATTTTGGGCTGGAGTGACCTGTCCAGATGTGAGTCATGTGACCCCTCTTAGAACTCCTCCAACTGTCCTCTAACAGTCAGGAGGGGTTTCAGCTGCTGGGACCACTCCCAAGAGGATATTTGACCAACTGGAGGAGTTCTGGGGCGGGGTGATCTCTCTACAAGTGGTCCATGTGATCCCTCTAAGAACTTCGCCCAATGCCCTCTACCAGTTGGGATGGGTTTCAGCCACAGAGGACTACCCCTAGAACAGATTTGACCAAAATAGGGCAGGTTCTGGGGCTGGATGAATCACCCAGAAGAGGATCATGTGACCCCTCTAAAAATTACTCCCACCACTCTCTGCCAATCAGGGTACAGCACCACTCCCCCATAAGTCCCAACTCCAGGCAGAAGAGGCCATCTCTTCCCAAGAATGCATGTTTTAGAACTAGTGGAGATGCTGAGAGTAAACATGGACTCCTTCACCACCCCTGTGAAAACTTCAAACTTTGTTTTAGCCCCGAGGGCCTTCGACCATCCACAGAGAAAGTGCTACATCATCAACAGTTCCGGGGAGGAGGATGGAGTGGCCGAGGGGAGTCCTTTGGCCCAGCCGTTGATGGGTATGCCCAACCCCAAAACCCAGCTGCTTGTGAGACACCCCAATGATTGTGATGCCCTGCTCGTTGGAGGAGGAAGGCGAACGCAGCTCGGGGAAGTCACTGGTGGACAAGGGGAGCAGAAAAGATGTTGCTCAGGGAAATGAACAATTTAGAAGTAATGTTACAATGTGTGTGTGTGTGTGTGTGTGTGTGTGTGTGTGTAATGGAGTGAGGAACCGGGGTTTTGTAAATCTAAAAACAAGCTGTTGAAATTTACATTTGTTTCTTTTTGGAAAATCTCTCGACAGCTCGATGATGCCTTTCTAGAGGACCCTGAGGCCATGGGCAATGTTGCATCAAACAGCGAAGAGGAACTGGGCCACCTTGTTTTTGCTTAATGCCAATACAAATTGTTGACGATGACGAGGATGACGGCTATGAGGAGTTTAGGAGAAGGCTTGACATGGAACTAAATGAGCCAGTGCCACGTTGTGAGTGTAAAAAAATTATGTGGACTATTGCTTATTGCTGTTTATGCTGTCTTTAATCACTCTCCTAGGAAAAGCTTTTCGAAGATTGTGAGGGCTGTGTCATAGATGCACCATGTATCCATGTAACATGATGAGTGTGTAACCTGGACTTCAATGGGTATAAACTGCAAGCTCCAGGGCCTGTGTGTTGAGCTGTGTTTGGAAAGTTTATTAAACACTGTTATTGCCATCGGTGATGCTATGCAATTTCTGTGCTTAACTCAAGAACATTTAGTGCAAGGAGTGACCTTGATAAATGCTGTGCAATTCAGTGGAGACCCTGACCATGTTTTAAAGAAAATGACCAAACCAGAAAATGCTGCTTACAGCATTATACTGACTGTCTGGTCCACACAAAAAATTATAGACCCCTGCTTAAGAAAAAGACTATTTGTAAGAAATCTAAAAGGATTAAGCTAGAGGATGATGAAGGGACAAACATGCAATATAAAACTTGGGTAGCTGTAAATAAAAAAAATATATTGAAAAGGGCTTTGTGACTATCTGTGTTTTTGTTAGAAGGTATCTGTGGCCCTTAAGTGAACTAAAAATTTTAATGGAATATCTTGCTTTGTTTTCAAGGACCTGTATGTGTTTTAAATAAAAAAAAATAGTTTGTAAGAACCTAGCTCTTGTGTCTTTGTGTAAAAGAGACCCATTTACAGCAAAAGGATGAAATGTATCTTGTAGAATCTTGTGAGGGGGAAAAAAACCTTAAAAATGTGTTTACAGTTGAACAAAAAAATAAACAAGGATGGTTCAGACATGTGTTTGAGTATAACTGGGCTGACCCACTGTGTTGAACTGAATGGTTTTTACCACACCCCCACTGAATAGCTAGGTTGACTGAGATTACCCACCCTACTTACCATCAGGGTTAATTGTATCTGTGATTAGTAATTAAATGTGACGGGTGTACACCCACAGTAAGGGAGGTGGGTGGGTGAGGATGGTGAGCTCTCATTAATATGAAATGAAATAAAACCTCAGGAGTTCTCAGCTGCTCTTGAACAGGGGGAGGGATAGATCAATGGTTTGAGCCTTAGCCTGTTAAACCCACATTTGTGAATTCAATTCCTTAAGGGGTCACTTAGTGATCTGGGGCAAAAATTAGTACTTGGTTCTGCTAGTGAAGGCAGGAGGCTGGACTCCTTGACCTTTCAAGGCCCCTTCCAGTTCTAGGAGACAGGTATATCTCCAATTATATATAACAGTTTAAACAGAACCCCCAGAGTTGGTTGAACACCTATGGATCACTCTTTCTAGCAACTTTCTAGCAAAGTCATTAAAATAATATATTTACAAGAATAAACAAATGTCTAACCCAAAACTGAAATGTTTCAAGGGTTCACAAACCTCCACCATATTTTTGAACAAGCATTTCTCTAAAGACAATCAAAAATGTAAAAGCTCTGCGTATTTGCAGGGTGCTTTCTATGGTTGTGACATACTCATTTTATTTCAAAAACAACGCCCAAACTTTAAGCATGAAAGAAACATGTTTAAAAAACAAACAGACAAGCCCCAAGACATTCATTTATATCTGCAAGGGGCCCCCACTTGGGAATGGGGTACAGGAATATTAAGGATGGTTGTATATGGCGATTTACTGTTTTTTCATTTAAACAGAAATATGTATTTTAACTAAAAGAAAAAAAAAATTGCCAAAAGTAGTCCACATCTGCAGACAACTTAATTCCCCCATCCGAGATCACAAAAGGCAATGTTAAAGGAGAGGTGCCTAAAGTCCTTAAGTATCTATTCATTCAGAGTTGTGGTGATTGAATCAACCTGCTAACTAAAGACTTTTGAAGTCTGTTTGAAACAAAGAATTAAGATGATATTAAAACCTCAGCTTTTTGAAGACTGTCCCCTTTCAAGAGAAACTATCTTGAATTGAATTGCTGTTGGACTGCAAGAGGAGATATGCTCACTGTTTTTAAGTCTGAAAATATATATTATATAATGTCACTCTTTGGCTATGCTGTCCTTACTAAATAATGGTGCCTCTCTTCATTGCAGGGTGATCTGTTTAGCATGGAACCAATAAATTTAAGCTGCATTTCAACTCCAGATCAAGATGGTAAAAACCAAAAATCTTTTTTAACTATAGTTGTGCTTAATACTGTTAAACTTAAAAACTTCAGGTATTGCACAGATTGTATAGGGGTTTGTTGCATTTAGGGAATAATACTAACTATAATTTTTGCTTGTTCTTTAACCCAAAGGCCCAAATGCACAGGGGGAAACAGAACAGCCCTGTGCCAGAAACTCTATATCCTGTGATTCTACCTGTGTAGGTAACTTTCTACAATTGGCTTTTAAATGCATGTGGGTTTATTGAAAAGTATTTTGTTGCAAAATGTTGATTTTAAACTGCTGGGATTTTCTGACTACAAACTGATGGTATGGTGTGTTTCAAACTAACAGAGTGTTTTTCTGTGCAAAATGTTTTTTAAAAGTTGTTTGTCTTCTTAAAAGAGTTGGCTTTAATGTTTAAATTGATAGTGATTCACAGCCCTAAGCTCGAAATAAATGTAGGTTTTTTTAAAAAGCATTTTTTTGTAAACTGTTTGGTGTTTTAAACTGCTGGCGTGTATGTATGTGTATCTGAGTTTGTGTAAAACATAGGTTGATTTTTTTTAAAAGTATATGGCTGAAAACTATTGGTTTGGTGTGTTTCAAACTAACAGGGGTTTCTGTGCAAAATGTGTTTTTAAAATAGATTTTAATAGTTGGTTTTTAAATCAGTTTGGTTTTAAATTCTGCAAAATGAGACATATTTTTAAAAAAATGTTTGTGAGGCTTTTTTTTACTGTGGTAGAAATAAACTCAAAACCTGTGTTTGTTGTACAGCCAGAAATGGATTATTTTGTTTTAAATCTATGACTTTTTAAATAGAAAAACACCCTAATGAGTATTTTATTTTTTAAGTTTACAAGACAGTTTCAAATGTTTTATGATAATAATGTGGTCTGCTCCACAGTACGGTCAAAACATGAGAGTTTCTTAGCCCAGAAGGCAAACAAGCTCAAAAGAAAAAGGAAAGAGACAACTGAAAAGGAAAATTCACCAGCATCAGTGACTGATGGATGGATGAAGCCCAGTAAATACATTTTGCTTATTGGTTTAGTTGTTTTAGGAGGTTGTGTATTTTAAGTAAATAAAAGGTGTGTGTGAGAAAAATGGTAACCTTAAGTTTTGTAAGATGTTTTTCCCCCCTCATTAGGCACATGAAGCTCTCCTGAAAATGCTGCAGTCAGAGCTACAGGCACACCTCCACCAGAACTGCCAAAGAACCAGGAATCTGCTTTGAGACCCAGGGCTGGTGCAACCTATTAGGCAACCTAGGCGGTCGCCTAGGGCATTAGGATTTGGGGAGTGGCATTTTCTTCGGCAGCTACTGTGGCAGCCAGATCTTTGGCGACATAGTTGCCACCAGCATTTAGGCGGAGGGAGCTGAGGCAGGGGGGCAATGGGAGGGCCGCCTGCAGCAAGTAAGGGTGGGGCGGGCCACACGCAGGGGAACTCCATGCCCCAGCTCACCCCTGCTCCGCCTCCTCCTCAAGCATGCAGTGGTTGCTTCACTTCTCCTGCCTCCCAAGACTTGAGGGTGCCAATCAGCTTAGGTACCGCAAGCCTGGGAGGTGGGAGAAGTGAAGCAGCAACGGCGTGCTTGGGGTGGAGGTGGAGCAGGGGTGAGCTGTGGTGCAGGGGGGTGCCTCAGGTCAGAGGGGGGATGGGGAGCTGCTGCGGGGGGGGGATGCCTCAGTTCGGAAGGGGGAAGGAGGGCGACTCAGGGTGGGAGGGAGGGGACAGGGGAAGGCGCAAGGTGGAAGTTTCACCTAAGGCGTGAAACATTCTTGCATCAGTCTTGTTGAGACCTTTAACAATGCCAATGCAAACCAGCACAAGAGTGCAGATACTGTATCAGGGCAGTCCAAATCTCATATATGTCAAACCCAAGGACAAAACAAAAGACTCTGGTAAAAACCAACCACGCAAACACAACTCCAGTTTCTCAGCAGCCACCACCACACCAAGCCCTGAGAAAACTGTGAGCAAAAATGCCCACATTCAGAAACCCAGAGCACACGCTTTAGGGTGTGAATAAAAAAACAAGGACTGATAAACCATTCTCCCAACACCATAAGCTTGTCACAGCTGCCCCATATTCTAATATTTGGGAAAAATAGGGTGCTTCATTCAGAAAACT
Source organism: Aldabrachelys gigantea (assembly GCA_026122505.1). Classification (NCBI taxonomy): domain Eukaryota; kingdom Metazoa; phylum Chordata; order Testudines; family Testudinidae; genus Aldabrachelys; species Aldabrachelys gigantea. Next base: position 149,059,053 of record CM047479.1, read on the forward strand.
GATGGATGCTGTATCTTCGGGGGGTATAAAAGAAAGGAGGGCTGGAAACATAAGCTCTTGTGGGTGACTTTTTGAAAACTACTTCAATTTTTCCAAAGGGTGGCTCTGAGCAGGCCTGACTATTCGTGGAAAGGACCCTGGGTAAAAGGGGCACCCTCAAGAGTACACATCAGCTAAAGTGTAAAAAAAAGGGGGGCCAGTGCTTGGGGAATAAACAGATGGCTACCAAAAAGTTCCAGGCCAGGGTCGCTGTACAAATTTTTAAAAAGTCTAAAGCAGTAATGAGGGGGAAAAAAACCACAGAGATGCTCCCTACTGGAGGCTCTCAGACTAGCTTGTCTGAAAATGGGGAGGCGGAATCTGACCTGTGGGGTGATGGTGACTCTCACGCAGAGTCTGATTTAGGAAAATTCCCCAGAAGGCTGACTAGATGGGTTCCCGTTTACTCCTGATGCCCCTCACGGAGGCCCCTCAAAGTCTGACTTTCAAATAGCCTCTGACGCAGAAGATGCCACTGATGGTCCCATAGAGGAATCCCCAAGTAACCCTGAAAATGCAGAGGCGTATATGGAGAGAGTGAGAAGCTGGCAATTTGAATTACCTAGATTTGGGGGGTCGGTGTATTGTGAGGTATTTCGTTCTGTCAATCTTGAGCGAATAAATTCAGCTCAGCAGGTTGTTGAAGCCATACACAAGGGGATACAGTTAGTTCTCGATGACGTTAATGATAGGGTAGGCCCTGTGTCATGGTATGCACCCCCACTCTGAACCTTAGCGTCGAAAAGATGGGGTACCAGCATGAATTCCTCTAAGCTTAATTACCAGCTTAGATCTTGCAGCGCTGCCACCAACCAGGACTTGCAGTGCCTGGTACACTCTGATCCCCCCAAAACCTTCCCAGGGGACCCCAAGACCCAGACCCCCTGGATCTTAAAACAAGGAGGAACTGACTATTCCCCCCCACCTTTCCACCTCTTAGACTTTTCCTCCCTGGGTCATCTGGAGAGGCTTCACCAACTCACTGGTGAAACAAGATCCAAATTCCTTGAATCTTAACACAAGAGAAAATAAACCCTTCCCCCACCATGTCCTCTCCCAGGCTTTCCCTCCCTGGGCTATCCTGGAGAGATAGACGGATTCAAGCTTCATGAATCTAAAACAAAGGGAAATTTGCCTTCCTCCCCCTCATTTCCCCCCACCACTCCCTGGTGAGTTTAGAGTCAATTCCCCTGAGCCTTAGCAAGGGGGGGGGGAAATCAATCAGGTTTTTTTAAAAGAAAAGCTTTTAATAAAAGAAAGAAAAAAGTAAAAATTGTCTCTGTAAAATCAAGATGGAAAATGTTACAGGGTCTTTCAGCTTATAGGCACCAAGGAGAATCCTCCCCCCAGCACAAATACAAGTTGCAACAGAGATACAATCCTTCCAGCAAAATACACATTTGCAAATAAAACAAACAAACAAAAAAAAGACTAAACCGCCTTTCTAACTGGTACTTACTAAATTAAACAGAAGATTGGAGAGTCTGTATACCTGTCTGGTCCCTCTTAGATCCCTGAGAGAACAGAGAACAAAAAAAAAAAAAAAACCCAGCACAAAACAAAGACTTCCCTCCACTGAGATTTGAAAGTATCTTGTCTCCTGATTGGTCCTCTAGTCAGGTGTTAGCCAGGTTTACTGGACTTGTTAACCCTTTACTATCTGTTTATGACATTCCTCCCAAATCGCAGACAGTGGGGAACCTCACTGGCGGTGACTTCTTCCTAGAACTTTCGAATAAACAGATTAATACAACACATGTACCTTTACATATACTACTAAGAATGTAAACTACAAGACTTTCTACATTTCAAGGACAATTTTTAACCAGTGGATTCTGGGAATCTTTCATGGGAGAGTGCATCAGCTACTTTGTTAGAAGCTCCTGAAATGTGTTGAATTTCAAAATCAAAATCTTGGAGAATAAAACTCCATTGAAGCAGTTTTTTGTTGTTTCCCTTGGCAGTATGAAGCCATTTTAGCGCAGCATGGTCGGTTTGTACCTGGAACCGCCATCCCCAAAAGTATGGGTGTAGCTTTTCCAGGGCTTACACAATGGCGTAGCATTCCTTTTCAATGACTGACCAGCGGCTTTCCCTCTCAGACAGTTTCTTGCTGAGAAACACGACAGGATGGAAGCTGTGATCTGGTCCTTCCTGCATGAGAACTGCTCCCACACAACGCTCAAATGCGTCGGTAGTTACCAGGAATGGTTTCTCAAAGTCCGGAGCCCTTAGCACAGGGTCAGACATGAGCATCGCCTTAAGCTGGGTAAAGGCCTTCTGACACTCATCAGTCCACTTAACTGCATTTGGCTGGGTCGTTTTGGTCAGGTCGGTCAGTGGGGCAGCGATTTGGCTGTAGTGTGGTACAAATCTCCTGTAATACCCGGCCAAGCCTAAGAAGGATTGGACCTGTTTTTTTGACCTTGGGACAGGCCACTTTTGGATAGCATCCACCTTGGCCTGTAGGAGGTTTATGGTTCCTCGACCCACCTGGTGTCCCAGGTAAGTCACTCTGTTTTGGCCTATTTGACACTTTTTGGCCTTAACAGCTAGTCCTGCCTGCCTGATTTGCTCAAAGACTTTTTCCAGGTGTTCTAGATGTTTGGACCATGAATCAGAAAAAATGGCCGCATCATCGAATTAGGCAACTGCATATTCTCCCAATCCTGCTAGGAGACCATCTACCAGCCTTTGGAAGGTGGCGGGTGCATTTCGCAGCCCAAAAGGAAACACATTAAATTCATACACCCCTGCATGGGTAATGAAGGCTGACCTCTCTTTGGCAGGTTCATCTAGCAGTACTTGCCAGTACCCCTTGGTTAAGTTTATTGTAGATATGAACTGGGCATGTCCCAACTTCTCCAATAACTCATCAGTGCGTGGCATTGGATAGTTGTCTGGACGAGTTACCACATTTAGCTTATGGTAGTCCATGCAAAAGCGTATTTCCCCATCTGATTTGGGTACCAGAACCACTGGAGATGCCCATGCACTGGTAGATGAGCGTATTATACCCATCTGTAGCATCTTTTGGATCTCCCGTTCTGTAACAGCTTGGCCACGAGGAGACACTCGGTAGGGTGGGGTTCTAATTGGGTGAGCATTACCTGTGTCAATGGAGTGGTATGCCCGTTCAGTCCGTCCTGGGGTGGGTGAGAACAATGGGGCGAAGCTCGTGCACAGCTCCTTGATCTGTTGCTGCTTCAGACGTTCCAGGGCTGTGGAGAGGTTCACCTCTTCCATGCCACCGTCACTTTTTCCTTCGTAGTAGACACGTTCAGGCCACTCAGCATCATATTCTCCCTGGGCTATAAACTGACAAACCTGTAAGTCTCTGGAATAAAAGGTCTTGAGAGAATTAACATGGTACTCTCTGGGCTTTAGTGAGGAATTGGGAAATGCTATGAGGTAGTTAACAGCTCCCAGGCTCTCTTGGACCGTGAATGGCCCTTCCCATGATGCTTCCATCTCATGGGCCTGTTGTGCCTTCAAGACCATAACCTGGTCTCCTACTTTGAAGGAACGCTCTCTGGTATGTCTATCATACCAGGCCTTTTGCTCTTTCTGAGCATCCTTTAGGTTTTCTTTAGCAAGGGCTAAAGAGTGTCGGAGGGTGCTTTGTAGGTTGCTTACAAAGTCCAAAATGTTAGTCACTGGAGAAGGCATAAACCCCTCACATTGCTGCTTCACCAACTGTAATGGCCCCTTAACCTCGTGGCCATACACAAGTTTGAATGGTGAAAACCCTAAACTGGGATGTGGTACAGTCCTGTAGGCAAAAAGAAACTGCTGTAACACTAGGTCCCAATCATTGGAGTGTTCATTGATGAATTTACGTATCATGGACCCCAAAGTTCCATTAAACCTTTCCACCAGGCCATTGGTTTGATGGTGGTAAGGGGTGGCAACCAAATGATTTACTCCATGAGTTTCCCACAGATCTTTCATGGTTCCTGCAAGGAAATTAGATCCTGAATCTGTAAGGAGGTCAGAGGGCCAACCTACCCTGGCAAAAATGTCTGCCAAAGCCTGGCACAAAGCGTTAGACTGGTGTTGCTTAGAGCTACTGCTTCTGGCCATCAGGAAGCAAAGTCCACAAAAGTCAGTACGTACTGCTTTCCTCTGCGGGTCTTTTTTGGGAAAGGACCCAGAATATCCACAGCTACTCGCTGAAATGGAACCTCATGATGGAGAGTGGCTGGAGAGGGGCCTTGACCTGGTCTTGGGGCTTTGCCAATCTTTGGCACACCTCACAAGGCTGGACATACTTGGCAACATCCTTGCCCATCCCCTCCCAGTGGAAGGACTTCCCCAACCTGTCTTTGGTTCTGTTCACCCCAGCATGGCCCCTGGGATGATCATGGGCTAAGCTTAAGAGCTTCCCCTGTTACTTAGTTGGAACCACCAACTGTTTTTGAGGATGCCAGTCTTCCTGGTGTCCACCAGAAAGAGTCTCCTTGTATAAAAGTCCTTGTTCTACAACAAACCGGGATCGGTTAGAGGAGCTGAGAGGTGGTGGGGTGCTCCATGCCGCCACCCAAGCTTTCTGAAGGCTGTCATTGGCTTCCTGCTCAGTGTGGAAGTGTTCCCTTGAAGCTGGAGACACCAGTTCTTCCTTAGACTGCAGACTTGGGCTTGGTCCCTCTGGAAGAAATGTAGGTGATGGGGTTGTTTTCGTTGCTGGTGAACTGCTCTCCGCTGGTGCACCAGGTGGTATTTCAGGCTCTGGCTGAGCCTCTTGGATATCGTTGTCTGCTGCTTCTGCCAGTTCAGGCTCACTGGCACCCTCTGGCAATGAGGTTGAAGATTGGTTTGCAATCGCTGGCGCTGGTGCTGGTTGCTTTTCCAGTTCCAGGTCTGGGACTGGAGGCACTGGGGCTGTTTCAGTCGTTGGCAGGGGATCCAGGTCCACTACCTCTGTCTGGGTCTCTGGTAACAGAGACGGGGCCCTTGTGGACGGCTAAGGAACAGGGATGGGTCTGGAAGCTTGCCTGGCTTGGCTGCGTGTAACCATTCCCACCCTCTTGGCCTGCTTTACCTGGTTGGCCAAGTCTTTCCCTAGTAGCATGGGAATGGGATAATTGTCATATACTGCAAAAGTCCACATTTCTGACCAGCCTTTGTACTGGACAGGCAGTTCAGCTGTAGGCAAGTCTACAGCTTGTGCCATGAAGGGGTAAATTGTCACTTGGGCCTTTGGGTTGATGAATTTGGGGTCCACGAAGGATTGATGGACAGCTGACACTTGTGCCCCCGTGTCTCTCCACGCAATAACCTTCTTTCCACCCACTCTCAAAATTTCCCTTTGCTCCAAGGGTATTGGAGAGGCATTTGGGCCTGGGGATCTTTGGTGTGATGGTGGTGTAATGAACTGCACTCGGTTGGGGTTCTTGGGGCAGTTGGCCTTAATATTTCCCAGTTCATTACAATTAAAGCATCGCCCAGCTGACTAGTCACTAGATTACTGGAGGTGGGTTACCGGAGACTGGTGAAGTGGGAGAATAGGGAGTCTGGGGCATTTCTTGGGTTGTAGGTGGGGTCTTGGGTTGCCCTCAGTTATAGGGTTTATTGTCGGTGTGCCCCCTGGGATATTCACTCCCCTTGACAGTAGCTTTTTTCTTCTCTGTCACTTCCACTCATTTGGCTCCAATCTCCCCCGCCTCGGTTACAGTTTTGGGCTTCCCATCTAGGATGTACCTTTCTATTTCCTCAGGAACACCCTCTAAGAACTGTTCCATTTGCATCAGGAGGGACAGCTCTTCTAGAGTTTTAACCTTTGTTCCTGATATCCAGGCATCCCAATTCTTTCCAATGTGGTAGGCATGTTGGGGAAATGACACATCTGGTTTCCATCTTAAGGCTCTGAACCACCGTCGGGCATGCTCAGGTGTTAGCCCCATTCTGATTCTGGCCTTGGTTTGAAACAGTTTATAATCATTCATGTGATCCTTAGGCATTTCAGCCGCCACCTTTGCTAAGGGGCCACTGACCTGTGGCCTCAGCTCTATCATGTACTGGTCTTCAGAGATGCTGTAGCCAAGGCAGGCCCTTTCAAAATTTTCTAAGAAGGCCTCAGTGTCATCACCTGCCTTGTAGGTGGGAAATTTCCAGGGATGGGGAACAGTAACTGGAGAAGGGTTGTTAGGGTTGGCTGTGTCATTCTGTTCAGTTTTTGCTAATTACATGGCCTGCTGTTGGGCCTCCCTTTGGAGCTCCATCTCTTTTTCTTTTATTTCCGGCTCTTTCTGTTTCCTCTCTATGTCTCTCCTGTGGGCAGCCTCTTCCCTGGCCATTTCTGCCTGAATTAGTTCCATTTGTCTTTTATGTTCGTTGTGTTTGTGTATTGCTTTTAGTTTAGCTATTTTTAGTTTAATTGTTGCTGCACTGGTGCTCATTGTTCCTGCTTTCTTGTGCTGGTTGCGCCCTCTGCTGTTCACTGCATGAAATGCTGCTTCTCTGCTGCCTCCTTAGGGCTGCTTAGCAACAGAGTTCCTCTAACCCTTTCTAGCTAGCTTTTGCCTGATGAGTTAGGAAAAAAAAACCTCTTTCATTCGCAAATGTGTTTTGTTGGTGTACGCTGACTCATAGCTGGGGTCCCTTTATTTAACAAAAGACTCTCGTTAAATCTAACGCTTCTGCCTTCAGAGTACTCAGAAGTAAGAGAGAAAAAAAAACCTGCAGACTTTTGCTTTTTCAAAACAATCTCCTCTAGCCTGCTTTCAGCTTTGCTTTTTTGAAAACCCCTCTCTCTCCTGTTTACAAACAGCTAGCAGAGCGAAAAGAGAAAAAAAAATCTTACTGGCTTATGGATTCTATTTTTCCCACACGCTGCACACCATGTCATGGTATGCACCCCCACTTTGATCCTTAGCGTCCAAAAGATGGGGTACCAGCATGAAATCCTCTAAGCTTAATTGCCAGCTTAGATTTTGCAGCGCTGCCACCAACCAGGACTTGCAGTGCCTGGTACACTCTGATCCCCCCAAAACCTTCCCAGGGGATCCCAAGACCCAGACCCCCTGGATCTTAAAACAAGGAGGAACTGACTATTCCCCCCCACCTTTCCACCTCTTAGACTTTTCCTCCCTGGATCGTCTGGAGAGGCTTCACCAACTCACTGGTGAAACAAGATCCAAATTCCTTGAATCTTAACACAAGAGAAAATAAACCCTTCCCCCACCATGTCCTCTCCCAGGCTTTCCCTCCCTGGGCTATCCTGGAGAGATAGACGGATTCAAGCTCCATGAATCTAAAACAAAGGAAAATTTGCCTTCCCCCCACCACCTTTCTCCCCACCACTCCCTGGTGAGTTTAGACTCAATTCCCTTGAGCCTTAGCAAGGGGGAAAAAAATCAATCAGGTTTTTTTAAAAGAAAAGCTTTTAATAAAAGAAAGAAAAAAGTAAAAATTGTCTCTGTAAAATCAAGATGGAAAATGTTACAGGGTCTTTCAGCTTATAGGCACCAAGGAGAATCCTCCCCCCAGCACAAATACAAGTTGCAACAGAGATGCAATCCTTCCAGCAAAATACACATTTGCAAATAAAACAAACAAACAAAAAAAAGACTAAACCGCCTTTCTAACTGGTACTTACTAAATTAAACAGAAGTTTGGAGAGTCTGTATACCTGTCTGGTCCCTCTTAGATCCCTGAGAGAATAGAGAACAAAAAAAAAAAACCAGCACAAAACAAAGACTTCCCTCCACTGAGATTTGAAAGTATCTTGTCTCCTGATTGGTCCTCTAGTCAGATGTTAGCCAGGTTTACTGGACTTGTTAACCCTTTACTATCTGTTTATGACACCCTGATGATTATGTTCAGTTAAGTTTAGAAAGCTGTAATTTAACTAATCCCTTTTTTTTTGTTCAGAAAAACTAAAGATGAGCTATCTGCAGAGGATTTCTTCAATCAGACCTCAAAGCTGCTACAGAGCAATAGAGAGTTGCATGTCAATGGGATGTTGTGCCTTATTGTGACAGTTGTAAAAACAGGGCTGGAGGCACTCGTAGAGTTTTAAATCCTATCCTCAGTAGTCAAATCGTCCATAAAAAGAGACAATATTTAGTAGACCTGATTTACACTGTTACCAACCTGTGTTTTGCAGGTGGATTCTGGGTAATCATGTTCGACCATAAGCCTACAGACATGGAATTGTTAGTGGGGCAAGAAAGTTGCATGAGAAACTGGGGGTGGGGTGGTCAGATCAAAAAAAAGTTCTGCTCAGTGATGTAGTGACGTTTGAACAGCATTTAGGAGTCAACATACAGGTGGTGCTTTATATAGCGAAAGGCCGATGAGGCTTTTTTAAAACAAGGGTCTCAGTATACCCCAAGACTTTTTTCATCCTGTTGCACGATGAGCATTACTATGGGGTTCAGGATGTGAAAAAGTTGTTTGGTGCAAAAAAGTATTGTGAGTTTTGTCACACAGTGTACAGCTACGACCATTCTTGCAGATGTTATTGCCGCTTCTGCTTGAGCGTAACGTACTCGGACAGCATGAGCGTGCAGCTGAGGTGTCCTAGCTGTTGTTTGTATTGTTGGTCCAAAGAGTGTTTAGACAGACTCGTTCATTGACTGTGAATAGAAAAAACCTGTCGAATACCTGTCTAAAACTTTGTGTGATAAGTGTCACTCTTACATGGACAAGCGGCACCGTTGTAAAGGGGGACATTGTAAGCAGTGTCAGGGTTTGATCATTAGTGATGTAGACAGCCACCTATGTTTTATGGATAGCATTAAAAAGCTGAATCATTGGAAAAATATATTTTTTATGATTTTGAATGCATGCAGGAGACGGGATTGCATGTGTCCAATTACATTTTTGCTATGTCCCAAAAGCCGGAAAAATCCAGGGAATTTAAGGGCTATGAGTATCTTTCTACTTTTGTTAAGATTTTTATTGGCAAAGACTTCTAGGACTACATGTTCCTAGTGCCCAGTTCCAAAGGCTATGATGTGTACTCCGTCATTAGACAGTTATTGAAGGAAAAGATGTGCATAGAACTTATCACTCAGGGTAGTAAACTAAGGTTTGTGGAAGTTAAGGCCCTGGGCATTCATTTTATAGACTCTTTAAATTTCTTATCCATGAAGCTTAGCAACTTCCCACAGGGTCTGAAGGGTGCAAAGGGCATTTTCCACAATTTTTTAATTCTTTAGAAAAACAAAACTATGTGGGGCCTATGCCCGGTGTGGAGCACTATGGTGTGGAAAGCATGATGCCAAGGGAGAAATCAGAGCTTCTCAACTGGCTTTCTTGACCACTGGCATGAGAAGTTTGACTTGCAGAAAGAGCTGGCGTATTACTGTCAGCAGGATGTCAAAATTTTGAGACAGGCCTGTATCCCATACAGAAAAGAGATTATGAAAATGACGGAGATGGGAGATATATTATAGGCCCTGGAAAATTAACCGAGATAGAACTGTGTATAGATCCATTCCAGTACTTAACACTGGCATCTGTCTGCATGACTATGTACAGGTTTATCTTTTCGGAGCCTAACACGGTAGCTCTTCTCCTTCCAGACAACTAACACAGGCAGAAAAAGAGATATTTGTCCCCATCTATTCAGTGACTGTTGTATACCTCTCACAAAGAAAATATACAGAGACAGCATGATTTACAAGATGGGGAACTACAGGTAGGCCTCTACTGTGACATTGCACTCTATATGATTTTAAGAAAATATGCTAATGAGTTTGAATATAATGTAACTGAAATAAGCTTCATGGAAAAGGTCTCTTGTAAGGTATCAATATAAAGCTTATAATCTATTGAGTGTGGTCATCCTACTTGTATAAATGTATCATTCTTGTATCTGAAACTAGAAATATGAACTATAACTCTGAGGGCCTATTGTAATTATGCAATGTGTGGGCCATTAATGGTGGTTTGGAATCTTGACGACTCCCATTAACCAGGACAATTGACTGCAGATGGCTCTGTTTTACTTGTGAGTCTTCCTGTATACGTGTATGCTGGCAAGTGGGTAATGAAGTCTTACAGTGACATGTGATCATGTCACCTGAACTGGAATCAATTTTTAACCTGGTGCTTTTTCATTGAGGAGGAGAGGTCAGAACCCTGAGGGACAAAGGATTCCCTCCTTGTGCAAAAGATATATAAATGGATGGAAGAGAACAGTGTGATAAGCCATCATGAATAATCCCCTAGCTACTACCTAGAGCTGGAGCAAGAGCTGTACCAGGGGAAAGGATGGTGCCCAGACTAAGAAGGTGTCCAGTTAGTGAAAGAAACTTATTGAAACATCTCTCAGGGTGAGATTTTATCTGTACTTAGTTGTATTACTGTATGAAGCTTAGATTTGCTTGTTTTATTTTATTTTACTTGGTAATTGACTTTGCTTTGTTGGAACCACTTAAATCCTACTTTCTGTATTCAATAAAATCCCTTTTTACTTCTTAATTAACCCAGAGTAGGTATTAATACCTGGGGGGAGGGAGGGAGAAACAGCTGTGCATATCTCTCTATCAGTATTATAGAGGGCAAACAATTTATGAGTGTGACAGGCTGGATTAAAAAAACCCCTGGGAGCTGCAACCTGATGTGCCCGGACTACTTCTACCCCTGCTTTCCGTGCCAGCTCAGGACTCTAGCACCCTGTCTTGCTGAGACAGACACTTCCATCTGCTCCAACAAAGACCCAGGGTCTGAATTACTTGCCCTAAAGCTGCAGGATTACCTGAAAGCAGTTGTGCTGGCCCCAGCCACTGGAAGGACACGCCTAGAGATCGGATTCATTCCCAGAGCAGTTCATATCATCCAGCCAGAGCTGCCCAGATCCTTACCCATAATGAGCAGAGACACTTGAATTGATGGCGTGTCCACATCCCAGTTGTTTGCAAATGATATTGAAGTCTGACAGATCCCAGAAATCATCACAGAGTGTCCCCCAGCTGCCATTGTAATAAATCTGCACTCTCCCAGCACAGCGACCTGCCCCATTCACCAGTCTGATCTGCCTGCTCCCTGCAGGGATAGATCGCAGCTGTTAATATGTATTTTCCAACTGAACAGAAAAGGTTTGTGAGTTTTGGAAATGAATCACCTGAGCAAACGACACCGATGTCCTCAGCAATTCCTGCCTGGGCTGTCTCAGATGTGGAGTTGTCACAAAGAATCAGATAAGTCTCATTTCCTGCACACTGGACCCTTCTCAGCCCCACAGGCCCCATTCCTCACTCAGACACAGGGGGATTATAAGCTTTCTCAGCAATTCCACACCATGCCTTCACACCATGTTGGCATCATTCATGTCCCACTGGTCATCCAGCACTCTGCCCCATGCACCATGGAGGGAAATCTCAACTCTCCCATTGCACTGGCTCTCTCCATTCAGCAGTCTGAGACTCAGGACAACCTGGGCTCAGGAGAAATGGGAAACACACTGAATAACACTCCCTGTGGTACACTAGAAATAATACAGAGTATGCATGAAATTATGGACTGTTTCTCAGTAAGAAGGTATCACCCAGTGATCAGAGTGTGTCCCAGTGTTAAAGGGAACAGCCTCTGTCAGAAGACATTTATTCTTTTCAATCTATAAGTGGAAGGTGCTATAAGGATTGTAACACTCTGAGATTGACACAAGAGCTTGCTAGCAGCCCCTGTAAATGAGTGAGTGAGGGAATTCCTGCAGGTTACTGATTGGGAAAATAGTCTCTCTGTGTGGTGATGGAATGGCTGCTGAGGTTTGTAGTCGCTTTATCCAGACTTAAATGCCTGGAAGCCAGCAAGTGGTGTCTGCAAAAGCACTTAGCAGGTGGGTTGTGAATGATTTAGGCAAGTTTGCCTTGAAGAAGTTTAGCCAAAGGAAGAGCAGGGCTCATGGTCATCAGGAATAGGTACTGGAGTCCCAAGCTAGCAGGGAAGGCAGGGACATTGGAACCACTCAAATCCTACTTTCTGTATTTAATAAAATCACTTTTTACTTATTAATTAACCCAGAGTATGGATTAATACCAGGGGTGGGGGGAGCAGCTGTGCAGATCTCTCTATCAGTATTATAGAGGGTGAGCAATTTGAGTTTACCCTGTATAAAATTTATACAGGGTAAAACAGATAATTTAGGGTTTGAACCCCATTGGAAATTGAACATCAGAGTGCTAAAAACAGGAACAGTTCTGTTAGCTGCTTTCAGTTAAGTCTGCAACTTTGGGGCATGTGGTTCAGACCATGTGTCTGTGTTGGAGCAGACAGGAGTGTCTGACTCAGCAAGACAAAGTGCTGGATTTCCAGGCTGGCAGGGAAAGCAGGGGCAGAAGTAGTCTTGGCATATCAGTTGGCAGCTCCCACAGGGTTTCTGTGATCCAACACATCACACCTGCTTTTTAGACTATTATGCCAATGTTGATTGGGTACTCATGGCCTTTGTGTTGAACTGGTGTTTTGTCCATGGCTGTGTCACCTATTGTTGTGAAAAAGCACAGAACCCTATGACAGGGACAACTTTGAAGTTTCTTTATTACAAAATGCAGCTCAAGACTGACTGTCTGAAAAGACTTGGTTTTGTAGTGAGGACTCTCTGGGAGCACGAGTAGGAGGTGATGAAAGAAACAGGGAGCTTGCTGGTTTTTAAATCAAGCCCACTTGTCCTGGCCTTTCATGCCTAGGGATGCTCTTTTTGAGGCGAGGACAAACGCTATCCTCCTGTATTACAAACCTAACCCTGGGAAAAAAATCCACTGTTATGATTTTACCAACCTGTACCCTTTTGTAAACAAAACTCAATATAGTTTATGGCAAATTTGGACCCCTCACAAATTATTTTGGAATTGCAAAAGTTAAAATGTACCCCCTGCAAGGCCTCTTTTTCCCATTGTTGCTTGTTAGAATGGGTAGTAGGCTTATGTTCCCGCTATGCTGAACTTCTGCGGAAACAGAGCAGCGGGAGACATGCACCCATACTGATGAGGAGAGGGCCATCCTGGGGACTTGGTGCACGGTGGAATTGAACGCGGCCATAGCAAAGGGGTATGAGGTGGCTAAAATCTGTGAAATCTGACATTTTAATGAAAAATCTGACACACTCTTTCAGAGTACATAAAATTACACCTCCACAAGAAACAAGAGACTTCAGGATATCCCAACTGGTGCACAGCTGAAGAAAAACAAAATAAGTATGTTAATGATTTCTACCACAAGAAGGCATGTGTTTACACCAACAAGAGAGCAGGTTGAACCTCGCTAAACGCCAAATCGCTAAACTGTTTTTAAATTCTCTGTGGGGCAAATTCAGCCAAAGAGCAAACCTATCCAATACTAGCAGCATGAGAGACCCTGACGAACTCTTTCAGTAGCTGTTTTCCCCCAATTACAAGGTTTCATCCTGTAAGTTTATCAATGATGAAACAGCGTACATGTCTTGGAAGCATGCAAAAGACCGATACTCGGTCCTGGCAATAACAATATCTTCACAGAATATCAGGGTTGGAAGGGATCTTAGAAGGTCATCTAGTCCAACCCCCTGCTCAAAGCAGGACCAATCCCCAGACAATCTAATTCACCACCGCTTAGATTTATACAACCTTCTAATCAGGCTGCAAGAGCAGTGTTTGTACCACAACGCTGACTTGGTGATATTTGTGAAAAGGGAAGGTGACTGGAATCCCCCTCTGGGGGATTATTTAGGGGACCTCATGAACGAGATCCCACCAGATCAACACATTACCGAGTTTTTGTCAGCAGGCCCGAAAACATATAGATATAAACTGTTGGGAGGAAAGGCTTGTACGAAAGTCAAATGGATTACCCTGAACATAGCAAACTGTGAAAAGATCAACTTTGGCAGTTTGAAAGATCTAGTCTTGGACTATTGCACGGGCCTGAGAGAAAACATCTCCAAAAAATAGAGGTGCAGCAGCCCTCTATCGTAAGGAACAAAAATCAGTGGCAAATAAAGACAAAAACCTTTAAGAAAACACAGAAAGTCATTTACCACAAGAGGGTCCTAGGAGAACGGTTGAAAACCCTGCCCTATGGCTTTTGAAAATGGAGACAAGGTGGAAACACTCATTTTCTGCAATTCTCCTGGGGCCTACCAACTGCAGGAAAAGTTACTTTATAAAAAATGTATTGGATAATGTCAAACAAACGTTTTCTGTTATGCCTGAGAATATTGTGTGGTGTTACAGTTGTTGGCAACCTCTCTACGAAGAACTGTTCTGTAAATATCCCTGCATACATTTTGTGGAGGGGCTGTCTGATGCTTTTGACGATGGTTGTTTGTTTCCTACCAATAAAGTAAATATGATTATAGTAGATGATCTGATGGACTCTGCTTGTGAAAGTGATGAAATCGAGAAAGCCTTTACCAAGTACATGCATCACAGGAACCTGAATATTATGTATATAGTTCAGAATGTATTTTGTGAGGGGAAAAAAGACTTGCACTATTAACGTAAACACATGGTTCTGTTAAAAAAAAACCAGGGATAAATTACATATTGCTATGCTAGCTAAGCAAATGAACCCCAGTAAAGCTCAATTTTTCTAGAAGCTTTTGAGGATGTTACCAAAAGACCTTATGGCTACTGGTGCTACCAGAAGCTTATAGAGTTAGAACTGGTCTTTTCCCTCCAGACTGGCTGGCAGTTTATACTTTGAAAAGAACAACAGCTGGATATAAAAAGAGATGAATTATTGGCAGGCCTCTTTTTAACAGCCGGGGTTGCTAACCAAAAACATGTCTAGCTGTGTGAAGAGAAACCTGGGCCTTTGAAAATTACTTACCAAATCATCCCCGCAGCAAAGGAAGGCTATCCTGTGTTCTGCCTCTGATGATTTAGTAGTGTCCATCTCAGAAATAGCGCTCAATATCTTAAAAGGAAATGTATCTTTGACACAAAATCAGGTACGGGTACTGAAAAAGAGACACATGCTTATAAAAACTTTGTGTAATAAAAGGGTTTCACTTAAAAGAAAGAAGCATCTGGTGAACCAGTCTGAGGGGTTTATCGGACCTCTGTTAAGTTTTGCTATCCCTCTGATAATGGGGCTTTTGACCAATCGATAATGGAGTATGCAGAAAAAATGTACCTGGTTCCCAGCCGCCAGCTGGAGGAATTAAGGACTTTCTGTCTAGTGGAGAAAATATCAAAACAACTGCAACTTGCTTACTGGATGCTGAAATGAAGTCTGTTCTTCAAAGAACTGATTTAGCTGAATATGAAAAGGCTAAACTTTACAGTGCCATGCTTCAAAGGTACTGAATGTATGTGAAGCAGAATGATGCGGATAAAGGGGAAATAAGTCTGTTTCTACAGGAACAGAGAGTGACTGCCAAACTCCCAGAAACACCAAAGCCCTCAGACTCTGTTGCTTAGGATAGGCTGGATAACATGAATAAGTGTTATAAGAAAAATGCATTAGTATTGCTAAATAAGCTGGGCCAGGATAAAAATCTCTCTTTGTGGAATGATAAAGGGTCTGTTGTGTGCAAAAGCTCTGTGGTTAATGGTTCTAACATGCTCAACTTAGTCAGGGCTGTCACTCAGATGTGCTCTGTTCCTAGCAGACATGTACCTAAAGGATGGGATGTGTTTATGAATGTCATGGCGGAACTGAATGTACCATCTTCCGTTATGGGCAATGTGATCAATAGAGATGTTTAGGAATGCCTGAAGGCCTCAACTGCCTTCTGAAGCACTTAGAGAAGAGGAAAATGATCAGGAACAGTTAGCATGGATTCACCAAGGGCAAGTCATGCCTGACTAACCTAGTTAACTTCTATGAAGAGATAACTGGGTCTGTGGATGAGCGGAAAGCAGTGGATGTGTTATTCCTTTACTTTAGCAAAAATTTTGATATGGTCTCCCACAGTATGCTTGCCAGCAAGTTAAAGAAGTATGGGCTGAATGAACGGACTATAAGGTGGATAGAAAGCTGTCTAGATCATCAGTCTCAACAGGGTAGGGAGCAATGGCTCGATATCTAGTTTGCAGCAGGTATTAAGTGGAGTGCCCCAAGGATCGGTCCTGGGGCAGGTTTTGTTCAATATCTTCATTAATGATCTGGAGGATGATGTGGACTGCACTCTCAGCAAGTGTGCAGATGACATTAAATTGGGAGGAGTGGTAGATACACTGGAGGGTAGGGATAGGATACAGAAGAACCTAGACAAATTAGAAGATTGGGCCAAAAGAAATCTGATGAGGTTCAACAAGGACAAATGCAGAGTCCTGCACTTAGGATGGAAGAATCCCATGTACTGCTACAGACTAGGGATCAAATGTCTAGGCAGCACTTCTGCAGAAAAGGACCTAGAGGTTACAGTGAATGAGATGCTGGATATAAGTCAACAGTGTGCCCTCACTGCCAAGAAGGCTAACAGCATTTTGGGCTGTATAAGTAGAGGCACTGTCAGGCGATCAGGGGATGTGATCATTCCCCACTATTCAGCATTGATGAGGCCTCAGCTGGAGTACTTTGTCCAGTTTTAGGCCCCATACTACAAGGAGGTTGTGGAAAAATTGGAAAGAGTCCAGCAGAGGGCAACAAAAATGATTAGGGGACTGGAGCACACGACTTAAGAGGAGAGGCTGAGGGAACTGGGATTGTTTAGTCTATAGAAGAGAAGAATGAGGGGGGATTTGATAGCTGCTTTCAACTACCTGAAAAGGGGTTTCCAAAGAGGATGGATCTAGACTGTTCTCAGTGGTACCTGATGACAGAACAAGGAGTAATGGTCTCAAATTGCAGTGTGGGAGGTTTAGGTTGGATATTAGGAAAAACTATTTCACTAGGAGGGTGGTGAAGAACTGGAATGGGATACCTAGGGAGGTGGTGGAATCTCCTTCCTTAGAGGTTTTTAAAGCACGACTTGACAAAGCCCTGCCTGGGATGATTTAGTTGGGGATTGGTCCTGCTTTGAGCAGGGGGTTGGACTAGATGACCTCCTGAGTTTCCTTCCAACCCGGATATTCTATGACTCTGATTCTATGACTGCCAACACCAGAGTGGATCAAGAAACAGTGACCTCTTTTTTTGCCTTCTAAAAAACAAAATCTGGCTAAAAGATCTCGATGGCTCTGTGTGTGATGTTTTTCATATTCTAAAAATATATATTTAAAATATATATTTAAAATTGGTAATATATTGCTTTAAATATACTTTTTCTGAATTGGTCATTGTTTAAGAAAAAACAACAAAAAAACACCCCCACCAAACATCAATTGTCGCTAAACCGCTCATCTGGAGTGCTTTTTTGGGTAACATAGTTTTTAAAATAGTTGCAAGATTCACGCGTCTGGGTTTGTTGAAACATGTTTTGAGTAAGGCTAGGTATGCCCGAGAATTTACATTTTGTATTTTTTGTACATCTGGTTGTTCTGCACTAAGTTATTAGAATACAATTTAAAATCTGGTGAACAGATAAACACTTGCTACGATGATGTAAGAAAAACATGCAGTGATAGCCATAGGCGACAGAGAGGTGGTCTTCTAATTGTCTAGTGTGAAACATAATGTCAATGGCATTTTTGGTTAAAAATTTCATAATACTTCTAGGAAACAACACTGTTCAGGGGATGCCTGTGAGTCAAAAAACTCTCCACAGTTGTGCTCCGCCAGATACAAAGCGAGCCAATGTTCACTTGGTCGGTTGTGTGGATGCGTGTTGACCACCAAGCCTAAGGGTCTGTGAGACAGCTTGCTGCCAGGGAGCCAATCGCAACGGAACACATCTAAGAAATTATTTTTTTTGTAAGTGTCCATTGATAAGACAGGTGAGAGCTGCACGGTGTCCATATTCACATATTGTCAAACAGAACTGTTAGGATATAGATACTGAAGCCTGTCTGCAAAAGCCAATACTTTAAGAATTTAGTTGTATTCTTATTGCTTAGCTAGTTATAGAGGTATAAAAGAAAGAATCAAAAGGAAAGAAAGAATCAAAAGAAGAGACTGTCTGGGAAGGAGTATGGCAGAAAGATCTAGGGGTCATAGTGGACCTCAAGATAAATATGAGTCAACAATGTGATACTGTTGCAAAAAAAGCAAATGTGATTCTGGGATGCATTAACAGGTGTGTTGGAAACAAGACACGAGAAGTCATTCTTCCACTCTACTCTGCACTGGTTAGGCCTCAACTGGAGTATTGTGTCCAGTTCTGGGCACCGCATTTCAAGAAAGATGTGGAGAAATTGGAGAGGGTCCAGAGAAGAGCAACAGGAATGATTAAAGGTCTTGAGAACATGACCTACGAAGGAAGGCTGAAAGAACTGGGTTTATTTAGTTTGGAAAAGAGAAGACTGAGAGGGGACATGATAGCAGTTTTCAGGTATCTAAAAGGGTGTCATCAGGAGGAGGGAGAAAACTTGTTCACCTTAGCCTCTAATGATAGAACAAGAAGCAATGGGCTTAAACTGCAGCAAGAGAAATTTAGGTTGGACATTAGGAAAAAGTTCCTAACTGTCAGGGTAGTTAAACACTGGAATAAATTGCCTAGGGAGGTTGTAGAATCTCCATCTCTGGAGATATTTAAGAGTAGGTTAGATAAATGTCTATCAGGGATGGTCTAGACAGTATTTGGTCCTGCCATGAGGGCAGGGGACTGGACTCGATGACCTCTTGAGGTCCCTTCCAGTCCTAGAGTCTATGAATCTATGAATCTATCAAAATCATTGTCGTTCAGTGTAAGGGCCTTCTCTCACTGTGACAGTCTCAGGCCCTGTTTAGTCATATTGAAATAAGGCAATCTGTGGCTGTTAGGAAGGTGATTCGATCTATCATCTCCAGAGAAAGGGAAGAGCCTAGAAGATGTAAAAGAAAATTTAGTTTGAGAGTTTTCTGTCTGGTAAGAACTCACTTATCAATAGACACAGCTACAAAAACCTTATGTCTGTATAGATGTAGTTGTAAAACCCGAATGTCTTTATACTTGTTGTAGTGAAATCCTCACTTCTGTATTGTTTTGTATGTTTATTTGCATGGTCTCTGTCTGGTTCTGTGATTGTTTCTGTCTGCTGTATAATTAATTTTGCTTGGTGTAAACTAATTAAGGTGGTGGGACATAATTGGTTAGCTAATCATGTTACAATATGTTTGGATTAGTTAGGTAAATTTTAGTAGAATGGTTGGTTAAGGTATAGCTAAGAATATTACTATATATATTAGGGGCAATCAGGAAGTAAGTTGGGATTCGAAAAGAAGGAAAAAGAACTTGGATTTAAGCTTGCTGGAAGTTCACCCCAATAAACATTGAATTGTTTGCGCCTTCGGACTTGTTGCTCTCTGTTCATGCTAGAAGGACCAGGGAAGTGGGAATCCACAGTACCATAGCTAGCTTTCGGAGCGTTGCACTGTGAGTAGCTATCCCACAGTTCCTGTAGTCTCCACCGCCCATTGGAATTCTGGGTTAAGCTCACAATGCTTGATGGAGCAAAAAGATTGTCACAGGTGGTTTTTGGTGCATATTGTCAGTCGCCCCTCCCTCCGTGAAAGCAATGGCAGACAATCGTTTTGTGCCTTTTTTCCGTGTCGATGCCACATTGTTTTCAGCAGATGGTGCAGTAGGACTGCTAACCGTCATCATCAAACCACCGCTTCCACTTCAACTCTGTTCTCCTGCTCTTATCTCACCGTACCACAGCAAGTGTGCAGCCTGCTCAGCTCAGCTCACCAACACTGCTGTTGTTGTGTCCTGGTCCTGCTGGCAGCAAATGGTGCAGTAGGTCTGCAAAACTGGTCATCCAGCCAACGATTCTGCTGCAAGTCTGCTCTCCTGCTCTTGTCTCGATAGTAAATTTCTCCATGTTGGCTGTCATGGGCTCCTGCTTCCACTGCAACTGTGTTCTCCTGATCTCATGAATCCACTTCACAGATCCTCTCATTTTTCTCTATAAATATCTATTCTCATGACATCTGTCGTCAGCCAGCACTTCCTCTGTAACTCTGCTGTCCTGCAGACGCCATATCACGGCAAGCATGGATCCAGCTCAGCTCATCATGGCGGTTATGAGCATTGTAAACACTTCACACATTATCCTGCAGTATATAAAGAACCAGAACCTGCAAAAGCAGGCGAGGAGGCTACAGGAGTGCAGAGACGAGAATGATGAGGACGTGGACACAGACTTCTCTCAAAGTATGGGCCCCGGCAATTTGGGCATCCTGGTGGTAATGGGACAAGCTCATGCCATGAAATGCTGATTCTGGGCTCGGGAAACAAGCACAGGCTGGTGGTACCACATAGTGTTGCAGGTCTGAGATGATTCTCAGTGGCTGTGAAATTTTCGCATGCATAAGGGCACTTTCATGGAACTTTGTACTTAGTTTCCCCTGCCCTGAAGCAGAAGAATACCAAGATGAGAGCAGCCCTCACAGTTCACAAGCAAGTGGTGATAGCCCTCTGGAAGCTTGCAACGCCACACAGCTGGCAGGAATCATTTTGGAGTGGGTACATCTACTGTGAGGGATGCAGTGATCCAAGTAGTCAATGCAATCACTAAGCTGCTGCTATCAAGGGTAATGACTCTGGGATATGTGCAGGTCATAGTGGATGGCTTTGCTGCAATGGGATTCCCTAACTGTGGTGGCGTGATAGATGCAACGCATATCCCTATCTTGGCCCTGGACCACCCTGGAAGCCAGTACATAAACCAAAAGAGATATTTTTCAATGGTGCTGCAAGCACTGGTGGATCACAACGGATGTTTCACTAACATCAATATGGGATTGCCAGGAAAGGTACATGACGCTCACATCTTCAGGAACTCTGGTCTGTCTGAACAGCTGCAGCAAAGGACTTACTTTCCAGACCACAAAATAACTGTTGAAGATGTTGAAATGCCTATAGTTATCCTTAGGGACCCAGCCTACCCTTAATGCTATGGCTCATGAAGCCATACACAGGCACCCTGGACAGTAGTCAGGAGCTGTGTAAGTGCAGAATGGTGGTAGAATGTGCATTTGGATGTTTAAAAGCACACTTGCACAGTTTTCTGACTCAGTTAGATCTTAGCAAAACCGATATTCCCATAGTTATGCCCGCTTCCTGTGCCCTCCACAATATCTGTGAGAGTAAGGGGGAGATGTTTATGGCGGGGTGGGAGGTTGAGGCAAATCGCCTGGCTGCTGATTATGCGCAGCCAGACACCAGGGTGGTTAGAAGAGCACAGCAGGGCACACTGCGCATCAGAGGAGCTTTGGAAACCAGTTTCATGACTGGCCAGGCTACAGTGTGACAGTTCTGTTTGTTTCTCCTTGAGAAAAACCTGCTTGGTTGAGTCTAATTCCCTGTAAGCCAACCACCCTCCCATTCCTCCTTCGGTCAACACTTGCAGAGGCAATAAAGTCATTGTTGTTTCAAATTCATGCATTCTTTATTAAATTTGTTACACAAAGAGGGGGAGAACTGCCAAGGTAGCCTGGGAGAGGTGGTGGAGGAGGGAAGGACAAGGCCACACTGCACTTCAAAACTCTTTGAATGCCTGCTTTCTGTTTGCTTGAGCAGTACTCTGGGGTGGAGTGGCTGGGTGACTGGAGGCTCCACCCTGCCCGCGTTCTTGGGTGTCTGGGTGAGGAGGCTGTGGAACTTGGAGGAGGGTGGTTGGTTACACGGGGCAGCAGCAGTGATCTGTGCTCCTGCTGCCTTTCCTGCACCTCAACCATATGCCGGAGTATATCAGTTTGATCCTCCAGTAGCCTCAGCATTGCTTCCTGCCTCCTCTCATCATGCTGATGCCACCTATCATCTTGCTCCCTCCATCTATCCTCTTGCGTGTCCCTCCCATGCTTGCATTCATTTTCTGCTTTCCTGGACTCTGACAGTGACTGTCTCCACCCATTCTGCTGAGCTCTTTCGGTGCAGGAGGACTGCATGAGCTCAGAGAACATTTCAGTGTGAGTGTGGTTTTTTCTCACCTTCTTGTCTGCACTAGCCTCTGGGACAGAGATGATAGGGGAAGTGCTGGAACATTTGCAGCTGCGAGAGGAAAAAAAAGAGAGTAGTATTTAAAAAGACACATTTTAGAGAACAATGGGAAGACTCTTTCATGGTGAACCAAGCTGTTAACGTTACATAGCAGATGTGCTTTCCGTACAAGGTCACATTTTGCCTCTTATACTGAGGGCCTGCCGGTTTGGTGTGAGAGATCACATGCACAAGGCCGGTGGGCAACAGAATTCAGCTAGCAGGCAGCCACGGTAAGCCACAGTCTTTCGGCTTCTTTAACCTTCATAACATGTGGGAATGGTTTCAAACAGCAGCACCCTCATTTCCCATATCAAGCACCCATTCGGTTGGCCATTTAAAATGGGTTGGCCACTTAAAAGGAGGGGCTGCGGTTTTAGGATTAATGTGCAGCACAAACTCAACTAACCCCCCCCCCCACATACACTTCTCTGGGATGATCGCTTCACCCTTCCCCATACCGCGTGGCTAACAGTGGGGATGATTTTTCAGCCACAAGCAAACAGTCCAGCAGGAACAGCCACCTCTGAATGTCCCCTTAATAAAATTCCCCTATTTCAGCCAGGTGACCGTGAATGGTATCATTCTCCTGAGGATAATACAGAGAGATAAAAAAATGGATATTGCTTGAATGCCAGCAAACATAGGGACCATACACTGCCATGCTTTGTTATGCAATGATTCCAGACTACCTGCTACTGGCCTGGCGTGGTAAAGTGTCCTACCATGGAGGATGGAATAAGGCTGCCCGTCCCAGAAACCTTTTGCAAAGGCTGTGGAAGTACCTCAAGGAGAGCTTCATTGAGATGTCTCTGGACGATATCCACCCCATCCCCAGACACATTAACCGATTTTCCAGTAGCTGTACTGGCCATGAATGCATCCCAAGTCTTCAGGGCAAATTAATCATTAAACACACTTGCTTTTAAATCATGTATTATATTTACAAAGGTACACTCACGAGAGGTCCCTTCTTGGTCTTCAATGTCTGGTAGCCGGCCTTGGGTGGGTTGGAAGGGTACTGGCTCTAAGGTGATAAACATTTCCTGACTATCAGGGAGAACAGTTTCTCCACTTGTTTACTGTGTGCTGTTTTCAACCGTATTCTACTATTCAGCTGTTAGTAGGGGGCCCCTGTGCTAGCAAACTCAGAACCACTAGCCCAAACTAAGCTTAATGTGTAAAAGTAGAAATCAGTGATTTCAACTCTGCAGCATGTAACAAGACTCCTAAAGAAGTCAAAATTAGCTTTGTTACTACATAGCCAACCCACCCAGCCATTCATCTGTCAGCTCACTGGGTTTTGGAACCCATGTCCCTTGCCTAGTGAGTGCTACCAGCTTGAGGGCGAATCCATCCATCATAAAGTGCCAAGTACAGTTCTACTGTCCTTGAGTCACAAAACCAGGATAGGAACACTTTATTACACATGCCCCAATAACAAAGAGACTGTGGTTCCCACAGCAGCCAAAGTGACCATTCGGGCAAGCAGTCCCAACATGCTAGGTGGGGTGGGTGTCACCATGCAGACAAGATCAGCCTCTGAAGTCCTTTTCCACAGCTCACCACCAAATGTCAGGATAGAGCTCATTCTGACTCTGCTTACATCTATGTAGGTTCTTTGATAATCCTTCTTAAATATTGGGCAACAGAATTAGACACAGTTTCTCCAGTACGGGTAGAATCAGTGCAAACTACAGAAGTAATTTAACCTCCCTGTTCCTACTCATTATTTCTCTTTTTATGCATCCAAGTATTAATTCTTTTGGCAGCAGCATTGCACTGGGAGGTCATGTTCAGCTGATTATCCACCATGAGACCCAAGTCTTTCTAGGGTTGCCAAATGTCTTATTGCACAATCCCCAACACCCATTCCACTTCCCCAAGGCCATGTCCCTGCATCGCCCCTTCTCTGAGGTCCTGTCCCCGCTCAATCCATTCCCCTTCCTCTGTCACTCGCTTTCCCTCACCCTCGCTCACTTTTACCGGGCTTGGGGTATGGGAGGGGATGAGGGGTCTAGGCTGGGAGGTGAGACCAAGAATTTTGGAGTGTGGGAGGGGGCTTCATGCTGAGCCTGGAGCAGGATGTTGGGGTGTAGGAAAGAGTGAGGTATGTGGGCTCCAGAAGGGAATTTGGGTGACGGAAGGAGCAAAGGTTTGGGTAGCAGATTGCATTGCATGAGAGGATGAGGGATGCAGGCTCTGGTAGGGAGTTTGGGTGTGGGATGGAGCTTAGGGCTGGGGCAAGGGAGTGGGATATGGGACGCAGTGAGAGATGCAGGCTCCAGCTGGGCAGCGCTTAAGTCAGGCGGCTACAGGAAGTGGCCATCATGTCTGGCTCCTAGGCTCAGGGATGGCCAGGTGGCTCAGCCTGTAGGTTCTGCCCCCACAGTTCCTATTGGCTGCAGTTCCTCGCCAATGGGAGCTGTAGAGTTTCTGCCCCGGGCAGGGGCAGCGTGCAGAGCCCCCTAGCTGCGCTTTTGTCTAGGAGTCTGCCTGTCCCGCTGCACTGCCAGACTTTTAACCACCTAAAATCTCCTGGATTGGCTTCAGTAGCCTCCAGGAAATTCGGCCCATTCCAAGAGACTCCTGGCCAATCCAAGAGGATTGGCAAACCTAAGTCTTTCACAGGATCACTGCTTCCCAGGATAAGGTCCCCCATCCTATAAGCATGGTCTACATTCTTTGTTCCTAAATACATAACTTCACATTTAGCCATACTAAAACACATATTATATGCTTGAGTCCAGTTTACCAAGTGATCCAGATCATTCTGTATCAATCACCTGTCCTTTTCATTATCTACGACTCCCCCAGTCTGTTGTAATCTTCAAACCTCATCAGAGATGACTTTGTTTTCTTCCAGGTCTTTGATAAAAAAGGTTAAATAACATAAGGCCAAGAACTGACCCCTGTGGGGCCCCACTAGAAACACACCCACTCAATGATAAATCCCAGTTTACAGTTACATTTTGAGACCTGTGTTGACCTGTAACACTGACCTAATCTGTGTTGCAAGATTAGATTATATATCATGTGTTAAGGCATATTAAAATGTTTGAAGATAGTAAAATAGAAGATATCGGGGCTGTAATGCAAGACTTGCTAATAGGTTTACATAAGAATCTGTGCATGAAAAAATGAAGGTTTGACTATAAGATGAGGACTAGTGGGTCTGTTAGTAGTTATTATAGCCTATGTACAAAAGGAGTTAGCATGGCAGCTTAACCTAACATTATAAGATTTAACAATAGTTCACAATAGTAGCTTGGGATACACAAGGACACTACAAGATTGCATGAATGGGAGGGTGTTGTGTTATATGTATTTGTTTTCATATAATTATGCTTGGATTTATTTGGATTTAAAATAAAGTTAAATAAATTCTTCTTATTTCTATTCGTCTGATTCACCAGTCTCACTAGATAAAAATCTTAGGTAGCTCCCTCAGTAAGGAACTGGTTATTAGTGACCTGTGCAATTTGCACCTTAAACTTATCAGTGGCTCCACTTGTCAGGTAACCACTTTTTAGTCCATAATCACGATGATGTTGTTTATCAACAAAACTTATAATTTCACCAGAAAGAGGTATCAAGGTAATTAGACAGGATCCATTTTCCATAAACCCATGTTGATTCCCATTAATTATATTACACTCTTTAATTCTGTATTAAATGAGTTCCATATTAGAAGTTCTATTATTTTGCCTGGAATCAATGTCAGGCTAACATGTCTACAATTATTTAGGTCATGCTGTTCAGCCTTTTTAAATAGTGGCTTAACATTAGCTTTCTTCTAGTCTTTTCAAGCTTTCCCAGTGTTCCAAGAGTTACTGAAAACCAATATTTATGATTCAGACAGCTTCTTGGACTCTTCTTCTAAAACTCTTGGTTGCAAGTTATCCAGACACGCTGATACTAAAATGTGTAATGGTTGTTGCTGCTTAACATTCTCCTGAGTTTTTTCTTCATCAACATCCTTGTCCTCATCTGATATGACTACATCATCTGACTTTGTCCCAAATATGGAATAAAAATATATAGTGACCACTCCTGGTTTTTTGGTTTTTTTTTCTGTATTGCTACTGATAATTTCTCCATTTCTGTCCAGTAAATAGACTGATACCATTTTCAGGATTCTTTTTGTTGCTAGTATACTTTAAAAATTGCTTTGAGTTGTCCTTAATTCTGCTAGCTAGCTATGGATTTCTCCTTGTAAGCCTTTGCTTACCTTATCAGTTTTCTACAATTCCTGACTGTTCATATATACTCATTTTTATCACATATATATAATTTTTATAACAGCCTTAAATTCCCCTCTAAGCCCTGGTCTACACTACAAGTTTAGATCAAATTTAGCAGCATTAGATTGATTTAACCCTACACCTGTCCACACGACGAAGCCATTTTTGTTGACTTACAGGGCTCTTAAAATCCATTTTTGTACTCCTTCCCAATAATGCTATTAGCGCTGAAATCAACATCATCAGGTCAAATTTGGGGTAGTGTGAACTCAATTCAATGGTATTGGCCTGTGGGAGCTATCCCGGAGTGCTCCATTGTGACCGCTCTGGACAGCATTCTCAACTCAGATGCACTGGCCAGGTACACAGGAAAAGCCCTGGGAACTTTTGAATTTCATTTCCTGTTTGGCCAGTGTGGCAAGCTGATCAGCACAGGTGACCGTACAAATCTCATCAGCAGAGATGACTGTGGAGTCCCATCATCGCAAAAGAGCTCCAGCCTGGACTGAACGGAAGGTACTGGATCTGATTACTATATGGGGAGATGAATCCATATTATCAGAATGCTGTTCCAAAAGACAAAATGCCCAAATATTTGAAAAAATCTGCAAGGGTGTGAAGGACAGAGGCTATTAGAGGCACCCACAACAGTGCCACATGAAACTTAAGGAGCTCAGGCAAGCCAATCAAAAAACCAGAGAGGCAAACAGCCGCTCTAGGTCAGACCCCCAGACATGCTGCTTCTTTGAGGAGCTGCATGTAATTCTAGGGGGTGCCCCTATCGCTACCCCACCCCTGTTTAGGCTGAATAGTAGAATACAGTTGAATATGCCATTACATCTCTCCCTTTAAGGTCTACATTCCTACCATTTACAATATTTACACTATCATGCTGTTCTTTGAAGCTCAGTATATATCAGTCTGTTAAGTGTCTGAAACACACTGTTTTTCTAATTATACAACCCAAACGCATAATAACTTGGTCATCTGTTTGTGCATTAGTTGCAGCGACAGGCTGTAGCTGGTCTAGAATCCTTGGGTCTTCTTCTAGATCTGCATCTGCCATTTGTACAGTTTGCTCTGTTGATTGTTCTCTCTGAGGAATAAACAGTAGATGTCAACTGTTTCTGTTAAACTGTCCACTCTCAGATTCTATCACATGTGATCTGGGCATTAAATTCTCTTTTCTTTTCGTTTTCACGATAGTTGGAGTGTGGCCCTCTGTAGCTCAAAGCAGCAGGCTGGAACCCCCATAGTCACCCCTGTCACATAATTATAAATTTCATACAATGCATGCCATGTAAGATACATGAAAGGTTATGATCTGGTGAAACACATTGTTCTGTCAAAATACATATATCGTTAATGTGTGTGATATTATGAAATTTTGCTGTATGGTTGTTATTGTAAATTTGAGATTCTCCACTGCTAGTTACCCAGTGACAACAAAGGAAGTGAGCCACTCCCAGAAGGATGATAAACGACCATTAATCAGCAGGAAAGTGGTAAGCAAGGGATTTACAATGCTGTAAGAGGGCTGTACAAGCATCACACAATAAGGGATTGCTCAACTCTGTGACTCGGAAAAGACCCCCAGGACATGTCTGGGCTAGTGTTTTCCAGGCATATGGACTGAGGATATAAAATAGAGGACAATGGCTTCATCCTTTTATCTTTCTCCTCCCGCACCTACATTGAAAGCAGCAAGAATGCTGGGAAGACAAAGACTTGAACTGAGGAGACAAGTCCCAGGCTTAAAGGGGAAACCTGTATATTAAAAACAGTAACCCACCTGCAACATCTAATGGAGTGAGAAAAACTATTTGATCCAAATACTACTTAGTCTAACAAGGTTTAAGAGTTAGACTTTTGTGCTTACCTTTTACTTTCTTGGTTAACTGTCTCTGACCTTTTGTGCCTACCATTTATAATCACTTAAAATTTCTCTTTCCGCAGTTAATAAATCTGTTTTATATTTTTACTTAAAACAGTGTGTTTTTCTTGAAGTGCTTGGGAAATCTCAGCTCAGTTACAAAGATTTGTGTATATCCTGTCCACATCGAGGGAGGGGCAGGCTGTGTAATAAATTTACCCTGGTCAGGCTTCTGACCACAGCAAGACAGTATATTCCAGGGGTACAAGGCTAGGAGCTTGGGCAATTTGCTCCTACCTTTCTCTGTGTGATTCTTGAGTGACTCAGGGAGCATTCACACAATTTGGCTGGAGGGAGGTTGCTCCACATGCTGTTGTGCTGAGTGATAGCAGTGCCTGGAGGCGTTTGCTGCTTGTCATTAGCAAGGCATTGTGAGAGACAGCCCAGACTAGAGAGTTAAGAGGGCACAGCGGTACCCTGGTTTCATGTTGTACCCCACGGATCCCTTCACAAGGAGCTGTCTATCCTTTATCTCCATTTGATTTGACATGAACACATGGCTGTACTCAAACTGAATTACATCTGTTGTAACAGTGTTCATAAGCTCTTTTAGCCTTTTTATCCAGTTTGGCTACTTTCTTCATGACTGGCCACTTTGGAAACAGATTCTTTTCCAAAATTGGAATAGGAGTTCTGAGTTGCCTTCCCATCAATAACAGCTATTAGTACAGATCTGTAACTCAGAAGAACAAGGAATGGATCTTCCCGCTGTAGGATTTTCTTGGCTATCTGTACAATTCTCTCAGTCTCTCTCTTTGCTTGTGGGTAATGTGGGCCACTAATAATATGTTCAAAATCATATTTCATTCAGAACAACTTACATCTACTGCAGTGAACTGTGGTCTGTTGTCTATCACTAGTTCTTCTGAAATATCAAAGTAAGCAAAAATGCACTTCAGTTTCTCAATAATACTGTGGCACAATATGTCTTTCAAGTACATTCTTTCTACAGAGCTGGGAAAATAGTTTACAATGCCTGTGATGTCCTCTGAATTTTGAATAAATCTGCAGCTAGTGTTTTCAATGTCTCTCAGGTAGACTGTTATTATTAAAGGGTCTTTGTGTTGGGTTGATCTGTTAGTTCTGCAGTATTCACATGCAGATAATTTAGTCATTATACTTTCTGTCCGCACTGACTGGTTGGCATGTTTGTGGTATTTAGTTAATCTTTACAAGGATAGGTTTAGGATTACTTCTCTCCTTTAGTTTGGAATTATGATACAATTGCCAATAACCATGATTTCATTTGACTCGCTATATTGTCCATGCTCCACAAATTAGTCTTTTGTCATTTCCATAGTGTCCTTTAGATACTTGGGCCATCCGTCCCAATGTAACTTAGAACTTTCTGAAGTTGCGTGTCTGTCCAAATTGCTGTTTGTAGTTGGGGTTGTCTTTTATCTGACACTGGTCTGCATGTGTTCATAGCATCCATGTGTATGCCTTTATATCATCTTTGAGCTCACAGGTAACTTGAGTGTGATTCCAGGGTCTGTGACAGAGTGTCTGCTACTACCAGATTTTTCCAGGAACATATTTATCAATTGGGTTAAACTGCATTAACCTTATCAAAAGACTTTTTAGCATCTCAGCGGGTCTTGATCCAGCTCTTTCCCATTGATGAGGATTGCAAGCAGTTTACGGTCTGTTATCAGTGTAAATGAATCCAATCCACACTGATATCTATAAGAGTTCTCACATGCCCATACATGTCCCAGGCACTCCTCTTCAATCTGTGCATGTCATTTTTCTGCATCTATGAGGGTGCAAGAGCCAAATGCAACTAGCTTCCACTCAGAGCCATGTTGTTGCATTAATACACCACTCAGGCCAGAGCTGCTTGCATCTCCATGGACCACTGTGGGTTTGTTCACATCACAGCACTTCAGAACTGGAGCCATTTAGATCATTTATTTTATCCTTTCAATGCAATTTTTTGATTTGACCCCCATAGCCAAGATATGTTGGACTTTAACAGTGGTAATTCAGTGGTTTTGTCATTGAAGAAAGGTCTTGTACGTATCCACTAAGGTAATCTACCATCCTTGGTACATGTCTTAGTTCAGTTACATTTGTTAGTGCATTCAATTCTAAAATTGTTAAAGTAGAATGGATTATACTGTAAAAACAGAATGGATTAAAGAAATGCTGTATGTACCTTTAAGCAGAAATAAGGAATGTTGAAATACAGGCGTCAGGAAAAGAAACATTAAGGTATAAACAATGAGTGCCCTTAAGCTAATGGGAGAACATTAGCCAGAGATGTGTAAAAGTTAGTAAAGAAATTGAATATGTACGTCTAGCCTCGGGTAAACTTGCCAGTTCTGCTTTCTTTGTCCCCTTGTTAAGTTCGCACCTTTTTTACCTGTATAAAGTAAGGTAGTGTGGGTCTTGCATGGTGCTCACATTATCTGAGTGCATTAGCAGAGCGCTGTGCTAATAAACAAAGTGATCTAATAAATTGTGAGTCCTGAATCTAACTTTGACATCCCACTGAGATGGCAACCATCTTCACTGGAGCTGTGAGATTTCTGATAATTTTTTGTAGGATGACTGTGGCAGCCGGCAACTGGGCATTTGGCCCGAGTGTTTCTCCGCCTGAACGGAAGAGTGCACGATCACAATGAAGTCTATGCCATCGAACTGTTGGTTCCCACTCTGTTCTGGTAGGGATCCCGGGACCTGACATCAGGAATCTGGTCACGTAATTATTTCTGTGTTTTGTCTGGACTGAGGACTGTCCTGTCTCTGTGTCTATCCATCCTCCCTGTGGAGTGTTTGAGTCTGGGTGCCATCTCCATGGTTCCTGACCCCGCAGTCTGAGTGAGTGAAATCTGCACAAACCCTTGGTGTAAAAGCAAGGGCGATTGAGACAGTAGCCTGTGGGCTCCTTTTTTGTGTTGCAGCGGCCATCGCTCTGACGAACCCAAATTTCCTTCTTATGTGATTCTTGTATGTGAAGTCCTCCTTGTTGTGTATTTGGTTGTTTTGGTAATAGAATCTTGTGTTGCTATGTCAACTGAGTTAGATTATTAGGGGATAGCCCAACCAATTTTGGCTGGCTGTTGGTTAGTTCCGTGTGTAGCAATAAATGACTGCTCCAAGGTTTACAACTCTCTGTATCTCCAGTGATTTCTTCCTAAAACTGTTGCCCCCAAGGATATAAAAACGTGACGACGAGTTTTGGATCTCTGTGCTGCCCCAGCAACAGAAGGAAGTAGACGTTAAGGTACAAAAACAAACAAATAAACCTTATTTGCTGCTGGAAGGGGGTGAGAACTGGCTTGTTTGCTCTTACCGTGCAAACTGAAACTAAAATCATGGCTACACTTACAGGGCCGCTGGAATCTTTGAGGAGACTATAGTGCAATAGCCTGTATATACTGAGTGTTTTGAGCTTTTTGTTATTGCAACTGACATATGGAAGAGAAGAAGTTGCCAATATTCTTAAGTGTTGTAGGGGCCAAAAGCTACTCCCTGCTACACAGCTTACTACACCCTGTTAAGCCAAAGACTAAATCTTACAGTGACATTGTGGAAATCCTGGGGTCCCATTTTTCTCCAAAAACACTGGTAATTGCTGAAAGATATAGATTCCACAAAAGAGACCAGAAAGAAGATGAAACAGTTGTACAATTTGTAGCAATGTTGAGAAAGCTAGCAGAACACTGTGAATTTAAGGCAACGATAAATGATGACCTGTGTGACCGGTTAGTTTGTGGCCTGCACAGTGAAGATATATGGAAGCGCCTATTGACAGAGGCTCAGCTTACCTTACAGAAGACCATTGATATTGCGGTCTCCATGGAACTGGCTACAAAGGAGACACAATCCACCGGTGCATCCCATAGAGTGCATAAGGTGTCACAAGAACCTACCCACAAAACTGTGTAGAGTCAGGAATGTTACCGCTATGGTAAGCCGGATCACCAGGCATCAGAATGCTGGTGTAAGGAC
The DNA here is from genome assembly GCA_026122505.1 of Aldabrachelys gigantea. Classification (NCBI taxonomy): domain Eukaryota; kingdom Metazoa; phylum Chordata; order Testudines; family Testudinidae; genus Aldabrachelys; species Aldabrachelys gigantea. Next base: position 149,091,163 of record CM047479.1, read on the forward strand.
CTGGTGTGTCGACACTGTGGCAAAAAGGACACATTGAGTGTGCCTGTAAACAAAAGAAAAAGAGGCCTGTGGGAAATCTGCATACCCTAGAGCAGACCCAGGATGACCAAGGAGATAGCTCCTCATAAGAAGAAGTGCCATTCCACTTTATGTCTTTGGCAGTGGGCTCACATGAATACTGGGTAACCCCGTTGTTGGATGGCAAACCTATACACTTGGAACTGGACACCAATGCAGCCGTTTCACTGGTCTCAGAGACTATGTATAATGAAAAGCTACAGCATCTTTCGCTTAAAGCAACAAAAACAGTGCTGAAGACATATACCGGAGAAGCTGTGCCAATGCTGGGGACTAGTAATGTTAAGGTGGATCTCAATGAACAGGCTGCTAAATTGCCACTGTTTATGGTGAGAGGTAATTACCCAGCCTTAATGGGTAGGTCTTGGCTTAGTAAGATCCAGTTGAATTGTGCAGAAGTGCACCGGGTGACAAAAGAAGAAACCAGTCTTACCACTATACTAAGGAAACATGCTGCTGTTTTTGGAGAGGATCTGGGAAGTATGAAGGGAATCACTGTGACATTGAACATTAAACCTGACAGTCCACCAAAATATCTGAAAGCCCAAAATGTGCCATATGCCATCAGGCCAAAAGTTGAAGTGGAACTGGAGCACCTAGTCACCAATGGAGTCCTAATACCAGTTACCCATAGCCCATGGGCCACACCTATCATTTCAATAGTGAAGAAAGATGTCTTCCTCCAGATTTGCAGTGATTTTAAAGTCACTGTCAACCCGGAGTTGTGTGCAAAAGCAATACCCACTTCCCTGCATCAATGACCTCTTTGCAGGCCTGGCTGGGGGACAAAAGTTCAGTAAGATTGATCTGAGTCAAGCATATTTGCAGATGCACGTTGATGAAAAGTCCCAAGAGCTGTTGACTATTGTGACTCATAAGGGGCTTTATTGATACTGTCACCTACCCTTCCGAATAACATCTGCTCCCGTCCTGTTCCAGAGGGCTATGGACCAGATCTTATGTGGCTTTTCAGGAGTCCAGTTCTATCTGGATGACATCTTGGTCACTGGAAGGAGTGAGCAGGATCCCTTAAAGAATTTAAAGGCTACCCTACAAGGACTGGAAGAGTATGGACTGCAAGTCCACAAAGACAAGTGTAAATTCTTCCAGCCCTCTATTGAATATTTGGGACACATCATTGATGATACTGGTCTTCGTAAGGCCCCTGCCAAAGTTAAAGCTATTGTGGATGCTCCCCCTCCTCGAAATGTTAGCTAGTTTCGCTCGTTTATAGGACTATTGAACTATTATGGAAAGTTCATCTCACAGTTAGCCACACTGCGAAAACAAGTTCACAAACTTGGACAGAACAAGGCCTGGAAGTGAACTGAAGCCTGTGATGTTGCATCTAACAAAGCTAAGGATGCATTGCTAAATTCTGAAGTTCTGATTCACTTTGATCCATCCTTACCCCTACAGTTGGCCTGCAATGCATCACCTTACAAAGTGGGAGCAGTCGTGTCACACATTTTGCCTTCGGGAGAAGAGAGACCTGTTGCTTTTGCTTCATGCACTCTAAGCAAAGCAGAAACTAACTATGCTCAAATCGAATGTGAGGCATTTGGAATTGTTTTTGGAATTTGGAAGTTTCATCAGTACCTTCTCGGATGGAAGTTCACTCTTCTCACAGACCATCAACCTCTGACTTCAATTTTTGGACTCCACACAGGCATTCCTCCATTAGCCGCTAGTCGTATCCAATGGTGGGCATTGTTTCTTTCCACACACACATATGAAATCAAATATTGAAAATTTACTCTTCAAGGCAATGAGGATGATCTCTCAAGGCTGCCTTTGCCAATCAACTATCAAGATATTGCCCAGAAGGAAATCTTTTACTTTGAACAGGTAGAGAATACACCCATCACAGCTATTCAGGTAAAGAAGGCAATTCAAGCTGACCCAATATTATCCAAGATTATGGACCTGGTGATGCATGGAACATCTCAACGAACCTCTCTGGTCTCACTCAACCTTGTTACCTACATGTTCAGGAGGATGGAGTTATCAAACCAATCTTATTGTTTGTTGTGGGGGAGATGTGTCATTATCCCATCACCATAGATATCACAGATGTTAGAACAGCTCCATTCCAGTCACTGTGGAATTGTGCGGATGAAGGAAATTGCACTAAGCTATTTTTGGTGGCCTGAGTTAGACAGTACTGTTGAAGAGAAGGCAAGAGTTTGTATGTGTCATAGACAGATAAGAAAAGTTAATAGCACAGAAGTACTTTATATCTCTTTGACTGTAAAGGGTTAACAAGTTCAGTAAGCCTGGCTGTCACCTGAACAGAGAACCAATCAGGAGACAGAATACTTTCAAATCTTGAGGGAGGGAAATTTCTGTGTGTGCTGTTAGTTTTTGGTTGTTGTTCACTCTGGGGTCTCAGAGGGACCAGACGTGCAACCAGGTTTCTCTCCAATCTCCCTGATACAGGCTCTCATAAGTTCAAATTAGTGAGTACTAGATAGATAAAGCGAGTTAGGCTTATGTTTGTTTTCTTTATTTGCAAATCTGCATGTGGCTGGAAGGAGTTTAATTGTGTATTTGGCTGGAAGGAGTTCAAATTTGTATTTTTGCTGAAAGGATTTTAATTTGTACTTGAATACTTAGGGTGGGAGGGTATTCCCAGTGTCTATAGCTAAAAAAACCCTGTACCTATTCCATTTTAAAGTTACAAAGATAATTTTTACTGTTTTTCTCTCTTTAATTAAAAGTTTCTTGTTTAAGAACCTGATTGTTTTTTTTTTATTCTGGTGAGATCCCAGGGGACTGGGTCTGGATTCACCAGGGAATTGGTGGGGAGAAAGGAGAGAAAGGGGAGAGAGAGGCTAATTTCTCTCTGTGTCAGTATTTCTGTCTCTCTCAGGAAGAGTCTGGGAGGGGGAAGAGAAGGAGAGAGGAAGGTGAATTGTCCTCTGTGTTTTTGTGATTCAAGGAGTTTGAATCACAGTGATCTTCCAGGGGAACCCAGGGAGGGGAAGCCTGGGAGAGGCAACAGTGGGGGAAAGGGTTTACTTTCCCTGTGTTAAGATCCAGAGGGTCTGGGTCTTGGGGGTCCCCGGGCAAGGTTTTGGGGGGACCAGAGTGTGCCAGGCACTGAAATTCCTGGTTGGTGGCAGTGCTACAGGTTCTAAGCTGGTGATTAAGCTTAGAGGAATTCATGCTGGTACCCCATCTTTTGAACGCTAAGGTTCAGAGTGGGGAATTGCACCGTGACAGTATGTCATGTCAGAGTGTGAGGAATGCACCCCAGTGGGCACCCCTACATCCATGGGACTGGGCTGAAAACCCATGGCAACATATTCACATTGAATTCGCTGGACCCCTTGAAGGAAGCATGTTCTTGTTGGTGGCAGATGCCCATTCCAAATGGCCAGAAATCTCTATAATGCAGTCCACTACTGCAGAGAGTACTATCCAAAAACTACGAGGACTCATTAGTTGTTTAAGTCTGCCAGAAGAACTTGTGAGTGACAACGGACCACACTTTGTCTCTCAGGAGTTTCAAAAGTTTATGAAGGCAAATGGGATACACCACATCACTTCAGCAGCATATCATACGTCCATCAATGGATTAGCTGAAAGATTTGTGCAGACAATGAAACCAGCTTTAAAATCAGCAAGAGGACGATTATCCATTGAAAAGTTTCTGGACAGCTTCTTACTATCCTACAGACAGGGAGAAAACCCGGATGACTATCATACCCGGCTGACTGACATTTTTCTACACCATTCTGGTATACAGCAGCCAGATGGAAATGGACAGGGCACCCTTGCTCAAGCATTTGTTAACGGCCTCCTAACTGCTACTGGCAGTATGCTAAAGCGAATAAGTGTTGGCTGGGAGACCAAAACCATGGACAAATTGCAAACAGTGGCAGAGCACTGACAACACACTCTGAAAAGAAAAGAGGAGCAGTCCTTTCTAAAATTAATGGCCCTCCAAATACAACATTATTCAGGACAGGGCAAACAGTATCGGGGACGGGGAAGGTTCCAGGGACAGGGACGTGGTTGCGGGAGGGGTCATGGAACTGGATTTTCAGGTTTTGGGGATGTTTGTATTTACTGTAAGCAGCCCAGACATTGGAAGAATGAGTGTCTGAACAGGCCTGATAGCTCTGTAAACAACCAGCTAGACCCCCCTGTCGGCATAGCACGACAATCCCCAGTCTTACTTTGTCCCACAACAATGACGGGATGCTGGGGGACCTCAGGAAATTGTAACTCTTTTACTACCTCTCACTCCCATGGGTGAGTGTGTTTTAACTATCAATGATCTTTCTCTCCCTTTCCTTGTTGATACGAGATTTCACTCTCTGCAGCTCATACTACCCATCTGCCTGTGGTTCCCTGTTCCAGAAAAACCATGTTACAGGAGTCCCAACCCCTTATCCTCTTTCAAAACCTCTACCGGTCCAAGTCGGTCCCCTTTCCATGGATCATGCATTCCTTCTGTCTGATTCCACTCCAGTAAACCTTTTGGGTCGCGATCTGTTATGTAAACTTGGCTTTACCATATATGGTTCTCCGGATGGTGTCTACTTAAAAATCCACCAGTCCTCTCTGAGTGATTCTGTGGCCTTCCTGCTGTCTGAAACTCTCCTTTTCATTCCAGTCCCCTGTTACTCATTGATCCCGTTCCTTGAACACCTAATTTTGCAGGTCCCATCCTCTCTGTGACCAACCCATCCATCTAAAGTGGGACGCTTAAATACTGACCCTGTCTGCATTACTGTTGACTCCTCCAAACCCCTGCCTCACCTGTCTCAATATGCTTTAAACCTCGAAGCAGAGGCTGGCATTGCTCCAGTCATGAACGCCCTACAGGAACAAGGCATTATTATCCCCAGCTCCAGCCCCTGTAACACCCCTATCTCCCAGTTCGAAAAGCTGATGGTAAATCGTGGTGAGAACTTGGATCGAGTATTACATATCACACACCTGCTGAACTATCCCTACCACCCACAGAATGCAGGTGCAGTTGATAGAAGAAATGGTGTACTTAAGAGTAAGCTTGCTAAAATTTATGACTCTATAGGGTTAAGCCGGCCAGCAGCTTTACCACTAGCCCTTATGGAAATATGACCCACTCCAACCCAAAGGCATAAATTGAGTCCCTTTGAAATTGTTATGGGATGCCCTATGTGAGCTGTGGCTACCATTACTCCAGTCCCAGACTTGAACTTGTCTCACAGTAAGCTCCTCTAATATTGCAAGGGACTAATGCAAGCTGTAAGTCACTTCCATTCACAGGGTTGAGCTGCCTGGCCGATGGAACCCACCTCTGCTGCTTGCCACGACCTTGAGCCAGGTGATTGGGTCTACGTACAGCACCATCATCAAAAACACGCCTTGGAGCCCCGGTGGAAGGGTCCTCATCAGGTACTGCTTACTACTCAAACGACTGTTAAACTTTCTGGCATTGCAGCATGGATACATGCTTTGCAGTGTAAAAAGGCACCATCCCCAGCGAACCAATCATCACCTCTGAACCACACAGAGTCAATTTTGACTCCAGAAGAAGATGTAGAGGAACAGCCTACAATACCTTACAATCTACACTCTTGTAAGGGTTGCCAGAAGCAGACGACAACCTAAAGCAAGGCCCAAGAAGAAGCAGTAGCAAGCCTAGCACCTGCTGCCTGGTGGATGTAAAACTGTGGACTATGGTTCCCTCAGTTCAGGTTGTCAGAACCAGAAGGGTCTTGCCTCCAACATGCACCTCTGGTGGTGCCTGTTTCTCGGCAACTGGTGTCTTAAGATCTGGGGAGTCCACAATGACAATTATTTTATCCAGCAGCAAGTGTGGAAAGCTCAGACCCTTAATATTTCTAATTTCTGGGTCTGCAGCCACATCCCAGCCCACTCTCAAGCTGATGTTCCTGTCCTGGCAATCCCACTCAATTCCCTAGACCTCACTGAAGGACCTCGTTCATTTAACAAAACATGGAACAGCAATGACACTTGGGAACAGTGGGAATAAATTATCTAAATGGATAAGTGTGGTGGAGGGAAAAGGTTATTGGTTTTGGGTGTGTAATGGGACAGGGCTGGATCCGGGAAAAAGCCATTGCCTTCAGCATATTGTGGCCAATGGTATATGGGATTATTCGAAAAAAACTAAAGAGTGGCGGGCAGGGTATGAGGATATGATTTTTTTCTCAACCTGGAATCAAACAGAAAAATCAGTCTCATGTTCACCCTACAGTAACCTTAGTGAAAACAATACAATCTTTCAATGTCATACAAATAACACCACTCCTCGTAAGGAGAATTACCTTGTGCCCTTTAGAGGACATTACTTCTCCTTTGCAGGCACCTATGTGGTAAATGGGTGCAGCCGACCCTTCCCGGCCTTAATAGGCCATCATTGGATTTGTGGAACCAAAGTTTATACTGTGTTACCAGCTAACTATTCAGGTATCTGTTATCTCGCCAGACTCTTCCCACATTTCTGAGTGCTAGAGTACTTCTCATGAGAATGCCTCCGTAATTTCAGGCGAAGAAGAAGGGACTTACCAGATGCCCAATGGTATATAAATAACATAAGCCCTTTAACCTGGGAAGAGGCCATTGGCAGTTCCCTTATCCCACTTGAGAGAGTAATACACCATGCAAAAATGTTCCTGAGGTTACAAGCAGTAGTTGAAATAATGGCAAATGAAACAGGAGAGAGTTTAAGAGCCCTGTCCAAAGAAACAGGGGCGATCCAACAGATCTCCCTCCAAAACCGTCAGGCATTGGACATAGTGTTGGCGGCCAAAGGAGGGACCTGTGATCTCGTTGGAAAAAAATGTTGTGTGTTTATACCTGACGACACTAATGAGGTAACAGAACACGTTAGCCACTTCAAACAAATTGCATATCTTCCCCATGAAGACCTGAGTTCTTTATGGAAGTGGCTAAGTAACCTATTCAAATTCTCTGGCATAGCAAACTGGTTGTTTCAGGGAGCCCTGACTATTCTGTTTGGAATCCTAATGATTTTTATATGTTTTCAGTTAATCTCCTGTTGTATCCAGAATTGTGTAAGGTATGCCACCCAGTTGACTGCCCCAAAACAAAGTGCTAATATGATGATTTTGGATATCGCTGATGAACAAAAAGATAAAGAATGGTTAATATGTGGAACCCAGTAATTGTTGGTCATTGCGTAGCTTGACCCAAAGGATGGGTTGTTAAAGTAGAATGAATTATATTGTAAAAATAGAATGTATTAAAGAAATGCTGTATGTACCTTTAAGCAGAAATAAGGAATGTTGAAATACAGGTGTCAGGAAAAGAAATATTAAGGCATAAACAATGAATCCACTTAAGCTAATGGTGGAACATTAGCCGGAGGTGTGTAAAAGTTACTAAGGAAATTGAATATGTATGTCTAGCCTTAGGTAAACTTGCTGGTTCTGCTTTCTTTGTTCTCTTGTTAAGTTTGCGCCCTTTTTATCTGTATATAATAAGGTAGTGTGGGTCTTACATGGTGCTCACATTATCTGAGTGTATTAGCAGGGCATGTGCTAATAAACAGAGTGGTCTAACAAATTGTGAGTCCTGAATCTAACTTTGACAATGGTCACTTTGGCTGCTGTGGGATCCCTAGTTTCTCTGTTATTGGGGCAGGAGGAATAAAGTGTTGTTACTCTGATTATGTGAATCAAGGACAATGAAACTGTTTTATGACAGAGGGTCTCACCATCACCTAAGTAGCACTCGCTAGACAAGGGACATGGGTTCCAAAACCCTGTGAATTGAGAGCTATGTTGTGCTGTGGGGAATAGGTACTTGTACTTGATGGCATAGGTGCCTCTTGAGGGTCTGAAGCACCACTTGCACTGCCTTCTCTCTCCACTGTTGAATAGCAGAGCTAATTTTGGTTCCATTAAGAGTCTAGTTACAGGCTGCTATGCTGAATTCACTTTGGACCAATGGTGCACCAGCACTGGGGCTTCCCTACTATGAGTTGAAATCACTGAGTGCTGTGTTAACTAGTGGGGGAGCCTGAAGATTTATTGCTAAGTAGCTTGTAGAGCAGAGCAGCTTGTGGGATGGTTGGTGCAGCCCACAGGACAATGAGCAGAGCAGAGAAGTTTATGGGACAGCTAGAGTGGCTCACAAGACAGCTGGAGAAGTAGAGTGGCTGGTGGAGTGGAGTGGCTGCAGCAGAACCCCATGGAGAGCTGGGGCAGTCGGCCTCAGAGCACGTAAGGTGTCCCTTAATAACCTGCATGCCCCTTTCTCCCCCCTCCCATTTCCACCTAGGCTGGGTGGGGGGTAAGACTCTGCAGATAAGCTTTTGAACTCTGGGGCTGCACTGACCAGGGACACAGATTTTTGGGTGATTCTTAGGTTGCTGGACTCAAGAGACTTTTGGGGTGGGTCTTTTGCTCATGGTTTTTGTTATGAATCCTGTTTGTGGTGTTTTCCCAATTTAATGCTGATGTTATTTACTTCATTTTATTAAACATTTTCTGCTACACTCAGACTCCGTGCATGTGAGAGGGGAAATATTGCCTCTTAGAGGCATCAGGGGATGGTATGTAATTGTCCCAAGTCACTGGGTAGGAGCTCAATCCAGTTTTGCATTACGTTATTAAATGGAACCCCTAGATACTGAACCCAGCCCTTGTTGCTGCCAGCTCAGATGGGCAGAAGGGTTACAGATATATGTGCAAAAGTATATTTATCCAGCCATCTGTTTAGTGGTTCCACATCTGAAGAGGCTGCTGTGCAATAGTTATTCTACCTAAAGGCTAAAATAACTGTTTCACCTCAAGCAACAGTGAGTCCTGTGGCACCTTTAAGACTAACAGATGTATTGGAGCATGAGCTTTGGTGGGTGAATACCCACTTCATCAGAAGTCTGATGGAAAAAATGCTAGTGAATAGACCATCAGTATATTGTGTTGAACCAGGTTGCAGGCCTTATCAAATGCTCTGATGGTCTCTGTATGGTCCACAGGCACCCCGATCTACACTGTCCAGCAGTTTGGACCATGGGGGGTGTGAATAGCAATGCGCACCGAGATGCTGCACTGTAACTCGCTTGTGTGGATGCTGCAGGTGCAACCCATAAGGTTCCTAGTTTACCTTCATGTAATCCTCTTCAGACAGAACTACATTTGTGTGAAGAAGGAACCTGCTAGGTCAAGTCCCTGGTATTTACACGAGGGAGTTATACAGCAGCATTTTAGTGCACCCTGAAATCTGAACTGCAGGGCAGTATAGATGTAGCCTAACATTCCTGCTAGGAAGTGCTGGCAGTAGCGTGCTAAGGCAAGGGGGACCCTGAGAGAGCAGGGGAAAGACAGGAAAAGCTCTCCAGGCAGGGAGGCTTGGGAACAGGAAGAGAAACTTTTGCTTGTTGGATTTTAATTTGGGACTCTGAGTTTTATTTTTAGTTTATATTTTGTGAATAAACCCAGGCCCCAAGGAGGGGCATTTTGACTTCAGAAAAAGATGTGGAGTCTGCATAAGGGGCCCTTGTGGGGGAAACAGAGGCAGGTATTGCAGGGTGACTTCTGGCCTTGAGGGGTTGCTCACAATGCGGCTTCCCTTGTTACAGTGAGGAATAAAAAAGTGGAGATTGTGAATGAAATTCTGCCCTCAGTAATTCACATGCAGTCCCAGTGAGATTGCACAGATGTAAAGAAGATGTCAAACATGCCTGTTATATTTGCTAAACTGAACTTGAAAATGTACTTTTTATTTTTAGGTTAGCCAATATACCGAAGCAAGTGAAATGTAAGAACCGAAAATCCGAAACCTTATGATCGAGGTGGAACATATGGAGTCAACCAGTGTTTCTTACTTGGAGTTGGACTTTCAGTTACTGAAACTGGAAATCAATGAAATGGAGAGACTTGACATTGGCTGAAATCCACACTTGTTGGAAGCAATGTGATTGTTGAACAACTTTATGTGAAGGTAGAGTATGAGGGTTATTCTACCATTCAGAAACATTCAGTTCTCTGTTACACCAGTGAAATTTGGAGTGTCTCTACTATTGTCAGTAGAGTTACTCTGGATTTAAATCAGTGTCAATTGAAGCAAATCTTGGCCTTAAGCATGTTAGCATGTTTCTTCATATGTGGCCAAAAATGGCAATTTTGATCATTTGTGTAACTGAAAGCTAAAGTTCTTGGATGCTGCTATATTAAATAAATATATTGTCTACATTATTATAATATTAATTTATGGGCACCCATGCCTGAAAGCTTCTGTGCTCCAACAAATATAATTAAAAACTTAACTTATTAGGGTAGTGACCCAATCAATATAAAATTAAGAACCTCTTCCCAATATTCAATAAATCAGATTTTCAAATTTGTTATCACTCACTCACCTGAGTGAATAATCGCTTTTGATGGTAAGTAAAATATCATTAGTTTCTTCACTGTCTTCTTCAACATTAAATAAGTAGATTATTTACCTGAGCAGGTAAACATTCAAGACACATCTGCAAGGCTGAAGTCATTTACTGGTAACAGCTAATAATCAAGAAAGCCTTATTGGACATTTTTGGGTGATCTTTAGCTTTATGGTATATGACTGAGTGCTAAAATCACAAACATTTTCATATAGTTACACACATTAGCTTGAGACCGAATGTTCATGCTAAAACCTACTCTTGGGAACATTTCCTAAAACTTGTTTTGGGACATCTTTTTTGAAATGATAAATCCAGTCTAAAATGTTTGTGAAATAAAGTTGACTGGAATTTTAAAGTCATGCTGAATTTTTATTTCTCTACATCAAGAATCTGACTCTCATGGTAAATGATCTGGAATCACTGGACAAAAACAATATCTTTGCAATCCATCGAGAAATTGTAGCTCTCCAGAATTGATTGAAGGAATGTGAAAAACAGAAATCAAACCACAAAACCCTTCTATTTCCCACCAGGTAAGCATTCTGGGTATAAATCACATGAGAAGGGATGGGAGACATAGGAAGAAGACCGAGTTAAATGAAATAACAATAAATCACAGGTCTTGGAAAATTTGCCAAACGTACTAACTTTTCAGCAGGAGGCTGATATGAAAGATGAGGGCAGGAAACAAACACTTTCACATACTCTTACTGTTTTTCAAGTGGAAAAAGTTGGAAAATCATACAAAAGTATGAAAAGTAATGTTTTGCCCTTCATCCAAACTCTCTGAGTAGTACCACAGTACCAGCAATATTTGAAACAAATCACAGATTTAGAGAAGTAGTAATATCCATTTAATTTTGAAATAAGATTGCTGTGAGTTAAGTTCAGTAATAGATTCAACATGTCGACAGTTAAGAACAAACCATAATTCCAGAGGTAGTGATACGCAATAGAGATATAAGGCAAATGGCTCAAATTGATTTATGGAGTTGGCAGGTTGCAAGCCACTTTGCATCATCATCTGCATTATCTTTCTTGCACTGCATTAGCCGAGGTATGAGCACCTCCAAACATCAGTATATGTGTCAATTACTGAGGCTATGTTCTTAACCATGCTAATTGCCATTTGCAGAGCTACAGCTGCATTGTGTGCTATATCTGGAAATGATGTCTCAGGTCTCAGTGGTCCCGTTCTTAGTCAGTAAAGCACTTAAACACATATTTAAATGCTTTGCTGAATCTGAGCCTGGTAGTGTGTTTCAGCGAGGGAGCAAAACTGAGAGCTGCACCATCTTCTAGAAGAGTGTCCCCAGAGGAGAAAACTGATCAGGGGGAAGTTACAGTAGCACAGAATGGCTGTAACCTCTGCTCTGGCCAACCAAGCCCCACAAATGGCTGGTGCTGACCAAGAAGGAGCATGACACACATGGCCGACAGGGTTTGGGGTTCTAGGCAGCAATTCAACACAGCCTCTCTGCAGCTTTTATCAGCAGGATTCCACAGAAGCCCTAGGAAGAAATGAAATCTGTTTCCCACCCTCGGCAGTGAGTGAATTCCTGATCCCCACATGCTTTGGCACCAGGGGTCAGGCTGGGGGAGAGAGGTGTGGGAAAAGAGATACAACAGAAGAAAGGAGACAGTGGAGTTAGGAAATATAGAAAGACAAACGCGAGAGAGATGGTGAGTTTCATTGCAAAACCATATTTCATAGGCTGCCACAAACTTTACAATTCCAGTTAAATACACATTACCACTGGATTCTGCAGACATTACCAATAGTTGGATTGAAAGGCCACAAATATTGTCCTGCCTCTAGGGCAATGCATCCCTCTACCTGGATGCTGATAAATCATCACTGCCAGAAATAAATTTGATCTCTCTATTTGTGAAGAGAAAATGTTTTGCATTTGCAAGCAGCAGTTTTCTCCAAGTGGGCAGCAGTTTTCTCCAAGTGGCAGGTGTGTTCCAGTCATTTCCCAGGGAGAGCATCTTCAGACAAGCCACAAGGGTTTCTCCCCCTCCCACCACCACCTTCACATTACTCTGTATTTTGTGGACTGCTCATAAGATGTTTCTGGCCATGGGCACCTGCTCATCTGGGCCTCAGTGGCAGTATGAGTTTCCCAATTCTCCTCCACTGATGTTCTTCAACCCTCCATAGGAGGGACCAGCTTTAGGTATGAGAGGATAATTCTGTCTTTGTTTGTTTATCTCTGTTCTCAATGCTAATAAGGGGGCAATGAAGATATGATATTTGTGCTGTGGCCACCTCTCTATTAGGAATAGACTAATCCCAGCAAGTCTTTTCACAAAGGCTTGCAAACCAGTCATCAAATGATATTCATTGAACAGATAAAATAGAAGTGATTGTGTCAAAGACACTCTATCCACTAGAGCATGTGCAACCTCTGCACTGATTTGATATCATCAGCTATTGTCCTCAATTGATCATTTAATAGACACATGAAACTCAGGTCTTGCAGGTAAACTTTACATCCCCTCTAAGAGGGAGCATTGTCTAATGGTTAAAGCACCCGACTCTGAGTTAGGAAATGCTGGTTCTAATGTTGGTTCTAGTCTCAGCACTTCCATTCACTTTGTGTGTGACTGAGATGACCATGCTTTTAAAGGGACAAAACTGACACACATTCATGGGGACATCTTTTAGGGCTGCAAAGAGTCAGACAAAAGGAAACTTTTATTTTTAAGTGTACTGATGTCACCACTGCCAGCTTCTGACCCAGGGAGACCTGCATATTTTGGAGTGGAGGATTTTTTCCAATACTTTAGTGTTCTGCATTTATTGTGAAACACTGAACAAGTGTCATCAACAGTCGCTCTGAGCAAAGGAACAGCTTTGATAGCATTTACTTTCATTCAAGTTCTCTGCATTCCAGACATTGTTCATTACCCCGAAAGCTCATTCTACTGGGCTGTTTGTTCTCAGTAAACAGTGCAAATGCTACTCGGCATAGCAATGCATCTCTAACAAGCATCGTGTAGCTATAAAAAAACAAACAAATATTTTGGCTGATGAAATGGAAAAAAAAAAAAACCAGGATATTTCAATTATCCTGGGGCATCATAAGACAAAGCAAGACTATCCTGGTAGAAATATGTTGTATGGTCACTTTATAGTTACCTCACATGTAAACTGGGGAGCTATTGTGAGGCTATGCTCAATAATATCTGAATTGCTTTGAGAGCCTCGGATGGAAGGCTCCTGAAGTATTGTTTTAAAGTGGGGATTTTGACAGTAGCTTGCTAATCTGAAATGAGCCTCTCGAGCCAGTGTTGCTAATTCTCCCTCCACCTTCTAAAACTCACAGAGGTACAGTGAGACAAGATGTTCCCTCTCGTTTCCCATATTTCCTGAACTGTGCTCCACTGCAGGAGAAAATGACCTAAAATGCTTCCGAAATTGCATTTTCTATGTGATTTCCCAGCCTAGTAGGGTGGAAAGCATAGAATAGGTGGAAACAGAAAACTGGTCACTTATCTGAAACAGAAGCTAATCACTTATTTACTGCTAGTGAGTACTGACTAAAAACTGAGATCTCTAAAATGTGTTGCTTGAGTATTGCTGTTTTTTCAGTATGATCCAGTTCTAGTGGAATGACCACTGTATTTCAGTCAGACTGGAACCGCTACAGAACTGAAATCCATGTGCTGTTTACATGGTGCAAGGAAAATCTTTGACGAAGATATATATTTCTGTTCTTGCAACAAAGCTGATTCTTATAAAACACACACACTAAAGCCTCTCTCCTAATCATGCCATTTGAAAAGCCTGCATTTTCTCTTTGCTTACAGGCAGCTGTGGTCATGGTGGAATTGTGAATATCAGCCAGCCCTATATTGTACAGCTGAACTGGAGAGGATTTTCCTTCAGATATGGTTCCTGGGGTAGGGATTACTCTCTTTGTACTCCGCAGAAGGACCTATACTGGATTGCACCTTTAAACACAGATGGGAGACTTTTAGAATATTACAGACTTCATAATTCCTATGATGATTTGCTGCTATTAAAAAATGCTAGACAGTTACAAATCCAATATGGCGAAGGCAGTGGCACCACAGTTTAAAATAACTTCATGTATTACAATATATATAATTCAAGAGAGATGGGCAAGCTTGATTTAAACACAAACACATTGGCTGTGAGGAAAATTCTGCCGAATGCTGCTTATGGTAACCGTTTCTCTTATGCTGGTGTTGGGTGGCAGGATATGGACTTTGCTGTGGATGAAAGTGAATTGTGGGTAATTTATTCAGCCGAGGACAGCACAGGGAACATTATGATTAGCAAACTCAATGAGACCACACTTGATGTGCTCCATACTTGGAATACAAGGCAGTACAAGCCATCCATTTCCAATGCTTTCATCATATGTGGTGTTCTATATGCCACGAGACCTGTCAACACCAGGAAAGAGGAAATATTTTACACATACGACACAAACACTGAACAGGAAGGTAAAATTAGCATAATTATGGATAAAATGTTAGAAACAATTCAAAGTATCAACTATAACCCCTCAGACCAAGTCCTGTATGTTTACAATGATGGCTACCTTGTTAAATACAATCTTATTTTTCAACCTGTGTTGCATTGATATGAATATAAACAACAACTAGAGATCACAGAAAGTCTGGTTTTTATATCCCTTTGCACAGTGTTAATGTTAAATTAAGGCCTAATCCTACCAAGAGTAACTCCTGGGCATAAGGTTTATTACCATGAGCTGTCCTGTTGAAGGATAATAAGCTCTATGCCTGGTAACAATTGGTTGCAAGATTAGGTTTATAGCTTTTTAATTGGTGTCCAGATACAGTGGCAGCAGGAGTACTAGAAATGCCTCTGCTATAAACATAGATTAAATAGATGATTTAGTGATGGATAGAACATGTATCATGATAGGGAGATTGCTCACGTACTGATGTGCATTTGGAGGAATGTCTGTATTTGGATAACACATGGAAACTGAACTGCTATTTTGTCATCATTGCTCAAAGTATGCAAGGCCATAAATATCATATTAAATATTGGCCTCAAATAATTATAAAAGATTAAAATTAGAGGAGAATTGGCACTTGATCTTTGAAGAACAGACCATTGGTTAAGCTGAAGCTGTGGAAATGGTTGCCTTGGCTCCTTCTTGCAACCCATCAAAGTATTTTAGATAGCAGGGCACCAATGCATTACTTTCCTAAAGTTTCACTTCATGAAAAAACATTAACCATTTTTGGATGGTTGCATTTCTTAGCACTGTGTCCTGGGGGCCTGATGCAAAGCCCAATGAAAGCAGTCCCTTGGTATATGGCACATGCTGCAGTAGAACATAAGCTATGCCATCCTACATGCTCCATTTAGTCCTGGAGTCCTTTTAGTCTGCAATTTACTGTGATCTCCATTAGCATCTTTCAAAAACACTCTGAAAACAAGGAGCCAAATTAATTGCCAGTATAATTCCATTGGCATCAATTAACTTACATCAGGGGTGAATCTGGCACCTGATCTATCAGTTACAGAATACTGAAGTTGGGACAAAATGAGTCATATGCTCTTTATTTTTAAAATGCCACTTATAAGATTTTGGTATCAATATCTGTACTGTAATCAGGTCAGAAATAATTAGATGAACAGTTTTGAAAATGCAGTAAATGTTTACTGGTTTTCTTTTATTAATTCTGTCTTTGTTTTATGATCTGGATTAGTAGATGTGAATGATTAATTTTTGTTTAATAAAGTGTTATAAAAATCCAAACCCTATAGTTGTTTGTCATTGCACAACAGCTGAGAAACTTTTGGGAGGCATCAAAAAGCCAGATTGACCCAGGGCCGCCCAGAGGTGGTGGCAAGTGGGGCAATTTGCCATGGGCCCCACAAGGGCCCCCGCAAGAGTTTTTCAGGGCCCCTGGAGCAGGGTCCTTCCCTCACTTTGGGGGCCCCGGAAAACTCTTGCGGGTCTCAGGCCCCCAGAGCTTCTTCCGCTCCGGGTCTTCAGGGTGGGGGGTCCTGCCCCATGCCACCAAATTACCGCCGAAGCGGGACCCACTGCCAAAGTGCCGGCTCTTCGGGGCACTTCAGCGGCGTGTCCCTGAACGGAGGACCTCCCTCCTCCAAACCACCGCCGAAGCGGAGCCCCCCTGCCGCCAAAGACCCCAGGCCTCCTGAATCCTGTGGGTGGCACTGGCTTGACCAAATGATATTGGAAACAGAAAACCTATTCCTCTGAACTTAGAGTGTTTAAGAGCTCCTGGAACAACGCAAATATGTGAATCAATATGTCCGTAACTAGAGGACGGACTTTATTTCCACTCATTGAAATTTGTTCACTGGTTAGATTAACATTCTCTACCCAGCTGAGATGTTGTTTGAGAGTTCTGAGGCTGATGACACATTTTTAGGTCAGGTGCTGCCACTTACCAAGTATCTGCATCTGTTTCCTGAAAGTGTGTGAAATGAATGTGAAAGCCAGCCATCACTGGCACAGTAATCTGATCCATGAGCACGGGCCTTTAAAGAATTCACAATAGTTCATCTGAGGGTTTGTTTAAGTATAAAAAGCTAAAAGACAGCAGAGCATTTCTTGCTTCCCCATTTTAATGGCATCCCATTAATTCCCAAGGGTTGCCTTATTCACAGGCATAAAAGGCAGTTTTGTGTGGCATCACATTTTAAGGAGCAACTTGGGGATAAGGAGCAATGTGCAAAGAGGACATAGGTTTCCTGTTACAACACCTAACTTTATGTTCCCTGCCACCTACTAGAATCTTCAGCCTTGACTCAGGTACTCAGGCTGTAAATGTATGTGGAGTGTTGGACACCTAAGAATGGGTGAGGAGGGCACCTTCGCTGAGTGGGCGGCTACTGAAGCTAGCAAGTAGAAAATGCTGAGTAGAGGGTTGGGCTTGAGTCCACTTAATGCTACTTACGATTCACAGGTGTGAACCCTCTCCTGTCATTAGGTGTTTAACCCAGCTCAGCCCTCTCTGAAGGGGGGGAAAGAAAAGACAACTATAGTATTTAAAGCATTCAGCCTGGCTGTGGGAGACCAGAGTTCAAATCCCACCTCTTCTTATCTCAAAGCAAGCACTTGAACCCAGGTCTTTCACTGCCCAAGTGACTATGCTAAGCACTGAGCTCATCTGTTGAAGCTACTTCAAATTGTATGAAATACTTAAATAGTCAGTGGGCCAAAATGCCATCAGGATGACTCTATAGCAGAGGGATCATAGTATCTAGTTTACAAACCCCAGTTTTAGTCCTGCACCAATGACTGTTTAAGCCTGGACCACTACTCAATTCTAAACTGTTACTGTGTCTTATTATTGTGTGACAAAATTCCTCTTCTACCTTGGTGGGTCCTGCGCTTATTGGCAGATTTGCTCACTTCAGTGATCTTCCCCACAGTCTGGGCCCCCCCTCTCCCTGGACTGACCCCTTTCCTTTGCCACATTTGTCCGCCCCACCTATTTCCCTCTGTGGCCCTGATAGTTCTGCCCCAGCCCTGCAGCTGTCCCCGTGGTCCCTCTACCCATTCCCAGCTCGCCCTTCCCCCTCCACACCTTGTGCTTCCCCCAGCCCTGATTACTCCCTCCCCTCATGCGCCCACGCCCCCTCCCATGTGCTTGTGCCCTTCCCCATTTGGTTTCCCCTTTTCCACTGCACCCTCCCTCTGCCCTTGTCCCCTCTGATCCCTTAGTGCAACTAGGGGAGCTGGAGCTCCCCTCTGCATCTGTGCCTTGAAACCCTCCCACCCCTAGGACCTTGGTTGCTCCCCACGCCCCTATAGCCTTCCCATTCTGGAGACCTCCTCCCCTGCCTGCAGCCTAGCGGGGAGGGATGGTCGCCTCCTCTCCTTCCCCTCCCCTCGCTGTTTGTTCCCCTCCCCATTATCATTATGGCGGGGGACGTGGCGGGGGAGACCCCTCGCGGTGCTCCCACTGCCCCTCCTCCACCTGCCCCCATGTCCGCTGCCCTAGCCTCTACCTCGACCGCCGCTGCCGATCCACCTACCACCGCCCCTGCTGGGGCACGGGCGGCAGTGAGTACTGGAGAGACCTCCACTGCTGCCACGTCCCTCGCCCCTTCCAATTCGGGGGGATCCCCCTCAGCCAGTGGGAAGGGTCGGGGTAGGAAGAAGGGTAAGGGCCCCGCTAGAAAGGCTGCGGCATCCCTCCCCGCTATTCCCTCCACCAGCTCCGTGGGTGTCCCTCCCCTGGCCCCCAGGGTGTACGCCCAGGTGGTGGCGGCCCCCCCGCCTGCCGCTGCTCCTCCGAGCGCCGCTTTCTCTCCCATCTACAGTGGCCGGGGCCCCTTTCCCACCTTGACCAGGAAGCACGGTGTCCATTGCCTCCTGGTGCCCGCCTCACTCCATGTAGAGACATATGTGAGGGCGTTGGCGAGGGTGGTGGGGCCCACGGCCATTGTGGTGGCCTCCAAAATGTACGGGAAGGTGGTCTTCTTCCTGGCATCGGAGGCCGCTGCCTAGGAGGTGGTTGAGATAGGCCTGGCGGTGGGTGGCGTGTTCGTCCCTCTGGAGTCACTGGAAGACCTGGGGATCCGCTTAATCCTGATCTCCGTCCCTCCCTTCCTGCCCAATGCCGCCCTGTTGCCCGCCCTTTCTGCCCTGGGGCACCCCATCTCCGTCATCAGCCCTCTCCCCTTCGGCTGCAAGGACCCCGCCCTCCGTCACATCCTCTCGTTCCGCCGGCAAGTGCAGCTTCAACTGCCACCGGCGGCGCATGGCGAGGAGGTGCTCGAGGGGTCCTTTCTGGTCCCCTACCAGGGAGCCCACTACCAGATGCATTATTCAATTTGGGAGGCCCGGTGCTACCTTTTCCGCGCTATGGGGCACGTCCGGAGGGACTGCCTCTTGGCCCAGCACGGAGGCACGTCCGGGACCCCTGAGCCCCGGCAAGGTACCGGCCCTGTCATCACCAATGACCCTGGCCGCCTGGTACCCGAAACTGCCCCTCCTCCTCCTTCTCGGTCCACTGCTGTGGAGGAGTGTGCGGCAGAGATACTGCCGGGCATGGGAGAGGGCTTCCCCCAGGGAGACTCCTCCCTCGTTCCTGCTACCCCACCATTGCCTTCCAGAGTTCCTGAGCCATCGCCCTTGCCCCCCAACCCGACCTCGGTTGACCAGCTCCCAGATGATACCATGGAGTACTGGTCCTTAGTGCAGAGGAAGCGGGACAAGTGGAAGGCTCGAGCCCTGTTATATCTTTCAGATTCAGAGACTCCTCGGAAGAGCAGGAAGGGGGGTACTGATGACGAGCCTTCCATCTTGCCCCCTGACAACTCCCATTGTGTGGTACCACTGGGGATGCCATGGCAGCACAGAAAGGTGACACCACCCCTCCTCTGGGGTCCCCTTCTGTGGTAATCCCCGAGGGAGCCCCTCTCGCCGCCTTTCCATCTGAGGCTCCTGCAAGCACCGAGGTGGGCATCACCTCGGGTGCTGGCAGGGAGGGCCTCGGGGTGGCGGACAGTGATCTCCCTTCCATCTACGAGGAGATCAAGGCCCTGGGTCTGACCCCGAACACACAGTGGGAGGACGATCTTCTGCCAGCGGGCCTTGATCTGGGTGACCTCACCACGGTCCCCCTGTCCCCGTGTTCCCTTCCCCTGGCCGCTGCTTCTGCTCCTGCCTCTGAGGGTCCTCTGGAATCTTCCATCAGCCCAGCTGCAGGTGGCACCCTGCTGACGGCTGCCGAGCCCATTGAGGCGACCGCCAGTGCCCCGCTGCCGGGACCCCGGTTCCCAGGGGGTATCCCTCTTGGGTATGGAGGACTCAACCTCCTTCCTGGGCAGGGATCCTGTTGATGACCATCCATCTTCTGATGCCGGGGTTACTGCCCAAACCATAGTGGATGAGCCCAGCATCGTTGGAGGTCTCCTTCCCACTCCCCAGATCTCTGAGCCTAACCAGTAGCGGCCACCTTCCAGCAGCCTATATATTGAGGCTCAGGATCCTACTTCTGCCCCCCTTTCCAGTTCCCTTCCTGATCCCAGCCCTACTCCTGCCCCCTGCCCTATTCCTGATGCCAGCCCTGTCCTTGTCCCCTCCACCTCCCGTGCTGTCAGTGCCGCCCCTGGGGATACCCCCCAGGGAGCAGCTTTAGCTGTTTTTCCCCATTCCAACCCATTGGAGGCTGCTGTTTTCTTTATGCCGCCCCTTGTTGAATGGGGGAGTGGGGCAGGTAGCGTGGCGTCAGCCCATCGAATGCCATGTCGGGGGTCTGCCCCCTGCCTGCCCAACTCGGTGGGCCACGGGGCTGTGACAGGGGCCCCACTGGGAGACAGTCATAGATCAGTGATCTCATCCCCCCATGTGCTGAAAGAGGGGCTGCGGGTGTTCCTTGAGGACTTCCGTGGCTCCCGTAACAAAGTCCACCTTGCGCTCCAGCGGTGGGGGGATTTCCATCAGGTCTTCTGGGAAGCAAGGGCCCTCATGGGGGAGGGTAAGAGGACTGGGAAGCAGGCCACCATGATCTACCAGCAGGTCCGCCTCTTCCGCGACTCTTTACTCACCTATAGGGTAGGTCACGGATTGCTGCATGGCCTGACAGAGGCCGTGGGCGTTTCTGCAAGTGAGGATCCCCCCCAGCCCTCCTCTTGGCGCCGATCATCTTTGCCACATTAAACACCCAGGGCTGTAGGATGGTTCTCCGCAGGAGCCAGGTGCTCTCCTTCCTCTGGGAGGGGGGGTACTCTGCAGTTTTCCTGCAGGAGACCCATACGGATTCGGCCGCTGAAGCTAGCTGGAGTTGGGGGACGGGGTCTACTTTAGCCACCTCTCGGTCTGCACAGCTGGAGTGGCGACCCTGTTCTCCCCCAACCTACGGCTGGGGGTCGCCGAGGCTGTGCCGGGCCGCTTGCTGCACCTCCGGGCCCATATGGAGGGGCTTGTGATTAATCTTGTCAACGTTTACCCAAGAAAGCTCATGCTCCAAAATGTCTGTTAGTCTATAAGGTGCCACAGGATTCTTTGCTGCTTCTTCTGAAATAAATGGAGTTTTGCCTTAGTGAAAAACTGGCATAAGTGAAATCAAGATTGAGCTTGGTGAGGCTGAAGGAACAATGAGCTTTCAGATCTCCTGCCCCCCGACCCTGAAAATATATTTGGAAATGGCTGACACTGTAGTGGAATGTGGCCTATTCCACAGGTAAAAACATGCTCTTCAGTAGTATTTCGGAGTTTCAAGGGAAAGTCATCTCTGGTAAGACAGGTTTAGCAACAGCAAGAGACAGGGTAACCTCTTCCACCAAAGCAGTCAGCATTCCAGAGAACGTGGATTTAACTGGAATGTACCAAAGAGAAGAATGATCTTGTAACTGAAAGTGTCATGAGATGTGGGCTCTGCTTCTGCCTGCCACAAACCATCCGGCTGACCTTGGCCCAGACACTTAGGCTGAATTTTTTGAAATCTGTGAACTTAAAGAAGCAAGTCTGAAAACCAGGCCACTTGTTCATATTCTTCATTTTATGCTCCCCACAGTCAGAAACAAAAGCCTAAAACTATTGGGAATCCAGGGATGGTCAGGTGCATCCTTGCCCACAGCTGAAGACCCCTCCCCCAGCCTAAGGGGAGGAGCTACTGAACACAGGCTCAAGCAAATACAGAGGAGAAGTAATGAGAAAACAGGAACAACAGGAAGGGTTACAGTTTCAAAAGCAGGGATCCAGATGGGTACACTGAGCAGAGAACCTCAGACAGCACCTACTGCTCCTCGAAGGTGTCTAGGGAGTCAGCAAACATGGCCCAGAGAAACTCTGCCTGGATATGTAATTGAAGGGAGGAGTGGAAATAGGCCCACAGTGGCAGAGCACCTCCCCATGCAGAGAGAGACACGAGGGTGAGGAAATGAAAATATGGAGCACAAGCATGTACAGCTCTTCCCTAGGTAAGGTTCAAAAATGAACCTGCTGCAAGTCACACAGCCAGCTTGGGTTATGCAGAGGGAGGCCAGGGGGACAGAAGGCCTCGAGGAGCAGGGGACCAATGAAAAGATCTAAAGGGTAAGGGGTGAAAGGCAGGCCGGGAGCACCCTCCACAAGACCTGCTCAAGGAATACCCAAGAGGTGGGCAGTAAGGCCGCCCTCACCTTCTGAAGTATGTGCCATGGGGTTTGAGGGGTGGAAAGCCCCATGTGCTGGCCAAATGCCAGGGGATCCACCCAGTCCCTCTGGTCATAGTCCTGGAGACCTCCGATTCTGATGATACCTGCCAGGACCAACCTCCGGCGCACTGATGGGGAATCAACCAAAGCCTGCACTTCGTCAGTTCTGGGAGAAGGGCAGGCACAAGTCCACCCATATCTGCCATCTGAAGGCCCATCCCCCAACCTAAGGGGATGAGTGACTAAACCCGAGCTTCAAGTGATTTTGGGGACAGCTAATAAGAAAACAGAGTCAGGAGTGAGATCATAGATTCGTAAGCTGGGAGCTACAGGGAGACACCAAGCAAGAACCTCAGAGAGCACCCACTGCTCCTCCAAGGTGTCTGGGAGCCAGCAGATGTGGCCCAGAGGAACTCTGCCCGGACACGTGATCAAAGGGAGGAACAGGAATAGGACCCACAGTCACGGAGCACCTTCCCGTCCAGCATCCTCCTCCTGGTTTTATAGATGGCCCCTTTGGTCAAGGCCAGGAGGAGGTAGATCAGGGGAATCTCATGACTTCATGGGGTCATGGACATGGTGTGCATAAATCAGGAGGTGCATGGAAAAGTGGAGGCAGAGCCTTAGGCAAAGGTTCTGAAGGAGCCAGCAGAGGTGCTGCAATATGGCACACTCAAAATAAATGTGTGCCAGCATCTCCCTCATGCCGCAAAAGGGGCAGGTGTTGGGGATGGCGGATGAACTGCGCCAAATACATGCCCATGTTCATGGCTCCATGAAGGAGCCACCAGCTGATATCCCAGGTGGTCATGGGACCAAGGTGGAATACAGGCTGGCCCAATGGGGTTCCTGACCTCCAAGGGATGGCAGAAGGGCCCACTATTTTGTACAGGGGCAGGACACAAGGGTGAGGAAATGAAATGTGTGGAGCACGAGTGTGTACAGATGTTTCCTTGGCGATGCTCAGAAATGAAATGGCTGCAGATCATGCAACTGGCTCAGATTGCAGGGCTGAGGCGGTTGGGGGAGGGGGACTCGCTTGACAGGGGCCTGATGAAAATTTCTGGACGGTCAGGGGCAAGGGGTGGGTGGGGAGCATCCTTCTGCAGGACCCACTCTGGGAAAGCCCAAGAGATGGGTGGTAAGGCTGGCTTCTCCTCCGGGAGTATGGGTCAGGGGGTATGAGCAGTGGAGAGCCCCATGCACTGATTTAGCACCCAGGAATCCACTCAGTCCCCCCACTTGTAGTTCAGAAGGTCTCCAGTCCTGGTGGTTCCTGCCAGGAACAGTCTCTGGCGCAATGATGAGGACACCAAGAAGGCCTGCACCTATCGAAATCTGGGAGGCAGGCAGGAGCAAGCCTGCCCACGTCTGAAGGACCCTCCCCCAGTTTAAGGGGAGGAGCTACTGGACCCAGGTTTCAAATAATTACTGAGGACAACTAATGAATAACAAGGTCAGAAGTGAGGGTCACAGTATCAAATCAGAGATCTGGAAGGGGACACTGAGCAGAGAAATTCGGAAACTGATACTGCTCCTCAAAGGTATCTAGGCAGCCAGCGGACACCACCCGGAGGAACTCTACCTGGACAGGTGAGCTGAGGGAAGAACAGAAGTAGTCCCCACAGGCACAGAGCACCCCCTCATCCAGCATCTTCCTCCTGGCATTATAGATGGCTACCTTGGCCAGCACCAGGAGATGGTTCATGAGCAGGTCTAGTGATTTCATGTGGATATGGAGTGAGTGTGCATAAATCAAAATGTGCAGGGGAAAGCATGGTCAGAACCTTAGGAGAAGGTTCTGGAGGAGCTGGAAAAGGGGCTGCAACCTGGAACACTCCAGAAAACATGCACGAGTGTCTCTCTCACACTGCAAAAAGGGCAGACATCAGGGGCAGGGGTGAACCGTGCAGGTATACATCTGTGCTCATGAAATGTATGTCATACAAGCATGTACAGATGTGTTCCTTCCTACCCAGGAATACCTGTCCCACATCCACTGGAGTAATCCACACACACACTAGAGTAGTACAAGGAATATAGGAAAGGGAAATACTTCACCACAGAGGGATGAATGGAGAAAACCAACAGGTGGGAAGATAGGAGGAGCAGTAAATCAGGGTTACATCCAACACAAGGCCCCAGTGGTACCACAGTGTGAAAGGGGCAGACACTGCGCAAGGAATCCTGGGCAAAGTTCCAGTCTGGCAGTGAGTCTTCGGTGCCAGGAAACTTTTCCCAGCAATCCCCCGCGATGCCCTCTTCTGCTGCTCTCTAGAAAGCCACACAGAGCAACAATCTCCCCAGTTAACTAGCTACAGCCTCCATCTTTATTCCCAATGCAAGGTCACAAGCCCCAGTACTCACAGCCCCATGCAGCTCTGGGTCAGGCTCTGGTTTGTCCTTCTCAGGTGATTCCTGCCTGACACAGTGCTCCTTCTGGCTCCAGCCCAGGGGTGTCCCCAGTCAGCCACTTTGTCTCTCCCAGGCTCCAGGCTAGTTCTCTGCTGCTGTTTTACACAAGGGCCTGCTCGGTGTAGCCCTCTTGTCTGGAGCTACAGACACACCTGCCCTGTCGCTCTCCCACTCACCAAGCTCCTGAAACAACACGCAAGTCTTCTGTCTCAGAACAAGGTTTTAAAGGGGCTATCAGAGTTCCCTCCCCACTCTGAACTCTAGGGTACAGATATGGGGGCCTACACAAAAGACCCCCTAAGCTTATCTCTGCCAGCTTAGGTTAAAAACTCCCCCGAGGCACAAATTCTTCCTTGTCCTTGGAACAGTAGCGCTGCCAACACCAAGTGAATTAGACAAAGATTCAAGGAAAAGAACAACTTGGAGTTCTTGTTCCCCTCAAATCCCCCCAAGCCCCTTCACCTCCTTTCCTGGGGAGGCTTGAGAATAATATACCAACTAAACAGGTTAACAAAGTGGCCACAGACCAGCCTTTGGGTTTTTAGGACACTAAAAACCAATCAGGTTCTTAAAAGCAGAACTTTATTATAAAGAAGAAGTAAAAGATGCACCTCTGTAAAATCAGGATGGAAGGTAATGTTACAGGGTAATCAGAATCAAAACACAGAGGTTTCCTCTCTAGGAAAAACTTTAAAGTTACAAAATAAATAAATAAATAAATAAAATCAGGAATAAACCTCCCTCTTAACCTAGGGAAAATTCACAAGCTAAAACAAAAGATAATCCAATGCATTTCCTTCCAATTACTTATAATTTGTAATCTTAGATGCTTGGTTCAGATATGGCTTTAGGAGAGGTATTTTCCCTGCCCTGGTTCCTCGCTGACCCGGAGAGAACACACAAAAAGAACAAAAACTAAAAACATTCCCCCACAGATTTGAAAATACCTTCTCCCCTCATTGGTCCTTTTGTCAGGTGCCAACCAGGTTATTTGAGCTTCTTAACCCTTTACAGGTAAAGAGGGATTTTATGCTACGCTTAGCTGTATGATTATGACAGGGGCCATGCTCCCTGAACTCCAAGGGCAAATAACTAACTAAAGTGTGTTAAGTAATTAACACTAGAACTATTTGTTAGAGTTTGAAAACAGAGTGAGAACAAATACGACCAGAATTCCTCAAGAATCTTCAGCAGAGACTGTGATTCATGATTTTTCAATCTATTCTCAAGAGATATGCTAAATATTGTTTTTATGACTGAGTCCCACCAACAGTGCACAAGACTGCCCACTGGCTTTGTGCTCTGTGATTGCCTCAGATTAGTGTTGTTAGTCTCTAACTTTCAGGAGCACTAATATTCAATCACAAAAAGCAATGTAATATCTACAGGAGAAAGAGATCTCCATCTCTTACACTTTATAAATTTAGGGATGAATTCATGAAATTTAAACGTCATTATGGGTACATAGCTGTTGAAACACTGTTTCCAACAGAATGTTTACATAGCTGTTGGGAAGCATATTTTTTGCCTACTGTTCAAAGCCAATTGATATTCAATCCACATAGCTGCATGTATGACATTTCAGACAAAAATACAGATGCACAAAAAATCCCAGGCAGACTATTATTTATTGTTTGTATCCCAGAAGTACTTAGAGGCCACAATTGGTGCTTGATGCCTTTCTAATGCAGAGCAAAAAGGCAGTTTCTCCCTAGAAGAACATACATCAAAATTGAAGCTAAGATGCAACAAGTATTTGTAACAATTGAAAAGAATGAGGGATAAATAATGAAGGTAAAAGTAACAAGATCACAAGTTTACAGTGGCCAACTATGTGCATGGATGGACAGTTTTGAGTTGGTTCATGTCTTTAATATAATTAAGTACAATAAATATCAGAAGTTCCTAGTGGAGACATCTACTTAGCTATAATTAGTTGGTAACTTACCACAGGTGTCTGGAAGAATTTGGTCTTAAGGAGCTATTTGGAGGAGCACAGTGTAATGGATTTATGGATTAGTTTAGAGGGAGTGACCCTGCATAAGAGTCAGAATGGAAGAAAATGGGAAGGTGGTTTTGTGACAGGTGAACTAATGGATGACCGGGGCTGACAGCATTGACAGAGCAGAAGAGGCAGGTCTGTACACAAGAGTAGACAAATGGGGAAGGTTTAGGTTGTGAAAGGCCCATAAAGGAGGAACAAAAAAATTTTGCATATTACATGTTTTATGGGACTCGAGAATAGGACTGACATTGTCACTGTGACAAGTCAAATAGGTGACTTTGCAACATCATTTTTACTAGACAGGAGAGTGAGATGGGTGCTAGAAAGCTTCGAGAGGATGCATATAAGCACCATAGAGATTTTTAGTCATGTAGACTGAGGGAATAGGCCTGATCATGGAAATACGAGGGAGAATGAAGTGGCAAGGTTTGGATACAGCTTGGATGCATGGCTTTAGAGATGGTGAAAAGTCAAAGATGACCCTCATGATGAGTCTGAGTGACAGGAAGGATGGTAGTACTGTCAATAGTGACTGAGAATGCTGTGGAGATCTCAAGAGGAATGAAAGAAGCTCAATTTTAAGCAACTAACAGTGAAATAAATAACAAATATCCACAAGGAGATGATAGAGAGATGGGCCAAAATGCAAGACTGTGGAGAGGAATCAGGTCCCGAATGGATCTCCAAACAACTGAATTTGTGTCCAGGTGTCGGTTCATTGCTGTCTCACTCCCACTGAAGAAAAAGGAAATTCTGTCATTTGCTTCAATGGAAGGCGCTTGCTTTCCCATTGCATTGCCGTTCAATTTGGCAAGCCTGTGCAGGGACTGGGGACACGGTGCTCCTCTGTGTAAATTGTCGAGTACCATATCAGAAACTCATTTACATTATGAGGCCATTTGGAACTATCCCAAATTAGGCACCTCCATGACTGTGAAGAGCGCTATCTCTTCGGACAGTACAGAAAGGCATGGAGCTGTTCAGCTGATGTGACACTCAAAAATTGCAAGTCAGAATTGCACAAAATCGGCTAGACTTGCCCTTTGCTTTAGTCTTTCTGATTTAGATACAGAATGAGCTAACATTGCACAGTCTGTTTGGTAAATAGGGAAGTCGACTGGTTTGGCCCTGCCTGCTACTAGCAAGTTTGTTGCAAATCACAAGATTTCTCACGGTGACAATTGTGACAGATCCAAACCAGTGGGATACAGGAGTCTGGTCCCATTGGTACCCAGGAGGTGCTAAGCAGGACCCCCCCCCAAGCCTAAGGGGAGGATCCACAGGTCTGTGACACCAACTAATTCCGTGGGACAACTAACGAAAAAACAGGATCCAGAGTGAGATCACAGGGCTAAACGAAGGGAACCTGATGAGGACACCGAGCAGAGAACCCTGGACAAAGCCCACTGCTCCTCGAAGGCATCAAGAGTGGTGCTAAGCACTGAGCTCATCTGTTGAAGCTACTTCAATTTGTATGAAATACTTAAATAGTTAGTGGGCCAAAGAGCCATCAGAATGATTCTTTGATGGGAGATGCAGGTTGATGTGGTTTTCTATATGCCACAAGACCTGTCCACAGAAATAGAGCAGAAATAGGCCCCATAGTCGCAGGAAATCCCATCGGCCAACCTCGTCTCCTTGGTTTTGTAGATGGCTTGTTTGGCCAGGGCCAAGAGTAGGTTGACAAGGGGATCCCACGACTTGGTGGGGCCACGGATGGGGAGTGCGTAGATAAACAGGTGAGGGGAAGAATGCAAGCAAAAATGCAACATAAGATTCAAGAGGAGTCAGAACAGGGGTTGCAATCTGGCGCACTCTAAATAAATGTGTGCCAGGGTCTCTTTCATGCCACAAAAAGGGCAGGTGTTGGGAACAGGGATAAACCACACCAAGTACACACCTGTGCTCATGGCCCCATGAAGGAGCCGTGAACTGACATCCCCGACAGGCCTCGGGACCAGGGCAGAGTATAAGCTGGTGCATTGGGGCTTCTCACCCTTGAGATGTGGCAGGAGGTCCCGCCATTTGGTATCGGGGCAGGATGTGAGGGTGAGGTAGTGGAGAGTGTGAAGCACGAGAGTGTACAGATGTTTATTTGCCAGGGCCTGGAACAGAACGGGCTGCAGATCGTGCAGCCGGCTCGCAGTGAAAGGGTGAGGGTGCTGATTGGGTCAACGGGGTGCGGGCCCGATAAAAATGTCCACGGGGCCTGGGGTGGAGGGTGGGCGGGGTGTGCCCTCTAGAAGGATCCGGTCAAGGTAGGCCCAAGCAGTGGGCAGTAAAGTGGCCTTCATCTCCTGAAGTACACGCCGGGGAGTATGAGGTCTGGCGAGCCCCATGCATGAGTGAGCGTCAGGGGATCCAGCCAGTCTCCCCGGTCATAGTCCAGGAGGTCTCTGACCCTGGTGACTCTCGCCAAGATCAGCCTCTGGCACACCGTGGGGGACTCCGCCACCTGCACACGAAGCTGGGGGGGGTGTAGCAGAGGCTCTGCGAGGAGATTGGCCACCATGGTGGCTGCCATGGACCTAGTCATTGAAAAGAGCTTCCAGGTCCGGAGGAGGTCTTGGTAGAAGACCGGCAGCCCGGAAAGGTCTTGCAGAAGGCCTCTCAGATGGAGGTAAAAGAGCTGCCGGTTGTATCGGAGTCCTCGGAAGTGGCGGAGGAAGGCGTGCGCCAATACGCTCCACGTTGGACTACCTGCACCATACAGGAGCCTCTGCAGGGCCTGGAGGCGGAAGACATGGACCTGAGTGTGTAGGCACTTCAGGTCCTGCCCCCCTCCTTCAGGGGCAGGTGGAGGACCCCTGCAGAGACTCAGTGCATCCCTGGCCAAAAGAACTCCAGAATCGTCGTCTGGAGGTTGGCCAGGAAACCCGGGGCCGGGACCAGGGCGTTCAGCCGGTACCAAAGCATGGACAGTACTAGCTGATTGAGCAACAGTGACCTCCCTCGAAGGGAGAGGCAGTGGAGTAGTCCTGTCCATTTCCGAAGCCACTTTGTCAACCTGCCTTCTAAACCATGCCAGTTCTCTGGCGGAGACGGATGCATGGCAGAAAGGTAAACGCTGAGATAGATAGAGCAGCGGACCCGCGCTGCACTGGATGGCCTGAAGTGCAGGTGGGAGGGAGCTCCCCGCCACCCACCCCTGACCACCAGGCCAGTGCTCTTGACCCAGCTGACCCGGGCGGAGGAGGTTGCCAAGTAGATGGCCTGGCAAGCCTCCACCTACACCAAGTCACCCGGGTCCTGGACCACGAGGAGAACATCGTCAGCATATGCCAACATGACCACCCATATCTCTGGCTCCCGAAGCACCAAACCCGTCAGCCTCTGACGGAGGAGACAGAGGAAGGGCTCGATCGCTAGAGCGTACAGCTGGCCCGAGAGGGGGCACCTCTGCCGAACTCCCCGCCCTAAGCTGACCGGCTTGGTCAGGGTCCAGTTGAGCCTGACCAGACACTCCGCAGAAGCGTATAGCACCTGGAGAAAATCCACAAACCGCGGTCCGAAGCCGAACGCTCACAGAGTGCTCAGGAGATACCCATGGTCCACCCTGTCGAACGCCTTCTCCTGATCCAGGGACAAGAGGGCGAATGACAGACCATCCCTACACCTTAATTCCAGAAGGTCCCGGACCAGATACAAGTTATCAAAGATCGTGCGGCCCGGGATGGTGTAGGTCTGGTCTGGGTGGATCACATCCGCCAGCACGGACCCTAGCCGCATCGAGATGGCTTTTGCAATGATTTTGTAGTCCGTGCTGAGGAGCAAGATGGGACGCCAATTCTGTAAGTCATGGAGGTCCCCCCTCTTCGGCAATAAGGCGAGCACGGCTCACCTGCATGAGAGAGGGAGGACCCCATTCTGCAAAGACTCGGCCCAGACGGTGACCAGGTCTGGGCCGAGAATGTCCCAGAACATGCGGTAGAACTCCACGGTCACCCCACCCATGCCCGGAGATTTATTGGTGGGCATGAGACAGAGGGCTTCTGAGAACTCGGCCAGAGTGAGAGGCAGCTCTAGTCGGTCCCAGTTGCCCATGCTGACTGTCGGGAATCCATCCCAGAGCACTCTGCAAGCATTAGGATTGGTTGGATCCGGGGAGAAAAGCATCGCGTAGAAGGCCCTGGCCCTCTCGCATATCTCCGCCGGATTCGTGAGGGGGGTGCCGTCCTCCTCCAGGAGGCAGGTGACGTGCTTCTTGGCCCCCCTCCTTTTCTCCAGGGCATAGAAGAAGTGGGAGCCGCGATCCATGTCCCGAAGGAGGCGGATGCAAGATCTAACAAAGGCACCGGGGTCCGATGGTCTTTGAGGGCCCGGAGTTCCTCCTGCTTCTCCCGGCACGCTCCGCAGAGGGATGGATGCTCGGGGCTGGCAGCCAGATGCCTCTCCAGCTCCAAGACCTCCCGTTCCAACTGCCCTATCACCGCATCCCTCCGTTGGCTGGCGCCCCGGGTGTAATCACGGCAGAAGAGCCGAGTGCGCACCTTCCCCAGGTCCCACCACCGCTGCGCTGAGGGAAAGGCATGCCTCTGCCCTCGCCAGGCCAGCCAGAACTCCTGAAAGGATGCCATGAAGCCTGCATCCGCCAGCAAACTATTATTAAAGTGCCAATAGGCCAACCCTGGCCTCTCCGCACAGAAAGAAGCCGTCATGGTGGCAAGGTGGTGATCTGAAAAGGGGGCCGGCCGAACGCTGGAGGAGTGGGCCCGTGAAGGGTGGAATCGGGACAGGTAAATAAGATCCAGCCGGGAGTGGCGCAACCGATGGGCCTCCACCCAGATGAAGATGAACGTTCAGACGTCGTTCAGGTGGTGGTAGCACCAGACATCCACCAGGGAGTGGCAATCGACGATCTCCCGGATGACATCCGCGGTGGCTGGGCACTGCTCGCTCCCTGAGCGGTCTCATTTCTCAAGGGTGGTGTTAAAGTCCCCACCCAGGATCAGGCACTCATGAGGATCCAGGGAGCCGTGGAAGGCGGACACCTGCTGGTAAAAACGCAACCTCATGGACGTGCATTGGTGGACGTGCAGGTGAATGAACCAGGAATGATGTGGTCTGGCTGATCTGGTTAGGTCCTGTGATGATGTCGCTGGGGTAGATGTGTGGGCAGAGTTGGCATCGAGGTTTGTTGCATGGATTGGTTCCTGAGCTAGAGTTACTATGGTTCAATCACCTGCATGTACACCAATATAATATATGCCATCATATGCCAGCAATGCCCCTCTGCTATGTACATCGGCCAAACTGGACAGTCTCTACAGAAATGGATAAATGGACACAAATCAGATATTAGGAATGGCAACATACAAAAACCTGTAGGAGAACACTTCAACCTCCCTGGCCGCACAATAGCAGATCTTAAGGTGGCCATAGTGCAGCAAAAAAACTTCAGGACCAGACTTCAAAGAAAAATTGCTGAGCTTCAGTTCATCTGCAAATTCGACACCATCAGCTCAGGATTAAACAAAGACTGTGAATGGCTTGCCAACTACAAAACCAGTTTCTCCTCTCTTGATTTTCACACCTCAACTGCTAGAACATGGCCTCATCCACCCGAACTGAACTAACCTCGTTATCTCTAGCTTGCTTCTTGCTTACATATATATATATATATATATATATATATATATATATATATCTGCCCCTGGAAATTTCCACTACATGCATCAGACGAAGTGGGTATTCACTCACGAAAACTCATGCTCCAAAACATCTGTTAGTCTACAAGGTGCCACAGGATTCTTTGCTGCTTTTACGGATCCAGACTAACACGGCTACCCCTCTGATATTTCAGAAGAGTTAGTCCAGTTTTACATCCCATAGGTGACAGGAGAATCAGGCGCAGTATATTTGCTGCCCACTCATCCTGCTTTCTTCCACGGCTGAGGTTATAAAGAAAGCAGTTTTGTTCAAAAATGGAGAACACATGGATAGACTTTTCTTCCGACCCTGCTCCTTTCTTTGGTTCATGCAACCTCCAGGACATGAAGTTTCTCACAGACCAAGGGGAAAATTTGATTCCCTTTTAAAGTATGAGGAGTTCATTTCCCACTTTTACTTACAGTGAAATTCCCTGGGGAGCATTTATACATTGTATATATATACACACACACATCTATATAAGAATATGTGATTCTACATGTATATAATGCTACAACTGACAGGTATGAGCCCTTTATAAACAGACTTAAACAGCAACAGCTATTGCACCAGCTGTATTTAAATTACAGGTTGGTGAAGATGCAAATTTGCTTCAACAAAAAAATGTAGCCATTTGTTGCCAAACAGTGAATTGTGTTGATTTCAGCAAATTGTTCTGTCACAAACAAATAAACTAGCAATAGTCAAATACTTTGTTTCGATAATGTCAAAGTGAAACATTTTGATTTTTGGGGATACATTCACCAGAGAATTTAGGCACCATTCACAAAATCCCAGAGGTTGGGGTGGGGGTTCCCCTCCATACACTCATAACCCACTGATTAGGGTTGAAGGGTATAGTTGTGTTTATTTTAGACAAAATGTGGTTTACAGGGTGCTTATGCATAGGGAAGCATGCTGTGGCTCACCTGCCTAGGAACATTCTGGAGAAGGCCACGGGGAGGGGTGTGAGCTCTGCATGTGGACTGGAGCACTATGAGCAGGTGATAAACAAACCCATATATGGATTTGTTTAACTCTGATTGGTTAGAGGGTCATGTTATGTAAGTTGTTATATAACTTGTTATATAAGTATCGTGCTATAAAGTAGCAAGGGGAGGGACTCTGCCTGATTCTTTGTACCAGAGGCTCTCTTTGTGCACATGTTGACTAAAGCTTTATTGAATTGAATTGAATCGCATTGGATCGAAGTCCCTGATTTCTACCCAGCATCAGACTCACTGGGAACCACCAAATCCCAACAGGATACTCACTTAGCAGTAGTGACACCTGGGATCCTCTCTGCTCCCAGAGCAGGGATTTAAATGTGGGTCTTCTACATTCCAAGTGAGGTCCCTAAACCCCAGACTATTAGGCAGGAAGGGCTAGTGCTCCCTCAGTCTCACCTCTAGAAGCTGATCCAATGTGTATGAACATGTCTATATTCCTTGGGCCAGAGAAAGAGAGTTTAAAAAAAAAAAAGACTGAACTTTGTAGACTGGTGATAGGGCACTCACTTAGGAAGAGGGATCCTGGGTTCCAGTCCTTATGCCAAAGAATACGTAACTATTAATTTGCCAACAGTTCCTAAAAAAAAACCCCAGCAGGCATTATTTTTGGTCCAACTTAAACTGAATTTTTGTTTATTTTTAGGAATGGCCAGCAAACCAGGAAAAAACACTTATTCACCCAGTTTTAATTTAAATCTATACAGAAACATATATACATCACCGCTTGGTTACAGGAAAATAATGGGTTAAGTAGCCTGTGGGCCTTGTTCTCCTCTCACATAGATGAGAATCAGGAGTAATTACACTGAAGTCAATAGAAAGAGCCTTAAGTGTTGTAAATTGGGGTTGCTCCACTAACTTCCATGAAGTTACTCCTGATTTCCACCCATGTACGTTAAAAGAGAATCAGGCTCACAATGCAGGTGACTGGAGCTGTGCAGAAAAAGGTCATTCCATTTTCTGGAGGATTTCGATATTTTGAGGTTTGGTTTCTGTATGATTTGGAATGAAAACGCAACATTTTGAAATTCTCTATGAAAGGGAAAGCCCCTGGATCCTTGACTCAGGGGCAGTCTGCCTGACTGGCAGTCCCAGAGCTGTAGACCTGGAAGCTGCAGGGTCTCCGGTTCAGGGGAAGTCTGTATGGGTGGCTGACATGGAGCTGTAGATCCTGGAACCCCTGGAAGCTCAGG
This sequence comes from Aldabrachelys gigantea, assembly GCA_026122505.1. Classification (NCBI taxonomy): domain Eukaryota; kingdom Metazoa; phylum Chordata; order Testudines; family Testudinidae; genus Aldabrachelys; species Aldabrachelys gigantea. Next base: position 149,126,024 of record CM047479.1, read on the forward strand.
CTTAAATGAACCATGAGACTAGAAACTTGGGAGCTGGTATTCCCAGAACTTCCATGGTCCCAGATCCCTGTCAGACCACCAGGTGAGCAGCTGGGGAGCCAGGCGGGTGAGCTGGCTTGAACCGTCTCTGCAGAATGTTTCAATTTTGACAAAGCAGCCTGGCTAAATGGAACAGCCTTCCATCAGCGAATTTACAATCAGCTCTGTGTGAGACCCTGTGATGGGGTTCTGACAGGTTCTCCCGGGGGTGCCACCTGGAACTGGGGTACCACCGAGCCCCCAGACACACCAGCCTGGGCTCCCTTTCACACTGTGCTGCTGTGACAAGGTGCAAAGCCCTCCAGCCTGCACTTTCACCAGCATTCATACAGGTAGGAGCACAGGCAGCTTCCCAGCCTAGGACCCCAGAGCAGTACCATCCTGCCCCGATCAAATCTGATCAGTGTATGGGTTTAATACCCTGGTCCGCCACTCCCTCAATGTAAAGAGGACCATGCAGACTTTGTGGTAACTAAGTTGAAATTTTCCCCACACACTTTAGTGAAAAACAAACTGGTTTGGATTAAAACATAAAACAAGTTTAACAACTACAAAAACATACATTTAAAGTGACTTATAAGAGATAGCAAACAGACCAAAGCAGATTACCTTGTAAATAAACAAAAATGCAAACTAAGCTTAACGTATTAGCTAGGAAGGATCAGGGCCATCCCTTGCTATTCTAAGGCCATATGCAGCCCCTCTGTGTGTGGGGGGGATTGCGTGGGACCCCAGCTCTCTGAAGGGGTTGGGGGGCTGGCTTGGGAGGTATGGGTGAAACACTCCCCAGCACTCATTGGCACTACAGCTGGGGCTAGGTTGTTGCACTTCCTGCTGCTGTGAGTGTAGGTGTGGCCCTACTGCAGTCTTCAGGGAAGTAGGGGTGGGGCAGGGGCAGAAAGAGGCAGGGGCGGAGGCTTTGGGGAAGGTGTGAGTGGGGGCAGGGCTAGGGTGGAGCAAGGTGGGAAGAGCTGGGGCTGGGCTGAGGTGGAGTGCAGGCAGAGGCTTTGGGGAAGGGGTGGAGCTGGGGTGGAGCATGGGCAGGAAGAGGCAAGAGGAGCTGAAGCAGCATGTGGTGCCCTATACATCTGTGTACTTTGCATATGGGTAGAGACTGCCCTGGGTAGGATATGAATTAGCAAATTCTCACCCTGAGGGATAGACAGGCTGGCAGATTCTTAAGGCACAAGGTGCCTTTGCTTTGCAGTTGGGTTTCTCAGATTTTCATGCACAGGCTAGAAATCTCTTTAGCCTGGGACCATTACTTCTCCCAGTTCAGTCTTTGTTCCTTAGATATTTCCAGGTGTGTTGTAGTAGGGAGAGTGAGGTACCATCATGATGTCGTTTTCCTCCTTCATATCTTCTTCACACTTACTGGAAAGCTCTTTTGCTGTGACCTGGGTTAAACAGTTCCCATTGTGTAGTGCTATCACTGAGAGTTTTCTATTGTACACAGTTCCTGGGGTAATCCTTGTGCTTGTGTGTTTTTCGTCAGTGAGCCATTAACATTGTTTGGCCTTGTTACTGTTGTACCTGAAAGGCTGCTTGTGGGGGTTTGCAACCTCACAACATGTTTCAGTAATACATACATAGCTCAACTTCTTAACTTCATACACAAGGGTAGCACATGAGATATTAATATCTTGCAGGTCAAGACCTTTAGAATGATATCTCACAAGGCACACTTTGTGCAAAACAAATCCTAATTATATGACAGTGCTGAATAATGAAGTTCGAGGGTGTCACACCTCCCTCCTTAGTTTACTGAAGGAGTGTTAGTCACTGACTAATGTGAGAGCTGTGCGTCCAAAGCTCTCTTTAGGTTTTGGCCATACAACTTCCAAGCAGTACCAACATTGTAGTGTCACTCACAGGTGTTCTTGAAAAGTTCTGTGTTCCATTTTTTTTTGGTTGCCTGAAAACATTTTTGTGTGGAGCATTGTTAACATAATGCAGATATCAATATCTGTTAGAATGCAGGTGTCTTGGCATTTAGCCACCAATGCCATGAGGCTGTGTGCCTCAATTTCCCCTTCCACACAGAAGAATAGGTTTGTTATGTTTATCCTGCTGTGCCAAGCTCTAGGCCTGCTTAGAGGTAGTAAATGAGAAGCTATATTTTTTATAGGGATTCCTTGATACCACTGCTAGCATATTTAAAAGCTTTCCCTAAAGTTATGCATGTTACAGCTTTTCAAAAGATTTGCCATCAGTACCAAATACTTTGTTATAATCTTTACCATTAACAAGAAACTTGGCATCATGAGAATTAACAGTACCAGCAAATCTTTTATTACAGGCAGACATTCTCCAAGTATTTTCATCACACCACACATTTGGTTTAGACAGTCTGGTTTGTCTAATACTCACTGAGTTTTTCATCTCCTCCCTGACCCATAGCATGTGTTCAAATGCTGATTTTTTTTTCCCGTTAGTGTTTTGCCCAGTGTCTCCTTCAGTAAAGGTTTTCAGTTTATGTAGCTCTTTGGGGTTTTGGAGAGGTAAGGATATGAAGGGACCTTGCATGGTGGCCAGCCATCTGTGGGTCTGTGTTAGAAACCCAGGGCTATGCTTATACACAATCCATTCCTCCAGGGTTTTCTTGTGATTTTCACACCCAGTACTGGAACTATCCCCACCCTTTTTTCCTAGAGGGCTTTGATCTTCCAACAGTTTTTCCTTAGCTGTTTTCTGTATCTTACCCACCAGGGAAATTGCTTCACAGGTGGGCATTAGCATTTTCACAGACACTCAAGTCTTTAATATGTTTCCCATCCTGTCTTAAAGAGACATACTTAGTTTTCATAAGTACACCAGGAAATTAATTTTGCAAAAGCAGGTAATGGATTGGGGTACCCTCTGTCATCATCTTTCTCTGTCCCCAAGAAGTCAGCCATATCGCTGTTCCCCTCCAGGAGGGCACTTACACAGTTCTCTCTTAAAACCTGAGTCACGGGTTGGGTACCTGGGAGCACAGACACTGACCCAGCAAATTTCTCCTGGGCACCCCCCCCAGACATCCTCCTGTAATCAGTTAGGAGACATTGCTGTACTTCCACCAATTCTTTCTCAATTTCCTCCTTTGGGCCCGCCTCTTAGACACACACCCAGGTGTTCTCTACGGTGAGATCTTTCCCCTGTTCAGCTGTGAAGGGCTCACAGCTAACAGCTGGAACAGTTCATTCACTGACAAGCACTACACCTTCCTCCCTCTCTGAGTTGGGTTTGCCTCCAGGGACAGAGTCCATGGAACCGTCACCAGCCTCAGTGGTCTCTAGGATTCCATCACCCTCCTCTGGGCTTCCCTCTAGGACACATCTCCCTGTGCCCCCTAGAGTGAGATCTATCCCTCGCTTAACTACAACTGCTGGCAACCAGCAACTTGGAAAGTTTCCTCACTAACAGTTTCCTCACTGCCCCCCGCCCTGGAGGAAACATTGCCTTTAGTTAGTGGGCAGAGTCTGGTCTCAATCACACTCATCCCTGGAAGCATACTGCTTCCCACTGGTGCAGAGGAATTAGAGACACTCCCCCATGCCTTCAGCAGTTCCTGGGACTTCACCCTTTCCCACTGGGGTTCCAGTATAAAATTTCTCCTTGAAAGCCCAGATGTCATAAACAGATGGTTAAGGGTTAAAGTCTCTTTTACCTGTAAAGGGTTAACTAGCTCAGTAAACCTGGAACACCTGATCAGAGGACCAATCAGAGACAAGATACTTTCAAATCTCGGTGGAGGGAAGTCTTTGTTTTTGGGATGTTTGTTTGTTCGTTGTTCTCTCTTGGATTTAAGAGAGACCAGAAGTATATACAGCCTCTTCTGTTCAATTTAGTAAGCACCAGTTAGAAAGGCTGTTTAGTCTTTTGGTTGTTTTCTTTAGTTGCAAATGTGTATTTTGCTGGAAGAATTGTATCTCTGTTTGCTGCAACTTGTATTTGTGCTGGGGGGAGGCTTCTCTCTAGTGTCTATAAGCTGAAAGACCCTGTAACATTTTCCATCATGATTTTACAGAGATAATTTTTACATTTTTTTTCTTTCTTTAATTAAAAGCTTTTCCTTTTTATGAACCTGATTGTTTTGTTATTCTTGTGTGAGACCCTAGGAAGACAGGGTCTGGTCTCACCAGGGAATTGGTGGAAGAAAGGAGAGAATGAGGGGAGGAAAAGCCTGATTTCTCTTTGTGTTAGGATCACTGTCTCTCTCCCAGGGAGAGTCTGGGAGGGGGAGAGAAGGAAGGGAAGGTGAATTTCCGCTCTGTTTTAAGATTCAGGGAGTTGAATCACAGGGATCTCCCAGCGTTACCCACGGAGGGGAGAATCTGGGAGGAAGAAAGGAGGGAGGAATGGTTTATTTCCCTTTGTTGTGAGACCCAAGGGGTTTTGGGTCTTGTGGTCCCCAGGGAAGGGTTTGGGGGCCAGAAAGTGTCCCAGAACAGTATATTTTTGGGTGGTGGAAGCTCTATCATTTCTAAGCTAGTAATTAAGCTTAGAGGAGTTCATGCAGGTACCCCATCTTTTGGACGCTAAGATTCAGAGTGGGGAATCATACCTTGACACCAGGCTACACAGAAGAAATCATTCCTCAGTAACAAAGCAATCGGGTTATCATTTACCACTGCCACAGACAGTACAGTTCCCAAATCCTCACTTTCTATGCGCACTTTAGCCAAAGGCACAAGGATTTTGTGACCTCCTACTAATAAAAGCTCTGCCATCTGTCCTGGCAGTAAGTCACTTTCCTGGACAACACTCCTTCTAACCACAGAAATTTCTGCCCGTGTCTTCCCACCCCAGGTATTCTCTGCCATTAATCCTGACAGCCTTTATGTGCTTCATGTCTGGCTGGGCAGAGGCTACTTTTACAAACCCTGTATGATAATTGGCAATTGCCTGAGTGCCTCTGTGCTCAGGGTAGCAGCATTCCCATGAGTTGCTTTCTGCCTGTTTCTGCCGCTCCCCCATCCCCAACAAAGGGCATTTATTCCTCAGGTGCTCAGTGGAAATACAGTGATAGCACCTTCTGGGCTTCTCTGGTTTTACAGGAGATTTGGGATGAGGAAGAGTGGGATGGATTTGGGAGGTGAGCGTCTACCCTCCCAGCCACCCTCTTTCTTCCCAGGGGTAAAACAGGAACCCTGCTTCCCACCAGGTTTAAACTGCTCTGCCTGTGCTTTGTTTGCAATAGATACTTGAGTTTGTTCAAATTGATCAGCTACAGTAGCCAGTTCATCCACAGTTTTCACTTTTTAGTCTCATAAACACTGTTTCACATCATCATGTTACTGAGCAACAAAGTCACACATTCCCTCAAAGCTTGTAACACCTTTTCCATTTACTGGCTTATCCATCAAATCTTTCATCTGGTTTACATATGCCACATTACCCATACCAACACCCCTCTGATGGCTTCTAAATTTTACTCAAAATGTTTCAGGTATAATGTGAATCTGTTTCAAAACCATTTCTTTGAATTTACCATAATCTAAAGCTTTCTCAGTTGGCATCTTATTGAATATATCCAGAACTGGACCAGTCAACTTGGCAACCAAAGTGGGCATCTTTTGGTAATTGGGAATCTGGTAAAATGCACACAGCATCTCAAAGGTGATGACATATTCAGCAACATCCCCTGTCTCACTGTATGCAGGACACAGCTGTTCCCATTTGTGGATTTTTGGAGAGGTGGGACTCACTGAAGCATGGAGACTCTGCTTCTCTAGCAAGTCCAGTTGATACTTCCTCTCTCTTTCCCAGATGACTGGAAAAAGGTGAATGTAGTGTCCATCTTTTCAAAAAGGAAGAAGGAGGCCAGTCAGCCTAACCTCAGTCCCTCAAAAAATCATGGAGTAGGTCCTCAAGGAATCAATTCTGAAGCACTTCAAGGAGAGGAAAGTGATTAGGAACAGTGAGCATGGATTCACAATGAGTAAGTCATGCCTGACTAACCTTATTGCCTTTATGATGAAATAATTGGCTCTGTGGATGAGGGGAAAGCAGTGGATGTGTTATTCCTTGACTTTAGCAAAGCTTTTGATACAGTCTCCCACAGTATTTTGCCAGCAAGTTAAAGAACTATGGGCTGGATGAATGGACTATAATTTGGATAGTTAGCCAGCTAAATCGTCGGGCTCAACAGGTAGTGATCAATGGCTCCGTGTCTAGTTGGCACCCGGTATCAACCGGAGTGCCCCAAGGGTCGGTCTTGGGCTGCTTTTATTCAGTATCTCCATCAATGATCTGGAGAATGGTATGGACTGCACCCTCAGCAAGTTTGCAGATGCCACTAAACTGGGAGGAGTGGTAGATACATTGGAAGGTAGGGATAGGATACAGAGGGAACTAGACAAATTAGAAGATTAAGCCAAAAGAAATCTGATGAAGTTCAACAAGGACAAGTGCAGAGTTCTTCACTTAGGAAGGAAGAATCCCATTCACTGTTACAGAGTAGGGATTGAATGGCTAGGCAGCAGTTCTGCAGAAAAGGACCTAGGGGTTACAGTAGACGAGAAGCTGGATATGAATTGACAGTGTGCCCTTGTTGCCTAGAAGGCTAATTGCATTTTGTGCTGTATAGGTAGGAGCATTGCCAGCAGATCAAGGGATGTGATCATTTCCCAATGTAAGTAGAGTCAGGATGAGCTCTACCCTGACATCTGATGGTGAATTATGGGGAGTGTGGAAAGGAATTTTAGGTATTTGCATTGGCACACCCACCCCACCTAGCATAGCCCATGTCAGCCTGGGATGGTTATTTTGACAGCTCTGGGATCCCCAATTTCTTTGTTATTGGGGAAGGAGGAATAAAGTGTTGTCACCCTGATTATGTGAATGAGGAACTACGAGACTGCTTTATGACAGAGATGTCTCAACATCAATTAAGTAGCACTTGCTGGACAAGGGACATGGGTGCCAAAACTCATTGAAATAAGAGAGGTTGGGGGTTGGTGTGTGCACCTGATGGTATGGGCTGCTTTTGAGGGTCTGGTGCACCAATTGCACATCCTTCTTTCTCCATTGTTGAAGAGTAGAGCTAATTTTGATTCCATTAGGAGTCTATCTAGAGGTTGCTGAGCTGAATTCACAGTGGTCCAATGGTGCACTAGCAGTGGGGCTTCCCTACTACAAGCTGAAATCACTAAAAGAGCTACGTTTATTGAGCTGAGATTACTGAGTGCTGTGTTAACTAGTGGGGGAACCTGAAGATCTATCGTTAAGCGGCTGAAAGAGTGGAGCAGTTTGCAGCATGTTGGAGCAGCCCATGGAACAGTGAGCAGAGTGGAGTGGTTTGCGGGGATAGCTAAAGTGGCTCACAGGTTGGCTGGAGGAGTGGCACAGCTGGTGTAGTGGAGCTGGTCGTGGTGAAGGCTGCAGCAGAACTCCTTGGAGAGGCAGAGCAGTTAGCCCTGGCCCACGTAAGGTGTCTCTTAACATCCTGTGTGTGCCCCTGCCCCATTTCCACCCAGGCTGGGGGGATAAAGCTCTGCAGATAATCTTTTGAACTCTAGGGTGGCACTGACCAGAGACCTTTAGGTTGTTGGACTTTGGGGTGATTGGACTTAAGACCCTTAGGGGAAAAGGACATTGCCAAACGTACTTGGAGGTGGGGTTTTTTGCTTATGGTTTGTGTTATAATCCTGTTTGTGGTGTTTCTCCAATGTGATGCCGCATTGTTTCCTTCCTTTATTAAAAGGATTTTGCTACACTCAGACTCTGTGCTTGTGAGTAGGGAACTCTTGCCTCCTAGAGGCGCCCAGCGGGGTGGTATGCAATTGTCTCAGGTCACTAGGTGAGGGCTAGAGTCAGTTTTGCATTGTGTTATAGAAACGGAACCCCTGGATACTGAACCCGCCCTTGTTGCTGCCAACTCAGAGGGGCAGCAGAGTTACATTTATGTTCTGCATTAGTGGGGACTAATCTGGAGTACTGTGTCCAGTTTTGGGCCCCACACTACAAGAAAGATGTGGAAAAATTGGAGAGTCCAGCGGAGGGCAACAGAATTGATTGGGCGCTGAAGCACATGATTTATGAGAAGAGGCTGAGGGAACTGGGCTTGCTTAGTCTGCAGAAGAGAAGAATGAGGTAGGATTTGATGGCAGCCTTCAACTACCTGAAGTGAGGTTCCAAAGAGGATGGATCTAGGCTGTTATCAGTGGTGGTAGATGACAGAACAAGGAATAATGGTCTCAAGTTGCAGTGGGGGAGTTCTAGTTTGTATATTAGGAAATACTATTTCACTAGGAGGGTGGTGAAGCACTGGAATTGTCTACCTAGGGAGGTGGTGAAATCTCCATCCTTAGAGGTTTATAAGGCCCGGCTTGACAAAGCCCTGGCTGGGATGATTTTCTTGGTGTTAGTCCTGCTTTGAGCAGAGAGTTGGACTAGATGCCCTCTTGAGTTCTCTTGCAACTCTAATCTTCTATGATTCTATGATCATTGGGCAGTTTGCTCGAAGTCTGGCATAGCAGCTGTCTGCACAGGGTTGGGGCAGCACATGGAGAGGACAAATAGATGCAGCCAAAACATCGATCAACCTCTAACCACACCAGTGACCCATGACCGTTGATCTGGTAAGTAAGCAAGCTGTCCTCTGTAGGAATCACAATCACAATCCAACATGAGCTAGGGAACTCCCTTAATCCCTCAATGCAAATTCCTGCAGAGTTTGATGAAATTTGAACACACTGAATTGCCAGCAAGGGGTGGCAGAACATATGAATTTAAAAAAGAAAGTGGGGAAACAGGGACAGATGTGTCATTCTGGGGGGAGTTACTCCTTCTCTTTCTGCCTGTGAGTGATGTGACCCCCCATGGAAGCACTGGCCAAACCCAGGAACATTTGCCAGGATTCCTTCAACCTGAAAGACGAGAGGAGCCTTCACCTACCCCCTCTACAAGGCTCCAGTCCCAGGCCCTAGGCTGCATTAGCAGCCTGGGTTCCCTGCCAAAGCACAAACACCCACACTGAGCCCACTTCCTCTCTGTCTGGTCACTTCCTTTGTCCCACAAATCTGTTTTGAGGACACAACACTTGGAACAGGTGGGTACAGCCTCTCAGCCCTGGTCTACACTACAAGTTTAGGTCAAATTTAGCAGTTTTAGATCGATTTAACCCTGCACCCATCCACACGACGAAGACATGTTTGTCAACTTAAAGGGCTCTTAAAATCGATTTCTGTGCTCCTCCCTGACGAGGGGATTAGCTCTGAAATCGACCCTGCTGGGCTGAATTTGGGCTAGTGTGGATGCAATTTGATGGTATTGGCCTTCGGGAACTATTGTGCTCCACTGTGACAGCTCTGGACAGCACTCTCAACTCAGATGCACTGGCCAGGTGGACAGGAAAATTCCTGGGAACCTTTGAATTTAATTTCCTGTTTGACCAGAGTGGCAAGCTGATCAGCACAGGTGAGCATACAGAGTCATCAGCACAGGTGACCATGGAGTCCCAGAATTGCAAAAGAGCTCCAGCATGGACCAAACGGGAGGTACCAGATCTGATCACTGTTTGGGGAGAGGAATCTGTGCTATCAGAACTCTGCTCCAAAAGACAAAATGCTCAAATATTTGAAAAAATCTCCAAGGGCATGAAGGACAGAGGCTATAACAGTGACCCACAGCAGTGCCATGTGAAACTTAAGGAGCTCAGGTAAGTCTACTAAAGAACCAGAGAAGCAAACAGATGCTCCAGGTCAGAGGCCCAGACATTCCACTTCTATGATGAGCTGCACGTAATTCTAGGGGGTGCCCCTATAAATACCCCACCCCTGTGATTGGACTCCATCAATGGATTCTCACGCCACAGGGATGGGGATTTTGGAGACAAGGAAGATGATAAGAAGGAGGTTGAAGATAGCACATAGCAAGCAAATGGAGAAACCGTTTTCATTGACAGCCAGGAACTCTTTATCAACCTGGAGCCAGTACCCTCCCAACCCACCCAAGGCGGACTCATGGACCTTGAAGGTAGGGAAGGGACCTCTGGTGAGTGCACTTTTGTAAATATAATACATGGTTTAAAAGCAAGCGTGTTTAATGACTAATTTGCCCTGAAGACCTGGAATGCATTTGGGGACAGAATAGTTACTGGAAAAGTCTGTAAACATGTATGGAGATAGAACAGAAATCCTCTGGGGAAATTTCAGTGAAGCTCTCCTGGATGTACTCCCAAAGCCTTTGCAAAAGGTTTCTAGGGAGGGCAGCCTTATTTTGTCCTCCATGGTAGGACATTTTACCATGCCAGGCCAGAAGCATGTAGTCTAGCATCACTGCATAACAAAGCATGGCAGCGTACGGTCCCAGTGTTTGCTGACATTCAAGCAACGTCTGTTCTTTATCTCTCTGTGTTATCCTCATGAGAGTGATGTCATTCATGGTCACCTGGTTGAAATAGGGGAATTTTGTTAAGGAGACATTGAGAGGTGCCTGTTCCTGCTGGGCTGTTTGCCTGTGGTTGAACAGAAATGTTCTTCGTTGTTAAGCACACGGTGGGGGGAGGGGTGAAGCAATAATCCCAGAAAATTGGGGAGGGGGGGGCGGGGGGATTACTTGGGTTTGTGCTGCATGTTAACCTGAAAACCACAGCTCCTCTTTTTAAATGGCCAGCCCAATATGTGCTTGGTATGGGAAATGAGGGCATTGCTGTTTGAAACCATTCCCACACGTTAAGAAGGTTAAAGAAGCCAAAAGACTGTGGCTTACTGTGTATGCCTGCAAGCCGAATTCTGTTGCCTGCCAGCACTGTGTCCGTGATCTCTCACACCAAATTGGCAGGCCCTAATATAAGAGCAAAATGCAACCTTGTAAAGAAAGCAACATGCTAGGTAATGTTAACAGCTTAGTTCCCCATTATAGATCTACCCACTGTTCTCTGAAATGTGTCTTTTTAAATACTACTCTCCCTTTTCTCCTCCCACAGCTGCAAATGTTTCAGTGTTCCTCCATCATCTCCATCCCAGAGGTTGGCACAGATAAGAAGGTGAAAAAAACACACTCGCAATGAAATGTTCTCTGAGCTCATGCACTCATCCCACACTGAAAGAGCCCAGCAGAATGCATGGAGACAGGCAATGTCAGAGTGCAGGAAAGCAGAAAATGAATACAAGGACAGGAGGGATGCACGAGAGGACATGTGGTGGGAACAAGAGGAGAGGTGGTGGGATCAAGATGATAGGTGGCATCAGTGTGATGAGAAGAGGCAGGAAGCAATGCTGAGGCTACTGGAGGATCAAACTGATATGCTCCAGTGTGTGGTTGAGATACAGGAAAGTAAGCAGGCTCACAGATCACTGTTGCAGCCCCTGTGTAACCAACCACCCTCCTCCCCAAGTTCCATAGCCTCCTTACCCAGACACCCAAGATCACGGTGGGGGGGCCTCTGAGCACCCAACCACTTCACCCCAGAGTACTGCGCAAGGAACAGAAATCTGTCATTCAATAAGGTTGAAGCGCAATGTGGCCTTGTCCTTTCCTCTTCCCCTCCTCCACCACCCCACCCAGTCCTTCTCTCCTCCCCAACTCCTCCTGGGCTATCCCCCCATTTGTGTGATGAATTAATAAAGAATGCATGAATTTGAAACAACAATGACTTTATTGCCTCTGCATGAGATGATCAAAGAGCGGAGGGGAGAGCGGTTTGCTTACAGGGAAGTAGAATGAATCAAGAGGGTGGGTTTTCATGAAGGAGAAACAAGCAGAACTTTCACACCGTAGCCTGGGCAGTCATGAAACTGGTTTTGAAAGCTTCCCTGATGCATAGCGCACCCTGCTGTGCTCTTCTAACTGCCCTAGTGTCTTGCTGCACATAATAAGTGGCCAAGCAATTTGCCTTAATCTCCCACCCTGCCATACACCTCTCCCCCTTGCTCTCACAGATATTGTGGACCACACAGCAAGCAGTAATAATGATGAAAATATTGGTTTTGCTGAGATCTAACCGAGTCAATAAACTGGGCCAGTGTGCTTTTAAATGTCCAAAGGCACATTCTACTGCTATTCTGCACTTGTTCAGCCTATAGTCAAACAGCTCCTGACTACTGTCCAGAGTGCCTGTGTATGGCTTCATGAGCCAAGGCATTAAGGGGTAGGCTGGGACCCCAAGGATAACTATAGGCATTTCAACATCCCTAACGGTTATTTTCTGGTCTGGAAAGTAAGCCCCTTGCTCCAGCTGTTTACAAAGACCGGAGTTCCTAAAGTTGCGAGCATCATGTACCTTTCCCGACCATCCCACCTTGATGTTAGTGAAACATCCCTTGTGATCCACCAGTGCCTGCAGCACCATTGAGAAGTACCCTTTTTGGTTTATGTACTGGCAGCCTTGGTGCTCTGGTCCCAAGACAGGGATATCCGTTTTGTCTATCGCCCCACAACAGTTAGGGAATCCCATTGCATTAAAGCCATCCACTATGACCTGCAAATTTTCCAGGGTCACTACTGTTGATATCAGCAGCTCTTTGATTGCGTTGGCTACTTGGATGATAGCAACCCCCACAGTAGATTTTCCCATTCCAAATTGATTCCTGACTGACCGGTAGCTGTCTGGCATTGCAAGCTTCCACAGGGCTATCACCACTCGTTTGTGAACCATGAGGGCTGTTATTATCTTGGTATTTTTGCACTTCAGGGCAGGGAAAAGAAGTCACAAAGTTCCACGAATGTGCCCTTAGGAATGCAAAAGTTTCACAGCCACTGAGAATCATCCCAGACTTGCAACGCTATGTCGTCCCACCAGTCTGTGCTTGTTTCCCGGGCCCAGAATCGGTGTTCCACGGCATTAACCTGCCCCATTAGCATGATGATGTCCAAATCGCCAAGGCCTGTGTTTTGAGAGAACTCTGCATCCATGTCCTCATCACTCTCGTCACCGCGCTGCTGTCGCCTCCTCGCCTGCTTTTGAAGTTTCTGGTGCTGCATATACTGCAGAATAATGTGAGTGGTGTTTACAGTGTTCATAACTGCCGTAATGATCTGAGCAGGCTCCATGCTTGCTGTGGTATGTCGTCTGCATGGGTAACCCAGGAAGAAAGGCGAGAAACGATTGTTTGCCATTGTTTTACGGAGGAAGGGCAGCCTGACGACATGTACCCCAAACCAGCCACAACAATGTTTTTGCCCCATCAGGCACTGGGAGCTCTACAAAGAATTCCAATGAGTGGTGGAGACTGCGGGAATTGTGGGATAGCTACCCAAAGTGCAACGCTCTGAAAGTTGACACCAGCCCCGGTACTGTGGACGCACTCTGCCGACTTAATGCTCTTAGTGGGGACACACACAATCGATTGTATAAAATCGATTTCTAAAAAATCAACTTCTATAAACTCGACCTAATTTCATAGTGTAGACATACCCTTATCCCCCTTCAGTCTCCTAGGATCACTATGCCGTATTAAAAAGACATTAGAAAGATGTGTATTTTTTTCGTTTCCAAAGTAAATTGTTGGATTTCTGTCTCTTTATATGACTCCTGGCCCTGCTGAATGCAGATGATTGGAAGCACCTTCTCTCCCCATTTGTATTTCCAATCTATCCTACAGATGAAGAGAACCAATTGAATGCAGGATTTTTGATAAAGGAAAGACAGACATTTCTGTGAAATAGCGATGTCTTCTGCATGCGTTCTGGTATTGATTTCCCTGAGGGTTTATCCAGAGAACATTCCAGCTATTCCCACTGGTCATTTCTCAGTTCAGCATCAATTTTAAACTATATTTGTAAGTTGTCATGGAAATAAACCTACCACTGTGTGAACATGATCAGTTTAACTGGGGTTTTAAGTAACAACTCAGTGACTTGTTACTTGTTGTAACCTTATTGGTTCAGTGGAAATCCAGATTCTTATTAACCCTCCTCTTGTCATTATTTTCTATAGAATTTATTTCTAGTCCTAGCAGAAATATTCATCCTCTGCATTTATTGCTAATCGGGAAATCTTTTCACAGTTTATTTAATTTCAGGTATGAATTACTCAGGGAGAATTGTTGCATTTATCTCCTTGGATTCAATAAAAGTTTCAAATCTGAATTCACTTCAGAAACAACCATATTGCTTATCTCTGAATGTCTCTACCTGGTTTCTCACTTTTACCACATGCCTGATGTGTAAACCCAGCCTGCTACCAAACAGCCAGCCATACCCAGAGGTGGCCTTCCCTTTTCTCTTGGTTTGTTTAATCTCAGCCTCTCCCTGTGGTGAGCCCTGGAAACTGCACAAATCATCTGGAAAGAAAACCATCCACTAAGGGGAAGACTTTCAGGAAGGATTTAATAGGAAAAAGGCACAAAATCAAGCAGAAGAAATAATAAGCATAAAAAAGCAGGAAACTTCCACCCCCTCCAGACAATGGGAAATTATACGAAGAAAGCTTATAAACCCCTTCCCACTCATTCTTGTATTTCCTGCAAATTCACACAAATTGTACAAAAACACCTGCTTTGTCTATCTACCAGGCAGAGACTTTCTCTGGGCATCATTCTGAGAGAAAGAGTTGAAGCATTTACATCGATATTGGGATATTTTGTCCAATCAAATTGTTATAATTGAACCCTTAGAGTCACCATGTCCCACATCATCATAACCTGTGTCTCCAGGAGGCAGGGACAGGGTTTCCTTCTCCATCCCAGAGACAACTTCACTCCTTAGTGACTGCCGACTCCAACCTGCAAATACCAAGGGAGACATATACAGTCAGTGGATCCATTCTATAGTTATGTGCGGCTGCAGAGCAAGGTATAGTGCACTTTACAGCAACGTTTCTCAAACTAATTTGATTGTGGCCCCTTTCCATGTATCCGTAGTAGCTGACACCTCCCCTCCCCATCAGACAAGTACGTGTACTAATTTTTTTAAAAAATCAACATGCAACTCTCACTAAATAGGAAAAGCAGTACGGCATTGAGTCAAAAAGATCCATTTAAGCATATAACTCTCCAGCCCCCCAGCTCAAAGGCAGCACTGCTGCCAGCAGCAGTGGAGAAGTAACAGCAGCAACACCAGACCATGACATCCTTACTTCTGCGCTGCTGCCGGTGGCAGTGCTGCTGTAAAAGTGTCACCCCCACTCTGAACTTTAGTGTACAGATGTGGGGACCTGCATGAGACAACCCCTAAGCTTATTTACCAGCTTAGGTTAAAACCTGGTACTCCTCTGCCACCATCAAATGATTTAAACAATAAACAGGGAAAGGACCATTTGGAGTTCCTCTTCCCCCAAAATATCTCCATCTCAAGTTCCTATAACCCTTCCCTGGGTAGACGGGAGAGACTTCTTCACCAATTCCTTGGTGAATACCGATCCAAAAACTCTTGGATCTGAAAACAAGGAAAAATTAATCAGGTTTTAAAAATAAAAGACTTTTAATTAAAGAAAATGGGTGAAAGGGATACCTCTGCGAGATTAGCATGCAAGGAAATCTCACAGACAACAGATTTAAAACACAGAGGATGTCCCTCTGGGCAAAACTTTAGTTACACAAATTTGATTCTCCCTCTTATGCAAAAAGAAGTCACAAAAAAAAATAAAATTATTCTAAGAGATTTCTTCTCTAATGCTCACTACTTTCAAGAAATGTTAACTGGCTGATTCCTAGATCTTTCCACGCTGGCACAAACTTAATGAACAGACAAAAGACTGATTTCCCTCCTCCCTCTTTTTTATATCTTATCTTTTTATTGGTCCTTTTGGTCAGGTGTCAGATAGGTTATGTGAGCTTCTTAACCCTTTAAAGGTAAAAGAAGAGTTAACCCTTAACTGTCTATTTATGACAGCTGCCTTCAAAACTGGGCACCAGGACAGAGCCACCGCTCTCTACTCTGGCTTCTCATGCTGCCCTAGAATATATTCCGTGCTGCCCAGCCTGAGAACCTCTGTTCTACAGTACAGATGGGAATTGTTCCCCCTTCAGTCTTGGGTCTATGACAAGTTCTAATCCATCATCTCTATACATAGTCTGGAGAGTAAAACCTTTGGTTTCCAGACCAGGTAAAGTTGTCAAGTGCCAGCTGCAGCTACTTGTCACTCCATGTACAAAACCCAAGCACTTACCAGCAAGGAGCGCTTAGTTAAGGACATTACAACTTTCACTCTGACCACCAATGAACATTAGCATGTTATTCTTATCAAGTATTAATCAATACAGATTTCATCACCACTGCACCTCCTCTGGGGTGGCTGATGGTTTCTCTGCTCATGATACAATGGGGAAGAGAGGAGAGATATTGGCCAACAACAATGGGCAAAGCCAATCGCAGATTTTACAGGATGTGTCATGGGCTCTTTAACACTAGTGCAGCAGTAACAGGACTTCAGTGTTTAGGATTCTGCCCAAAAGATACACGCACAGTGAGCTGGTGGGAATCAAGCACATCCAAGGTGTGGCAGCAACACAAGATTTGGAATCTAGAGGCAGAAGGATCCTAGGTATCTTGCTGGTTTGACCACGAAGTACCACCCAGCAGGGACCCTGCTGTTCCTCTCCCCATGGCAGGCACTGAAGCCTCTGCTTTGAGGGAATGGAGAGATAGGAGAAGGAGAGTTTTCCCACAAGCATTGGGTTGGCCAGGGCTGTTCCTTTGCTGCCTGCCCCACATTTCCAGCCCTTCCACTCTGCAGAGACAGTGTGAAGTGCAAACAGTTCTGCACTCACCTGTCTGTGAATCCCTGTCATTTGCCCCAGTCCCCTTCTCACTATTCTGCCCCAAATGAGGGTCACCTTCAGTGTCAGACACTTCTCTGGCATCATCATAACCATTCCCTAGGACATCTCCAGGCATGGCAGGAGCATCTGACATGAAGATGTGAAGTAATTAAGAGAATATTCACAGTGAAGATAGAAATAAACAACAAGCTGCAGATGCACCAGCCTCATTGGTCCCTGGGGATCTCTCAGCGACTTAACATCCACCCTCAGGGATGTAAAACAAGCCCTCCTCTGGAACCCTCAGATTGAGGGAATTTACAGATCAGATTGATTTGATACATTTCAGTAGCTGGTTGAGTTGATCCTAGAGCTCCCAGAGGACAAGGGGAAGGGGGAGTTCTAGAAAGAGGTGACTGGGAACTAGTGCAGAGGGATCGCTCCACGAGGCATTTGGTTACAATAATTACAAATGTAAATGACTTGGAATTGTCCAGAGTTTGTCTCCGGCTTCCTAAATTTGACATTATTTTTAAAATGTCTTTTCAATGCTTTCTCCTGATAAAGTTTACCCTATAAACTGCCATCAGTCTCCAATGCACTAACACCAGTGGGAGCTGAGCCAGTTAATAAGGGTGGGACATGGGCCCTCGGGTGTAAAATCTCTATGTCCCGCCCACCCCCATCACAGCATGTCTGACACAGATGTATATAAGCTGCCATAGTTGCATGGCAGGAAAGGCTGGCAGGGAACATTGCCACTATGTAAAGGTCTCTGCTTTGACGCATTATGTTTACAAATAGTGAGTAACCCTAGTGTTCATGGCATTGAGGGTCACAGAGCAGTGACCTGAGCCAAGTACTGCGTGGGCAGCTCATGAGCAAACTGCTCCTTCTGTCTCTGCAATGGGCCTCTCTCATGGCCTAAGACATCACATGTTTCCCTTCCCCTGGGCCTCCACGCAGCTCTTGTAATGCACCTGGTCAGCGCCCCCAGTGTTACACCAATAGACAATACCGGTGGGTGAACTTTGTGGTTTTCTTAACAAACCACTATTGTCCCTACTGGGAAATACAGTTAGTTTTTCATTAGGGTGACATCGCTTCCAGGAGGCAGATTCACTGCTCACCTCGGCCGCCTGGAGTCTGAGGGACGTCGTTCAAGGCAGGCTCCTCCATGTTATCGTAATCCGGCTGAGACCCCCTTGGGGAAGCTCCCACTGAAATAGCAAACAACACACTCATCCCCTGGCACCAGCAGCATCTCTTCAGTGCAGGTGGCCCTTATAACTAGAGCTGTGTATCATGGCACATGAGAGGGAAGTCGTAGGGGGCCCATGGTGAGAGGGCACAAGTCAGAGAACTACAGTAAAACAGGAGTTGCAGACATAACTAGGGGCCAATCCTGTCCCTGCAGAATCCAGCAGCAGCTCTTGTATGTGTTTCAGTGGGAGCAGGATCTGGGTTTGTGCTGAGATAACAGGTTGGGACATAGGCCTGGCCAGACCAGAGCCGACCTGTATGAATCCAGCTGATCTCTGCAGACAGGTTTGAATTTTCCTGTTACCCTGGGGAGGGGGAGCCTCCCCTCTACAGGAATTAAAGCTCCTGCTTTGAGATCACTGTTCTGATCCTTTGTGAGCTCCTGCTCTCCACTAGCCTCTCAGGTAGTCCAGGGCTCAGCTTAGCAGTGCTCCAGCTTCTCAGCAGAACTGGCTCATCTGCTCAGTGTCTCCTCCCCCAGCCACAGGCTAAACTCCCAAAGGGCCCAAATTCATGGACTTTGTTGAGAGCAGCTGGGATAGAAATGCCGACTCGTTTACAATTAGAGATGGGCCCAGGACAGGAAGTTCAGAGCCAGGGTTTTGCTTTAGCCTGTTATAGTGACAAGTGTTAGCCCCAGAAGTGAGATCCAGAGTTAGAGTCAGAATCAGCAAATCCCCTTCCCCTAAAATTCTGCTGGGTTCGGATCAGTGATTTGGGCTGAGCCCATCTGTGATTATAACATAGGACAATCTTGCCCCTCTCTTTCTCTCAGGGATGAGAGAGGAGCCCTGCTGGACACTGACACCTTCCACCCAAAGGGACTGACCCGTCTCCTCCAGCTCCTCACCTGGGGAGGTCACTGGCAGCCACTCCCACGGGTGTGGGTTCAGGAGATGGTCACATGTTCCCATCCTGAGATTCTGGCAGAAATTCTGTTCACTGGGATTACACCCAATTGTGTAAAATGGGAACCGTGCGAGGGCAAATAGCTGTGATTGCAGAAAGTGTCACAGAAATTCTGTTCTCTGCCCATATTTGGGTCTCTCGGACTGAGTCTGCCCCTCCCCCGTTACCTTGTTCTGATCCAGGATCATTTTCCCCCTCGCTGTCCCCGGTGTAATACTGCAGCTTCGCCACTGAGTCATCTGAATAGGAGACTGGAGAGATGAGAACCAGAAATTCATCACAATGAGAACAACAGGACTGTGGGACTGGGAACACATTTGAGGCATGGAACAGGATTTCTGGTCTCAATCTATTCCTTCTTCCAAAAAAGATGCTGGATCACAGTGACTCTTGAGTGGTGAGAAGCTGACACAGACTCCCCAAGAGACATCTCCATTTTATTGTGGTAAATGTGACTGAGGGGATGCTACAATCTGACCAGAAATATACTGGGGTGAGTGAAGGGCACGTCTCTGGCTGCTGGTCCAGGAAGTTCCACAATGGTCCTGGCCTCCTCAGCCACAGAGGGGATTCCTCCTTCTTAAGGGTAAATCCCGACCACTCACATGAATCATTCGATCAGGTCTTCATGGTGTTTCCAGATTAGGCCAAGACAGGCCCAGAGCAGAGTCTGTGATTCACTGTAAACATCTTGAAGGTGGTGCTGGGGAATGCCCTGAGCATGTTCCCAGAGCCCCATCACAGCACAGCCCTTGGGCAGGATGTTCCATCAGACATTGAGACAAAATGGCAGAAAGGATAAAAGGGCCGTGACTCAAAGTCAAGAGGCTCTCCTGGGCTGATCTCTCTACTCTGGGGCAGCAGGGAGCTGACCCAGCAAACCGGTGGCTGTGGTGGGAGAGGGGCACAAACCATCCCTGCTCCAAGGCTCGAGAGAATTTTCAAATGATAGTTTAGCCTGGCCCCAGAAAGTCGCTTTTCTGATCCCTCATTATTTACACTCCAAGGTTACAGAATGGGCAGATGGGACATTAACTATCCCTAGAATTGGGACATTCAGTGTATGATGGGAAGGGAGCCCATTTCCATCAGTCTACATGAGTAACTGCTGGGCCCACCACAGATCCAGCCCCTACAGTTAGAGCTTGGCAGATGTAAGCAGAGTCAGGATGAGCTCTACCCTGACATCTGGTGGTGAATTGTATGGAGTGTGGAAAGAATTTCAAGAATTTCAAAGAGTATGGAAAGAAATTTCAAGTATTTGCATTGGCACCCACCCCACCCTTAGCATAAGCCCACAGCAGCTGGGATGGTTATTTTAACAGCTCTGGGATTCCCAATTTCTTTGTTATTGTGGCAGGAGGAAAAAAAGTTTGTCACCCTGATTGTGTGAATGGGGAGCTGTGGGACTGCTTTGTGACAGAAATGACTCAACCTCAGTTGGGTGGTACTTGGTAAACATGGGACATGGGTTCCAAAACCCTGTGAATTGAGAGAGGTTGGGTGTTTGTCTGTCTTTCTACCTGTCCTGGAATGCTAATTGCACATTCTGTTCTTCCCAATGTTAAAGAGTAGAGCTAATTTTGATTCTGTTAGGTGTTCATCTAGAGACTGCTGAGCTGAATTCATCTTGGGTCAATGATGTACCAGCACCAGGTCTTCCCTATTAAGAGCTGAAAATACTGGAAAAGCTGAGCTGAGACTACTAAGTGCTATGTTAACTAGTGGGGAAGCCTGCAGACCTATTATTAAGTGGCTGGCAGAGCAGTTTGCAGTGTGTAGGAGCTGCCCATGGAACAGTGAACAGAGTGAAGTGGTTTGCAGGGGTGGCTGGAGGACAGCACAGCTGGTGTGGTGGAGCTGGTCGTGGTGAAGACTGCAGCAGAACTCCATGGAGAGGTGGAGCAGTTGGCCCTGGCCCATGTAAGGTTCCCCTTAACATCCTGTGTGGACTCCCCCGCCATTTCTACCCAGGCTGGGGAGGTAAAACTCTGCAGATAAACTCTTGAATTACGGGGTGGCACTGACCAGAGACTTTTGGGTTGTTGGACTTTGGGGTGATTGGACTTAAGACCCTAAGGGGAAAAGGACATTGACAAATGTACTTGGAGGTGAGTTTTTGTTTATGGTTTGTGTTATAATCCTGTTTATGGTGTTTCTCCAATAGGATGCAGTATTGTTTCCTTCCTTTATTAAAAGGGTTTTGCTACACTCATACTCCGTGCTTGAGAGAGGGGAAGTATTGCCTTTTAGAGGCGCCCAGGAGGGTGTGGTATGTAAATGTCCCAGGTCACAGGGTGGGGGCTCGAGCCAGTTATGCATTGTGTTATTGAAACGGAACCCCTGGATACTGAACCCGGCCCTTGTTGCTGCCAACTCAGAGGGGCAGAAGGGTTACACAAAAAATACATGGTTTCGTTCTCTGGCCATTGTATAAATAACTAACTAAATAAAAATGTTTGGACTGAGCCAAAAATGGCTTTTTTAAAATTTTTGGCAAACGCAAAAGTAAAAAAAAAAAAATTTCATGTTGATGAAACTTTTTGATGTTCTTTTGGACATTTCTTATTTTAAAAATATTTTATAGATAAAATTAAAGGAAATTTCTAATTGAAAATTAATATTAAATTTTAAAAAGTCTTTAGAAAATATTGAAATGAGATGAACTTTTCTGTGTGTTTTTGGAACAAGTGGGTGAAATTGACAAGAATTTGTGAAATGTTTCAATGTCTCTAAATCTGCATTTTTCCCCAAATCATTTTGTAATGAAGACTTGTGCCCAGCTCCAATGACAAGCTGATAGAGCTGAAGCTGCAGTGATTTAACGCTGGGTCAGGGCCTCAGATGGAAAGGGCATTAGATAGGAGTGAGATACGCAGACCTGAGCGACTGAACATCTCCTGCTTCTCTCTCATCAGGTTATAATCAATCTCCTCATACACAGCCTCAGAGAAGGGATCCAAGGGTCTTCTGGAGCCTGAAAACAAAGGGCAGGGTTTGCACAGGGTCATTGAAACCAGAGATGGGAAACACGATGGGATCATCCAGCCCCTCCCACTGGGCCCTGTGCAAGCCTGAACCCTACAGCCCATTCCCATTGCTCTGTCCAGGCTGGATTTAAATGACCGAGGTGACGGGGACGTCCCTCTCCACAACAGCCCTTTGATGATGGTTCCCAGAGCTAGTTCGCTTTCAGGAAGCTTGCTCACATTTATCTTAAATGTTCCCTTTTTAATCTCATCCCATTATTCCAGGCTATTCCTGTTTGGAGCAGTTAAAATAATTTTTCCCCTACACTGGTGTTTACACCCATCTGAAAATTGTAATATATTTTTTTCATAGACTTTAAGGCCAGACGGGACCATTAGAAGATCTAGTCTGACCTCCTGTATTGCACAGGCCACTACATTTCACCCAGATACCCCCATGATTGAACCCAAAGTTGCAGCAAGACTAAAGCATTTCAATCCTCCGGAGAATAAGCTCTTGTATGCCACAGGCAGAAAGCAGGAGAGAATAAGGTACCACCAATGACCTAGGCCCCTGCAATGGCAGGGAACTGCCTAAGTGAAAAATGCCTAGATGATCCTGGCAGGCGATCCATGTGCTATGGTTCAGAGAAAGATGAAAATCCCCAAATGTCTCTTTTTCCCAGTCTGATCTGGGGAAAATTCCTTCCTGACCCCAATCTGGCAGTTGGTTTGATGCTGAGCAGCTGAAAAAGACACACCAGCAAGACGCCTTAGAAAAAGGTTTCTCTGTACCACCTCAGAGGACTGGTCCAGTCCATCCAGTGTTACATCTCCATCTCTAGCTAATGTCTGATGCTCCACAGGAGGGCAAAAACCAAACAACAAATATAAGGGCTTCCCAGAATTCTTCCCTGACCCCTGCAGGTGACTGGCTGAAGCCCTGAAGCATGAGATCTGATTAGAGTCATTGTCTTACTACAAAGTAGTGAATGTTACGTGTATGTTGATGCCAATCTCGTTCTCTACCTTCTTTCCATAGAGCTGGTAGCTAATGTTTGTACAGTGTGTTATAGATATAAAATCCTTGATAAGTGCCACCTATGGTTATTATACAGTATAATGTTCCTTTCCCGCATTTCTCCTTCCTAAGATTGTACTTTCTATTGGGTAACTCTGATAACAACTATTTACCACAGCTCTATTTTTATATACTTTTTCCCCCTGACAATAATTACAATCTCTCTAGGTCCCTCTCCATGATGTCTCTCCTCAATGATATTCAGAACCCCTCCATGTGGCAGATTCTGCAACCCCACACAGTATGGAACCACTGCATTAAATCTGTGAATCGTTTATGTATTGTGTTCTGCTGCACGTGGGAGGGTTACCACAGCTCCTCCAGGAACTAAAAAACTGTCAGGGATGATTAACGTGAACCACCAAGATTATAAACAACTCCAGAAAGTTAACAGCCTTTGGGGTCATTTACACAGACTAGTATAAACTGGGCTCCCAGAGACCAAGAGACAAAGAAAGATTTCTGATATGAAAGGCTGAGTTTAAACATACTCAGAGTCTTCATTTTGATTCAGCAAAAGAACAGGACCTTCTGTCCATGGGGATCCCAAAACTGAATGGTTGGAGACAGGTTGGTCTGACAGGCTGCCCATGATGAAGACAGGTGATTTCTGGTACTTTCAGTAAGTGTGGAGGAAATTTTATTGTTTTCTCTGTGATGCTGCTAAGAGAGAACTGGGTGGTGACTTGTAACTGCTGGCAATACACTGCTCATAGCTCTTGAGGAGAACGCACAGCATGGCGGCTGGCCTGTAGGCAGACTGGTTTGCTGGGGGTATCACAGTGGAAGGCAGGGAGCTTTTCAGCCTTAAAACCTCCTGGTCAGAAGGAGGTGGAACAGATGGATCCTGCCCAGAGACAGGTGATGGCTGGAGGCTTCAGGCCTGACTGGGCACTCCTGGAGTGGATCACTGTGGGGATACATGTAAGCACGGGAATGGTCCCCCTATCGTGGGGAACTTTCCTGACTTCTGCACTACCCCGATGAAGTAGGCTAGGGGAAAGACCTGAGTCCTCGCTCCAATTTCCTTTACTCAGAGGCCTCCCTGCCCTTGAGGACTCTCATGTCTGCAGAGTCCTCGTAACCCCAACAAGGCTGGGCCCAGGATTCCTGAGGGGTTGACCGCCAACCTTGCTGTGGTCACCTAGGTCAGGGGTTAGGGTGTCCCCACTCCGAGGTGTTCTCTCTACACTGGATGCTTCCCAACCTACTGATCATTACATACGGTTTAAAGCAAATGCAATTTATTTAATCAGCAATTAATTTAAAAAGGAATAAGGAAAAATGAGAAAGTTAAAGGAAAACATCATCCTGCTCTGTGGCAGGGAACATCACAAACAGTGTCTCTGGAATGTCAGGACAGTTCCCAGTCTGTTCCTTGTAGCTCCCAGGCCTTCTTCTCAGGCCCTGGTTGTGCTCCAGGGATGCTGCAAGTCGGACACTTGCTCTGGTGGTGGCCACATGCTCTCAGACTCTAAGTGGCCAGACCCTTCTTCCCATTGTCGCCCTCGCCCTGTCGATCCCCCTTGCTCTCCCCAGCTGCTCACTGCACCCACCTCCGAACTGCTGGAGCCCCAGCTCTGCCACTATCTCAGCTCCAGCTCCACTCTACCTCAGATGGCTGCAGCTACTGCTCTTCCTCCAAATCCCTGGGATGCTTCACTGGCCCCTCTGGCTCTGGTTGCTACTGCTCTCCTCCCAGGGCAAGCCTGCTCTTTCTGGGCTGTGCCTCTGGCTCTGGGGCTGCAGCTCTACTCCCAGCACAGGGTCTGCTCTCTCTGGGCTGCTTTTCTGGCCCCTCTGGACAGGGCTGGCTCCAGCATTTTTGCCGCTCCAAGAAGCGGAAAAAATAAAGCCATGATCGGCTTCATTCTTCAGCGGCAATTCGGAGGCAGGTCTTCGCTCCGAGAGGGAGTGAGAGACTTCCACCGAAGAGCCGGACGTGCCACCCCTTTCTGTTGGCTGCTTCAGGCAGCTGCTTGCTGTGCTGGTGCCTGGAGTCGCCCTACCTCTGGATCTGGCACAGCTCTGCTCCTCAGCTCAGGTTGGGCTCTTGCCTTCTCCTTATCTCAGCCTCACTCTGTCTGACCCAGGCAGTTCCAGCTCACAGGGAGGACAGGGCCCACCCTGGCCTCCTGGCTTCCTGATTAGCCTGCCTGCCCTGTCAATCAGGCTGACCTGGAGCATTGGCCTCTCCCCATTCTTTTAGTAGCGGGAGCTAGCCAACTAAAACACTCCCACTTAATGTTAGTAAGGGGACTCCAACATACAGATGCAGCTTCTCTGAAACTGTGAGACTCCCTAGCTAGCATCATCTCCAGATTTTATGGCTGGGCTGTTCTACTGCCAGACAGTTAATGAAATATTAAATGACAGAGGAGTTAACAGGCACTCTTGGCCACCCCACGCAGCCCTGTATCACCCCTCACTCTGACATCCTGCAGTCCCCCTGCTATTACAGGGGCATTTCACACAGTGACACCAATCACGACCCACCTCTGTGCTGTGCCTTGGCACTTCGCACCTGCGCCCCCAGGATGATTAAGACCAGGCAGAGCAGGGCCCCCAGAATAATGCAGATGATCACGGGAACCATGACTCTCCCACTGTCAGTCTGAGGGCGGCGTGGGGGAGCTGGATGGAAATAAACATGCAATACGAGAGATTATCCTATGAGAGTTGTGTGGGGAGGGGAGGAACAGGGAGCTCTCCAGTCACTCATTGCACAGCCCAGGACAGCAGGGTAATGGACTGGGACAATCTATGTGCCATGGGGGCAGCTCACAGGCTACTGTTTAAATCATGGGCCCTGCTCTGTCAGCTGGAGCCAGCAGACAGGCATCCTCTGGATCAGCAGCACCTGCAGCTCCCATCCAGGTGTCATTCGCCCTCGGATTTCACAGGCCATGGAAAGGAGTTCCTTCCCTCAGGCTGCAGCTTGCAGCTCATCCCCTGTGACCCAGCACCAGGGAAATTTAACCCTTGATGGGAGGAAGAGGATGCTTTGACTGGGAGAATCTGTCCTCTCTGTCAGACCTGCAAAGGGAAGGGAAGGAGAGCTGGAGCCTGGACGATGGGAAGGTGACATGTTAATTCTTGGGGGGAACCTCACCACTGAGAGTCCCTGGTTGTCTCCAGCTGTCACCTCCAAAAGCTCCATCAGAGCAGCACAGGGATGCAAGGGCTATGTGGGCTGATGCCTGACGCAATCTGATCCCACAAAGGTCCCACCCCACAGCATCCATGATGCTCCTGCACACAGGAGATGGGAGGGCCTGGTCTGGGACCAAGGGAATGGGGGCTGGGCTGATCCATCCTCCTCCCTGAAAAGTACAGCATGTAGCAGAAACATCTCCTGTCACTCACCTGAAAAATTCACAGCAGCATCTTCCTTATGACCACAGTTGCTCTCACCCCAGGGTTTAGCAGGACAGGCCCAGAGAGATGACTCAGTCCCTCGGCAATTCAATTCCTCCACCCAGATGGAACCAGTCCCCTCGCTGAATGCAGCTTCCTCCAGGGCAGATACAGCAGATCCACAGCCCAGTAATTTACACACAACGTTAGCATCTGCTATGTCCCAGGAGTCATCACAAACTGTTCCCCAGGAGCCGCGGTACCAAACCTCCACTCTCCCCGAGCATCTGTCCTCTCCTCCCACGACACGTAACTTCTCCTGGTCTGGAAATGCAGAAACCTCATGTTACTGGGGCAACTGGGAAAGTCCTTAAGGACCAAGAGTGAGACAGTGAGAAGCAGAGATACCTGTGCAGCTTGGAGAGTTTGGGCACTTGGTAAACGGGGTCTGAGTTGGTTTTGCTTTTTTCCCTATGGAGAGAAAAAGCTGAGTTGAATGCACTGGGTTGTGTGTGTGACGTGGGAGTAGAATTTATCTGTAGTTTAAATCCATAATTTCAGGACTGTATGAACAGAAATGTGAACTCTCAGTCATTTAATACCTAACTAATTTGCTCCAGGCCAACATACACCCAGACTTGTGGGGGATTCCAGTCTTGACCAAAACTGCACACCTTGGGCCCATCTCTGATTGTTCATCCTAAAAGGATTAATAACCACAGAGCTGCCTAATGATAGTCTCTAGGGAGAGGCTTTTCTTCGCTCTCACACTACCTTAGCACATTCTATAATTTATTGATTAACTTCCATGTTTGTTGTAAATCAGACAAATGCTTACACTTATAAAACATCATGAAAATACGTTTGTATCTTGTGTTGAGAATTTACATCTGCCTACACTGAGATGTGAACAACAAAAAATTCTATCCTAACCGTTCAATTAATTAAACATATCACGTATATGTGTGTTTGCACGCGTGCATGCAGGTAGTTTCAGAATTACCAGTGCAAGAAATATGGGTCTCTTCTGCTCGTTTATCACATGACTTTGCATCCCAGGGCTCTGATGGGCACTGCCAGAGGCAGCTGTGCTTCTCACTGCATGTTACGTGGTCCAGCCACGTGGGACCAGAACCTGCTCCATATTCAAAGTCTCTTGCAATCTGCCCTCCATCCCCACAGTTCAGCTGTTTGCAGACAATTGTTGGGGTGTCTCCAGACATCTGATTGGAGCAAACACTGCCCCATGTGCCGTTGTAGAAAACCTCCAGCCGCCCAGCACAGTCACTGTCACTCACCAGCCTCATATCTGTGAATTCTAGAATGAAATGCACAAAAAGGGGATTTAAATAATCTGATTCTGAAATGAACAAGGGTGTGAAGAGTGAAATCCCAGCGATTGCTAAAGATCCTGTGCATCATTCCGCTAAAGGAACTGCTAGAGAACCACTCCAAGAATGAGAGACTCTTTTATACATCACAGGCCCCCTAGAAATACAGTGGGCATCTCTGGAAGGCCACCATTTACCAGCAGCTACATACAGATTGGAACAGATAAAGGCCGGAAAGGATTGTGACACTGGCATTAGCTGAGAACTGACAATCTCGTAGCTGAAGACCAGGCCAGGTCACCTGTATGTTAGTTTTGCTCAAAACAAGTATTAGTCTTGTAAGAATGTATTTAGTGTTTAGACTCTATGAAATGGTTGTTATTTGCTGCAGGCATTAATCTCACTTGTAATGTCTGTGGTCCACCCTACAAGAAAATATGTAAGTTTTGCCTTATAAGTTTGAAAATGTTTGCTCTCAACTTGTGAGGGGCGGGGGGGGCGGCGAGCACTTGGCTGCCGAGCCCTGAGCCGAGGAGCTGGGCCCTTCGCTCCTCCAGCCGCATCTGCCAACCCCGCATGGCTCCTCTGGCCGTATTTGTGGTAGCGCCGGCTGGCAGGTGCCACTTCCATGCCTGCTGCCCTGAGGGGAAGCGACTGCTTCCACTGAACCCCGCTAGCTATGCCACTGCATACAACACTCCCTTGGGTTCAAACCCTTTTGCCTCAGGGGATTTGCCTTTCAGGACTGAGCTGGCTGATTCTTACCTGAACAGGTCACTCCAGCATCCTGTCCATGATAACAGTTTTGCACGTTCCATCCCCTGTTCCTGCAGTGCCAGAGAGCAGACTCGGTACCATTACAGGTAACTCTAGCAAGACAAATTGGTCCAGATCCTGCTCGAAAATGAGTATTGTGATGGGCACTGACAGCAACTCCACATCTCAACTGCTTACAGACAACCTCAGCTTCTGCCATGTCCCAGACATAACTACACACCATCCCCCACTGATCCTGGTGTTTAACCTCCACTCTCCCAGCACAGGGGCTGCCTCCATTCACCAGCCTCAGCTCATCAGCACCTGCAAAGAGAGAAACAGAGCAGGGTCAGAGCGAGCAGGGATCTCCCTCCCCAGCTTTCTCACAGCAGAGTCCAAGCCCAGCAGCAGGGGATCCACGCCCAGAGCCAGGAGAATGAGACATGCCCATAGCTGCCTCATGGCAACACCTTCTCATGTCTCAGGGTCTCACACTCAGGGCTGTCAGTGCTGCAGCTCTCGCCATTTTATCCCCACTCTGGTGATTTGGGGTGTTTTTACCTGTCCCAGGGGAACACGATGAAAGGCACCAACACACGGATTTTCCCTTATTCCAAATGGTGCCAACTCCTGTCACTGGGGCTGAAGCCAGCGAGATGGCAGGGAGAGGGTCTGCAGTGGGATAACAGAGGGGCAGGAGAGATGGTCAGAAGAGAGGGGAGGGGACAGGGATCTGAAATTGGGGCAGGAGGGAGGAGTGGAGATGGAGCACAGGGTGGTCTGGAGGGAGTGCAGGGAGCATGGGGCTGGAGGGGGTTATTGAGCCGTGGCCAGAAGGGAGGGGAGGAGAAGGGAGTCTCCATGGAGAAGTGGAGAGAGGAAGGGGTCTGGAGTGGGGGACAGAAGTGAGAAGTGAGGAGGGGGTGAGGAATCGGGCAGGAGTGAGAGAGGGAAAGGGAGAGAGAGCAGAGAGGGGGTAGAAGGAGGCATGAGGAGAAGCAGTGGAGGAGGAGGGAGAGCGGGGAAAGGTGATCATGTGTAGGGTCAAGAGGGAGGGGGTCAAAAGCAGGGCGGCAAGAGGGTGAGGAGGAGTGTGGAGCAGAGGATGGGAGGGAGGGAGGTATCCTGGAGCAGGAGGAGATGAGGGAGGATTGGGAAGGATGGAGGAATCGGGATGGAGTGTGTGGGGGGGTCTGGTACTGATGGACAGGAGGTAGGGGAGGGGTTCTGGAGCAAGGAGACATAAGGAAGTATTGAGGAGGAGGAGAGGGGCTGGAGTGGGAGGGGGCAAGAGGGAAGGAGAGATGGGCAGGAAGGTGAAGGGGATTCTAGAACAGGAGCAGAGCTTCCCAGTCTCATGCAGAGAAGTTTCAGGGGTGGTGTGGGGTGGAGAAAACCAGGGAAGTGTTGCTGTTTGAAAAAGGCTAAACCAATCCTGTCATGTTACGGTGACATAATTTCTGTGAATGGTTAATGTCAGGTCAGAGTGAAAGTCTCCAGTATCTCTGTCTGTAACTCACCCCTGAACAATAACAGAAGTTATGAGCACGAGTGGGAACCATGCGGCATTAATTAGCTCAGTGCCTGTCAAGCTATTTCCCAGTCACCCCTTCGTCTGTCAGAGGAACTGAACCTGGAGGGGAGAGCGAAGGCAGTGCTGGGCAATGGACAGCAGTTCCTGTCTCAGGGGTGAAGGGAGGGTAAGCGCAGTCTCCAGCTGAGCCACTAGGGGGAGGTGTGCAGTTTGAGTGCATTAAACAGTGACTTTTCATCCTGCGATTCTCACCCCAAGCCTGGCAGAGTAGAGGGGACTTCTACAGTCCATAGACAGACTGAATAACATGAGTGGATGTTTTTAATAACCTCGTAATTTTTGTTCTGTGGGGGGAATTTGGCATTACAGCCTTGTGCTTCCTACCAGAGCTTCATCTCCCCACTTACCCCACACATTTCCCTCTTCCAGTGGTCTCTTCCCACCCTCCTCCCCTGCGCTTGTCATTCTCCTCTTCTCCCTTGCCTCTCTGCCCTGCATGTACAGGCTGTTCCTTCCCCAGATGAGCAACAAACTCTGCCCCCACTCCTGCCATTGATTATTCTCCCAGTAGCTCTGAGTTCCACCCCCTGCCCCCAGTTGCCTCTAGAGTTTTTGTATCTCTGGGGGTTGTGGAGAGGCAAAGCTGCTGCTGGGAGACAGGCAGTTCACACGGAATGTGAAGAGGGGCCACTGCCTGCCACACAGTCCTGGGATATTGCCTGGGACCTGGCCCCCAGGACTGGGTGTGAAGACCCAGGACTGTCCCTGTGACTGGGAGCAAGTACGGGCATCGTTACAATGCCCATGAGTTACAGCTACATGCAGAGTTCCAGTGTGACCCCTGGAACAGGCTGGTTGCAGCAGTGGATGGCTAAGCTGGGGACAGCATGTTTATGGAGCCTCCATGGAGCTCAGAGAACAGTGCAGTTCATACCAGTACGTGCCCAGACCATCCTGTTCCTTTAATGCCAAGCAAATACAAAAAACCACTTTACTGCAATCCACAGGGACATTCATTCAGATACAGCTCACTTCAGTGCAGTCCGACAGCCAACCCATGGGGCCTGGTCTGCACTAAGAAAAAAGGGGCTTTTTTTCAGTGAGCTTAACTCAGTGATGGTAACTCGTGGCAGCACCCAAGGCTGGAACACTGCTCTAGCAAAGTGCACACACAGTTCTGTTTCCCTGCACACACAGGAGCAGCGCCAGGGTTTTTGGCGCCCTAGGCAGGGGTCCTCACGCGCTCCCAGTTGGCGGCGGCAATTCTGCAGCGGGGGGAGGTCCTTCCACGCTCCTGGTCTTTGGGGCACTTCAGCGGTGGGTTCCGGAGCGAGTGAAGGACCCGCCGCAGAGCTGCCGCCGAAGACCCGGAGCGCAGAAGGACCGTCCACTGCTGAATTACCACTGAGAGCCTCAAAATGCCGCCCTTCCAAATCCTGATGCCCTAGGTGACTATCTAGGTTGCTTAAATGGAAACGCTGGCCCTGTGCACACAGTAGAAACTAACAACAGCCGGCAGTTTCCTTGTTCAGAAATCCCCCAGCCTGCCCCTCCAGCGAGCTCCAATTGGCTTTTGTTTCTTTTCTGCTTCCAAGATCCTGGTCACAACTCCTTCTATTGGCTTCTCCCTCCAACAGACACAGTCTGACGCCAGTATCCTGGCCCCTGCATTGGCAACAGAGGAAACCCCAGGCTTAGATCTGGCCTGCCCATGTGCCCAGTGCCTTTGGCAGTAGCCCCCACTGTCTGCAGCTGTTTTTATTACATAAAAGATCTTGATTGCTCCGTCTCTTGAGCCTAAAAGAGAGTTCTCGCCCTGCCAGTGGCTTTCATGAGGTCTGTGATTGTCTTAGGATCGAAGACTCCCCCATGGCAGCCATCAGCACCTTTCAGGATAACAATCACATTTACATACTGCACCTATCACATCCTGGCTCCACTTCTATGGCCCAGCTTGGAATAATGACCCCACCCAGCACTCTGAACATTGGGGAAGTTCAGATCTCGGTCTGGGAGTGAAACCTGTGGCTTTAGTCCATCCTTGATATTTTCTTATTTGTTTGCCTGGGCCTCTCATCATTTTACAAATTTGTTTTCCCGCACAATGTAAAGAGGTCAATAACTGTGAAACACAACCTTCTAGCAAAGGCTGACCTGGCCACTTTTCAGAGCTCAAGGAGGAGGATTGGGGCACTGAGGGAAAGGGAAAAGTAGCTACATGGGGTGATATCCCCTATATTGTAAACTCCCCAGCGTCACTGTGTCTGTGTCATTTGAAGCAAACTCAAATTTCCAATAGAAATAAGAAAAGTATCAAAGAGATGATGCACATTTCCGACAAAAATACATTGAGCTGAATATGTGCTTGGCATCACTATATGACGCCATCCCACAAATAACTGGAGAGTATTTTATGCTCCCCCACGTCACTGTGTCTGCATCATGTGAAGCAGTCAAATTTCCCATGGAAAATAAGAAACATTCAGGGGATATAAAGATTTGCTCATAAATCCAACAAAAATACACAGAGCTGAACATGTGCTTGGCATCACTATGTGACACCATCCCAAAATCCTGCAGTAATTTATCCTTCATGTGGTAATAATTGTCTGTCCCTTGCAATGTCAGTCTGATCACCAGAAGTCACCACAGAATTCTCCCCTTTTTGGTCATGTACAGCTGTGTCATGGGCTCTAACTCCAGCACATTATATTTGAACTTCTTGGGAATTTGCAATATAAACTCCAAGTAACCAGATAGTCACAACCTCCTAGCCGTGGACCGATGATAAAAAGCTGACTGTAAAAGTTACCACCATAGTTCCAGTTAACCCAGCTCCCCTGGTGAAAAACAGAGGAGACTTACCTGTGATGTCCTGAATTGTGAGGAGAAGCAGCCACAGTACCGGAGTGGAGAGACGTCCCTTCATTGCCAGACTGACTTGCTGTCCCTTTCTCACACTGCACTGGCTGCACCTAAGCAACTGCCAGGGCTCCTCTGTGTCTGACAAGTGATAACAAAGCAGTTGAAGGGAAATATATAGATTCAGAGGCTGGCATCAGCTGCAGGAAGGAACCAATAGCAAACCCACCTGCCTTTTTATTTATTATCAGTGGTTTTATCTGTGACTTTATGCAGCTAAAACATCCAATAAAACTCAAAAGCAACAAACATCACCATATATGAGTGATGAGCCCCCTCCTGACGTCAGGTTTACCACAGCCTCAGATCATCGGGTAACCCCCAATCTCTGGAGCCGGAAGGAAAAGTTCTGTACAAACTATCCGTGCTGTTTCTTGACCCGACAGATTCTATATCTTATTAATCATGAATTGGGAGACATTAGAGGCTGGTTAATTTATAAACTAGGAAAGAAATCCCCTGTGCTAAAGGTGATCATTACAAGACCAGTTCCCAGTATAGGACATGCCCAATCGTAGACAAGGACAAGTCACTAGAACCAGGTTGTGTCACTCAGATCTGCTTTATACTACAATTACTCAGCAGTATCTGAAATATTGACAGTACTTCTACTAATAGACCTTAGGGCAGAGGTGAAAGTGGGCCGGTACCATGTACTGGTAAATAATGGATATCGGTACCAGCCCATATGCAGCCAACATTACCACCCTAACCCCCCGTCCCCCAGGCTGCTGACGTGGGGAGCAAAAGAGGCAGGTGCCCCAAGGCCAGTGATTTAATATTAAATCGTCACTGCAGCCCTGGGTGGCACAGGTCAGGCAGTGCAGATAGACTGGTTGGGGGAGGCTGACCCCAGCCCCGCCCCTTCTTCCCAATGCCCTGCCCCTTCCACAGGCCCAGAGCTGAGCCCCTGTACTGGTAAGTGCTTAATGTTACTTTCACCCTGGCCTTGGGGTTTCCTTCCTACACCACGATTCTTAGTGGTAGAGGCAGAGCTTAGGGCTTCCTCAGTAGGACATGACCCACTGGTGCAGTAGCAGGATGTCCTGCACACACCATGCCCATCAGTGCTGTCAGCAGGAGGAGGGCTCCTTGTAAACAAGTTTACTTGATTCATGCGACACAGACAATTCAAGGAACTGGCACAAGGCATGTGGTATATAGCACATGTTTGACTGGCACCACACCTACCTCCTGCTCTTCCTCAAGAGAACTGTTACAAATACTTGGATTAAGTCTTTAACTCTTCATCTTTGCATTTTCTCCCATGCTGCCCTTTCTGCCTAGAGAAAACTCCCTGAGAAAATCGTTGCAACTAACACTTGATCCTCCTTTGAATTTCTCCTTGAGATTCTGCTCTGTTGTGATTCTAGAAAAACACTTGACAGTGAGTGACTAGCTTGGCAAGGTAGGAGGTGTGGCTTTGCCTCTTCCCCTTCCTTCCCTCTCCTTATTTTTACCAAACTCCCTACCCCAATCCTGCCATTCTCCCTTACTCTCCCCTCCCACTACTTAAACAAACAGTAATGACAAAACAGGAAATTGCACCAAAATAGTGCAAGGGTTCTACTGTCAATCAAACGTTAGCCCCCGTTGCTTGGCCCCTGCCCACGTGTCAAGTGAAGTCCCACCCCTAGGGATATTACTTCCAGAGTCAAGCCGGACACATGACCAGAAGCAAGGTATGCCATGTAACCCCTCAAAGAACTCTTCCCACCAACCTCTATCAATCCATATGGGCTTCACCCCCTTAGGACCACCCTGAGAGGCGGTTTGACCAATAGGGAGGAGTTCCAGGGTGGGGTGACCCCTCCGGATGTGGGTCGTGTGACCCCACTTAGAACTCCTCCCACCACCCTCTACAAATCAGGAGAGGTTTCAGCTGCTGGGGACCACTCCCAAGAGGATATTTGACCAATTGGGGGAGTTCTGGGGTGGGGTGACCTATCTGGAAGCGGTTCGTGTGACCCTTCTAAGAACTCTCCCCAATGCCCTCTACCAAGTGGGATGGGTTTTGGCCACAGAGGACTGCCCCGAGAAGAGATTTGACCAAAATAATGCAGCTTCCCGGTGGGATGAACCTCTCAAAGAGGGTCATGTGACCCCTCTAAGAACTCCTCCCACCACCCTCTGCGAATTAGAGCACAGCACCACTACCCCATAAGTCCCAGCTCCATGCAGAAGAGGCCATCTCTTACCAAGAATGCATGTTTTAGAACTCATGGAAATGCTGAGAGGAAACATAGGCTCCTTCCCCACCCCTGTGAAAACTTCAGACTTTGTTTCAGCCCCGAGGCCTTCCACCATCCTCTGAGAAAGCATTACATCAGTGACAGTTCTGAGGAGCTCTTAATGGATACATCGGAACCTGACCCTGAAACCCAGTTGTTCATGAGACACCCCAGTGAGTGTGCTGGCCTCTTGTCATCCACCCCTGTGGAGCAGGAAGGAGATGCAGTGCAGGGGAGTCACTGGCAGACAAAATGAACAGAAAAGAGGTCACTCAGGTAAATGAACAATTTAGAAGTTAACATTAGATGTGTGTATGTGTGTGTGTGTAACGGGATTAGGAAACCCGGTTGTGTAAATCTAAAAACAAGCAATGGGAACTTACACTTGTTTCTTTTCTGAAAATCTCTCAACAGCTTGATGATGCCTTTCTAGAGCACCCGGAGGCACTGGACATTGTTGTATCAAATAGCGAAGACGAACCGGGCCCGCCTTGTTTTTGCTCAATGCTGATACAAATTGTTGAAGAGGACTCCAAGGATGATGAGATAAGGAGTTTAGGATGAGGTTTGGCATAGAACTAACAGAGCCAGTGCTGCATAGTGAGCATAAAAAAGTCATGCAGACGATTGTACGCGTTGCTGTTTATTCTGTTCTTAAACACTGTCCTAGGGAAAAGCTTTCTGAAGATTTTGAGGGCTGTGTCATAGATGCACCAGGCCAGTGTGCACCATGACTCTGTGACCTGGACTTCAATGGAGCATCTGGGTTTGCTTTCAAGGAGCTGTATTTCTTTTAAATTAAAAAAATTAGTTTGTGAGAACCTCGCTCTTCTGTCTTTGTTTAAAAGAGACCCGTTCACAGCAAAAAGCAGAAATGTATCTTATAGAATCTTTAGTGGGGGGGAACCCTAAATAGATGTTTACAATTTTTAAAAAAAAACATGGATGGTCCAAACATGCATTTGAGTTCAACAGAGCTGACCCACCGTGTTGAACTGAATGGTTTTAACCACGCCCCCACTGAACAGCCAGGGTTACTGCAATTACCCATCCTTGTTGCCATCAGGGTTAATCGTATTCGTGATTGCTAATTAAATTTGACAGGTGTACACCTACAGTAAGAGAGGTGGGTGGGTGAGGATAGTGAGCTCTGATTAACATGAAATGAAATAAAACCTCAGGAGCTGACAGACGCTATTGGACTGTTTAAATATAACCCAGGAGTTGGTTGAACGCTATGGGTCACTCATTCTAGCAACTCAAAGTCATTAAAATAATATAATTACAAAAATAAACAAGAGTCTAACCCAAAACTGAAATGTTCCAAGGGTTCACAAACCTCCACCGTACTTTAGAACAAGTATTTGCTCTAAAGACAATCAAAAATTTAAAAGCTTTGTGTATTTGTAGGGTGCTTACTATGGTTGTGATACACTCATTTTATTTCAAAACCAATCCACAAACTTTAAGCATGAAAAAAACATGTTTAAAAAAACAAACAAACGTGCCTCAAGACATTCATTGATATCTCCAAGAAACATTCACTTGGGAATGGGGGTACAGTAACATTAAGGATTGTTGTGTATGGAGATTTACTATTTTTGCATTGAAACATAAAAATGTATTTTAAGTACAAGAAAAAAAAATAGCCAAAAGCAGCCCAGTTGTGCAGACAACTTAATTCTCCCATCCCTGATCACAAAAGGCAACATTAGGGGAGGAGTGCCTAAAGTCCTTACGTATCTGTTAATTCAGACTTGTGGTGATAGAATCAATTGGCTAACTACAGACTTCTGTCGTCTGTTTGAAACTGAGGATATGTCTACACTTCCAAAGTTACAGTGCCTTTTTAAGTCAGCTTGAAACAAAGAGTTAGGATGGTATAAAAGCCTCAGTTTTTTGGACACAAACCCCTTTCAAGAGAAACTATCTTGAATTGAATTGCTGCTGGACTGCAAGAGGAGATAGGCTCCCTGTTTTTAACTCTCAAAATACATATTATATAATGTCACTCTTTGGCCATGCTGTCTTTACTAAATATTGGTACCTCTCTTCCTTGCAGTGTGATCTATTTAGCATGAAACCAGTAACTTTAAGCTGCATTTCACCACCAGGCCGAGGAAAAACCAAAACCCTTTTTTAACTATAGTTCTACTTAATACTATTGAAATAAAAAAAAAAAGTCAGATATTACACAGATTGTATAGGGGTTTGATGCATTTAGGGAATAATACTAATTTTTATTTGCTTCTTCTTTAACCTAAAGGCCCAAACACACATGGGGAGAAACAGAACAGCCATGTGCTAGCAACACTATAGCCTGTGGGAGAAGGTAACTTTCTGCAATATGGCTTTTAAATGCATGTGGGTTTATTGAAAAATATTTTATTGCAAACTGTTGGTTTTAAACGGCTGGGGGTTTATGGCTGCAAACTGGTGGTATGCTGTGTTTCAAACTAACAGAGTGTTTTTCTGTGCAAAATGGTTTTTAAAAGTTGCTTTTTAAAAGCAGTTTGGTTTTTATTCTGCAAGAAAAATGAGATTTTTTTTTAAAAGGGGTTGTTTGTCCTCTTAAAAGAGTTCGCTTTAATGTTTAAATTGTTAGTGATTCAGGGGCCTAAACTAGAGATAAATGTTGGTGTTTTAAAAAAGTATTTTGTTTCAAATTGTTGGTTTGGTGTTTTAAACTGCTAGGGTTTGTGTGTGTGTGTGTGTGTGTCTGAGTTTGTGCAAAACATAGGTGTTTTTTTTAAAAAAAAGGGTATATGGCTGCAAAGTATTGGTTTGGTGTGTTTCAAACTATCAGGGGTTTCTGTGCAAAATTGTGTTTTAAAATGGATTTTAAAAGCGGTTTGGTTTTTATTCTGCAAAATGAGATGTGATTTTAATAATGTTTGTGGGTTGTTTATTTGTTTGGTTTTTTTATATGTGGTAGAAATAAATTCAAAACCTGTGTTTGTTGTACAGCCGGAAATGGATTATTTTGTTTTAAAGCTATGACTTTTTAAATAGAAAAATACCCTAATGAGTATTTTATTTTATAAGTTTACAAGACAGTTTCATGTGTTTTATGATAATCATCTTGTCTGCTCCACAGTGCAATCAAAAAATCAGAAATCCTTAGACCAGAGGGCAAAGAAGTTCAAAAGAGAAAGGAAAGAGGCAGCTGAAAAGGAAAATTCACCAGCATCAGTGACTGAACGATGGATGAAGCCCAGTAAATATATTTTGCTTATTGGTTTGGTTGTTTTATTTTAAGTAAATACATAGGTGTGGGTGAGAAGGATGGTAAAATTAAGTTTTATAAAACATTTTTTCCCCCCTAATCAGGTATGTGCAGCTGTCCTGACAATGCTGTAGTCAGAGCTACAGGGACTCCTCCACCAGAGCCACCAAAGAACCAGGAATCTGCTTTGAGACCTTTAACATCAACACAAACAGCACAAGAGTGCAGATGAAGCATCAGGGCAATTCAAACCTCATATATCTCAAGCCCAAGGACAAAACAAAAGTCTCTGGTAAAAACTAACCATGCAAACACTACTCCAGTTTCACAGCAGCCACCACCGCACCAAGCCCTGAGAAAGCTGTGAGCGAAAACGCCCACATTCACAAACCTGGAACACGTGATCTAGGGGTTGTGAATGAAAAACCTAGGACTGAGAAACCATTCTCCCAACACCATAAGCTTGTCACAGCTCCCCCATATTCTAATATTTGGGAAAAGTAGGATGCTTCATTCAGAAAACTGATAGACTCTGTATCCTCATGGCTTCTAAAAGAAAGGTATTTTAAAAAGATTTGGGGAAAATATGATGCTTCGGTCAGAATGCTGGTGGATGCTGTATCCTTAGGGGTTCTAAAAGAAAGGAGGGCTGGAAACTACATCAAAAATGCATAAGCTCTTGCAGGTGACTTTTTGAAAACTACTTCAATTTTTCCAAAGGGTGGTTCTGAGCAGGCATGACTATTCGTGGAAAGGGACCTGGGTAAAAGGGGCACCCTCAAGGGTACACATCAGCTAAGGTGTAAACAAAAGAGGGGACAGTGCTTGGGGATTAAACGGATGGCTGTCAAAACGTTTCAGGCCAGGGTTGCTGCAAAAAATTTAAAAAGTAAGCTAAAGAGATAATGAGGAAAAAAAACAAAAAGAGATGCTCCCTACTAGAGGCTCTCAAACTGGTTCATCTGAAAATGGGTAGGTGGAATCTAACCTGCGGGGTGGTGGTGACTCTCATGCAGAGTCTGATTTTGGAAAATTCCCCAGAATGCTGTCTAGTTGGGTCTCCATCTACTCCTGATGACTCTCATGGAGGCCCCTCAGAGTCTGACTCTCAAATAGCATCTGACATAGAAGATGCCGCTGATGGTCCCAAAGAGGAACTCCCAAGTAACCCTGAAAATTCAGAGGTGTACATGGAGAGAGTGAGAAGCTGGCAACATGAATTACTTAGATTTGGGGTATCGGTATATTGTAAGAATTTTGTTTTGTCAATCTTGAGCAAATAAATTCAGCTCAGCAGGTTGTTGAAGCTATACACAAGGGGATTCATTTAGTTCTTGATGACATTAATGGTAGGGTAGTCCCTGATGATTTAGTTCAGTTACATTCAGAGAACCGTAATTTAACTAACCCTTTGTTTTCAGTCAGAAGAACTAGGGATGAGCTGTCTGCTGAGGATTTCTTAAATCAGACCTCAAAGCTGCTACAGAGCAATAGAGAGTTGCATGTTGATGGGACGTTGTGCCTCATTGTGACAGTTGTAAAAACAGGGGTGGGGGTGGTAGCTGACTTTTAAATTCTATCCTCAGTAATCAAATCGTCCATAAAAAGAGACAATGTTTAGTAGACCTGACTTGCACCAGTTCCAATCTGTGTTTTGCAGGCGGGCTCTTGGCCATCATGTCTGACCGTAAACCTACAGACCCAGAATTGTTAGTGGGGGCGAGAAAGTTGCATGAGAAACTAGGGTGATCAGATTAAAAAAAACGGTTCTGCTCAGTGACGTAGCAACATTTGAACAGAATTTAGGAGTCAACATACAGGTGGTGATTTATGTGGCAAAAAGTGGATGAGGCTTTTTAAAAATGGGGGTCCTGGTGTACTCCAAGACTTTTTACATCCAGTTGCAAGATAAGCATTGCTATGGGGTTCTGGATGTGAAAAATTTGGTCAGGTGCGAATAATTATTGTGAGTTTTGCCACACGGTGTAAAGCCACATCCACTTTTACAGGTATTGTTGCTGCCTCTGCTTGAATGTAACATGCTTGGACAGCATGGGCGTGCAGCTGAGGTGTCCTAGCTGTAGACTGTACTGTTGGTCCAAAGAGTGTTTAGACAGACACATCAACTGTGCATCGAAAACACAAGTCGAATGCCTGTCTAGAACTTTGTGTGATAACTGTCAGTCTTATGTGGACAAGCAGCACAGGTGTAAAGAGAGGCATTGTAAGCAGTGTCAGGGTTTGATCACTGGTGATATAGACAGCCACCTGTGTTTTACAGACAGCATTAGAAAGCCTAAATAATCAGAAAAATATATTTTTAATGATTTTGAATGCATGAAGGAGATGGAGTTGCACGTGCCCAATTACATTTTTGCTATGTCCCTAAAGCCAGCAAAATCCTGGGAATTTAAGGGCTGTGAGTATTTTTCTATCTTTGTTAAGACCTTTATTGGCAAAGAGTTCCAGAACTACACGTTCCTAGCGCCCAATTCCAAAGGTTACAATGTCTACTTTGTCATTAGACAGTTACAAAAGGAAAAAATGTGCATAGAACTCATCACTCAGGGTAGTAAACTAATATGTGTGGAAGTTAAGGCCCTGGGCATTGGTTTTATAGACTTTTTAAACTTCTTGCCGATGAAGCTCAGTAAGCTCCTGTGAGCAATGGGATTTGAAAGGTGCAAAGGGGATTTTCCACATTTTTTTAACAATTTAGAAAATCAAAATTACGTGGGGCCTATAACCGGTGTGGAGCACTGTGGTGTAGCAAGCATGATGCCCAGGGAGAAAGCAGAGTTTCTCAACTAGTATCGGGACCACAGATATGAGATGTTTGACTTCCAGAAAGAGCTAGCGTATTTCTGTCAGCAGGATGTCAAAAGTTTGAGACAGGCCTGTATCCTATACAGAAAAGAGATTATGAAAATGATGGAGATGTGAGATATAGTAGAGAGAGAACCTGGTAAACTCACTGAGATAAAACCGTGTATAGATCCATTCCGGTACATAACACTAGCATCTGTCTGCATGGCTATGTACAGGTTTATCTTTTTGGAGCCTAATATGGTAGTTTTTCTCCTTCCAGACAATTATCACAGGCAGAAAAAGAGATATTCGACCCCATCTATTCAGTGGCTGTTGTATACTTCTGTGAAAGTAGAATGAATTATATTTTAAAAAAGGAATGGATTAAAAAAATGCTATATGTTCCTTTAAGCAGAAATAAGGAATGTTGAAATATAGTTGTAAGGAAGAGAAACATTAAGGTATGAAACAATGGGTCCACTTATACTAATGGTGGGATATTAACAGGAGATCGGTAATAGTTAGTAAGGAAACAAGATATGCATGTCTAGCCCAGGTAAACTTATCAGATTCTGCTTCCTTTTGTTATCTTGTTAAGTTCACACCCTTTTATCTGTATAAATAAGATAGTTTGAGTCTTGCATGGTGCTCACATTATCTGGGTGTATTAGCAGAGCGCTTTGCTAATAAAACAGAGTGGTCTGACAAATTGTGAGGCCTGAGTCTAACTTTGACAATTTGGAGGCCCCACTGAGATGGCAACCGTCTTCATCGGGGCTGTGTGATTCCTGACCATTTTTGCAGGATGACCGTGGCAGCCAGCACTTGAGCATTTGACCCAAGCGGTCCTTCACCAGAACGGAACGGTGTATGACCACAGTGAAGTCTACGCCACTGAACCTGTTGGTTACCACTCTGTTCTGGTAGGGATCCCGGGATCTGACATCAGGAATCTGGTCAGGTAATTATTTCTGTGTTTTGTCTGGACTGAGGATTGTCCTGTCTCTGTGTCCATCCATCCTCCCTGTGGAGTGTTTGAGTCTGGGCACTGTCTCCATCTGGACATCGGCCGACCAAGGGGTTCCTGTCCCCGTGGTCTGAGTGAGTGAAATCTGCACAATCGTAGCCGCACTGCACCTTAGGTAAAAGCCTTGGTGTGAAAGCAAGGGCAATTGAGGCAGTAGCCTGTGGGCTCCTTTTGTACGTTGCACCGGGCATCGCTCTGACGAACCTGAATTTCCTTGTTGTGCGCATGGTGTGTGTAAAGTCCTCCTGTATGGGTAACCAGACATCTAAGTTAGGACAGTTCCCTAAAGGAACCTGGTTCATTTTATGCATTTTGGGAAGGGTCCGGACTCCTGTACATTTTTGGAAAAACGGTATAGGCTAACTCAGGGGAATCCCAAAACTCAGTGGCCACTGTTAGGCTCTTGAGATAAAGACTGAGGGGATGTCTTAAAAGACAAACTTGGCCAACCTAAAACTAAATTGGCTAGAGGAGAGGCTGATTGTTTCATGCAGTGGTGGGAAGAGGCAAATTGTAGGTGGACAGAATCGAAACTCGCCTCTCTCAAAGATTCTAATGATAAGTTAAAAGCTTTATTGGAAGTCTCCTCTTCCACCACCAAACCAAACGTTCTCCTTTACCCCGTTCTCCGAGAAGACTCAGATCAATCCCAACCCCCTTCATACTCCCATCTCATTATGGAAGAGGACGAATAAAGCCCCTTGTTAAATTACGGGGATGACGATGAGGACGATGCATTCATTGGCTTGACAACCTTGCATCAGATCAGTAGACGGTCACCAACCTCGTCAGTTCAGGAACAACTCTCAGAAGTCACCAGTTCAGGCCAGTCCAGATGGTCCAATACCGCCCAGACCCATTTCTACAGTACCGCTCAGATCTGTAAAGTAAAAAAAACCCATTTCCCTGAAACCCTCCAGTCTGCCTGACTCCTCTGCTTTCCCTCATACATACAAAGATAGCCTAAATAACGATTGGGTCCACCGCTTGTGCTCTGGCTCTAAAACTATCCAGGCTCCCCTCCAAATCCTGCATACTGGGGGCCAACAAGAAAATCCCACTTGGAGCTATAATCCCTGGACTCATACAGAGCTCCATTCAATTGTAAAAGGCTTTCTGAAGCCCCTGGAAAATCCTACCAAATTCTCAGAGGAATTTTTGTTAGTGTGCGACACTTATGAACCCTCTGAGTCAGACTGAGGTGGGGCGGACAGCCCCACTCCCTGTGAGAATGGGCTGCGGTAGGCCAGGGCGCCTGCACAGACAGGGAGCCAATCAAAGAAGGGCTTATTGGGAGCCAATCATGGCCCAGTTTGGAGACAGCCAATCAGGGCCAGGCTCAGCCCTATAAGAAGGCTGCTCAGGAAGGGTGCAGACAGTCTGTCCCAGGCCTTTCACAGGGGAAGGTCATTCTTCAAAGGTGGGAGACTAGCACCACGGACAGTGCAGTGCTGGCCAGGCCCAGGGAGACTAGGGAGCTCTAGCTCTACTATGCTGCAGGCCCTGAAGGGAAGGGCCTAGGGGTGCAAGGGTCTGTAGGGGAAGCAGCCCGGGGAAGCAGACGGAGGAGGGGAGAGAAGAAGAACAGTGAGGCTGCTGCCAGAGGGTCCCTGAGCCGGGACCCAGAGTAGAGGGCGGGCCTGGGTCCCCTCCTTCCCCCCTTTGCAGTATACCCAACCATTGGCCATAGGGAGCGTCCATTACACTAATCCAGATCCCTGACAAGAGGGATTGGACTCAAAGGGTGTGGTTGGACATGGTGGCTGGGGTGTAAGACTGCTGATCACCAAGCCCTGGAAGGGGGTGCGGATAGACTAAGGGGCACTGCCGGAGGGCAGCATCCTCAAAGAGGATGCCGCTGAGCAGGGAGCAATGCGGGTCCAGAGATGCCAACGGAAGGCAGAAAGACAGACGGGACACCACCAGGAGAGGGCGCTTCTCTGGACAGAGCTAATTCCCGGAGTCATCAGCAGGAGGCGCCAGGTGGTGAGTCCCCACCCTGTTACACAGACCTACTGCAGCTTTGCAAGCTACTTGTAAGCCCTAGCAAGCATGGAAAATGGCTCACAGCAGCAACCTCCAAAGCCCTGCCTCACATGTCTCAATACCCTTTAAACCCCAAAGCAGAGGCTGGCATTGCTCCGGTCATGACCACCCTGTGGGAACAAGGCATTATTGTCCCCTGCTCCAGTCCCTGTAACACCCCTATCCTCCCAGTTTGAAAAACTGATGGTAAATCGTGGTGGTTTGTTCAGGATCTTCGAGACATTAACTTCATTGTCATACCCGCGTTTCCTGTTTTCCCTAACCCAGTAACAACTCCGGCTTCTGTCCCACCAAGTGCAACTCATTTTACTGTTTTTGATTTGTGCTCTGCTTTCTTTTCTGTCCTGGTTCACCCTGACTCCCAGTATCTTTTTGCCTTCTTTTACAAGGGGCAACAGTACACATGAACCACACTCCTTCAGGGGTATACTGAAAGCCCATCTTACTTTTCCCAAGCATTAGCC
Source organism: Aldabrachelys gigantea (assembly GCA_026122505.1). Lineage (NCBI taxonomy): Eukaryota > Metazoa > Chordata > Testudines > Testudinidae > Aldabrachelys > Aldabrachelys gigantea. Next base: position 149,170,615 of record CM047479.1, read on the forward strand.
CGAGACCTCACTGACTTTGTTTTCCCATCCGGGTCCACACTAGTCCAATATGTGGATGATCTATTCCTCTGTTCTCCTTCGTTGTCTGCCTCAGAAACTGATTCTTTAGTGCTCCTTACTGCCCTAGCAAAGAAGGGTCACAAGGCTTCTCGCTCTAAGCTACAGCTCTGTCAAGCCTCTGACACATACCTGGACTTTCTCCTCTCCAAGCGTTCCCATACACTTTCTCCCACCCACGTCCAAGCTATCCTTAGCTTTCCCCGACCCTGCTCCCCAGGACAGGTCTGAAAGTTTTTGGACATGGCTGGATTTTGAGGCAATGGATTCCCCAGTATGCCTCCCTTGCAAAACCTGTCCTGGAACTCACTCGATTCTCTGTGCCTGACCTCATCCCGTGGCCCCCTGAGGCCGACTTTGCCTTTGTTTCCCTCAAACAGGATTTGGCTTCTGCCCCTGCTTTAGGGCTGCCTCACTATTCTAAGTCTTTTACCCTTTTCTGCCATGAACAATCTGGGTGTGCACTTGGATTTCTCACTCAGATGCAAGGAGACAAGAACCGCCCCATGGCTTATTTCTCTGCCACTTTGGACTCTGTTGCCCAAGATTGCTCTCTACATCCTGATTCCCTTAGGCATTCGCCTACTGGCGCTTTTGTGGCGCCCTTTTCACTCTACGCATCTCTGGCCGCCCTGCTACACGGTGTTTCACATGTCGGAAGGGAGGGGATGGTCTCTGCTGTAACTAAGGCAGGATGGTGGGCCCCCCATTTCAGCTGTTTTGTAGCCCGCCACTATGCCACCTGTACCACTTGCAAGGGACTAATGCAAGCTGTAAGTCACTTCCATTCACAGGTTTGAGCCGCCTGGCTGACAGAGCCCACCTCTGACACATGCCACGACCTTGAGCCATGTGATTGGGTCTACGTATGGCACCATCATCAAAAACACGCCTTGGAACCCAGGTGGAAGGGTCCTCATCAGGTACTGTTTACTACCCAGAAGGTGGTTAAACTGTCCGGCATCACAGCGTGGATACATGCTTCTTAGTGTAAGAAGGCATCACCCCCAGCGAACCCATCATTACCTTAGGACTGTGCAGAGTCAATTTTGACTCCAGAAGAAGACGTAGAGGAACAGCCTGCAATACCTTACAATCTGCCCTCTCGTAAATGTTGCCAGAAGCAGCCGACGACCTAAAGCAAGGCCCAAGAAGGAGCAGTAGCGAGCCTAGCGCCTACTGCCCAGTGGACGTAAAACTGTGACTGCGGTTTCCTCAGTTGAGATTGTCAGAACCAGAAGGGCCTTGCCTCCAACATGCGCCTCTGGTGGCGCCTGTTCTCAGCTGCTGGTGTCTTAAGGTCTGGGGAGTCCACGATGACAATTCTTTTATTCAGCAGCAAGTGTGGATAGCTCAGACCCTTCATATTTCTAATTGGTGGGTCTGTAGCCACGTTGCAGCCCACTCTCAAACTGGTGTTCCTGTCCTGGCAACCCCACTCAATTCCCCAGACCTCACTGGAGGACCTCATCCATTTAACAAAGCATGGAACAGCAATGACACTTGGGAAGCGGTAGGAATAAATTATCTAAATGGATAAGTGTGATGGAGGGAAAAGGTCATTGGTGTTGGGTGTGTAATGGGACAGGACTGGATTTGGGGAAAAGCCGTTGCCTTCAGCATATTGTGTCCAATGGTGTATGGGATTATTCAAGCAAAAGTAAAAAGTGGTGGACCAGGTTTGGGGATATGAATTTTTTCTCAACCTGGGATCAAACAGAGAAATCAATCTCATGTTCCCCCTACAGTAACCTTAGTGAAAACAATACAATCTTTCAATGTCATACAAATAACACCACTCCTTGTAAGGAGAATTACCCTGAGCCCTTTGGGGGATATTACTCCTCCTTTGCAAACACCTACATGACAAATGGGTGCAACCGACCCTTCCCGGCCTTAATAGGCCATCACTGGATTTGTGGGACAGAGACTTATACCACGCTACCAGCTAACTGGTCAGGTATCTGTTATCCCGCCCGACTCTTCACACCATTCCGAGTGCTAGGGTTCTTCACACGAGAATCTATCTATAATTTCAGGCGAAAAAGAAGGGACTTATCAGAGGCCCAATGGTATGTAAACAACATAAGCCCCTTAACCTGGGAAGAGGCCATTGGCAGTTCCTTAATCCCACTTGGAGGAGTAATACACCATGCAAAAAGGCTCCTGAGGTTACATGCAGTAGTTGAAATAATGGCAAATGAAACCAGAGAAAGTTTAAGAGCCCTGGCCAAAGAAACAGGGGCAATCTGACAGATGGCCCTTCAGAACCATCAGGCATTGGACATAGTGCTGGTGGCCAAAGGAGGGACCTGTTCTCTCATTGGAAAAGAATGTTGTGTGTATATACCTGACAACACCAATGAGGTAATAGATCGTGCTAGCCACTTAGAACAAATGGCATTTCTTCCCCATGAAGAGCTGAGTTCTTTATGGAAGTGGCTAAGTAATCTGTTCAATTTCTCTGGTATAGGAAACTGGTTGTTTCAGGGAGCCCTGACTATTCAGTTTGGAATCCTAATAATTTTTTTATGTTTTCAGTTAATCTCCTGTTGCATCCAAAATTGTGTAAGACATGCCACACAGATAGCGGTCTCAAACCAGAATGCTAATATGATTATTTTAAATATTACTGATGAACAAAGAGACAAAGAATGATTGATATGTGGAACCCAGTAATTGTTGGTCATTGTGTAAGCTTGAGCAAAAGGAGATATTGTGAAAGTAGAATGAATTATGTTGTAAAAATAGAATGGATTAAAGAAATGCGGTATGTTCCTTTAAGCAGACATAAGGAAAGTGGAAATATAGTTGTAAGGAAGAGAAATATGAAAGTATGAAACAATGGGTCCACTTAAGCTATTGGTGGGACATTAACAGGAGATCAGAAATAGTTAGTAAGGAAATAAGATATGCATGTCTAGCCCAGGTAAACTTATCAGATTCTGCTTCCTTTTCTTATCTTATTAAGTTCATGCCCTTTTATCTGTATAAAATTGATAGTTTGAGTCTTGCATGGTGCTCAAAAGCATAGCGAGGGAGAGCTGATCGAATAGTTTTAAAATTAAAAAAAATCATCATAATTGCTGTTTTGAAGACAGCAAATTTGAAAGACATTTCCTTTTCATGAAACAATTTCAAGTAGAAACATGATGGCTTTTTAATTTTTCATTTTCAAATATTTGATTTTTTTTAATTTCACACACTAATTAATAGGCAACAGGTTTAAAACCAAAAAGAAATATGACTTCACCCCATTCAAAGTCAACCTGTGGAACATGTTGCCAGGGGATGTTGTGAAGGCCAAAATTATAATGGGGATCAAAAAAGAATTACATAAGTTCCTGGAGGATAGGTTCATCAATGGCTATTAGCCAAAATGGTCAGGGATGGAATCATAGACGATTAGTATTGGAAGAGACCTCAGGAGGTCATCTAGTCCAACCCCCTGCTCAAAGCAGGACTCACCCAAATAAATCATCCCAGCCAGAGCTTTGTCAAGCCAGGCTTTAAAAACCTCTAAGGATGGAGATTCCAACACCTCCCTAGGTAACCCATTCCAGTGCTTCCACTCTCCTAGTGAAACAGTTTTTCCTTATATCCAGACTGGACCTCCCCTACAGCAACTTGAAACCATTGTTCCTTGTTTTATCATCTACCACCACTGAGAACAGCCTAGCTCAATCCTATTTGGAAGCCCCTTCAGATAGTTAAACGCTGCTATCAAATCCCCCCTCACTTTTCTCTTCTGCACATTAAATAAACCCAGTTCCCTCAGCCTCTCCTCATAAGTCATGTGCCTGAGCCTCCTAATCATTTTTGTTGCCCTCTGCTGGACTGTCTTCAATTTGTTCACATCCCTTCTGTAGTGGAGGGACCAAAACTGGACACAATACTCCAGATGTGGCCTCAACAGTGCTGAATAGAAGAGAATAATAATTTCCCTCGATCTACTGACAATGCTCCTACTAATGCAACCCAATATGCCATTAACCATCTTAGCAACAAGGGCACCCTGTTGACTCATATCCAGCTTCTCATCCACTGTAATCCTCAATTTCTTTTCTACAGAACCAGGGCCGGCTCGAGGTTTTTTGCTGCCCCAAGCAAAAACATTTTTGGCTGCCCCCCTCCATGGTTTTTTTCGCTTTTACACATGTTTTCACTTTGCAGTTTTGTTTTGACTGTTTAAAATGTAAAAAAAATGAAAACAGAGAATTTGTAGTTAGTGAAAACAAAACAGTTTCCTACTAGTGTAATTTTAACAGAAACACAATTACAAACAATTTGAGTTCAGCTATACACTGTAATGAAAAACGTTTGTGTCTTCCAGTTTCTCATAAATTAAAATTTATATGAATTGAATTTTTCTGGTTTTTATACTTGCGTAGTCTTTTAATTAGTCAGTGAAATCTAAATGTTTTACAATAGTGCTTTCAGATGAAATTAATGCAAGTCCCTGACATATGATTTTGAGACATGGTGGACCTCAAATAATTTTTTAGTAATTTCACTTGTGCGAAACTGCTCTCACCAGAAGTCACTGATACTGGTAATGTTAAAAGAACGTGTAATGCTATAGCAGTGTTTGGAGTGAAAAAATCATTTCTTGCTATAAATTCTAATACTTTTAGAGGAGAAGTTTTAGGACTTATTAGCTCAGATAAAGCTATTAATTCATCATACAATTCTACTGCATCAATGTCAGCAGCGTCATCAGTACTGAACGCTAAATGTAGGTCTTGGCACTGCTTCATGAGGTCTTCTTTGGAAAAATGATTTTTAATATTTTCCAATATCATATAAAAATTCAAAAGTTTCACAATGACCATGCAACTGACAAAATCTTTCTTCACTGGAAGTTATAGCTACATCCAAAATACAATAGAAACATTCAACTTTAAACCTTTCGTTTGGATGGAGAATAGGATCATCATGAGCCTCATAACAAAATTGTCTTGTTTTTTTCTGAGGATGAATGAAATGTTGAGGTGCAAACGTTGGTTCAAAATCAAGATCCTCTGCTATTGTTGTTGCTTCTTTGACAGTTTCTTCAAATCCTTCATCTGAACAGCATTTTTTTTTAAATATTCCAGTGTTTTTATTCAAAATAATCTTTACCTCAGATATGTCTATGGTTATGTTCTGCATAACTTTGCTGGTCAAATTAATTTAATTAAAATATTGTGTCAAATAACCATGCAACATGAAAATTGAAACTGCATCATCTTCTGAGCCAATGTTTCAGCTTCATGTCGAAATGAAGGATCATATGACAAGTCCTGGCTTATTTCAAATAGTGCATCATAAATATCTCCTGATGAATATCGGAATGGTCTAATAGCATCTATCCTGCTTTCCCATCTACTTTGACTTAGAGGTTTAAGTGTGAGTTTTTGTTCAAGATGCTTCTTCAAGACTGCCCACCGGTGTGTGGAAGCACTAAAAAAGTTGTAAATTGCTTGCCCTGTGGTAAAATATGAAACAGCATCTTTAGATGATTTGGCGGCATCACTGACAACCAGATTGAGTGAATGTGCGTGGCAAGGAATGAAAAAAGCTCAATTGTTTAAATTCAATATTCTTTGCTGTACACCTGCATGTCGGCATCGCATGTTTGAGCCGTTATCGTAGCCTTGGCCGTACATATTTTCTAAATGTATTCTATAGTGTTCCAATCTCTGTAGAATTACATCAGTGAGGGCTTTCCCAGTAGTTTCATTCACTGGTATAAATTCTAGAAAGTGTTCACAAATTTTCACTTCTGCATTTTCATCAATTTTCAGAAATCACAAAACTATTGATATTTGCTCGGTTTTGCTCAGATCTTGAGTACAATCAACTATAATTGAGTAGAAGCAGCAGAGAATCCTGTGGCACCTTATAGACTAACAGACGTTTTGGAGCATAAGTCTGTTAGTCTATAAGGTGCCACAGGATTCTCTGCTGCTTCTACAGATCCAGGCTAACACAGCTACCCCTCTGATACTATAATTGAGTAATATTTGGCATGTTTCAAATTCGATAACATTTCATTATTCACTCTATTAGAAATTAATTCTATTATCTCATTTTGTGTATTTTTACCCAAATAATCAGTGTGAATCTCTCCATCTTTCACTCTTTGTACATGCTCAGCCATAACTTTGATCAAATTTTGCCAATAACTCAACTAATTTTAAGAAATTTCAATTGTTGTTCTCATATAAAATATCCAAGGATCCACGGAATGTGAGGCATTGTTTGGCTAGGAAATTAATGATTGCCAGTAAACATTCCAACACTGCTTGGAAATGTAGAATTTCTGAATTTAGCTGACGTTGCTGTACCGCATCGATTGTTATACCACAATGTAATCTGACAGCTCAATCCAATTTGTCAAAGAGCGTAAATTATTTTTTGATATTCGTTCAAATACTGATGCAAATTTTGCCAGTCATTAAAACCTGCAGTTGCCAGAAGAATGTCTGAGATACAGAACAGTTTTCAGCAAAAACAAAAAACTACATGTTTGGTCTGTGAATACACTAACCATGATCTATTAATCTGTTCCTCATTTTTTTCTTCATACTGGATGGCATAAATCGACAATTCGACTCATTAAATGGATATTCAAATGTAGGATCTAGTTTTGAAGGACCTTTTTTCACAATAATAATTAGCATTGTATCAGTAATTTTTGTCGGCTATGTACTTGGGTTCAATCCTATGTCAGTCTCTCCACTTTCCAATAATTGTTCAGTTTTAGATTTGGATAACAGTTCTTCATTTCTGGACTCTTCAGCTGAAATAGTAAATCTTTGGATGGATTGTGATTGTTCGTCTTTATCAATTAGTGAAGATAATCTTTGGTCAAATTGTTGTTCATCTTTATCAGTTGATAAAGGTAATCTTTGGTTCAATCAGTCTTCATCAGTTGATGAATAATCACCTTCAGTGCATTGCTTAGAGCTTTCTCCTTGATTGTCGACATTTTTAAAATACTTTTTCTAATTTTTTTTGCCGTTTCTCTCTCTGTTGTAGGTAAGCAGCACCGGAAAGTCGTTTTCATTTTTGTCCCAGCATTTTAGCCCTATAACCACTGGCACCGACACGAAATGGAAATTAATGCAAATGGCACTGATAGGGCAGCACAGTACACACACGTAATCGTGATTTGAGTGACCGTGTCACAACATGACATATTTTTCACATCACACTCCTATGCACTACTGTACTTGCCGTAGGTAAGGCACTAGTCATTGGGGCAAGAGAGCTCCCAACGAACTCAGATACACACTGGACCCAGCTCTGCTGGCGTTTTCCCAGAGCTAAGGCTGCCCAGCTGGGAGCCCGAGGGGCATGCAATGGAGAGAGTCTGGTGCTGGAAAAGCCAAAGAAGAAGTGCTGGGCTTGCTGGACAGATGCTGCCCCTCTCTGCCAGGCTGTTCGCCCCTTGCAGGGGGGAGGCAGAAGGAGACTCCAGGCACCGGCACCCTGAGGCCACCCAGCTGGGAGCCCAAGAAGCATGCAATGGAGAAAGCTCTGAGGTGGAGGAGCCAAGGAAGAGGTGCTGGGTTTGCTGGACAGATGCTGCCCCTCTCTGCCAGGTCACTCGCCCCCTGCAGGAAGGAAGGCAGAAGGAGACTCCAGGCACTGGAGAGCTGCAAGGGGCTGGGGAGAGAAGCAGCAGCATCTGGGGCTCCAGGCGTCGGAAGCTCCCCAGGGGTCCCTGAGACCCTCCACCCGGCCCAACTCTTACCTTCCTGCAGATCGGGCCGAGATGGATTCATGTCCAATCACCTTTGCTTCCAGGGCTGGGGGTTGCGGCTGCTGCTGGATCTGTCGTTGGTCTTCGCATTGGCGCGGGGGCAGGAGCTGGGCTCAGCCCAGGCTACCGCTCCTCTCCCCTCTCCTGGCAGGAGGCAGCGCAGAGGGGAGGAGGAGGCAGAGACAAACAAAGGAGGAGCAGCCTGCCCAGGCACCATGTTCCCCCTGTCCTCTGCAGTCAGGGCAGGGCTGCACTACCAGCTCCCGCCGCTTTTTCACGATAAGCAGCCACATCCCCCACATTATGCTGCCCCATATATTTTGCCACCCTAGGCAACTGCTTTTTCAGCTGGTGCCTAGAGCCGCCCCTGGCTGTAACCTCTGCTCTGGCCAACAGAGCCCCACAAATGGCTGTGCTGACCAAGAAGGGGCATGATGCGAGGGGGTGGAGGGGAGGCAGCAATTCAACAGAGTCTCTCTGCAGCTTCTATTAGCATGGCTCCACAGAAGCCCTGGGAAGAAATGAAATCTTCTTCCCACCCCCGGCAGTGAGGGCAGCGAGTGAATTCCTGATTCCCACATGCTTTGGCACCAGGGGTCAGACTGAGGGAGAGAGATGTGGGAAAAGAGATACAACAGAAGAAAGACAGTGGAGCTTAGGAAAGGTGGAAAGACAAAAGCAAGAGAGGTATGATGAGTTTTACTGCAAAACCATATTTCATAGGCTGCCACAAACTTTACAATTACAGGTAAATACACGTTAGCATTGGATTCTGCAGACATTACCAATAGTTAGACTGAAAGGCCACAAAGATATTGTCCTGCCTCTAGGGCCATGCATCCCTCTATCTGGATGCCAATAAATCATCACTTCAAGAAATAAATTTGATCCCTCTATTTCTGAAGAAAAAATATTTTGCATTTGCAAGCAGCAGTTTTCTCAAAGTGGCAGGTATGTTCCAGTCATTTCCCAGGGAGAGCATCTTCAAACAAGCCACAAGGGTTTCTCCCCGCCCACCTTCACATTGCTCTGTATTTTGTGGACTGCTCAGAAGATGTATCTGGCCATGGGCACCTGCTCATCTGGGCCTCAGTGGCAGTATGAGTTTCCCAATTCTGCTCCACTGATCTTATTCAATTGTCCAGCAGAGGGACCAGCTTTAGCTGTGAGAAGATAGTTCTGTCTTTGTTTATTTATCCCTGTTCTCAATGCTAATAAGGGGGTGATGATGTTATTTGTGCTGTGCCCACTTCGCTATTAGGAATAGACTAAGCCCAGAAACTCTTTTCACAGAGGCTTGCAAACAGCCATCAAATGATATTCACTGAACAGATGAAATAGAAGTGACTGTGCCAAAGACACCTCATCCACTAGAGCAGGGAGCTCAAACTCAAATGACCGTGAGGACCAGTACATTGGCCCAAGGGTCGCATCACTGAAACCTCCCCCTACTGCCCTCAGCCCCGCCCCCACTCCATCCCTTCCATGAGGCCCCGCCCCTGCCCCACTTCTTTCCACCCCTTCCCTGCCTCCATTCCAACATTTTCCCAAAAATCCCCACCCCAACTCCACCCCCTCTCTGCCTCCAGGGGGTGCAGGAGGGATGTGGGGTGTGGCAGGAGCTCAGAGCAGGGAGTTGGGGTGTGGTGTGCAGGAGGGATGAGGTGTGCAGCAGCGGGTCAGAGCAGAGGGTTAGGGTGCAGGAGCGGTGCAGCAGAGGGCTCAGGGCAGGGAGTTGGGGTGTGGGGTGCAGGAGGGGTGTGGCAGGGGGTGAAGGCAGGGGATTGGCTGAAGGAGGGGTTTGGGGGGTGGGCTCTGGAAAGAAAAGAATAGAAACCAAGATGCTTCACTAAAACATTTAGCTCACTTAAGGGCCAAAGGCCTTCTGAGAGAAACACAGATAGTCACAAATCCCTTTCCGATAGTTTGTTTTTCTTTTATTTAGATCTACCAAGTTTTATATCGCACGTTTGTCCCCTCACCATTCTCTAACTTAATCCTTTTACATTTCTTATAAATAGTCTTTTTCTTAAGCAGGTTTCTGTAAATTTTTTGTGTAGACTAGACGGCCAATAACATGCTGTGTCATGGAAAAACAACTACACATTGTGTTTGGATCAGAATCGCCTGAGGCCCCTTTATTACGAGCATGCAAGTGGAGTACCAGCAAACTGGCAGTCTCCCCAAATACAGAATTTTCAACAGCTTTTATAGCAAAAAAAACCACGATTAGTAATACACACTTCCTTGTTAACATTATTGCCGTAATTGGAGAAATGCTGTGCAATTGAGTGGAGACCCTGACCGTGTTTTAAAGAAAATAACCAAACCAGGAGATGCCTGCAATTTTTCCACTAGAGCTGTAAGCAAGTTATTTTCTTTAAAACACAGTCAGGGTCTCCACTCAATTGCACAGCATTTTTCAAGGTCACCCCTTGTGCTAAATGTTCTTGGGTTAGGCACAGACATTGCATAGCATCACCTCTGGCAATAATAGTGTTTAATAAGTTTTCCAAGCATAGCTCAGCACATAGCTCCCAGAACTTGCAGTTTATATCCACTGAAGTCCAAGTCACCCAGTCATGGGGCCGTTAGGTGACACAGCCCTCACAATATTCACAAAGCTTTTCCCTAAGGAAGTGATTAAGGATAGCATAAACAGCAATGCGTACAATAGTCCACATGACTTTTTTATGCACACAATGTGGCACTGGCTCAGTTAGTTCTATGCCAAGCTTCTTCCTAAACACCTCATAGCCATCATCCTCAGAGTCCTCTTCAACAACTTGTATCGGTGTTGAGCAAAAACAGGGTAGGCCCGGTTCATCTTTGCTGCTTGATGCAATGCTGTCCAGAGCCTCCGGGTCCTCTAGAAAGGCATCGTCGAGCTGTTGAGAGAATTTCAGAAAAGAAACAGTGTAAGCACCCCACTGCTTGTTTTTAGATTTACATAACCCCTAATTCATTACACGCCTTCCTCAGCCATTGCTTCTTAGTCATTCATTTACCTGTGCGACATCTTTTCTGTTCACCTTGTCCACCAGTGACTCCTCCGTGCTGCATTCTCCTTCCTCCTCCACAGGGGTGGACGATGAAAGGCCAGCACACTCATTGGGGTTTTGGATTCGGGTTCCGGCATATCCAACAATGGCTGGGCCAAAGGGCTCCCCTTGGTCGCTCCTTCCTCCTCCTCTGAACTGCTGCTGATGTAGCGCTTTCTCTGTGGATAGTCAAATATCCTTCAGGCTAAAGCAAAATCCAAAGTTCTAATGGGGGACGTGAAGGAGTCCATGTTTCCTCTTAGCAGCCTTTCCTTGATTTCTAAAACATGTATCATTGGAAAGAGATGGCCTCCTCTTTCTGGCACTGGGACTTATGGTGTAATGGTGCTGCACTCTGATTGGCAGAGGGCCTTGGGAGGAGTTCTTAGTCGGATCATACGGCCCACTTCTGGACGAGACACCCTGTCGCAGAACTCACCCTGATTGATTTAAATCTCCTCTTGGGGTGGTCCAATCGGTGTAAAACCCATCCTAATTGGTAGAGGGCAGTGGGATTTGTTCTTAGAGGGGTCACACATTCCACTTCTGGATGGATCACCCCACCCCAGAAATCACCCTGATTGGTCAAATCTCCTCTCGGGGTGGTCCTATCTAGATGAAACCCATCCTGATTGGTAGAGCGTGGCGGGAGGAATTCTTAGAGGGGTCACATGATGCACCTTGCTTCCAGTCATGTGATCGCCTTAACCCCGGAAGTAATACCCCCATGGAGTGGAACTTCCGGTGACAGGGGAGAGGGACTAAGCAGGTCAGGGGGCAGAGTTATGGTTTGATTGATAGTGGGGCCCTGATAAATACCAGGATTACATTACCCCATGCTGTGAATCGCACAATTGTTGATTCACAGGAAATCTGCAAAGGTTTTTATCAAACTTCATCTGCAAGGATTTCCAATCTAACACTCATTTGGGCAAGGGACAAATGGAAGACATTTCAAAACACACTTTGGACATTTTAACTGTCTGATATGCTATTTGAGATAACTAATGGTCCCCTGACCTTGCAACACTTTGTCAGTGATGTATTTGGGGACAGTGTCATCTATTCGGGTGACATACGTCTCTTTTTGGAGAACCCAGAGCAGCACACACACCACATCCGAACCTGGAGAGGTTTCGGCAGCATGGTCTCAACACAGAATTGGAAAAACGTACCTTCAGCCAACTCTCCATAGAGTTTTTGGGGTACATCCTCTCCTCAGAAGGTGTCATGATTGATTCAAATAAGGTGGAAGCCATTCATAAATGGGAAGACGTTTGAAGTCCTCCAGAAGTTCAGTGCTTCCTAGACTTCACTCATCCTGTGAAATCGAGATGTGCTGGCTCTCAGTGATGCTTAGATGGAAAACCACGCACCTCACACAGCGTTTGGAACCACTCATTCCAAGGTTGTCCTGAGGAGCCATGATTTCTCCAGGAGCTGGGTAAAGGACACAGTGATCAGTCTGTCAACGTTAGGTGAGGATCGTGTAAGGAGAGGGTCTAAGAGAGGAGGATCATGAGCTAGGCTCTTTATTTGAGCTTGGCAGGGATCAAGAGAAGGGACAGGGCTATTAGAGGGCAATGTGAGGTGCGAGGGTTGTCGAAGATGGGAACAAGGCCTGAAAAGTTCAGCTACTTTAGATCAACTGTGCCAGAGAATCACTGGTTGAAGTGACCTAAAGCTCTGAACTGGGGCTGGTCAAAATCATCCTCCTCAGATGGGAACATCCCAAAAGTCTGCAGAAGCTCAGCCTCTGAGGTGAACGTTGTGTCCCAAAACTCTCTCTGCTCTGTACTTCACAGGATTCCAGCTGGCTGTTCTAATACAGGATGAAAACTATGCCATTGAAATCTCATAGCACCTGTACAGTGAAGTGCCACTTAAACCCACTGTAATGCACAGACCTTGCCCTGGCTGTCTGCACAGGGCTGAATTTCACCCCTTCAGAGTGTAAGGAAATAATTGATTGAAGGCCTTTTTCTTTTTAGATGTCTGTCTAGTGCGAAAAAACCTATGGGGATTTTTAACCTGTTTCACTCCCATGACTGGTGCTTCAATGATGCAGAGAAGTTCTGATACACTGGTTGATGTTCCCACCTTTTAATCTACTATCTTCTTCTCTTTTAACAGGTATTCTAAGGGCACCCCATGCTTCATATGGGCATTCTTGGGTGTGCAGATTATGCCAGACCTGTACCTGAATAAATAATAGTGAATGAAATATGCAGACACTAAAGTTCTGCAGCTAAATTCTCAGAAACCTTCCTCTTCAACGTAGGATCAGGATTTTGTTTTTAACTGATTTTTTTAAAAAAGTGCTAAGCAGATGCTACACTGTAAGAAGAGGAAACAGAAGCAAAAACTGAAAGACTGTTACTTAAACCAGTGAACAGATGCAGAGAGTGGAAACACGGCAAAGCAAACAAATGAATACTGTGAGTAAATAACCTGAAAGCAAATGGGGAAGAAAACCTTATCTGGATAATTGTGGCTCTTGGGACAAAGATCAGGTTCCTGGTACTGTGAGAAAGTTCCTCCTCTACCTTGGTGGGTCCTGTGCTTATTGGCGGATTTGTTCACCTCAGTGATCTTCCCCTCTTGTGGAACCCACAGTCTGGGTCAGCTCCTCCTGTGTCTGATCAGGAGTTGGGAGGTTTGGGGGGAACCCAAGCCCGCCCTCTACTCCGGGTTCCAGCCCAGGGCCCTGTGGATCACAGCTGTCTATAGTGCCTCCTGTAACAGCTGTATGACAGCTACAACTCCCTGGGCTACTTCCCCATGGCCTCCTCCAAACACCTTCTTTATCCTCACCACAGGACCTTCCTCCTGGTGTCTGATAATGCTTGTCCTCCTCAATCCTCCAGGAGTACGCTCTCTCACTCTCAGCTCCTTGCCGTCTTGCTCCCAGCTCCTCACACACGCTCTTTCTCCTCTGGCTTCTCCCTGCCTGACTGGAGTGGGCTCCTTTTTAAACCCAGGTGCCCTGATTAGCTTGCCTTGATTGGCTGCAGGTGTTCTAATTAAAGTAGCTATCTCTACTACCTTCTAGAAAGATCTTAATTGGCTCCAGGTGCCTTGATTAACCAGGAGCAACTGCCATTTGGTTACCAGGGTACTAGGGATTTGTTTAGCCTGGGGCTAAAATACCTGTTTCTCAGTACTTTACTGTAGCCATCTGGCCTTGCCCCATCACAGTACATAGCATGGCTGAGATGATCCCTTATCCCTGGATCCCAGACCTGGGATACAGTTGTCATTCTCTGTGCGGTGTCCTTATTTTATTCCTAGGGAAAGGATCCCCAAAAGAGATGTAAGATTCCTGGACTCTAATTTCTTTCCTACAATGCCACTAGTGCCCTTTCTGCTCTCCAGGACTGCTCCCTCCAGCAAGACAGAGACACTCCTTAACTCCCCGAGTCCTGATTTCCTAAAATTCCAGGGGTTGAAGGTTTGCATTGTCCCCATCCCACCATCAGAGACTTTTCTTATGGGAATCTCCCTAGAGCAGAGGAAAAAGCTGTTCTTCCATTAGAAGTAGTCTGCTCAGTAAATCTACCCACAGTGACCTCATTTTAGCTGCTTTGTTTATCCAAGATTAGTGATATCTTTGGAAAACCCTTACCGTGTGGGAATGTGAGGTGAAGAAGGGGATATAGGAGCTCCAGCAGATTCCCCTGAAGAACACCACCCTGTCTTTCTCTGGTCAGGTTAGAGCTCGCCATCCATTGTGGAGGTGGATACTGGATGGGAGCTGCTAGATTGATCTTGATGTACCATGTCCTTGTGTGGATGAAGGACCTACATCTGAGGGATGGCCAGCAACAGACGTAACACATGTGTCCAGGAATAGGCTAAACAACCTACACTGAGAGGTAAATAAAATCATGGCCACATGTAGACATCACAGGAATTGGTGGGGATTAATCCAGGGTCCATCAGCACAAGCCCTTCTCACTCAGTGTCAACAAATCCAGCTCCACTCACTAGACCGCACCCCCTTCTACAGCCTCAGTTCTCAGGAGCCCTGATTCTCAGACCTGGGCCTCACATCAGGAGGCCAAACCTCCTCCCATTTATTGGTGCCATAGAAGGAACCATTGGCAAAAAAACCCTCTTCATTCCCCCTGTAAGAGACTGCAACCATGGGTGACAAGTGAATGAGCAGAGACCTCCCCTGTGGGAACCACAAGGGCTGTCCATTTGAGGTTTCACAGGGAAGGCCTCTGGCAGCCATTGACAGAATATTCCTGTGAGGAGATTTTCCATCTCTAACAAAGGGTTTCTGTTCCCCCAGATCTCAGCTGCTCAGCAGAATGTGGGAGAGCCGAGTGCTGATGGGCTGGAGGAGTCGCTGTGCAGCAGGTGCAGTGTCTGCAGTCACCATGGGCCAAACCCTGTTCTCCAGACAACCTAGGCTGTTTCCTTGGATTGCAAAGGGGACTTTAGCTTGGGGAATCGGTTGCTGGTGCCTGTGTCCACAACTGGGATGTTTTCATGAGGTTACTCAATGGTACATGAAGAACCAGGCAAGCAAGGGGAGATTGGATATTAGAGTGCCAGGCTGGGACCTCTGAGGAGTTGCTGCAGTCAAGCATTCTCAGCCAGAAGAGAGATGATGGGAAACTCGCTTAGATAGCTGGCAACAGCAGCAGCAGCTGTCTCATAAAGCTCTGCTCATGCTGTAGCCAACAGAGGCAGGACCAAGAGTCACACAGTGAGATCCTGGGTTGCAATTATCAATACACATATTTTTCAGTGGATTATGCTGTCCTGACAGTCTATTTCCTGTAATGTGCACATCCTGCCTCCCTGACTGACCTCAATGGAAGTTTGGTTCTTGGTCTCCACAGGACACCACAGGACAGGGCTGGCCTTACCATGAGGCAAACTGAGGTGGTTGCCTCAGTGTCAGACTGTGGGAGGGTGCCACCAGGACCCAGAATGTAGAAAATTGTGTCTGGTGCTGGTGCATATGTATTCTCTCTGCTCTAGATGCACAGAGATGGTGGAGTGCTGTGCTGGAGGAAGGAGGGCACAGGAGACATAACAGGTAGGCAGTAGCAAAGGTGAGAGGCAATAACAAAAAGCAACAGGAGCTGTAGGGAGAAAGAGAGGAGGAGAAGGAGGAGCCTCTTATGTACCTCTCTAGCACCCCCAGGAGCCTGGACTGATTAACATCAACTTCTCAGGGAGCTTCCTATTTCCTGCTGCTTCCCTGAACCCACTTGAGCTGAACAGGCAGTCAACTGAAGTAGTAGGAGCCAGTTAGGCCCTGAAGAGGCTGATATCTTCCCTCACTCAGACCCTGCTACCAGCCTGCTTATTTGTCCCCTTCAATTGAGTGTTGAGAACCACTATAGCTGGCACAGAACAGGAGTCATGAGTGAAAGAAGAAAACACCCCTCTGGAGCAGCATTTAGAAAAGGAAAGAAAGCAAAGGAAGCTTTTCTATATAAGCAGAAAGGAGCTCTCCTGAGATGCGTAGACACAAATATTCACGGTGAGACATCCGACCCCAGTGAGGATGAGAATGGTGAGGAGATGCCTGATCTTCCAGTTAGTCAGAGTGCAGGTGACCTGGCAGCTACTGCAACATCCATATCTCCATCTCAAATGTATGTAAGAATGCACATTTCTGAAGATAAGTGTAGATCAGAGAATGTGGTGGAGGCACAAGAAACAGCTGCTGCTGAGTTTAGTTCTTTAAGTGTAGATAATCTGGGACTATGGACCCACTTGAGCAGTAGCCTGAGGGACTTCCTTGTACTGCATGGGCCACAGCAAGTGAAAAACTTCATGTTCCCCAAAGACCATGAAAATAGAAGTCTCCATCCAACACATTACTGGTGTGAATTCCACAATGGTGACAAAGCGGAGAGGCCATGGCTTATGAACTCAAAACCCTATCATGCTGCATACTGTTTTTGATGCAAACTCTTCCAGTCTAGTGTTCCAGCCACATTGGGTTCTACAGGAACAAAGGACTGGAAAAATCTGACTAGAAATCTGGCATGCCAAGGGAAGGCAGCAAATCATCAGAGAGCATTCCATAGGTGGAAAGAACATGAGATGAGACTAAGGTTAAAGGCCACCATAGATGATCAGCATCAAGAGAAGATTGCATCAGAGTCTCTTTACTGGCAAAATGTTCTGAAAAGTCTCATTGCCATTTTGAGATTGCTTGCTACCCAAAACCTAGCACTGTGTGGCACTTCAGATCAGCTGCATGTGCCAAACAATGGAAACTTCCTTAAAATTGTGGAGCTGGTGGCTGAGTATGATGCTGTACTTCAGGAGCATTTAAGAAGAATTCCCACCCAAGAAATGGACACACCCCACGACCTTGGAAAAACAATTCAAAATGAAATCATACAGTTACTGGCAACAAAAGTCAAACAGAAGATTGTGGCAGATCTGAAGTCAGCATGATATTATTCTGTGATTCTGGACTTCACACCTGAGATCAGCCATACAGAACAGTGACTTTAATGGCACATGTTGTAACAACAAGAGAACTTAGTGAAAATGTCCCTGCAATAGTGACTGTCAGAAAGCATTTTCTAGAATCTATTGACATTGATGATACTACAGGAGCTGATATGACAAATATTCTTCCTAAAAACCTGGAAGATACAGGAATTGTAATAGCTGACATGAGAGATCAGGGCTAAGATAATGGTGCCAAAATGAGAGGAAAGAACAGAGGAGTGCAGACACGGATCCGAGAGGTAAACCCTTGAGCTTTTTTTGTCCTATGCAATTCTCATTCCTTGAACTTGGTGCTCAGTGATGCAGCATCAGCTTTTAGTGAGGCTGCTGAATTTTTTAATAAACAAACAGGAGTAATTGTGGCACCTGAGAGACTAACGAATTTATTTCAGCATAAGCTTTCATGGGCTACAGCCCACTTCATCGGATGAATAGAATGGAACATATAGTAAGAAGATATATATATATATATATATATATATATATATATATATATATATATATACAGAGAGCATGAAAAGATGGGGGTTGTCCTACCCACTCTAAGAGGCTAATTAATTAAGATAAGCTATAATCAGCAGGGAAAAAAACAACTTTTGAAGTGATCAGCAAAATAGCCTATTTCACTTTGACAACACTTTGACACTTTGATAACAAGGTGTGAGGATACTTAATATGGAGAAATAGATTCAATGTGTGTAATGGCTCAGCCATTCCCAGTCTCTATTCAAAACTGAGTTGATTGTGTCTAATTTGCATATTAATTCAAGTTCAACAGTTTCTCCTTGGAGTCTGTTTTTGAAGCTTTTCTATTGCAATATTGCCACCTTTAAGTCTGTTACTGAGTGACCCGAGAGGCTGAAGTGTTCTTCTACAGGTTTTTGAATGTTATGATTCCTGATGTCAGATTTCTGTCCATTTATTTTTTTTCGTAGAGACTGTCCAGTTTGGCCAATGTACATGGCAGAGGGGCATTGCTGGCACATGATGGCATATATCACATTGGTAGATGTGCGGGTGAATGAGCCCCTGATGGCATGGTTGATGTGATTAGGACCTATGATTTTGTCACTTGAATAAATATGTGGACAGAGTTGGCATCGGGCTTTGTTGCTTGCAAGGATAGGTTCCCGGATTAATGTTTTTGTTCTATGTTATGTGGTTGCTGGTGAGTATTTGGTTCAGGTTGGGGGGGCTGTCTGTAAGCGAGGACAGGTCTGTCTCCCAAGATCTGTGAGAGTGAGAGATCATCTTTCAGGATAGGTTGTAGATCTTTGATGATGCTCTGGAGAGGTTTTAGTTGGGGGCTGAAGGTGATGGCTAGTGGCGTTGTGTTATTTTCTTTGCTGGGTGTGTCCTGTAGTAGGTGACTTCTGGGTAGTCTTTTGGCTCTGTCAATCTGTTTTTTCATTCAGCAGGTGGATATTGTAGTTTCAAGAATACTCGATAGAGATCTTGCAAGTGTTTGTCTCTGTCTAAGGGATTAGAGCAAATGCGGTTGTATCTTAGAGCTTGGCTGTAGACAATGGATCGTGTGGTATGTCCTGGATGGAATCTGGAGGCATGCAGGTAAATATAGCGGTCAGTAGGTTTCAGGTATAGGGTGGTGTTTATGTGACCATCGCTTATTAACACAGTAATGTCAAGGAAATGGACCGCTTGTGTGGTTGATGTTGATGGTGAGACAGAAATTGTTGAAATCATGGTGGAATTCCTCAAGGGCTTCTTTTCCAGGGGTCCAGATGATGAAGATATCATCAATGTAGCTCAAGTAGAATGGGGGCATTAGGGGACAAGCACTAAGGAAGCCTTGTTCTAAGTCAGCCATAAAAATGTTGGCATACTGTGGGGCCATGCGGGTACCCATAGCAGTGCTGCTGATTTGAAGGTATATATTGTCCCCAAATGTGAAATAGTTGTGGGTGAGGACAAAGTCAGAAAGTTCAGCCACCAGGTTTGCCGTGACATTATCGGGGATACTGTTTCTGATAGCTTGTAGTCCATCTTTGTGTGGGATGTTGGTGTAGAGGGCTTCTGCATCCATAGTGGCGAAGACGGTGTTTTCCGGAAGATCACCGATGGATTATAGTTTCCTCAGGAAGTCAATGGTGTCTCGAAGACAGCTGGGAGTGCTGATCTCGTAGGCCCTGAGGAGAGAGTCCACATAGCCAGACAATCCTGCTGTTAGGGTGCCAATGCCTGCGATGATGGGGCTTGAAAGATTTCCAGGTTTATGGATCTTGCATAGCAAATAGAATGCCCCTGGTCAGGGTTCTGGGCATGTGTTTGCACAGATCTATTCCTGTGCTTTTTCAGGGAGTTTCTTGAGCAGATTATGTGGTTTCTTTCAGTAATCCTCAGTGGGATCAGAGGATAATGGCCTGTAGAATGTGGTGTTAGAGAGCTGTCCATTGGCCTCTTGTTCATATTCCAACTTATTCATGATGACGACAGCACCTCCTTTGTCAGTCTTTTTGATCATGATGTCAGAGTTGTTCCTGAGACTGTTAATGGCATTGTGTTCAGCATGGCTGAGGTTATGGGGCAAGTGATGCTACTTTTCCACAATTTCAGCCCATGCGTGTCGAGGGAAGCATTCTATGTAGAAGTCCAGTCTGTTGTTTCGACCTTCAGGAGGAGTCCGCGCAGAATCCTTTTTTCTTTTTTTTTGCAGTGCTGGTAGGGACCCTGATTCAGCTGATCTTTTAATATCACTTATCAGTGTAGTCTCACAGACTCAGTGGAATGCCTCACACAAATAAAATTAATGAATATGTGCAATTTTGTGCCTTAGACAGTAGTAGAATCCATGGATCTCCATTATACCTGGGAACAATAACATGGTTAGGAGGAACGCATAGTTTGCATCATACTCTCTGGTTATTGTTTGACAGTTTCCCCCACCAAAATACTCCTCCATGTTTTTAAATAATCGGCTACCAGGTAGTACACATTATGCACATACTTTCATTGAGAAAATATTGCAAAAATGGAGCTTCCAAATGTATCCCATCTGGACACTTCAGCCATGCTGACTAAATCCAGTAGCTTCTTGTTCATTGGCTACTGAAAAATCATCACACGTCCACTTCTAATGGTCAGACTAAAAGCATGTAGCCAGGGGTGAATATTTCTGAGAAAATGAACAACAATGAACATATTTTTAGAAACATATTTTTATAATGATAAGAAAAAATATTCTATGGATAGATTTATCTTTTAACCTGTCTTTATAGAGATAAGAAACTGCCTGTAAATCTGTTTCATCGTATGTCAATATCCTCAATGCACCTCTTTCCTCATCCCGAGTCACAGTAGTGACTGTCAAATCATATAATTGATAAACTGGAGTGATTTGACAGCTTTCTATGGCATAGTTTATGGATGCGGATACTTAAGGGGTACATAACATCATGGTTCAAGACTTAAAACAAATCTCTAACTAGTAGAAATCAGGGCAAGATGGAGGGAATGGCTGATTATTCCACACCTGCCTATTGAAAGTTGTTAAATCTTTTTTTGAAATATCTGGTACTAGCCAGTATCAGAGATAAGACACTAGATGGAGCTCAGGTCTGATCCAATCTGGCAAATCTGTGTGTTTATTCAGTGTTTCATAAAAAGACCAATGAATCCAAATGCTTCTGCAGACCAAATTCCTTCTAAAGAGAGAATCTGAACCAGAGGTCAGCTGATTACATTATAGCAAATTTCTAGTAAGCTATTTCCTACCTCCACTTTTAAAGGAAGTGCAGGATTGAGGACCATAAATAAATTGTTATTGCTAAAAGAGCTCTTCTGACTGTTCACAGATCTCTGATCCTAAAAAAAACCCATTATCTATCTATCTATCTATCTATCTATCTATCTATCTATCTATCTATCTATCTATCTATCTATGTGCAAGCGAAAAGTGCTCTCAAAAGAGTCTGTAGAATTCCCTTTTATATAATTCAAGGAAAGATGGAGTTAAAAACATCAGAGAAAAGACTACTGTAAACACATTCTAAATAATGCTCAGTAAAGTGTCCGAGCTGACCATATCAATGAAAGCCCATTCGATTCACAGAAATGATTTATTTTCTTTGGATTCAGCCATTGTATACATTGTCTCTGCTCGTCAAAGGAGCAATGTTATAGAAAGTGTTACTGAACATGCATTCCAACATGTCGTGCTCGACACAGGGAAACTTCCACATGGCAGTCAGAGAAAGAGCTGAGTCTTACAGCGTGCCTTGAAAACTCAGAGTTTCGATGTGTGTACCCATGGAAATGACCTCCAAGTTTAGAAGACTCCCCAGTGAGAATGCTCAACCATCACTCTCCACATATTTAATCTTGTCCTTATTGAAGTCTATGGCAAAATTCCCATTAGTTTCAATGGCCCAGGATTTCCTCCTAGGTGTAAGATCTTCTGCAATTTAGTGGACAGCTGCATTTGGCAGTAGCTGTACTTGGGCTGAGTTTCTCGTGGTAGAGGTCCTATGCAAAAGCTATGGACTCTAAGAGACAATTCATGTGAAAGACTAGGAACAATCTCCTTTCTGTTCCCACATGACTGCATTATAGATTCAAATAATAAGCAAGTTGATTTCTGCAAATCTTTGCCTTGGGAAAGGTGATCTGAAAAGAGATATTTCCTGATGTAACTAACAAAATGAGATTTCAGTTCTATTGTAATGGAAGTAATATTCACTCCTACCTTCTGGGAGATGTTGTCTTCCTTGATTTCAACGTATAGAATGGAAGTGTGTTTATGTTTGGCATACCATCATTTGAGAGAGGATCCCTGAAGCACCTTTGAGCTCTGATGATCAAGACAAGCATGGGCAGACTCATTAAAATCAACCACATTTCTGTAGAGGACGGGGGATAATCACATGTAGATGCATTATCTTTAAAAGTTTTTCAAACGTTTTTGCCACTGGGGGGATATGGGCTCTGTGGCTGATGTAAAACCCATCCCTTACCTCCCCAACCCAGCACCTGCTCTAGGAGGCAGATTGGAGCAATCCAGAGGAAGGACAGGGTGTGGCCTGACTGCATTATTTTGTGGTTATACTGTGCTGGTGTAATGGCCCAGAGTAGGTTTAACATCATTCTCATCATTGATTCCCAAGGGGCTGTAACAGTGTGGTGGAGAGCATGGCTTGGTCCCTGACATGCAGCATCTACTCCAGCAATGGTACCTGTCATGTTCCGTCCTGTTTGCTGGAACACGGTGCTACTTGCAATGTATTATGCTGGTTTTCCAATATATTTGACTTCTGAGAGCATGACCTTGCATCCGTGAAACTTCACTGCTGAATTAAATGTGATTTTGGGATGGTTCCAAACTGCCACCTTCTGACCAAATTGGAGTCTAGAACTTGAAATACCAGGAAAGCTGTTGGGTGCACACATTCAGGGTTCCTGTTTGGCCCTGGTTGTAGAGCTTTCTCCTCAAACCCCACTCTTCCCCTGCTCATGACCTCCTTCCAAGCATCCCTTCGTGGTCTGAATGGTCCTGCAGCACCCTGCCATCCATCTCTCCCTCCTCCGGGCTCCACAGCTGCACTCACAACAGCTCAGTCTTGCCGACCCTTCCAGGCGGGTTTTATTTATTTTCCAAGAGACAAACCAAAAGGAGAAGAATAGCCTAAGGCAATTTTGTTGCTGGCTTTAGTCTCTACTCTCTGGGTCTTTCCTCCAAGGTTATTGCCAAACTCTCTGTCTCTAGCCATCCTTGCTGCTCCTTCCTTTCTCTGCAGCTCCTGTAACTCAGCAAATTCCTCTTCTGCACCCTGCTGATCAGTAAACGAATCAGTTGGTCCCTGTTCAGGTGGGCCTTCTTAGCCGTCAGGGTTGACTGATCTCAGGCCCCCAGTCCTTATAATGCCAACCTACCCCATGACGGGGCTATTTACAGGGACAGGCCATAATCAAAAATCTAGTCCCTTTCCTCCCTCCCTCTCTGTTTTACCAGTACAGCTAGCACCAATACCATGCGTGCTATTTTCTCCCATTCGGTTCTTCATGTGTTTACATATTGCTCCTTCTGCATAGAACATCCTCACCACACAAGTTCCCCAATACACCACCCTTTCTTTAATAATAATAATAATAATAATAATAATAAATAAATGACTATTCATCAAAAGAAATTCGTAGTTCTTACATATCCTGCTTTCTTTGTATGTGTCAGTCTTCCTTAGCTCATAGGGTCTTTGTATTAGGGAGTGTCATTACTTTTTCTCTCATGTAAAGCACACATTTTTGACACTGAACAGATAAATAATGGATACATCACAAACAAAAAACCAAAAATATCCACCAAGCCCTTTGTCATAAAGATTGTTCTCATCAGTAAAGTAAACTATCAAAATTAGGAAATGCACAAGGGATTAAAAGGCTGAAAAGCGAAGCACTCTCAAGTTGGGAAATACCAGAATGAGCATTGCCTGTGCAACATAAACTCTACAGTAAATGAGGCAGGGATCCTACAGGCAACAGATTCCTTCACTACACAGCCCCAGAGAAGAAAACCCTGTGCACTGAATAAGGGGACCCATGGGAAAAAAATAATATGAGATCATATAATTAAAGTCTGCATCATCCTGCACATGCACAAGAGGACCGAATTAAGGGTGCCGGAGCAACACTTATTTGGACATTTGCTAACCTGAGAATGCTTAACTTTGTAACTTTTTAATCCTTTTTAAAAATTCTGACTTTGTATTTCCTAATTATTTTATTGATGAAAGCAAACTGAAGTAACATTAAATGAAGGGTTTTTTGTTTGTTAATTTCCTATGTTTTTTTAATAGAAAGAAAATATTTTATACATGTGCTGTTCAAATAATGAAGCTCCTTACTCATGTGTTGTTTCAGTATATATTTTATTGCCATTGTTATCTTTGTGAAGATCCCAGTTTTACCACTCAGTGCTGTGCTGATCAGAGTATGGAAAGTATTTAAATTAAACTGTATTAAAACAAAACTGATTTTATGCCACTTCAGTTTCAGTGAACATTCTAAGCAATAACCCTGAATGCGCAAGAAGCAGATAAACAATATCCAAGAAAAAGAACTGGATTTTTCATCTTATTTTCACCTAGTCCTTACTAAGGAAAGTAGCAAACCATTGCCCTTTGAAAAGAAACACTGCACCGTACCACAGTACAAACCCAAATGGGCACAGCAGGAGGCTATCCTGGTTATCCAGATCTGGCCCTGTTTCATTACAAACTTCCTTTCTGTGATGATGTTCTGGTAATAAGGGGGCAATCAGTTGTGAAAGGTAGCTGTTGCCATGGCAGACAGGGTGCTAGTCATTCTCCCCAAGTATGAAAATGAACTGGAGGGAGGGAGTGCTGAGTGGTGAATTATCTCTGATGTCACAATGCTACCGCTCAACCAGCACCAGGTAGCAGCAAATGTGCAGTGTGTATGAGGGGAGGAGGGCAACAGGCTTTCCCAGTGTTCCTATTTTCACAAATTTCCTAAAGAAGCCAACAACATAACTACACAGAATGCACATTAACGATGATTCCACACACATGATAATTAGTCGCTGAAATTTGATTCAACTCCCACATGGCATGTTTAGAAACAAGGGTTCCAAAAAAGGAGAGAGCTTGTAAAACAGAAAATTTTGATGCTCCGGTGTATTTGTAGTAGTGTTAAAATTGAATACTGTGACTTTAAATTTCGATCAGGTTTTCTTGATATGCTTGCATACTAGGGAGCTCAGTAGGGCAGCACACAATCAAGGCTTAGCAGCAGTCAGTCAGCAGGTACCCAGTGAGTTGTGCCTCTCTCTGTTATAGGCAGTAACCTACGTTCTCTCCCTCTGATTTTTGGGTTCTTACGTGTTATTGTTCTGGCTCCTAAGAAACAAATTAGCGAGACATTGCAAACTTGCAGCAGGAGTATTTTATGTTTTCTCTAACTTGTCTGCTTGTGTGCAACAAAATGTAAAAGGCACAATCTCATAAAAATGAAATAAAATTCTGAAGCCAAAAGTCCTTTTGAAAGAAAAAAAACAAAAGCTTCCCAGCAGAACAATTTTTTTTTCCAGCCGGGAATTGTTAATTCCTTGCAATTGAGACATTACCTGGGAACACATCCATCTCAATGGCATGTTGTTTGGTGGGCTTCCCGATCAAAATGGGAGAGTGAGAGAGTTCAAAGGTTGTTTTAGGAGGGTCACAGCATTGCCACCCTTACTTCTGTGCTGCCTTCAGACTGGCCTCGGAGGGCAACAGCCACCAACCTTTCTGAAGCTAGAAGAGGTTCCCAGATGTGGAGGTGGCTCCAGCTGCAGCCACAGGACTCAGAATCCCTGAGCCCAGGCACCCGGAGATGTGACTGAAGCAGAAGCTGCCAGGGCCAAAGCCCTGAGACCAATGACAGGTTGATGCAGTGCACTTTCTTCTGCACTTCCTCTGGAGGTGCATCTGATACTGCCATGGAGAGTAGTCATACAGGGGAAGTCCTGTCCTCAGCCCCAAAGACAAACAGCTAGGAGGCCCCTACTGGGGTGCTCCTGTCTGGGGGGTCCCAGCAGGCTGGGGAGATCAGATTTCATAGGGCAGGGCTAATTCAATCTAGCTAAGAAAGGCACAACAAGAACCAATGGCTGTCAGCTGAAGCCAGAGAAATTCAAATGAGATGTAAGGTGCACTTTTTTTACAGTGAGATAGACTAGCCAATGGAACAAATTTTCCAGGGAAGAGGTGGATTCTCTGTTTCCAGGTGTCCTCACATCACAACTGGTTGTCATTCTGGAAGGTGCCTTTTAGTGAATTACAAGCGATTGGGCTTCATATGGTGCTAAGTGCGTGAAATTTCATAGCCCGTGAAATAGAGGCTGGATTAGGAGATCAAATTGTTTCACAACTGACACCTCTATGAAAAACTCAGTGTGGGGTGAGGAACAGACTCTGCTGT
Source organism: Aldabrachelys gigantea (assembly GCA_026122505.1). NCBI lineage: Eukaryota > Metazoa > Chordata > Testudines > Testudinidae > Aldabrachelys > Aldabrachelys gigantea. Next base: position 149,196,886 of record CM047479.1, read on the forward strand.
TTTACTGGGTAGCCTGCTTGCTCCCCAGAATCAATAATGAACAAGTGAAGTGATCTGGAGGTGCAGCTCAAATGTCCAACCGGGCTGGCCAAGGGCAGACATTAGGCCTGCAAGGGAAAGGTGAGTGTGGCAGTGACTTCACAAAGGTCTTTGGCAGGAACTCAGCCTATTGGGCAAAGACGATGAGGCGGCTGTGACTTCACAGAGCTCCCTTGACAACAACCAGGCAGGACAGGGATGCAGGGCAGGGGAAACCTCAGAGTCCTCATGTAGACTTGCTGCAGCAAGTCTCCATCTTGCAGTCTCTCTGTGAGGACCAAGAGAGGATTGGTGTGGAGGAGATTCTTTGTATTTTTTTTTCCATTTCTGTGTGGATTTTGTCCAAAAATCATCATCTGTGTAGACGGTAAGAAAAAAATATAGGCTCTATGTACACGATGGGGGACTCTATCCTGGAAAGCATATTTGTGTAGTGGCAGTGGTGCAACTACTCCTGGAATATTGTGTCCACTTCAAGTGTCCACAATTGGAGATAGATGCTGATAAATTGGACAGGGTTCACATAAATGAAGAAAGGATTAGATAACATTCCATGCGCTGACAGACTACAGGAGCTCAATCACAGAGAAGGCTAAGGGAGAGCCTAAGGGAACAAATATTTACTTATGAGCTCTTCGCTTTAGAAGATAAAGGTTAAGAGCAGACAATGGCTGGAAGCTGAAGCGTAGCCCAATTGTCACTGAAAATAAGAAGAGGAGGTTTAACAGTCAGGGTTTGAAGTAATTCACCCAGGGTTATGCTGGATCCTCCACAACTGAACTTTTTTAAAATCAAGATTGAGTGGTTTTCTAAAAAATATCCTCCAATTCCCTTGGGAATTATTTTGAGGGATTTTCTATGGCTGTTGTGAAACAGAAAGTCAGACCAGAGTGGTTCCTTCTGAGCTTGGAATTTATGAATCTGTGACTGACTGGGGGCATTTGAAATTTGTCCATTTTTGCTTCCCTCTTCCTTCTTCCCTCTAGTCTCTTCTTCTCTTTTCTCTCATTTCTTTCTTACTGTTACCGTCCAAGCCTCCATAATCCAAGGAACATCTGATGGCTGCAGGAGACAGAGGGGTGCTGAGAAGATCTAACTCATGACTGCTAACACAGAGAAGTGTTATTGGCTTTGGATGGGGGACAAGTAGCAAATCTGTCAGTCACTACAAGACGTCACACTCGGAGCCAGGGAGACTGGGAATAGAGTACTGCTGGCACTTCCCAGCTCTGGAAGGAGTGTTCCTCTAGTGGTTAGTGCAAGAGCCTGGACAAAGGACTCCTGGGCTCCATCCCTGGCTCTATCCCTGACTCACAGTGCAACCCTGAGGCAGTAGCTTCTCCTGCCAAGGCCTCTGTTTCCATCAGTGGGGCTGGGAACACTCCCCAACAGCCCTTGGGTCAGCACGCTTCAGGAATGTGCATGAGGTACTAGGAGACCTTGAGATGGGTGGTGTCCTGCTGGTCGTCGGTCAGTGTTATGACTCCCTGGCTGCTGGCCTGAGTTTATCCATCCCCTGGCAATAAAACATTGTCTTGTTTTCACAGCCACTTTTGATCTCCTGACTTCTATCCCCTGCCCTGCTGGCAGGGCATTGTGCAGAACCCTTTCCAGCCTACCTGGGTGCGGGAGATCGAGGAGGAGGGTTAAGGAAGGACCAACATCAAGCATTTGCCATCCAGCTCCATCCCATCTAGAGCAAGTAAGTGGAGCTCTCCAGAGCCATCTCCCGTGTGGTGGAAATATTCCACCAACAGGGCTCCCAGCCCGTCCTTTGTCAGAGTTTGTTCGCCAGGTTGAGGGTTCCTGTGCCCTGGTGTGGGATGTGTGGGGAGGAGAAATTGCCTCAGCAGAGGGAACGTGGGCAAGGGAGCAGGCAGGGTCCATTAATGAGAGGCTGCTTTGAACCCAGACTCATGGCTGATCCCCACTCAGTTCCAGGACGGAGCGGCTCAAGCAGATGCTGAGGAGAAAGGCCAGGCAGGTGGCTTCAGAGCCAGAGGGAAGCAGGGACTGGCTTGCCCAGGAGGAGAGCAACCCCTCTGTCCCCACGGGAGGGAAGAGGCTTGTGGCCAGGCTAAACAGAGGAGCTCCCTGGCGTTCTGGAGGAGGAGGAAGACATCAGCTCCCATAGCTGACCCTGAGGCACCTTCTGGGCCCAAATGGAAGTGGTCCCGGGTACAGCTATGGAGGAGGGACCCAGTAGAGGGCAGGAGCTGGGCAAGACAGCTTTGGGGCTTCCTTCAGAGGAGACCGAGGAACCAGGAGCTGAGACACAGGGCGCAGCAGGAGCCATTCCCCACCCTGGCCACAGAGGAGCCTCTCACCAACCTCACCGTGTCCACTGAGGAGCCCCCTGCCAGCCCCACCCTGGCCACTGAGGAGCCCCTCGCCAGCCCAGAGCAGGAGATGAGTGACTCTGGGACAAACACCAGTAGCTCTGCCTACTCCTGAGGGTCCAGCAACTCCTCTGTGGGGTCTGACAGCCCTGAGGCTGAATGCTACCTCTTTGCAGGTGAGGGGAGTCCCAGGGGAAAGAGAGGAGGACTGGTGCTGCCTCAGTGTTGCACTGTGCCCATCGGCTCGCCAAGGCAGTGGGAATGACTCATGTGAGCCCCACTAACACCAGTGGGAGTGGCACAGCCATGCCCCTCGGCAGAGACTGCTGGGCAGAGTTGGGGGACCTCCAGCCTCCCCTGATGTTGCAGGGGGGTCTGACTGCCACGAGGCCCTGAGACTGATGGGGCTGAGGGCATCTCTGGGAGAGGTAGCGTGGGGCCCTCGCTGCCATGAGATTCCTTACAGAGAAAGGGGAAACATGCAGCCTTATGTGTCCACTGCATCCCCCCAGCAGCAGAAGAGATTATACTTTCTCCTTCCCTCCCTGGTGTAGAGACACCCAGTGCTCAGCTGGAGTGGGTTGAGGAAGAGGAAGAGGAGGAGTGGGTTGAGGAGAAGGAAGAGGAGGAGAATGTGTCCCCTGAACAAGACACAATCAGGGTCATCGAGTAGCACCTCTAGGGCAGAAATGAGATACATATCCCCCAGCTGTGCTGCCACCAAGTCTGTCTTGTTCCTTGTTCCATCCCCACCCAGGCAGGGGGGTCTTTTACCAGAGACTCTCTCACTCACAATGGGGGGGACACATCTCCTCTGTTATCTGGCACCCCAAAATGGGGACATTTGTCCCACACAGGCCAAGATGTCCTCTCTCCACAGTCACTGTCCAAGTTACAACCCCTGTCTGTGCAGGGTGACACTGGTTTTGGGAAGAGGGCAGCTTTCCCCTGTCCTACTGCATGGAGGTTTTGTGCCCTGGAGCTGGTTTGGGTTTGGCTGGGAGTTCCAAATGTAACAGGCTCTCTCTCTCTCCCCCCACTCCACTCCTAGTTGGTGGAGGACAGGGCCAAACAGCTCAATTTCATCCAAGCTGTCCCGAGTCTTTGTTTCTCTGCACAGCAGCAGTGTTGGTACACCCTGGAGCCCCACTTTTCAAAAGCCACCCATGTGCAGAGCATTTTGGTGAGTGGGATTCCATGCCCGGCCCCTGGGGCGAGGGATCCAGACATGGGAGGAAGAGTTAGTGGGGCCGGAGCAGGAAGCAGAGGACCAGGGTTCCTGGGACTGAGGTCTGGGGGGCAGGGAAGGGGATAATTGTGACACTGATCGGGAGCTGGCAGTGGGGGAATTTTAATCCCAGAGGAGATGGGAGGGAGGAATTGGGTGGGAGAGGGGGAAGGAAGATTGATGGATGGGAGGAATGGGGGGCCCAGCTGGTTGGGGTTGGGGATGACACTGGCTGTTTTGCAGAGCACTTTGGCCTTCTCCCTGGGAAGTGCCTGTGGGTCTGCGGGGCCTGAGTCTCACATGCAGTTTTGTTTCCTTGGGGTCTCCCAGGAGCTGACTGAAAATCTTCCTGTGGTGTTCGAGCCAAGCTCCATCACGTCCAGCTCCATGGCCGCGGTTTACAATCTCAGGGACCAGGACCCTCCCATCCAGCTGCCCTAACCCTGGTGCTAATCAGGCCCAGAGCCAGGAGTCACAGATCCTCCTCCGGTTAGGTTACCCCCAGCTGTGGCTGTTCCCATCCCTCAGCACAGGAGGCGGGAATGTCCCCCCTTTCCTGACTGAGGGATTCATTTCACTCCAGTAACGTTACAGTGGCTGTAGGGAGGGGATCACTGCTTGGGAGGGGTTGATGTCCATGGCAGTGCCAGCACCACACGGATGCTGCAAAGCGTACAATGGGCTCCTCTCTCCTGCCAGCAAACTGAAGCCGCCGCTTGCCCTGGAGCTGGAATCATGCCTCCTGCGGGCTGTTCTCCACAGAATCTTTACCATGGGACCTGGGAACGACACCGCCCACTTCCGGGTAGATCCTGATCCTACTTCTCTGTTCCAGGAGCAGGAGCAGGAGCAGGCTCTGGTCCCAGCTCCCTCGCTTTAATGGAGCTTCTAAGAATAGGGGAGGGGTGAGCAGATCTGAGAACATGCCTAACACAAACTGGCAGGGAGGGCCCCTTCCCTCCAGAGGGGATTGCCTTACCGTTCCGTGTCTGATCACAGACTTTCCTCCTCTCCTCATTCTCTGATCTCCTGCCTGGACTCTCCCAGTGATCCTACCTCCCACCCATTGCAGTTTGGCTGTTCCATAGTCTGCTGGGTACCAGGCCCTGAACAGAGAACTCCTAAGAGCAAGGATTGAAGAGGCATCAGGCATCAGGCCATGAACTCTTGCTAAGTGTCCCTGGAGTGATGTGAATGGGAGAGGCAAGGATTTGCCTTTTGAGTCTTTCCAGGACTCCTGGAGCACCCTCTTAATTGTCCTCTGACTGGTGTAGCCCCATGTCCCATAACTGACAGGTGCTCCCTCTTCTTACAGGCTCTGCACAAGAGCTATTTACAGAGCCTGGACACCATGCTCAGGGGCCTGCTGACAGACACCCCCATCTTGGACAAGCTGCAGCACCTCTTGGAGGTGAGTAGAATGGGACGGTCTGGAGTGAAATTTCCTCTTAGCTCCATGGGAGGGCTGCAAAGGAGAGACTAAAAGAGCCATGTTTCCATTGTTTCCTCCTAGCTTGGACCCAGCCGGCTACACTTTCCCAGAGCTGTCAATGCAGAGAGAAGGAGCTGGGACTGTCAACCAGAGCTCTGCACGGTTGCATTAAGCACTAACAGTGAAAACCAGTCCTGGCTGGGGACTGAGATACTAAAACCCCTGTGAGATGCAGGTGATGGGACTCTGAGAAAAGTCACTGGCTACTGTCTAAGGACATCCTGAGATACAGGAGGAGCCTCAGGGAATCAGCTCTTCTGTCCTAGGGACACTGCAGTTCCCGGAGGGATTTTCCTTGTGGCCGTTCAATCCATCCTATCAAGGCATTTGCAGCTGAGGTCTGGAGGTCCAGGGCATGTGCCTTGATCCTGACATGCTGTTCATGGATCAGGGGTTCAGAGCAAATAGACCAGCCCCAAGACTGAACATTGTCCTAGCCTGGAGAGACAATGAACTTGTGCCCAGCAAGACATGGGCAGTGTCATGAAACCCCTTTCAAAGCTCTGCGACCAGGGCTCATCTATTCCACCCTGAGCACAAAGTTTCAGCTCCATGAGGAAGGGGAGAGTCTCGTTTGTAGAGGACGTACACCTGCCCATTGACCCTCCCTCCTGCCTTCTTCTGTCGCAGCATGTCCATTTCTGGCTCCACTCCAAAAAGACCCAGGAGAGAGCTAGGGCCATACAGAGCAGTGCTGCCCTGCTCGACCTTGACACCTCCCTGCCTGGGTTTGACGTAAGTGACCTTTGACCCCAGCATCCTGCACAGTCAGGGCTTGAGTCAAGCTCCTCATCCCCTGTCTAATTGGTCCCCCCTGGGTCCGTAAGTGACTGTGTTCCATAGGCCGCTGGCTGGCAGATTTGTGCCTGGCCTCAGGGTGTTATTCTGAGCAGCTAGGCAGGGAGTGCTCATAGAGGGCCCTTACCCTGGTCCCTTTGCTCCAAGCTCCCTTAGGGGCAGAGAGACAGAGGGCTCTCACTCCTCTCCCCCAGCGCCTCCTACAGAGGGGTCGGAGCAGAGCTCTTATCCAGGGGAGCTGGAGAGCTGAATGGAGAATGTTGATGGGTTCCCCTCTCCACCTCCTTCTTGCCATACACAATTCCCAGCTCCATGTCAGCCAGGCTGGGCTGGTGCTCACATATTGGGGGAAGCCAGTCAGCTGATAGGGGATGAGGCAACCAAAGAGGAATCAACTGGGGAGGGACCCCCAGGGCCTTTCAGCTCCAGGCCATTGAAAAAAACTCTCATCCCATCCCCATGCACTGATCAGGGAGCAAGGAAAGGATGAACTCAGGGAGGTGCCATTGGTAGGTGCCAGCTTGTCCCCTGAGCAGCTCAAAGCAATGCAGACCCAGCTCTCCAGCAAGGCTTTTTCCTAACAGGCATCACATCAACACGACACACTGCCATTGCTCATGCTAGGGGCTGCAAACTCTCCTAGCCACCTCTGTGAGCCTTTCATATCCCTCAGGGCCTCAGGCCAGTTCCTAGTGCTCTGGTACCATGTTATCCCAGCCACCACCTGCTCTGAGAGAACTGGAGAGGTCAGTCAGCAGAGGCTGCTTACGTGCCCCATTCACCAGAGCTACTGTCCATGGCATCACGTTAAGGACTGGGGGATCCCTTGGGGAAAAGTGTCCACTTCCTCTCATCCCACAGCACTACTGCCCAAAACCTCTCAACCCCTCAGCTGGAGGGGGCGAGGGTGGCTGAGGGGATTCTGGGGAGCAGAGCTGGATTCCTGCTGGGTTGGGTGGTAGAAAAGCTTTCACGGGAGGACTGAGAGGACTTGGGGCAGGAGTTCATTACACAATGGTGGGAGAGGGGTTGGAAGTCACTAGAGAAGAGACAAGTTTTCATCTCAGGGGTTGGGTGGGCGAATCCGTCCCTCAGACATGGGGAGGGGTGGGGAGGAAATTTTGCTGGCTACCGATGCCTTTAATATCATTTGTTCTCATGGGTGTCTGAGTCTCTGATTGATCCTTGTTCCCTTGCAGCAGGAGGACATTAGAGTGAGTGTCATGGCCCAGCTATTTAACATCAGGTGCTTGTGCCAGGTTCCCAAAGCACTGCAGGGGCTGTGCTCTGTGAAACAGTCTTGAAGGTCCCCTCCTTTGCATGCCCAGAAGATCCCACTCTCTGCCGCAGGTACTTCTCTGTCTCACTGTGGGGGAAGGGTTGGGGGGAGTGGCCAAAGAGCCCACAGCACTGAGAGAAACCAAAGCTGAGTAACTTATTCTCAACACCATGCCCCACACAGACCACTGGAGCTGGGCCAGGCGAGATACTCGTTTGGAAGAAACAGGCTTTTCGGGCTGTGGTGCTGGCCCAGAAATGAAAGTATCCCCAGAACCAGGGGTTATGCTCAATAGCCATTGCAGTCTGGGAGGGATGGCCTGACATGGAGCCCCTCCCCTGTCATCACTGCTCAGACCTTCTCATGGCCCCTGTCATCCCTGATGCAGCGAATTTCTGACCATCCCCCACCTGGCGCCAAATTCACCCCCCGGGTGGCTGAACCCTTCCCAGCCTGGAATGACACTCCTCCTTAATACTCTAGGGCAGCCTCCCCATCTAGCATGTGGGAACTGAGACGTAGGGGAAGGTCTGTGGTCTTGGTCACACAATCCTGGGTGTAGATCTGGGAAGTGGACTGGGTCCCAGCCTAGAGCCTTTCCCCCAGAGGCACCTTTGCTTTCTGCTCTTGGAGTGACCAAGGGGAGCCTTTTGGCCCAGCTGTTGATGGATACGTCGGAACCCAAGCCCAAAACCCAACTACTTGTGAGACACCTCGATGAGCATGGTGGCCTCTCTTTGTTCACCCCATTAGAGGTGGAGTGCAATTGTGGCTTGGGGGAGTCACTGGTGAACAAGGTGAACGCAGGTAAATGAATGATTAAGAAGTGACTGTCGAGATGTGGAGTGTTCCAATAGATCTCTGTTGGCCGCATTGCCCGTGACGGAAGATGGTACATTTAGTTCTGCCATGACATTCATAAACATATCCCATCTTTTGGATACATGTCTGCTAGGAACAGAGCATGTCTAGGTGATGGCCCTGACTAAGCTGAGCATGTTAGAAGCATTAACCACAGAGTGTTTGTTCATAAAAGCCCCTTTATCATTCCATGAAGAAATATTTTTATCCTGGCCCAGCTTATTTAGCAATACTAATGCATTTTTTTATAACGCTTATTTACGTTATCCAGCACCTCCTGAGCAACAGAGTCTGAGGTCTTTGGTGTTTCTGGGAGTTTGACAGTTACATTCTGTTCTTGTTCTGGTAGTAACAGACTTATTTTCACTTTTTCCGCATCGCTCTGCTTCATGTACATTAGGTACCTTTGAAGCACGGCACTGTAAAGTTTAGCCTTTTTGTATTTGGCTAAGTCAGTTCTTTGAAGAACAGACTTCATTTCAGCATCCAGTAAGTGAGTTGCAGTCATTTGTTAGGCCCTCTGAGGATACAGAGTTCACCAGTGTTCTGAACGAGGCATCATATTTTTCCAAAATCTTTTTACAATGCCATTCTTTTAGACCCCCTGAGGACACAGCGTCCATAAGTTTTCTGAATGAAGCATCAAACTCTTCCCAAATACTAGTATATAGGAGAGCTGGGATGAGCTTATGGTTTTCAGAGAATGGTTTGTCAGTCTTTGTTTTTTTATTCACAACCCCTAGAGCGCGTGATCCAGGTTACTTTTCAATAACTCCCCCATGCATTTAAATCCAGTTGCAAAAGAATTCCCTTTTACTATGGGGTAACTAGAGCATGTGCAACCTCTGCACTGATTTGATGTCATCAGCTGTTGCCCTGAATTGGTGAATTAATAGAAACATAAAACTCAGGGCTTGGCAGCTAAACGTTATTTCACCTGAAAGAGGGAGCAAAGTCTAGTGGTTAAAGCACCTGACTTTGAGTTAGGAAATGTTAGTTCAAGTCTTGGCACTGCCATTCACTTGCTGTGTGACTGTGCAGGTCACTTAGCATCTGTGCCTCAGATGACCATGCTTTTAAAGGGAAAAAACTGGCATATACTCATGGTGACATCTTTTAGGGCTGCAAAGAGTCAAACAAAAGGATATTTTTATTATTAAGTGTGTTGATGTGACCACTGCCAGCTTGTGACCCAGGGAGACCCACATATTTTGGAGTGGAGGATTTTTTCCAGTACTTTAGTGTTCTGCATTTATTGTGAAACATTGAACAAGTGTCATCAACAGTCGCTCTGAGCAAAGGAACAGCTTTGATAGCATTTACTTTCATTCAAGTTCTCTTCGTTCCAGACATTGTTCATTACACTGAAAGCTCATTCCACTGGGCTGTTTGTTCTCAGTAAACAGTGCATTTCTACTCAGCATAGCAATACATCTTGAACAAGCATTGTGTAGCTATTAAAAAACCAAATATTTTGCCTGATGAAATGAAAAAAAAAACCCCAGGATATTTCAATTATCCTGGGGCATCATTAGAAAAAACAAGACTATCTTGGTTGAAATAGGTTGTATGGTCACTTTATAGTTACCTCACATGTAAACGGGGGATATTTACTTCCACCTTCCAGAGCTGTTGTAAGGCTATGCTCAGGAGCACCGGTGCCTCTGATAGAGGCGACGAAAGGTCCCGCCCCCAAAATACCACTGATGACTGCCTAGGCGGTCGCCGCCCCCTAAATGTCTAGGTTGCCTAATGGGTTGTGCCGGCCCTGGCTATGCTCATTAATATCTGAATTGCTTTGAGAGTGTTATAAACAGATAGTTAAGGGTTAATGCCTCTTTTACCTGTAAAAAGTTAAGAAGTTCACCTAGCCTAGCTGACACCTGACCAGAGGAACCAATGGGGGAACAAGATGTTTCAAAAGGAAGGAGACAAGTTTCCTTTGTTCAGAGTCAGTTTCAGTTTCAACCGGAGTGAAAAAGATCAAGGAACCAGCCTCTTAAAAGAGTAGTAAGTTTTAGAAAGGAATAAATAGGTTTATGTTTATTTTCTTTTGTAACTTGTCTTTGTGCCATTGGGGAAATTATCAAATTGGGTATTCTTGTGTGTAGTAAGGTTTTTACCCAGGGGAACATCCTGTGTTTTAAAACTGTTGTCTGTGAGACCAGCTGGTATGCTGTCTCCCAGAGGTTTTTGTCTTTAACTTTCTTTTCTTTATTTAAAAGCCTTCTTTTTAAGAACTTGATTGATTTTTCCTTGTTTTAAGATCCAAGGGGATTGGATCTGGACTCACCAGGAACTGGTAGGGGAAAGGAGGGGGGCTGGTTAAATTCTCCTTGTTTTAAGATCCAAGGGACTTAAATCAGTGTTCACCAGAGAATTGGTGGAGGAGTCTCTCAAGGCTACCCAGGGAGGGGAAGGTTTGGGTAGGGGGGAAAGACAGTTTTCCAAGTACTCAAAAATCTGGATGGTGGCAGTGAGACCAGATCTAAGCTGGTAGTTAAGCTTAGAGGTGTTCATGCAGGTCCCCACATCTGTACCCTAAAGTTCAGAGTGGGGGTGAGACATATGACAGAGAGCCTGGGATGGAAGGCTCTCTGAAGTATTGTTTTAAAGTGTTGACTTTGACAGTAGCTTGCTAATCTGAAATGAACATCTTGAGCCAGTGCTGCTAATTCTCCCTTCACCTTCTAAAACTCTTGGACGTACAATGAGACAAGATGTTCCTTCTCGTTTCCCATATTTCCAGAACTGTGCTCCACTGCAGAAGAAAATGACCTAAAATGCTTCTGAAATTGTATTTTCTATGTGATTTCCCAGCCCAGAGGGGTGGAAAGCATAGAGTAGGTGGAAAGAGAAAACTGGTCACTTATCTGAAACAGAAGCTAATCACTTATTTACTGCAAGTGAGTACTGACTAAAAACTGAGATCTCTGAAATGTGTTGCTGAATTGTTGGCTGTTTTTTCAGTACGATCCCAATTCTAGTGGTATGACCACTGTATTTCAGTCAGACTGGAACTGCTACAGAACTGAAATCCATGTGCTGTTTACATGGTGCAAGGAAAATCTTTGACGAAGATATGTATTTCTGTTCTTGCAACAAAGCTGATTCATATAAAGCACAAACACTAATCATGCCATTTGAAAAACCTCCATTTTCTCTTTGCTTACAGGCAGCTGTGGTAATGGCCAAATTGCAAATATCAGCCAGCCTTATATTGTACAGCTGAACTAGAGAGGATTTTCCTTCAAATATGATTCCTGGGGTGAGGATTACTCTCTTTGGACTCTGCAGAAGGACCTATACGGGGTTGCACCTTTGAACACAGATGGGAGACTCTTAGAATATTACAGACTTCACAATTCCTGTAATGATTTGCTGATATTAAAAAATGCTAGAGAGTTAAAAATTCAATATGAGGAAGGCAGAGGCACCACAGTTTACAATAACTTCATGTATTACAATGTATATAATTGAAGAGAGATGGCAAAACTGATTTAAACACAAACACATTGACTGTGAGGAAAATTCTGCCAAATGCTGCTTTATGGTAACCATTACTCTTATGCTGGTGTTGGGTGGCAAGATATGGACTTTGCTGTGGATGAAAGTGAATTGTGGGTAATTTATTCAACTGAGGACAACACAGGGAACGTTATGATTAGCAAACTCAATGAGACCACACTTGATGTGCTCCATACTTGGAATACAAGGCAATACAAGCCATCCATTTCCAGCGCTTTCATCATATGTGGTGTTCTATATGCCACAAGACCTATCAACACTAGGAAAGAGGAAATATTTTACATATACGACACAAACACTAAACAGGAAGGTAAAATTAGCATAATTATGGATAAAATGTTAGAAACAATTCAAAGTATTAACTATAACCCCTCAGATCGAGTTCTGTATGTTTACAATGATGGCTACCTTGTTAAATACGATCTTACTTTTAACCAGTGTTTCACAGATATGAATATACACAACAACTAGAGATCACAGAAAGTCCGATTTTTATATCCCTTTGGACAATGTGAATGTTAAATTAGGGTCTAATCCTATAAAGAGTAGCTCCTGATCATAAGGTTTATTACCATGAGCTGTCTCATTGAAGGATAATAAGCTCTCTGCCTGGTACAAGATTAGGTTCATAGCTTTTTAACTGGTGTTTAGATACAATGGCAACAGGAGTACTAGAAATGCCTCTGCTATAAACATATAGATGACTTAGTGATGCACAGAAAATGCATCGTGATTGGGCAATTGCTCACACACTGATGTGCATTTGGAGGAATGTTTGTATTTGGATAACACATGGAAACTGAACTGCTGTTTTGTCATCATTGTTCAAAGTATGCAAGGCCATAAATATTATGTTAAGTATTGGCCTCCAATGTTACTAAAAGATTAAAATCAGAGGAGAATTAGGACTTAATCTTTAAAGAGCAGCCACTGGTTAAGCTGAACTGTGGAAACAGTTGCCTTGGCTTCTTCTTGGAACCCATCAATGTATTTTAGATGGCAGGGTTCCAATGCATTACTTTCCTAAAGTTGCACTTCATGAAAAAAACATATTAACCATTTTCGAATGGTTACATTTTCTTAGCACTGTGTCCTGGTGGCCTGTTCCAAAGCCCAATGAAAGCAGTCCTTTGGTATATGGCACATGCTGCAGTAGAACATAAGCTATGCCATCCTACATGCTCCATTTAGTCCCTGAGTCCGTTTAGTCTGCAATTCACTGTGATCTCCATTAGCATCTTTCAAAAACACCCTGAAAACAAGGAGCCAAATTAATTGCCAGTATAATTCCATTGGCATCACTTACCTAACACTGGGGGTGAATCTGGTACATGATCTATCAGTTACAGAATCCTGAAGTTGGGACAAAGTCATATGCTCTTTATTTTTAAAATGCCACAGATTTTTATCAATATCTGTGCTGTAATCATGACAGAAATAATTAGATGTACAGTTATGAAAACGCAGTAAATGTTTGCTGGTTGCCTTTTATTAATTCTGTCTTTGTTTTATAATCTGGATCAGTAGATGTGAATGATTAATTTTTGTTTAATAGTGTTATTAAAATCCAAACCTTATAGTTGTTTGTCATTGCACAACAGCTGGGAAATTTTTGGGATGCAGCAAGAAGCCAGCTTGACCAAACAATATTGGAAACAGAAATCATATTCCTTCAGGGTTAGAGTTTTTAAGAGCTCCTGGAACCACACAAATATGTGAATTAATATGTCAGTAACTAGAAGAGGGACTTTATTTCCACCTATTGAAATATGTTCACTGGTTAGATTAACATTCTCCACCAAGTTGAGATGTTACTTGAGAGGTATGAGACTGATGACACATTTTTAAGTCAGGTGCTGCCACTTACCAGGTATCTGCATCAGTTCCCTGAAAATGTGTGAAATGAATGTGAAAGCCAGCCATCACTGGTGCAGTAATCTCATCCATAAGCACCGGCCTTTAAAGAATTCACAGTAGTTCAACTGAGGGTTTGTTTAACTGTAAAAAAATAAAAGACAGCAGAACATTTCTTGCTTCACATTTTTTGAGGTGGCATCCCATTAATTCCCAAGGGTTGCCCTATTCACAGGCATAAAAGGAAACTCTATATGGCATCACATTTTAAGGAGCAATTTGGGGCTAGAACCACAAAGAAGACTTAGGTTCAGTGTTGCAACACCTAACTTTAGGTCCCCTGCCACTTATTGGAATCTTCAGCCCTGACTCAGTTACATAAGCTCCCTATAAATGTATGTGGAGAGTTGGGAACCTAAGAATGGGATTCACAACAGTTGAATGAGAGGCTGCTGAAGCTAGCCAATAGCAAATGCTGAGTAGAGGGTTGGACTCGAGTCCACTTAATGCCACTTGGGAGTCACAGCTGTGAACCCTCCCTTGGAATTATGTGTTTAACTCAGGTCAGCCCTGTCTGAAGGGGGAAAAGAAAAGACAACCTGGGGGTTGTGATGCCCTTTTATACACAGTATTTAAAGCATTCAGCCTGGCTGTGGGAGACCAGGGTTCAAATCTCCACTCTTGTTGTCTTAGAGCAAGCACTTGAACCCAGGTCTTTCATTGCCCAAGTGACTTTGCTAAACACTGGGCTATAGGGAGAGTGGCGGGAGGGGCTTTCTCAATCTCATCTGTTGAAGCTCCTTCACTTTGTATGAAATGCTTAAATAGTCAGTGGATCAAAGAGCCATCAGAATGACTCTATAGCAGAGGGATCATAGTATCTAGTTTACAGACCCCCGTTCTAGTCCTGCACCAATGACTGTTTAAGCCTGAACCACCGCTCAGTTCTAAGCTGTTACTGTGTGGTATTATTGTCACTGTGAGAAATCTTGTGAGTAGCAACAAACTTGCTAGCAGCAGGCAGGGCCAAACCAGTCGACTTTCTTTTTAGGAGGTGATGTCAACACTGGTGCTCTGTTCTGTTCAGTGTTGATATCAATCAGCTGCATGCACGTTCCCTCTGTGTGCTGCCCCTGCTCTGCAGATCGCTGGCACAGCAGACCCCGAGGAAACCCCCAAAGACCACAGACTCTAGTAAGGAACGAAGGCACCCAGGCCAGGTTTATTGTCAAACGAAGCACGGTAATAGTTCACTCTAGACTTTAGGCCAGGCTGTATTCTACCTTGGTCCCACGGCCACCAGGGATATCAGCTGGTGGCTCCTTCATGGAGCCATGAGTATGAGAATGTACTTGGTGTGGTTCACCCCCATTCCCAACACATGCCCCTTTTGTGGCATGAGAGAGTCCCTGGCACACATTTATTTTGAGTGTGCCATTTGCAACACCTCTGCTGGGTTCTTCAGAACCATCTCCTAAGGTTCTGCATGCATTTTTCCATGCAGCTCCTGATTTATGCACACCCTCTCCATGGCCCCATGAAGTCATGAGATCCCCTGGTCTACCTCCTCCTGGCATTGACCAAAGAGGCCATCTATAAAACCAGGAGGAATATGCTGGATGGGAAGGTGCTCTGCGACTGTGGGACCTGTTTCTGTTCCTCCCTCTGATCACATGCCTGGGCAGCATTCCTCTGGGCCACATCTGCTCACTCCCAGACACCTTGGAGGAGCAGAGGGCGCTATCTGTGGTTCTTGCTTTGTGTCTGCCTCTAGCTCCCAGCTTATGACCCTATGATCTCACTCCTGACTCTGTTTTCTTATTAGTTGTCCCTGAAATCACTTGGGCCCCAGGTTTAGTCGCTCATCCCCTTAGGCAGAGGGACGGGGCTTCAGATGTCAAATATGGGTGGGCTTGTGTCTGCCCTTCTCCCAGAACTGATGACGTTGAGTCCCCATCAGTGCACCGGAGGTTGGTCCTGGCAGGTATCGCCAGAATCGGAGATCTCCTGGACTACGACCAGAGGGACTGGGTGGATCCCCTGGCATTCGGCCAGCACACGGGCTCTCCACCCCCATACTCCGTAGCACATACTCTATAAGGTGAGGGCTGCCTTACTGCCCACCTCTCAAGTCTTCCTTGAGCAGGTCTTGTGGGAGGGTGCTCCTGGCCTGCCTCTTACCCCTTACACTCTGGATCTTTTAATTGGTCCCTTGTCTCTCGAGGCCTCCTGCCCCCCCCGCCTCCCTCTGCATAACACGAACAGGCTGTGTGACTTGCAGCAGGTTCATTTCTGAACCATGCCTAGGGAACAGCTGTATGTGCTTGTGCTCCATATTTTCATTTCCTCACCCTCCTGTTCCTCTCTGGATGGGGAGGTGCTCTGCAACTGTGGGCCTATTTCCACTCCTCCCTTCAATTACATGTCCAGGCAGAGTTTCTCTGGGCCGTGTTTGCTGGCTCCCTAGACACCTTCGAGGAGCAGTGGGTGCTGTCTGGGGTTCTCTGCTCAGTGTGCCCCTCTGGATCCCTGCTTTTGAAACTGTAACCCTTCCTGTTGCCCTCATTTTCTCATTACTTCTCCTCTGTATTTGATTGAGCCCTGTGTTCAGTAGCTCCTCCCCGTAGGCTGGGGGAGGGGTCTTCAGCTGTGGGCAGGGATGCAACCACCCACCCCTGGATTCCCAATAGTTCTAGGCCTTTGTTTCTGACCAAGGGGGGCATAAAATGAAGAACGTGTACGAGTGGCCTGGTTTACAAATGTGCTCCTTTTGCTTCTTTAAGTGCCCAGATTTCAAAAAAATTCAGCCTATGTGTCTTGGCCAAGGTCAGCCGGATGGTTTGTGGCAGGCAGGAGCAGAGCCCACATCTCATGACACTTTTAGTTACAAGACCATTCTTCTCATTGGTACATTCCAGTTAAATCTATGTTCTCTGGAATGCTGACTGCTTTGATGGAAGAGGTCATCCTGTCTCTGGCTGTTGCTAAACCTGTCTTACCAGAGATGACTTTCCCTTGAGGCTCAGAAATACTACTGACGAGCATGTTTTTACCTTTGGAATAGGCCACATTCCAATACAGTGTCAGCCATTTCCAAATATATTTTCAGGGTGGGGTGGCAGGAGACCTGAAAGCTCATTGTTCCTTCAGCCTCACAAAGCTTGATCTTGATTACACCAGTTTTTCACAAAGATAAAACTCCATTTATTTCAGCAGAGTTAGTGCAGTTTTACCCCCCCCATAGGTGACAGGAGAATTAGGCCCTGTATATTTGCTGCCCATTCATCCTGCTTTCTTCTATGGCTAGGGTTATAAAGAAAGCAATTTTGTTAAAAAATCAATAACAAAAGGATAGATTTTTCTCCCTGCCCTGCTTCTTTCTTTGGTTAATACAACCTCCATGACATGAAAGTCATCACGCACCAAGGGGAAAATTTTGTGATTCCTTTTTAAAGTATGAGGAGCTTATCCCTCTATAAGAGCACTTTTACTTACAGTGAAACTCCTTAGGGAGCATTTATACATTGTAGACACACACACGTATATAAGAATATGTGATTTTACATGTATATAATGCTACAATTGACAGGTATAAGCCATATATAAACAGACTTCATCAGCAATAGCTATTGCACCAGCTACATTTAAATTACAGGTTGGTGAAGATGCAAATTTGCTTCAACCAAAAAATGTAGCCATTTGTTGCCAAACAGCAAATTGTGTCAATTCCAGCAAATTGTTCAGTCACAAACAAATAAACAGGCAATGATTTGTTTGAATAATGTCAAAGTGAAACATTTTGATTTTTGGGGATAAGTTCACCAGAGAATTTAGGCACCATTCACAAAACCCCAGAGGTAGGGGTGGGGGTTTCCATCCATACACCCATAGCCTGCTGATTAGGGTAATCACTTAGCAATAGTGACACCTTGGGATCAACACTGCTCCCAGAGCAGGGATTGTGAATGTGGGTCTCCTACATCCCAGTTGAGGGCTCTAAACCCCAGACTATTGGCTAAGCAGGGGTACTGCTCACACTCTCACCTCTTGAAGCTGATCTATTGTGTATAAAAATGTCTATATTCCCTGGGCCAGAGAGATAGAGTTAAAAAAAAAAAAAAAGAGAGAGAGAGAGACTGGACTTTGTAGACTGGTGGTAGACCACTCACTTAGGAGGAGGGATCCTGGGTTCCAGTCCTGATGCCAATGAATACTTAACTATTAATTTGCCAAAAGTTCCTAAAAAAACCCAGCAAGCATTATTTTTGTTCCAACTTAAACTGATTTTTTGTTTATTTTCAGGAAGGGCCAGCAAACCAGAAAACCCAGTTATTCACCCAGTTTTAATTTAAATCTATACAGAAACCTATATACATCACCACTTGGTTACAGGAAAATAATGGGTTATGTAGTCTATGGGCCTTGTTCTCCTCTCACGCAAATAAGAATCAGGAGTAATTACACTGAAGTCAATAGAAAGCACCTGAAGTATTGTAAATTGGGGTTGCTCCACTGACTTCCATGAAGTTACTCCTGATTTACACCTGTGTACATGAAAGGAGAATCAGGCTCACAATGCAGGTGACTGGAGCTGTGCAGAAAACCATCATTCCATTTCCCACAGGATTTTGATATTTTGTGATTTGGTTTCTATATGATTTGGAATGAAAACCCAACGTTTTGAAATTCTCTATGAAAGGGAAAGCCCCTGGATCCTTGACTCAGGGACAGTCTGCCTGACTGGCAGTCCCAGAGCTGCAGACCTGGAAGCTGCAGGGTCCTCGGTTCAGGGGCAGTCTGTATGACTGGCTGCCACAGAGCTGCAGATCCTGGAACCCCTGGAAGCTCAGGCTACAATGAGCCATGAGACTGGGAACTTGGGAGCTGGTGTTCCCAGAGCTTCCATGGTCTCAGCTCCCTGTCAGCCCACTAGGTGAGCTGTTGGGGAGCCAGACGGGCGAGCTGGCAGGAACCGTCTCTGCAGAATGTTTCAATTTTGACAAAGCAGCCTGGCTAAATGGAAAGGCCTTCCATTAGGGAATTTCCGATCAGCTCTGTGTGAAACCCTGTGATGAGGTTCTGACAGGTTCCCCCGGGGTGCCACCTGGAACTGGGGTACCACCAAGCCCCCAGACACACCAGCCTGGGCTTCCTCTCACATTGTGCTGCTGTGACAAGGTGCAAAGCCCTCCAGCCTGCACTTTCACCAGCATTCATACAGGTAGGAGCACATAGGCAGGCTCTCTAACGCCCAGCTTCCCATCCTACGACCCCAGGGCATTACCTTCCTGTCCTGATCAAATCTGGCCAGTATATGGGTTTAATACCCTGGTCCGCCTCTCCCTCAATGTAAAGAGGACCTGTCATGGTACAATTCCCCACTCCGAACCTTAGGGTCCAAAAGATGGGGTACCAGCATGAATTCCTCTAAGCTTGATTACCAGCTTAGAGCCTGTAGAGCTGCCACCAACCAGGAATTCCAGTGCCTGGTACACTCTGGTCCCCTCAAGACCTTGCCTGGGGAACCCCAAGACCCAGACCCTCTGGATCTTACCACAAGGAAAGTAAACCCTTTCCCCCACTGTTGCCTCTCCCAGGCTTCCTCTCCCTGGGTTACCCTGGAAGATCACTGTGATTCAAACTCCTTGAATCTTTAAACAGAGAGGAAAATTCACCTTCCCCCCTCCTTCTCTTTCCCCCTGCCAGACTTTTCCTGAGAGAGACAGTAATTCTAACACAGAGAGAAATTAGCCTCTCTCTCCCCCTTCCCTCCTTTCTCCCCACCAATTCCCTGGTGAATCCAGACCCCGTCCCCTGGGGTCTCACCAGATTAAAAAAAAAAAAATCAGGTTCTTAAAAAAGAAAAGCTTTTAATTAAAGAGAGAAAAACAGTAAAAGTTATCTTTGTAAATTTAAAATGGAATAGGTACAGGGTCTTTCAGCTATAGACACTGGGAATACCCTCCCAGCCTAAGAATACAAGTACAAATTAAAATCCTTTCAGCAAATATACATTTGAACTCCTTCCAGCCAAATACACATTTGCAAATAAAGAAAACAAACATAAGCCTAATTCGCCATCTACCTAGTACTTACTATTTTGAACTTATAAGAGAGCCTGTATCAGGGAGATTGGAGAGAAACCTGGTTGCACGTCTGGTCCCTCTGAGCCCCAAGAGTGAACAACAAAAAGTAACAGCACACACAAAAACTTCCCTCCCTCAAGATTTGAAAGTATCCTGTCTCCTGATTGGTCCTCTGGTCAGGTGACAGCCAGGCTTACTGAACTTGTTAACTCCTTACAGTCAAAAGAGATATAAAGTACTTTTGTTCTGTTAACTCCTACTATCTGTTTATGACAGGACCATGCAGACTTTGTGATAACTAAGCTGAAATTTTCCCCAGACTCCTTAGTCAAACGCACACTGGTTTGGATTAAAACATAAAAAAAGTTTAACAACTACAAAAAGGTACATTTAAAGTGACTATAAGTGATAGCAAACAGATCAAAGCAGATTACCTAGTAAATAAACAAAAATGCAAACTAAGCTTTAGATATCATCTGGCCCGAGAACAGCAAGGGCCATCCCTTGCTATTCTAGGGCGATATGCAGCATCTCTCCCTGGGGGGTGTTGAATGGGACACCAACTCTCTGCAGGAGTTGAGGGCCTGGCTTAGGAGGTATAGGGGAAACACACCCAAGCACTCACTGGCAGCACGGCTGGGGCTAGGTTGTTGCACTTCCTGCTGCTGGTGAGTGAAGGTGTGACACTGCTGCAGTCCTCAGGGAAGTGAGGGCAGAGCAGGAGCGGGAAGAGGTGGGGGCGGAGGCTTTGGGGAAGGAGAGAGTGAGGGCAGGGCAGGGCTGGGGTGGAGCGGGGTGGGAAGAGGTGGGGCTGGGGTTGAGTGCAGGCAGAGGCTTTGGAGAAGGGGTGGAGTGGGGGCAGGGCTGGGGTGGAGCAGGGGCAGGAAGAGGTGGGACAGGGGCTGAAGCAGCATATGGTACCCCAAATTTCCTGGTGCCCCATGCAGCTGTGTACTTTGCGTATGGGTAGGCACTGCCCTGGGTAGGATATGAATTAACAAATTCTCACCCTGAGTGATAGACAGGCTGGCAGATTCTTAAGGCACAAGCTGCCTTTGCTTTGCAGATGGGTTTCTCAGATTTTCATACATAGGCTATAAATCTCTTTAGCCTGGGACCATCACGTCTCTCAGTTCAGTCTTTGTTCCTTAGGTGTTTCCAGGTGTCTTGTTGTAGGGAGAGTGAGGTCCCATCATAATGTCATTTCCCCCCTTTATATCTTTTTCCCACTTGCAGGAAAGCTCTTTTGCTGTGACCTGGGTCAAACAGTTCCCATTGTGTAGTGCTATCACTGAGAGTTTTCTGTTGTACACAGTTCATGGGGTAATCTCTGTGCTTGTGTGTATTTCCTCAGTGAGCCATTAACATTGTTTGGCCTTGTTACTGTTGTACCTGAAAGGCTGCTTGTGGGTGTTTTCAACCTCACAACATGTTTTGGTAACACATTCATAGCCAAACTTCATATACGTTGATAGCAAATACAATCCAATGAGATATTAATGTCCAGTAGATCACGACTTTTAGAATATCTCACAAAGCATACTTTGTGCAAAACTTATCCTAATTATATGACAGTGGTGAATAACGGGGTTCCAACCTGTCACACCTTCCTCCTTAGTTTACTGCAGGAGTTTTAGTCACTGACTAATGCGAGGGCTGTGAGCCCAATGCGCTCTTTAGGTTTGGGCCATACAACTTCCAAGCAGTACCAACACTGTAGTGTCGCTCACGGATGTTCTTGAAAAGTTTTGTGTTCCTTTTTTTGGTTGCCTGAAAACATTTTTGTGTGGAGCATTGTTAACATAATGCAGATACCAATATCATTTAGAATGTAGGGGTCTTGGCATTTAGCCACCAATGCCATGAGGTAGTGTGCCTCAATTTCCCCTTCCACACAGAAGAATAGGTTTGTTATGCTTACCCTGCTGTGCCGAGCTCTAGGCCTGCTTACAGGTATTAGCTGAGAAGTAATATTTTTATAGGGCTTCCCTGATACCACTCCTAGCATATTTAAAAGCTTTCCCTAAAGTTATGCATCTTACAGCCTTTCAAAGGATTTACCATCAGTACCAAATTCTTTGTTACAATCTTTACCATTAACAAGAAACTTTGTATCATGAGAATTAACAGTACCAGCAAATCTTTTATTACAGATAAGCATTTCCAAGTATTTTCATCACACCACACGTTTGGTTTAGACAGTCTGGTTTGTCTAATACTCACTGAGTTTTTCATCTCCTCCCTGACCCATAGCATGTGTTCAAATGCTGGTCTTTATTCCCCTTCAGTGTTTTGCCCAGTGTCCCTTTCAGTAAAAGTTCTCAGTTTATGTAGCCCTTTGAGATTTTGGAGAGGTAAGGATTTGAGGGGACTTTGCATGGTGGCCAGCCCTCTGTGGGGCTGTGTTA
The DNA here is from genome assembly GCA_026122505.1 of Aldabrachelys gigantea. NCBI lineage: Eukaryota > Metazoa > Chordata > Testudines > Testudinidae > Aldabrachelys > Aldabrachelys gigantea. The sequence continues at coordinate 149,218,798 of CM047479.1, forward strand.
CAAACCCAGGGCTGTGCTTATACACAAAATCCATTCCTCTAGGGTTTCCTTGTGATTTTCATACCCAGCACTGGATCTTTCCCCACCCCTTTTTGCTAGAGGGCTTTGATCTTCCAACAGCTTTTCTTTAGCTGTTTGCTGTATCTTACCCACCTCTGAAATTGCTTCCTCTTCCCCTTTCACAGGTGGGTCATTAGCATTTTCACAGACACTCAAGTCTTATGGCTTCTAAATTTTACTCTAGATGTTTCAGGTATAATCTGAACCTGTTTCAAAACCATTTCTTTGAATTTACCATAATACAAAGCATTCTCAATTGGCATCCCATTGAATATATCCAGAGCTGTACCAGTCAACTTGGCAACCAAAGTGGGCATCTTTTGGTCCTTGGGAATCTGGTGAAATACACACAGCATCTCAAAGGTGATGACATATTCAGCAACGTCCCTTGTCTCACTGTATGCAGGACACAGCTGTTCCATTTGTGGATTTTTGGAGAGGTTGGACTCACTGAAGCATGGAGGCTCTGCTTCTCTAGCAAGTCCAGTTGGCAATTTCTCTCTCTTTCCCGGATGACTGGAAAAAGGCAAATGTAGTGTCCATCTTTTAAAAAGGGAAGGGGGAGTGTCTGGGAAACTACAGGTCAGTCAGCCTCACCTCAGTTCCTCGAAAAATCATGGAGCAGATCCTCAAGGAATCAATTTTGAAGCACTTCGAGGAGAGGAAAGTGATTAGGAACAGTCAGCATGGATTCAAAATGGGTAAGTCAAGTCTGACTAACCTAATTTCCTTTATGATTAAATAACTGGCTCTGTGGATGAGGGGAAAGCAGTGGACATGTTATTCCGTGACTTTACCAAAGCTTTTGATATGGTCACCCACAGTATTTTTGACAGCAAGTTAAAGAACTATGGGCTGGATGAATGGACTATAATTTGGATAGAAAACCTGCTAGATTGTCAGGCTCAACAGGTAGTGGTAAATGACTCCATGTCTAGTTGGCATCTGGTATCAACCAAAGTGCCCCAAGGGTCGGTCTTGGGCAAGTTTTATTCAATATCTCCATTAATGATCTGGAGGATGGTGTGGATTGCACCCTCAGCAAGTTTGCAGATGCCACTAAATTGGGAGGAGTGGTAGATACACTGGAAGGTAGGGATAGGATACAGAGGGACCTAGACAAATTACAGGATTGGGCCAAAGAAATCTGATGACGTTCGACAAGGACAAGTGCAGAGTTCTTCACTTAAAAAGGAAGAATTCCATTCACTGTTACAGACTAGGGATTGAATGGCTAGGCAGCAGTTCTGCATGAAAAGATCTAGGGGTTACAATAGACAAGAAGCTGGATATAAGTCGACAGTGTGCCCTTGTTGCCAAGAAGGCTAACGGCATTTTGGGCTGTATAAGTAGGGGCATTGCCAGCAGATCGAGGGACATGGTCATTCCCCTCTATTCGACATTGGTGATACCTCATCTGGAGTAGTGTGTCCAGTTTTGGGCCCCACACTACAAGAAAGATGTGGAAAAATTGAAAAGAATCCAGCGAAGGGCAACAAAAATTATTAGGGAGCTGGAGCACATGACTTATGAAGAGAGGCTGAGGGAACTGGGATTATTTAGTCTGCAGAAGAGAAGAATTAGGGGGGATTTGATAGCTTTCAAATACCTGAAAGGTGGTTCCAAAGAGGATGGATCTAGACTTCTTCTCAGTAGTACCAGATGACAGAACAAGGAGTAATCGTCTCAAGTTGCAGTGGGGGAGGTTTAGATTGGATATTAGGAAAAACTTTTTCACTAGGAGGGTGATGAAGCACTGGAATGGGTTACCTAGGGAGGTGGTGGAATCTCCTTCCTTAGAGGTTTTTAAGGTCAGGCTTGACAAAGCCCTGGCTAGGATGATTTAGTTGGGGATTAGATCCTGCTTTGAGCAGGGGGTTGGACTAGATGCCCTCTTGAATTCTTTTGCAACTCTAATCTTCTATGATTCTGTGATCATTGGGTGGTTTGCTTGAGGTCTGCCATAGCAGCTGTCTGCACAGGGCTGGGGTGGCACATGGAGAGGACAAACAGATGCAGCCAAACATCAGTCAACCTATAACCACACCAGTGACCCATGACCGTTAATGTGGTAAGAAGCAAGCTGTCCTCTGTAGGAATCATAATCGCAATCTAACATGAGCTAGGGAACTCCCTTATTCCCTCAATGCAAATCCCTGCAGAGTTTGATGGAATTTGAACCCACTGAATTGCCAGCAAGGAGTGGCAGAACATATGAATTTTAAAAAGAAAGTGGAGAAACAGGGACAGAGGTGTCATTCTGGGGGGCATTCTCCTCCTCTTTCTGCCTGTGAGTGATGTGACCCCCCTGGAAGGACTGGCCAAACCCAAGAACATTTGCCAGGATTCCTTCTACCTGAAAGAAGACAGAAGCCTTCATCCGCTCCCTCTATAAGGCTCCAGTCCCAGGCCCTAGGCAGCGTCAGCAGCCTGGGTTCCCTGCCAAAGCACAAACACCCACAATGGGCCCACTTCCTCTCTCTCTGGTCACTTCCTTTGTCCCACAAATCTGTTTTCAGGACACAACCCTTGGAACAGGTGGGCACAGCCTCTCAGCCCTGGTCTACACTACAAGTTTAGGTCGAATTTAGCGGTGTTAGATTGATTTAATCCTATATCCGTCGAAATGATGAAGCCATGTTTGTCAACGTAAAGGGCTCTTAAAATCGATTTCTGTGCTCCTCCCTGACAAGGGGATTAGCTCTGCAATCGACCTTGCTGGGTTGAATTTGGGGTAGCGTGGATGCAATTTGACAGTATTGGCCTTCGGGAGCTATCCCAGAATGCTCCATTGTGACCGATCTGGACAGCACTCTCAACTCAGATGCACTGGCCAGATAGACCGGAAAATCCCCGGGAACTTTTGAATTTCATTTTCTGTTTGACCAGAGTGGCAAGCTGATCAGCACAGGTGATCATACAGAGTCATCAGCACAGGTGACCATAGAGTCCCAGAATCACAAAAGAACTCCAGAATGGACCGAATGGGAGGTACCAGATCTGATCACTGTTTGGGGAGAGGAATACATGCTATCAGAACTCCGTTCCAAAAGACGAAATGAAAAAATCTTCAAGGCATGAAGGACAGAGGCTATAACAGAGACCCACAGCAGTGCCATGTGAAATTTAAGGAGCTCAGGCAAGTCTACCAAAGAACCAGAGAGGCAAACGGCTGCTCCAGGTCAGAGCCCCAGACATGCCACTTCTATGATGAGCTGCATGCAATTCTAGGGGGTGTCCCTATAAATACCCCACCCCTGTGTGTGGACTCCGTCAATGGATTCTCACACCACAGGGATCCAGATTTTGGAGACAAGGAAGATGATGATAAGAAGGAGGTTGAAGATAGCACACAGCAAGCAGGTGGAGAAACTGTTTTCCCCGGCAGCCAGGAACTGTTTATCAACCTGGAGCCCATACCCTCCCAACTCACCCAAAGCAGGCTCACGGACCTTGAAGGCGGAGAAGGAACCTCTGGTGAGTGCACCTTTGTAAATATTGTACATGGTTTAAAAGCAAGCGTGTTTAATGATTAATTTGCCCTAAAGACCTAGGATGCATTCGGGGCCAGAATAGCTACAGGAAATGTCTGTCAACATGTCTGGGGATGGAGCGGAAATCCTCCAGGGACATCTCAGTGAAGCTCTCCTGGATGTACTCCCAAAGCCTTTGCAAAAGGTTTCTGGGAAGAGCAGCCTTATTGCGTCCTCCATGGTAGGACACTTTACCACGCCAGGAGAGTAGCATGTAGTCTGGCATCACTGCATAACAAAGCATGGCAGCATATGGTCCCAGTGTTTGCTGACATTCAGGCAACATCTGTTCTTTATCTCTCTGTGTTATCCTCAGGAGAGTGATATCATTCATGGTCACCTGGCTGAAATAAGGGAGTTTTATTAAGGGGACATTGAGAGGTGCCTGTTCCTGCTGGGCTGTTTGCCTGTGGTTGAACAGAAATGTTCTTCGTTGTTAATCACACGGTGGGGGGAGGGGTGAAGCGATCATCCCAGAGAATTGCAGGGGGGGGAGGGGAGGTTAGTTGGGTTTGTGCTGCATGTTAACCTGAAAACTATAGCTCTTCCTTTTAAATGGCCAACTCAATGGGAGCTTAGTATAGGAAATGAGGGCGCTGCTGTTTGAAACCATTTCCACATGTTACGAAGGTTAAAGAAGCCAAAAGACTGTGGCTTACCATGGGTGCCTGCAAGCTGAATTCTGTTGCCTGCTAGCACTGTGTGTGTGATCTCTCACACCAAATTGGTAGGCTCTCAATATAAGAGGCAAAATGTGACCTTGTAAAGAAAGCACACATGCTATGTAATGTTAACAGCTTAGTTCACCATAAAAGAGTCTACCCACTGTTCTCTAAAATGTGTCTTTTTAAATACTACTCTCCCTTTTTTCCTCCCGCAGCTGCAAATGTTTCAGTGCTCCCTCATGATCTCCATCCCAGAGGTTAGCGCAGATAAGAAGGTGAAAAAAACACACTCGCAATGAAATGTTCTCTGAGCTCATGCACTCATCCCACACTGAAAAAGCCCAGCAGAATGCGTGGAGACAGACAATGTCAGAGTGCAGAGAAGCAGAAAGTGAATGCAAGGACAGGAGGGACACAAGATAGGACATGTAGCGGGAGCAAGAGGAGAGGAGAAGGGATCAAGATAATAAGTGGTGTTAGTGTGATGAGTGGAGGCAGGAAGCAACGCTGAGGCTACTGGAGGATCAAACTGATATGCTCTGGTGTACGGCTGAGGTGCAGGAAAGGCAGCAGGAGCACAGATCACTGCTGCAGCCCCTGTGTAACCAACCACCCTCCTCCCCAAGTTCCATAGCCTCCTCACCCAGACACCCAAGATCGTGGTGGGGGAGCCTCCGGGCACCCAACCACTCCATCCCAGAGTACTAACCTAATTGCCTTCTATAAGCAGATAACTGGGTCTGTGGATGAGGGGAAAACAGTGGATGTGTTATTCCTTGATTTTAGCAAGCTTTTGATACAGTCTCCCACAGTATTCTTGACAGCAAGTCAAAGAAGTATGGACTGGATAATTGGACTATAAGGTGGATAGAAAGCCGGCTTGATAATCGGGCTTAACAGCTAGTGATCAACGGCTCCATGTCTAATTGGCAGCTGGTTTTAAGTGGAGTGCCCCAAGGGTCGGTCCTTGGACCGGTTTTGTTCAATATCGTAATTAATGATCTGGAGGATGGTGTGGACTGTACTCTCGGCAAGTTTGCAGATGACACTAAACTAGGAGGAGTGGTAGATATGCTGGAAGGTAGAGATAGGATACAGAGAGACCTAGACAAATTAGAGGACTGGGCCAAGAGAAACCTGATGAGGTTCAGCAAGGACAAGTGCAGAGTCCTGCACTTAGGATGGAAGATTCCCATTCACTGTTACAGACTAGGGACCGAATAGTTAGGAAGCAGTTCTGCAGAAAAGGACTTAGGGGTTACAGTGGACGAGAAGCTGGATATAAGTCAACAGTGTGCCCTTGTTGCCAAGAAGGCTAACGACATTTTGGTCTGTATAAGTAGGGGCATTGCTAGCCGATCGAGGGATGTGATCACTTCCCTCTATTCGACATTGGTGAGGCCTCATCTGGAGTACTGTGTGCAGTTTTGGGCCTCACATTACAAGAAAGATGTGGAAAAATTGGAAAGGGTCCAGTGGAGGGCAACAAAAATGATTAGGGGGCTGGAGCACATGACTTATGAGGAGAGGCTGAGGGAACTGGGATTGTTTAGTCTGCAGAAGAGAAGAATGAGGGGGGATTTGATAGCTGCTTTCAACTACCCGAAAGGGGGTTCCAAAGAATATGGATCTAAACTGTTCTCAGTGGTACCTGATGACAGAAGAAGGAGTAATGATCTGAAGTTGCAGTGGGGAAGGTTTAGGTTGGATATTAGGAAAATCTTTTTCACTCAGAGAGTGGTGAAGTACTGGAATGGGTCACCTAGGGAGGTTGTGGAATCTCCTTCCTTAGAGGTTTTTAAGGTCAGGCTGGACAAAGCCCTGGCTGGGATGATTTAGTTGGGAATTGGTCCTGCTTTAAGTAGAGTGTTGGACTAGATGACCTCCTGAGGTCCCTTCCAACCCTGATATTCTATGATTCTATGATTCCATGATACTGCCCAAGCAACAGAAAGCTGGCATTCAATAAGTTTTGAAGTGCAGTGTGGCCTTGTCTTTCCCTCCTCCCCTCCTCCGCCACCCCACACAGTACTTCCCTCCTCCCCCATCCTTCCCAGGCTATTCCCCCATTTGTGTGACAAATTAATAAAGAATGCATGAATTTGAAACAACAACGACTTTATTGCCTCTGCAAGAGGTGATCAAAGGGGGGAGCGGAGAATGGTTTGCTTAGGGAAGTAGAATGAACCAAAGGGGTGGGTTTTCATCAGGGAGAAACAAAGAGAACTTTCACACCGTAGCCTGGGCAGTCATGAAACTGGTTTTCAAAGCTTCTCTGATGTACAATGCACCTTGCTGTGTTCTTCTAACTGCCCTGGTGTCTTGCTGCGTGTAATCAGTGGTCAGGCGATTTGCCTCAACCTCCCACTCTGCCATTAACATTTCTCCCTTGCTCTCACAGATATTGTGGCACACACAGCAAGCAGTAATAACAATGGGAATATTGGTTTTGCTGAGGTCTAACCAAGTTAGTAAACTGCGCCAGCACATTTTTAAACGTCCAGATGCACATTGTACCACCATTCTGCACTTGCTCAGCCTACAGTTGAACAGCTCCTGAGTCCAGACTGCCTGTGTATGTCTTCATGAGCCATGGGTAGGCTGGGTCCTTAAGGATAACTACAGGCATTTCAACATCCCCAATGGTTATTTTCTGGTGTGGAAAGTAAGTCCCTTGCTGCAGCTTTTGAAACAGACCAGAGTTCCTAAAGATGCGATTGTCATGTACCTTTCCCGGCCATCCCACGTTGATGTTTTTGAAACATCCCTTCTGACACACCAGTGCTTGCAGCACCATTGAAAAGTACCCCTTTACTGGCAGCCTTGATGCTCTGGTCTCAAGATAGGGATATGGGTTCCATCTATTGCCCCACCATGGTTAGGGTATCCCACTGCAGCAAAGCCATCTGCTATCACCTGCACATTTCCCAGAGCCACTACACTTGGTAGCAGCAGCTCAGTGATAGCATTGGCTACTTGGATCACAGCAGTCCCCACAGTAGATTTGCCCACTCCAAATTGATGTCCGACTGACCGGTAGCTGTCTGGTGTTGCAAGATTCCACAGGGCTATCGCCACTCGCTTGTGAATTGTGAGGGCTGCTCTCATCCTGGTATTCTTGCACTCCAGGGCAGGGGAAAGCAAATCACAAAGTTCCATGAAAGTGCCCTTATGCATGCAAAAGTTTCACAGCCACTGGGAATCATCCCAGACATGCAATACTATGCGGTCCCACCAGTCTGTGCTTGTTTCCCAGGCCAAGAATCGGCATTCCATGGCATTAACCTGCCCCATTAGCACCATGATGTCCACATTGCCAGGGCCCTTGCTTTGAGAGAAGTCTGTGTCCATGTCCTCATCACTCTCGTCACCGCACTGCTGTCACCTCCTCGTCTGCTTTTGAAGTTTCTGGTGCTGCATATACTGTAGGATAATGTGAGTGGTGTTTACAGTGTTCATAACTGCCGTAGTGATCTGAGTGGGATCCATGCTTTCCGTGGTATGTTGTCTGCACGGGTAACCCAGGAAAAAAGGCAAGAAACGATTGTTTGCCATTGTTTCATGGAGGGAGCGGGGTCTGACGACATGTACCCAAAACCAGCCACGACAATTTTTTTTGTCCCATCAGGCACTGGGAGCTCAACAAAGAATTCCAATGAGCGGTGGAGACTGCGGGAATTGTAGGATAGCTACCCATAGCGCAACACTCTGAAAGTTGACACTAGCCTCGGTACTGTGGACGCACACTGCTGACTTAATACTCTTAGGATACTCACAATCGATTGTATAAAATCAATTTCTAAAATATCGACTTCTATAACCTCGACCTAATTTCATAGTGTAGACATACCCTTATCCCCCTTCAGTCTCCTAGGATCACTATGCTGTATTAAAAAGACATTAGGAAGATGTGTATATTTTTCTCCTTTCTGAAGTAAATTGTTGTATTTCTGTCACTTTATATGATTCCTGGCCCTGCTGAATGCAGATGATTGGAAGCACCGTCTCTCACCATTTGTATTTCCAATCTATCCTTCTAGAGATGAAGTGATCCAACTGAATGCAGGATTTGTGATAAAGGAAAGACAGACATTTCTATGAAATAGTGATGTCCTCTGGATGTGTTCTGGTATTGATTTCACTCAGGGTTCATCAAGAGAACACTTCTGGCATCAGTTTTAAACTATATTTATAGATTGTCATGGAAATAAACATACCACTGTGAGAACATGATCAGTTTTACTGGAGTTTTAAGTAACAACTCGGTGACTTGTTACTTGTTGTAACCTTATTGGTTCAGTGGAAATCCAGATTCTTATTAACCCTCCTCTTGTCATGATTTTCTATAAAATTATTGTCCTAGAAGAAACATTCATCCTCTGCATTTATTGCAAATCGGGAAATGTTTTCACAGTTTGTTTAATTTCAGGTGTGAATTACTCAGGGAGAATTTTTGCATTTATCTCCTTGGATTCAATGAAAGTTTCAAATCTGAATTCACTTCAGCCCAGGAACAACCATGTTGCTCATCTCAGAATGTCTCTACCTGGTTTCTCACTTTTACCACATTCCTGATGTGTAAACCCAGCCTGCTATCAAACAGCCAGCCATACCCAGAGGTGGCCTTCCCTCGTCTCTTGGTTTGTTTAATCTCAGCCTCTCCCTGTGGTGAGCCCTGGAAACTGCACAATTCATCTGGCAAGAAAAAGATCCACTAAGGGGAAGACTTTCAGAAAGGATTTAATAGGAAAAAGGCACAAAGTCAAGCTGAAGAAATTGTAGGCATAAAAAAGCAGGAAACTTCCACCCCTCCAAACAATGAGAAATTATACAAAGAAAGCTCATGAAACCTTCCCCACTCATTCTTTGTATTTCCTGCAAATTCACACAAATTGTATAAAAACACCTGCTTTGTCTATCTACCAGAGAGAGGCTTTCTCTGGGCATCATTTCTGAGAGAAAGAAGTGAAGCGTTTACATCATCATGGGGTTATTTTGTCCAATCAAATTGTTATGACATTGAACCCCCAGAGTCACCATGTCCCACATCATCATAACCTGTGTCTCCAGGAGGCAGAGACGGGGTTTCCTTCTCCATCCCAGAGACAACTTCACTCCTTAGCGAGTGCCGACTCCAACCTGAAAATACCAAGGGAGACACATACAGTCAGTGGATCCATTCTATGGTTATGTGCGGCTGCAGAGCAAGGTGGAGTGCACTTTACAGCAGTGGTTCTCAAACTTATTTGATTGTGGCCCCTTTCCATGTATCCATAGTAGCTGACACTTTCCCTCCCCGCCACACAAGTACATAGAATCATAGAATCATAGAATCATAGGTCAGAAGGGACCAACATGATCATCTAGTCTGACCTCCTGCACAAGGCAGGCCACAGAACCCCACCCATCCACTTTTATAACAACCCCTAACCCATGACTGAGTTATTGAAGTCCTCAAAATTGTGGTTTGAAGACCTCAAGCTGCAGAGAATCTACCAGCAAGCGACCCACGCCCCACGCTACAGAGGAAGGCGAAAAACCTCCAGGGCCTCTGCCAATCCGCCCTGGAGGAAAATTCCTTCCCGACCCCAAATATGGCGATCAGCTAAACCCTGAGCATGTGGGCAAGACTCACCAGCCAGCACCCAAAAAGAATTCTCTGCAGTAACTCAGTTCTCATCCCATCCATCATCCCCTCACAAACCATTGAGCAGACTTATCTGCCGATGAGCCAAGATCAATCGCCCAAATTAAACTAACCCATCATATCATCCCCTCCATATACTTATCAAGCTTAGTCTTAAAGCCCGATAAGTCTTTTGCCCCCACCACTTCCCTCGGAAGACTGTTCCAGAACTTCACTCCCCTAACGGTTAAAAACCTTCGTCTAATTTCAAGTCTAAACTTCCTAATACCCAGTTTGTACCCATTTGTCCTTGTGCCTACATTGGTACTAAGCTTAAATAATTCCTCTCCCTCCCTAACGTTAATCCCCCTGATATATTTATATAGAACAAACATATCCCCCCGGAGCCTTCTTTTGGCCAGGCTAAACAAGCCAAGCTCTTTGAGTCTCCTCTCATAAGGCAGGTTTTCCATTCCTCGGATCATCCTAGTAGCCCGTCTCTGAACCCGTTCCAGTTTGAATTCATCCTTCTTAAACATGGGACACCAGAACTGCACACAATATTCCAGGTGGGGTCTCACCAGCGCCTTATATAACGGCACTAACACCTCTTTATCCTTGCTGGCAATACCTCGTCCGATGCATCCTAAAACCGCATTTGCTTTTTTAACGGCCATATCACACTGGCGGCTCATAGTCATCCTGCTATCCACCAATACCCCAAGGTCCTTCTCCTCCTCCGTCACTTCCAACTGATACGTCCCCAACATATATCTAAATTTCTTATTATTAATCCCTAAGTGCATGACCTTGCACTTTTCACTATTATATTTCATCCTATTCCTATTACTCGAGTTTACAAGGTGGTCCAGATCTTCCTGAATAGTATCCCGATCCTTCTCCGTGTTAGCAATACCCCCCAGCTTCGTGTCATCCGCAAACTTTATTAGCACATTCCCGCTCTTTGTGCCAAGGTCAGTAATAAAAAGGTTAAATAAGATCGGTCCCAAAACCGATCCTTGAGGGACTCCACTAGTAACCTCCTTCCATCCCGACAGTTCACCCTTCAGCACGACCCGCTGGAGTCTCCCCTTTAACCAGTTCCTTATCCACCTTACAACTTTCGAATTCATCCCCATCTTTTCCAATTTAACTAACAGTTCCCCATGCGGAACCGTGTCAAACGCCTTACTGAAATCAAGGTAAATTAGATCTACCGCATTTCCTTTGTCTATGTAATCCGTCACCTTCTCAAAGAAGGAGATCAGGTTGGTTTGGCACGATCTACCTTTAGTAAATCCATGTTGCAGTTCGTCCCAATTACCACTGACCTCAATGTCCTTAACTACTCTCTCCCTTAAAATTTTTTCCAAGACCTTACATACTACAGACGTCAAGCTAACAGGCCTATAATTACCCGGATCACTTTTTTTCCCTTTCTTAAAAATAGGAACTACGTTAGCAATTCTCCAGTCGTACGGTACAACCCCCGAGTTTACCGAACACTTAAAAATTCTCGCTAACGGACTCGCAATTTCACGCGCCAGTTCCTTTAATATCCTCGGATGGAGATCGTCCGGGCCCTCCGATTTTGTCCCATCCAGCCGTTCAAGTTTGGCCTCTACCTCAGATGCGGTAATATCCACCTCCGTATCCTCATTCCCGTTCATCATCCCTCCATCATCCCTAAACTCCTCGCTAGTTTTATTAAAAACTGAGGCAAAATACTTATTTAGATATTGGGCCATGCCTAGGTTATCCTTGACCTCCATTCCATCCTCAGTACATAGCGGCCCCACTTCTTCTTTCTTTGTTCTCTTCTTATTTATGTGGCTGTAGAACCTTTTGCTGTTAGTTTTAATTCCCTTTGCAAGGTCCAGTTCTACTCGGCTTTTAGCCTTCCTCACTTTATCCCTACACGATCTGACCTCAATAAGGTAGGTCCCCTTGCTAATCCCACCTTTCTTCCACTCCCTGTAAGCTTTCTGCTTTTTCCTAATCCCCTCTCTGAGACGCTTGCTCATCCAGCTTGGCCTACAGCTCCTGCCCATGGTTTTTTTCCCCTTTCTCGGGATGCAGGCTTCCGACAGTTTCCGCAGCCGCGACTTAAAGTAATTCCAGGCCTCCTCCGCATTTAAATCCCCAAGTTCCTCCGTCCAATCCACTTCCCTAACTAATTTCCTTAACTCTTTAAAATTAGCCCTCGAGAAGTCGAAAACCCTAATCCCAGATCTACATTTGTTTATCCTTCCATCTAGTCTGAACTGAATCAGCTCATGATCGCTCGAGCCAAGGTTATCCCCTACCACCATTTCTTCGACGAGATCCTCACTGCTCACCAAAACCAAATCTAAGATGGCATCCCCTCTCGTAGGTACTTCAACTACTTGATGAAGAAATCCATCCGCTATCACATCCAGAAAAATCTGACCCCTATTATTCTTGCAAGCACTCGTCCTCCAGTCTATATCCGGAAAGTTGAAGTCTCCCATGATCACACATTTCCCCTTAATGTTTACTTCATTAAAGACATTAAAGAGGTCTCTATCCATCTCCCAATCAGATCCCGGCGGTCTGTAGCACACCCCAAGCAGTATCTCAGGGGAAGCTCTAGTAGCTTTTTTACCCAGCGTGATTTTTGCCCAGACAGACTCCGTCTTATCCATCCCATCACTTCTTATTTCATTACAGTTAACCTCATCATTGACGTACAATGCTACTCCACCACCTTTGCCTTTCTTCCTGTCTTTTCTAAACAGCACATATCCTTCAATACCCGTACTCCAGTCATAACTGCTATTCCACCAGGTTTCCGTTATCCCTATAATGTCCGGTTTCACTTCCCGCACCAATAGCTCCAGTTCGTCCATCTTGTTACCTAGGCTCCTCGCATTAGTGTACAGACATTTTAATTTTCGGTGGTTGTCGTCAGTGTCATTCTTTACCCCGTCGCGCTCAGACCTTCCACCACCAGCATCACCTGTCAGTCCAGTTTCTACTCCGCTTTTCTTCCTCAGGTCAATTCTTTGGTCCACAAGGGTATCCCCTCTCTTTACCTCCCTCTCCCGGTTAAATTCCGGCGTGGAGATCTCCTGGACATCTCCCAACCATCTCCCCCAACTTCCTAGTTTAAAGCTCTCTCAATGAGGTCGGCGAGCCTCGATCCTAGAAGTCCATTTCCCTCCTTACTCAGATGAAGTCCATCCCGAGCGAACAGTCCTCTGTCCGTAAATGCTTCCCAATGACCATACATCCCAAAGCCCTCCTTATAGCACCACTGCCTGAGCCATCCGTTAATCATCATGATTTTGTCGCTCCTTCGTCGCCCCGCTCTAGGTACCGGCAGAATCCCACTGAAGATGACCTGAGCCTCGATTTCCTTGAGCGTCTTCCCCAGTCTGGCATAGTCCTCCTTGATTGTGTCCAGCGAGTAACTAGCCGTATCGTTTGTCCCCACATGAAGGACAATCAACGGATTCTTTCCCGCACCCGCAAGGATCCTTTTCAGCCTAAGGTCCACATCCTGTATCTTAGCTCCCGGCAGACAGCACACCCTTCTGTTCTCCCGATCAGGTCTAGTTACAGGCCTGTCTATCCTTCTCAATAAAGAGTCTCCAATCACATAGACTTGCCTTTTTCTGGCGACAGTGTGATTCTCCGGTCTGTCCCCCGCACCAGCTGGCTGCAAGTCTTCTCGATTCCTATATGTTGTCACAATCCTTTTGGGGTTCATGCTCGATGTCGCCTCCATCGACTCCTCCCCTCCTTCTGCAGGACTAGCCGCTCGCCTCTTTTTCCTCGCCCTCTCTCCTTCAGCGAGCACCAGCTGAGCTCCATCTTCATTTTCCAACCCAGCAAACCTGTTCCTCAGTTCTATTTCTCCATCGCTGGCCCGTCTTTTCCTCTGCCTGGTTCTCCTAGTCACATGCTTCCACCGTCCACTTTCCTCACCCAGCGGCTCCTCAGAGCTCTTTGGTCCTCCTTCCATCTGCATATCTGGGCTTATCCCCTGTGCCTCCTCATGTCTATGTTCCATCATCTGCTCAAACCCCCTCCTGAACCCAGCCAGGGTTTCTGCCTGCATCTCCAGACCTCTTATCTTTTCTTCCAGCAGCTCTATCAAACGGCACTTCATGCAGATGAAATTCCTTTCAGGTGCCCCCTCTAGGACCATGTACATGCCGCAGCTACTGCATCCAGTCATCCTCAGTGTGCCTCTACCTGCTTCCTCTGTCTCAATCATGGCTCTCCTGCTCTGTGCCTGGCGGTCCGGGCAACACACTACTCCACAGGCCCCCAACAAGCTCTGGGCTGCCAGCAGACCCCTACACCCTCACTTATCTGGCTTGCTGTTCCTCTGCCCTGGTCTCCCCTGGAATCTCCCCCTGGAAACTCCCACTGAAACTCCCCTGTTAGCAGTCCTGTCCGCTGGCTCCTGTGCCGCTGCAGCTGTCTGTGCCGCTGCTTGAGTGCCTGGCTCCTTATATAGGGCCCCTAATCAGGTAAGCCCCGCCCCCAACTCAGGGCTCAGCCTCGCTCCCAGCACACGGCCCCTAGCAGCCTGCCCACAAACTCACTCACACACAAACGCCACAATACAATCCACAAACTACAAAAACCTGCTCCTCCAACAGAACTCCCACTGAAACTCCCCTGTTAGCAGTCCTGTTCGCTAAAAAAATCAACATGGAACTCTCACTAAATAGGAAAAGAAGTAGGGCACTGAGTCCAAAAGATCCTTTTAAGCATATAACTCTCCAGCCACCCAGCTCAAAGGCAGCACTGCTGCCAGCAGCAGAGGACAAGTAACAGCAGCAACACCAGACCATAACATTCTTATTTCTGCGCTGCTACCGGAGGCAGTGCTGCTGTAAAGGTGTCATCCCCACTCTGAACTTTACTGTACAGATGTGGGGACCTGCATGAGATAATCCCTAAGCTTATTTACCAGCTTAGGTTAAAACCTGGTACTCCTCTGCCACCACCAAATGATTTAAACAATAAACAGGGAAAGGATCATTTGGAGTTCCTCTTCCCCCAAAATAGCTCCATCCCAAGTTCCTATAACCCTTCCCTGGAGAGGCTTCTTCACCAATTCTCTAATACTCACTACTTTTAAGAAATGTTAGCTGGTGGAATCCTGGATCTTTCCACATTGGCACAAACTTACTGAACAGCCAAAGACTGATTTCCCTCTTTCCTCTTTTTTATATCTTATCTTTTTATTGGTCCTTTTGGTCAGGTGTCATCTAGGTTATGTGAGCTTCTTAACCCTTTAGAGGTAAAAGAAAAGTTAACCCTTAACTCTCTGTTTATGACAGCTGCCTTCAAAACTGGGCACCCAGACAGGAGTCAACCGCTTTCTGCTCTGGCTTCTCATGCCGCCCTAGAATATATTCTGTGCTGCCCAGTCTGAGAACCTCTGTTCTACAGTACGGATGGGAATTATTCCCCCTTCAGTCTTGGGTCTGGAGCCCTGAGGATTAACCTGTTGGTCTGTATAAAAAGACTTTTTGATAAATTTAAGTACTTGATGTAATAGGCTTATAGATTTATAACGCAACAGCTGTAATGCAAAAAAACTACAGGTCAAACATCCTGTATGGCGCTAAAGCAACTTCAGCACATTTTGGGACCCTTACTCAGAAAAGTGACGATAAGACAAAATACCTATGCAGATGTCTGGAGACCTTTAACTGAACCAATAACAGGAAAGGGTGGAAAAAGGGGATTTTTGCCCACAAATCTAACAAGTACACCACAAATGCGTACATACCTGTCATTCATACGCACATAAATGTTAACCTATGAGGCAGGTGTACCCTAACATTTCCGTGGGGGAAAGATGAAATTTGGGCACAGGAGGAGGGATTTTCAACCAATGCTCTGTAAAAAGGTGAGACAGCTCACCATCAGGGAGGCAATACACCCATCTATCTGCTCCTGTCTACTCTTCATCTCCTCCACCCTCACCTACGTATCGGTGCAACCCATCTACGAAGCCTATTAACTATTAATAGGCCGTACTATTGATTCTTTTCAAAACTGTAAGTAAAAAAGGATCTAATTTCCCTTCTGCTTCATTCTTACCCTAGAAAGCATTTAGCACATATAGTGTTAAACCAGAACGCGAACAATCTTAAAATAACTTCCTCTGTCAGAGGTGTGGAAAACGCTCAAAGTGCTGCTGCACTACACAGAGTGAGCTTATAACGGAGTATTATCATAAATATATCTCTTAAAGAACTGTGATATTTTGTAACTTTCTAATCTTGAACTGTTTTAACATTTGCTTATTATTTCATTGATTTTAATAAAAGGTCTTTATGACTGTATCTATCTCACTGTAAGTTCCTGTCATATACCCCGAAGTTCCTTTTATAAATTCTGTGAAGCCTGATTCAGGATGAACTTTATCTTCTGATCAAATATATTGGCAACCAAACCCACACTAATTAATATTAAATAATTATTATTAATATTAATTAATTAAAAATAATTAATCAAATAACATTAAATTAAGTGGATAAATAACACCAACCCCACTAACCCACCTCAAATCAGGCTACAGGTCTATGGCAAGTTCTAATCCATCATCTCTGTACATAGTCTGGAGAGTAAAATCTTTGGTTTCCAGACCAGGTAACGTTGCCAAGTGCCAGCTGCAGCTACTTGTCACTTCATGTACAAAACCCAAGCAGTTACCAGCAAGGAGCGCTTAGTTAAGAACATTATAACTTTCACTCTGCCTAGCAATGAACATTAGCATGTTATTCTTATCAAGTATTAATCAATGCAAATTGCATCACCATTCCATCTCCTCTGGGGTGGCTGATGGTGTCTCTGCTCATGACACAATGGGGAAGAGAAGAGAAATATTGGCCAAGGACAATGGGAAAAGCCCATCCCAGATTTTACAGGACATGTCATGGGCTCTTTAACACTAATGCAGCAGTTACAGGGCTTTGGTGTATAGGATTCTGCCAAAAGATACGCGCACAGTGAACTGGTGGGAATCGAGCACATCCAGGGTGTGGCAGCAACACAAGATTTGGCAACTAGAGGCAGATGGATCCTAGATATCTTGCTGGTTTGACTACAAAGTACCACCCAGCAGGGACCCTGCTGTTCCTCTCCCCATGGCAGGCACTGAAGCCTCTGCTTTGAGGGAATGGAGAGATGAGAGAAGGAGAGTTTTCTCACAAGCGTTGGGTTGGCCAAGGCTGATCTCTTGCTGCATACACACATTTCCAACCCTCCCACTCTGCAGAGACTGTGTGAAGTCCAAACAATTCTCCACTCACCTGTCTGTGAATCCCTGTTATTTGCCCCAGTGCCTTTCTCATTATTCTGCCCCAAATGAGGGTCACCTTCAGTGTCAGACACTTCTCTGGCATCATCATAACCATCCCCTAGGACATCTCCAGGCACGGCAGGGGCATCTGACGTGAAGATGTGAAGTAATTAAGAGAATATTCACAGTGAAGGAGAAATAAACTACAAGCTGCAGATGCACCAGCCTCATTGGTCCCTGGGGATCTCTCAGCGACTTAACATCCACCCTCAGGGATGTAAAACAAGCCCTCCTCTGGAACCCTCAGATTGAGGGAATTTACAGATCAGATTGATTTGATACATTTTAGTAGCTGGTTGAGAGGATCCTAGAGCTCCCAGAGGACGAGGGGAAGGAGGAGTTCTAGAAAGAGGTGATTGGGATCTAGTCCAGAGGGATTGCTCCACAAGTCATTTGGTTACAATAATTACAAATGTAAATAACTTGGAATTGTCCAGAGTTTGTCTCTGGCTTCCTAAACTTCACATTATTTTTAAAATGTCTTTTCAGTGCGTTCTCCTGATAAAGTTTACCCCATAAACTGCCATCAGTCTCCAATGTACTAAAACCAGTGGGAGCTGAGCCAGCTAATAAGGGTGGGACATGGGCCCTTGGGTGTAAAATCTCTATGTCCCGCCCACCCCCCTCACAGCATGTCTGACACAGATGTATATAGCTGCCATAGTTGCATGCCAGGAAAGGCTGGCAGGGAACATTGCCGCTATGTACAAGACTCTGCTTTGGTGCATTATGTTTACAAATAATGAGTAACCCTAGTGCTCAAGGCAGTGAGGGTCACAGGGCAGTGACCTGAGCCAAGTACTGTGTGGGCAGGTCCTGAGTGAACTGCTCCTTCCGTCCCTGCAACGGGCCTCTCTCATGACCTAGGATCTCATACGCTTCCCTACCCCTGGGCCTCCACACAGCTCTTGTAATGCACCTGCTCAGCGACCCCAACGTTACGCCAATAGACAATACTGGTGGGTGAACTTTGTGGTTTTCTTAACAAACCACTATTGTCCCTACTGGGAAATACAGTTAGTTTTTCATTAGGGTGACATCGCTTCCAGGAGGCAGATTCACTGCTCACCTCGGCCTTCTGGAGTCTGGGAGATGTCGTTCAAGGCAGGCTCCTCCACGTTATCGTAATCCAGCTGAGACCCCGCTGGGGAAGCTCCCTCTGAAACAGCAAACACCACACTCAACCCCTGGCACCAGCAGCGTCTCTTCAGTACAGGTAGCCCTTATAACTAGAGCTGTGTATCATGGCACATGAGAGGGAAGTCGTAGGGGACCCATGGTGAAAGGCCACAAGTAAGAGAACTACAGTAAAACAGGAGTCGCAGGAATAACTAGGGGCCAATCCTGTCCCTGCAGAATCCAACAACAGCTCTTGTATCTGTTTCAGTGTGAGCAGGATCTGGGTTTGTGCTGAGATGACAAGTTGGGACACAGGCCTGGCCAGGCCAGAGCCGGCCTGTGTGAATCCAGATGATCTCTGCAGACAGGTTTGAATTTTCCTTTTACCCTGGGGAGGGGGAACCTCCCCCCTACAGGAATTAAAGCTGCAGCTGGGAGGTCACTGGCCTGATCCTTTGTGAGCTCCTGCTCTCCACTAGCCTCTCAGGCAGCCCAGGGTTCAGCTTGCAGGGCTCCAGCTTCTCAGCAGAACTGGCTCATCTGCTCAGTGTCTCCTCCCCAGCCACAGGCTAAACTCCCAAGGGGCCCAAATTCATTGACTCTCTTGAGAGCAGCTGGGGTAGAAATGCCGCCTCGTTTACAATTAGAGATGGGGTCAGGCCAGGATGTTCAGATCCAGGGCTTTGCTTCAACCTGTTATAGTGACAGGTGCCAGCCCCAAAACTGAGATCCAGAGTTAGGGTCAGAATCAGCAAATCCCCCTCCCCTAAAATTCTGATGGGTTCGGATCAGTGAGTTGGGCTGAGCTCATCTGTGACTATAACATAGGACAATCTTCCTGCTCTCTCTGTCTCAGGGATGAGAGAGGAGCCCTGCTGGGCACTGACGCCTTCCACCCAAAGAGACTGACTCATCTCCACCAGCTCCTCATCTGGGGTCACTGCAAACCACTCCCAGGGGTGTGTGCTCAGGAGATGGTCACATGTTCCCATTCTGAGATCCTGACAGAAATCCTGTTTAATGGGATTAGACCTGATTGTGTAAAATGGGAACCATGCGAGGGCAAACGGCTGCCATTGCAGAAAGTGTCACAGAAATTCTGTTCTCTGCTCAGATTTGGGTCTCTTGGCCTGAGTCTGCTTCTCCCCCATTACCTTGTTCTCATCCAGGATCATTTTCCCCCTCGCTGTCCCCGGTGTAATACTACAGCTTCGCCACTGAGTCATCTGAATAGGAGACTGGAGAGATGAGAACCAGAAATTCATCACAATGAGAACAGCAGGACTGTGGAACTGGGAACACATTTGGGGCATGGAGCAGGATTTCTAATCTCAGTTTACTCCTCCTTCCAGAGAAGATGCTGGATCACAGTGACTCTTGAGTGGTGAGAAGCTGACACAGACTCCCCAAGAGAAATCTCCATGTCACTGTGGTAAATGTGACTGAGGGGATGCTACAATCTGACCAGAAATATACTGGGGTGAGTAAAGGTCACGTCTCTGGCTGCTGGTCCAGGAAAGTTCCACAATGGTCCTGGCATCCTCAGCCACAGAGGGGATTCCTCCTTCTTAAGGGTAAATGCCCACCTCCCACATGAATCAGTCGATCAGCTCTCCATGGTGTTTCCAGATTAGGCCAAGACAGGCCCAGAGCAGAGTCTGTGATTCACTGTAGCCATCTTGGCAGTGGTGCTGGGGGATGCCCTGAGCATGTTCCCAGAGACTCATCAGAGCACAGCCCTTGGGCAGGATGTTCCATCAGACATTGAGACAAAATGGCACAAAGGATAAAAGGGCCATGACTCAAAGTCATGAGGCTCTCCTGGGCTGATCTTTCTGCTCTGGGGGTAGCAGGGAGCGGACCCAGCAAACCAGTGGCTGTGGTGGGAGGGGGGCACAGACCATCCCCTGCTCCAAAGCTCCAGAGAATTTTCAATTGATAGTTTAGCCTGGCCCCAGAAAGTCGCTTTCCTGACCCCTCACTGGTTACACTCCAAGGTTACAGAATGGACAGATGAGACATTAACTGTCCCTAGAATTGGGACATTCAGTGTATGGTGGGAAGGGAGCCCATCTCCTTCAGTCTAGCTGAGTGGGCTCACCACTCACCTAGCCCCTACAGCTAGAACTTGGCAAAAAAAACATGGTTTCATTCTCTGGCCATTGTATAATGAACTAACTGAATAAAAATGTTTGGACTGAGCCAAAAATGGCTTGTTTGAAATTTTTGGCAAATGCAAAACTAAAAAAAAAAAAGTTTCATGTTAATGACACCTTTTGATGTTCTTTTGGACATTTCTTATTTTAAAAATATTTTATGGATAAAATTAAAGGAAATTTCTAACTGAAAATTAATATCAAATTTTAAAAGAGTCTTTAGAAAATATTGAAATGAAATGAACTTTTGTGTGTGTTTTTGGAACAAGTGGGTGAAATTGACAAGAATTTGTGAAATGTTTCAGTGTCTCTAAATCTGCATTTTTCCCAAAATCATTTTGTCATGAAGACACGTGCCCAGCTCCACCGACAAGCTGACAGGGCTGAAGCTGCAGTGATTTAACATTGGGTCAGGGCCTCAGATGGAAAGGGCATTAGATAGCTGCTCCCTGTTAAGAGTGAGACACACAGACCTGAGCAACTGAACATCTCCTGCTTCTCTCTCATCAGGTTATAATCAATCTCTTCATACACAGCCTCAGAGAAGGGATCCAAGGGTCTTCTGGAGCCTGAAAACAAAGGGCAGGGTTTGCACAGGGTCACTGAAACCAGAGATGGGAAACACTATGGGATCATCCAGCCCCTCCCACTGGGTCCAGTGCGAGACTGAACCCTACAGCACATTCCCACTGCTCTGTCCAGGCTGGATTTAAATGACCCAGGTGATGGGGACGTCCCTTTCCACAACAGCCCTTTGATGATGGTTCCCAGGGCTAGTTCGCTGTCAGGAAGCTTCCTCACATTCATCTTAAATGTTCCCTTTTTAATCTCATCCCATTATTCCGGGCTATTCCCCTTCGGAGAAGTTTCAATAATTCTTCCCCTACGCTGGTGTTTACACTCATCTGAAAATTGTGACACTTTTTTTCACAGACTTTAAGGCCAGACAGGACCATTAGAACATCTAGTCTGACCTTCTGTATTACACAGGCCACTGCATTTCATCCAGATACCCCCATGTTTGAACCCAAAGTTGCAGGTAGACTAAATCATTTCAGTCCTCAGCAGAATAAGCTATTGTATGCCACAGGCAGAAAGCAGGAGGGAATAAGGTACCACCAATGGCCAAGGCCCCTGCAATGGCAGGGAAGTGGCTAAGAGAAATGCCTAGATAATCCTGGCAGGTGATGCATGCTCCATGCTTCAGAGGAAGATGAAAATCCCCCAACGTCCCTTTTTGCCACTCTGCCCTGGGGGAAAATTCCTTCCTGACTCCCAATCTGACAATCGGTTTGACCCTGAGCATGTGGAAAAGACACACCAGCAAGACATCTTAGAAAGAGGTTTCTCTGTATCACCTCAGAGGACTGGTCCAGTCCATCCAGTGTCACATCTCCATCTCTAGCTAATGTCTGATGCTCCACAGGAGGGCAAAAACCAAACAACAAATATAAGGGCTTCCCAGAATTCTTCCCTGACCCCTGCAGGTGACTGACTGAAGTCCTGAAGCATGAGATCTCATTATAGTCATTGTCTTATTGAAAAGTAGTGAATGTTACATGTATGTTGATGGCAATCCCGTTCTCTACCTTCTTTCCATAGAGCTGGTAGCTAATGTTTGTACAGTGTGTTATAGATATAAAATCCTTGATAAGTGCCACCTATGGTTATTATACAGTATAATGTTCCTTTCCCCCATTTCTCCTTCCTAAGATTGTATTTTCTATTTGGAAACTCTGATAACAACTATTTACCACAGCTCTATTTTTATATACTTTTTTACCCAACAATAATTACAATCGCTCTTGGTCCCTCTCCATGATGTCTTTCCTTAGTGATATTCAGAAACCCTCCCTGTAGCAGATTCTGCAACCCCATGCAGTATGGAACCACTGCATTAAATCTGTGAATGGTTTATGTGCTGTGTTCTGCTGCACGTGGGAGGGTTACCACAGCTCCTCCAGAAACTAAAAAACAGTCAGGGATGATAAAGGCGAACCACCAAGATTATAAACAACTCCAGAAAGGTAACAGCCTTTGGGGTCATTTACACAGACTAGTATAAACTGGGTTCCCAGAGACCAAGAGACAAAGAAAGATTTCTGATATGAAAGGCTGAGTTTAAACATACTCAGAGTCTTCATTTTGATTGAGCAAAAGAACAGGACCTTCTGTCCACGGGGATCCCAAAACTGAATGGTTGGAGGGAGGTTGGTCTGCCGGGCTGCCCATGATGAAGACAGGTGATTTCTGGTACTTTCAGTAAGTGTGGAGGAATTTTCATTGTTTTCTCTGTGATGCTGCTGAGAGAGCTGGGTGGTGACTTGTAACTGCTGGCAATACACTGCTCATAGCCCTTGGGGAGAACGCACAGCATGGAGGCTGGCCTGTAGGCAAACTGGTTTGCTGGGGGTATCACTGTAGAAGGCAGGGGGCTGTGCAGCCTTAAAACCCCCTGGTCAGAAGGAGATGGAACAGATGCGTCCTGCCCAGAGACAGGTGATGGCTGGAGGCTTCAGGCCTGACTGGGCACTCCTGGAGTGGATCACTGTGGGGATACATGTAAGCAGGGGAATGGTCCCCCTATCGTGGGGAACTTTCCTGACTTCTGCACTACCCTGATGAAGTGAGCTACGGGAAAGATCTGAGTCCTCGCTCCCACTTCCTTCAGAGGCCTCCCTGCCCTTGAGGACTCTCCTGTCTGCAGAGTCCTTGTAACCCCAACCTTGCTGTGGTCACCTAGGTCAGGGGCTAGGGTGTCCCCACTCCGAGGTGCTCTCTCTGCACTGGATGCTTCCCCGACCTACTGATCATTAGATACAGTTTAAAGCAAATACAATTTATTTAATCAGCAATTAATTTAAAAAGGAATAAGGAAAAATGGAAAAGGTTAAAGGAAAACATCACCCTGCTCTATGGCAGGGAACATCGCAAACAGTGTCTCTGGAATGTCAGGGCAGTTCCCAGTCTGTTCCTTGTAGCTCCCAGGCCTCCTTCTCAGGCCCTGGCTGTTCTTCAGGGATACTGTGGGTCGGACACTTGCTCTGGTGGTGGCCACACGCTCTCAGGCTCTAAGTGACCAGACCTTTCTTCCCATTGTCGCTTCCGCTCTGTCGATCCCCCTCGCTGTCCCCAGCTGCTCACTGCACCCACCTCCGAACTGCTGCAGCCCCAGCTCTGCCACTGTCTCAGCTCCAGCTCCACTCTGCCTCAGACGGCTGCAGCTACTGCTCTTCCTCCAGCTCCCTGGGCTGCTTCACTGGCCCCTCTGGCTCTGGTTGCTACTCCTCTCCTCCCAGGGCAAGCCAGCTCTTTCTGGGCTGTGCCTCTGGCTTTGGGGCTGCAGCTCTGCTCCCAGCACAGGGTCTGCTCTCTCTGGGCTGCTTTTCTGGCCCCTCTGGACAGGGCTGGCTCCAACATTTTTGCCGCTCCAAGCAGCGGAAAAAAAAAAGCCATGATCGGCTTCATTCTTCAGCTGCAATTTGGAGGCAGGTCTTCGTTCCGAGTGGGAGTGAGAGACTTCCACCAAAGAGCCGGATGTGCCGCCCCTTTCTGTTGGCTGCCCCAGGCAGCTGCTTGTTGCACTGGTGCCTGGAGCTGCCCTACCTCTGGATCTGGCACAGCTCTGCTCCCCAGCTCAGCTTGGGCTCTTGCTTTCTCCTTAGCTCAGCCTCACTCTGTCTAACTAGGCAGTTCCAGCTCACATGGACATCAGGGCCCATCCTGGCCTCCTGGCTCCCTGATTAGCCTGCCTGCCCTGTCAATCAGGCTGACCTGGAGCATTGGCCTCTCCCCATTCTTTTAGTACTGGGAGCTAGCCCACCAAAAAACGCCCACTTAATGTTAGTAAGGGGAACCCTACATACAGATGCTGCTTCCCTGAAACTGTGACATTAGCTAGCTAGTATCATCTCCAGATTTCATGGCTGGGCTGTTCCACTGCCAGACAGTTAATGAAATATTAAATGAGAGAGAAGTTAACAGGCACTCTCGGCCACCCCATTCAGCCTGTATCACCCCTCACACTGACATCCTGCAGTCCCCCTGCTATTATAAGGGCATTTCACATAGTAACACCAATCAGGACTCACCTCTGCGCTGTGCCCTGGCACTTTGGACCTGCGCCCCCAGGATGATTAAGACCAGGCAGAGCAGGGCCCCCAGGATAATGCAGATGATCACGGGCACCGTGACTCTCCCAATGTCAGTTGGAGGGCGGCGTGGGGGAGCTGGATGGAAATGAACATGCAATAGGAGAGATTATCCTGTGAGAGTTGGGTGGGGGAGAGAGGGGGAGGAGGGAGCTCCCCAGTCACTTATTGCATGGCCCAGGACAGCAGGGTAATGGACTGGAACAATCTATGTGCAATGGCGGCAGCTCACAGGCTGCTGTTTAAATCATGGGCCCTGCCCGGTCAGCTGGAGGCAACAGACAGGAATCATCCTGCTCAGCAGGGCCTGCAGCTCCCACCCAGATGTCTTTCACCCTCACGTGTCACAGACCATGGAAAGGAGCTCCTTCCCTCAGGCTGCAGCTTGCAACTCATCCGCTTTGACCCAGCACCAGGGAAATTTAACTCTTGATGGGAGGACGGGGATGGTTTACCTGGGGTATTTGGAGAATCTGTCCTCTCTGTCAGACCTGCAAAGAGAAAGGGAGGAGAGTTGGAGCCTGGAGCGAGGGGGAGGTGACGTGTTTGTTCCGGGGGGGAACCTCACCTCCGAGAGTTCCTGGTTGTCTCCGCTGTCACCTCCACAGGCTTCATCAGAGCAGCACAGGGTCTGTTTATTAGTGATTTAAGACCCAAGTCCCTTGTGCTCTGTGCAGCAATGAGAACACTAGTAACAAACCAGCACACTGGAGCCTGTGATGGATGCAGAGGCTACGTGGGCTGATGCCTGAGCCAATCTGACTCCAGAATGGTCCCACCCAACAGCATCCATGATGCTCCTGCACACAGGAGATGGGAGAGCCTGGTCTGGGACCAAGTGGGGCGTGGTCTGATCCCTCCTTCTCTCTGAAAATTACAGCATGTAGCAGAAACATCTCCTGTCACTCACCTGAGCAATTCACAGCAGCATCTTCCGTATGGTCACAGTTACTCTCACCCCAGAGCTTGGCAGGACAGTCCCAGAGAGATGACTCTGTCCCTCTGCAGTTCAACAGCTCCACCCAGATGGGACCAGTCCCCTCACCAAATGCAGCCTCGCCCGGGGCAGATACAGCAAATCCACAGCCCAGTAATTTACACACAACGTTAGCATCCGCCATGTCCCAGGAGTCATCACAAACTGTTCCCCAGGAACCTTGGTACCAAACCTCCACTCTCCCCGAGCATCCGTCCTCTCCTCCCACGACGCATAACTTCTCCTGGTCTGGAAATGCAGAAACCTCACATGTTACTGGGATGCTGGGAAAGTCCTTAGGGACCAAGAGTGAGAAAGTAAGAAGGAGAGATACCTGTACAGCTCGTAGAGTTCGCACACTTGGTGAACGGGTTTTGAGTTGGTTTTGCTTTTTCTCCTATGGAGAAAAAAATGAGGTGAATGCCCTCGGCTGTGTGTATGACGTGGGAGTAGAATTTTTCTGCATTTTAAACTCATAATTTCAGCACTGTATGAACACAAATGTGAACTCTGGGTCATTTAATACCTAATTAATTCGCTATTGAGCTGTTACTCAGACACACAGGCCGACATGCACTCAGACATGTGGGGGATTCCAGTCTCGACTCAAACTGCACAGCTTGGGCCCATCTCTGATTGTTCATCCCAAAAGGATTAATAACCACAGAGCTGCCTAATGACAGTCTCTAGGGAGAGGCTTTTCTTAGCTCTCACACTACCTTAGTGCACTATGTTACACCGGTCTCTTTTATAATTAATTGATTAACTTGCATATTTACTGTTAATCAGACAAATGCTTATACCTATAAAAGATCATGAAAACATGTTTGTATCTTGTGCTGAGAATTTAAATCTGCCTACACTGAGATGTGAACAACAAGAAATGTTCTGTCCTAACCCTTCAATTGATTAAACACATCACTTATATGTGTTTGCACATACACATGCAGGTAGTTTCAGAATTACCAGTGCAAGAAATATGGGTCTCTTCTGCTCGGTTATCACATGACTTTGGATTCCATTGGCCTGATGAGCACTGCCAGAGGGAGCTGTGCTGCTCACTGCATGCAACGTGGTCCAGCCACATGGGACCAGAACCTGCTCCATATTCAAAGTCTCTTGCAATCTGCCCTCCATTTCCACAGTTCAGCTGTTTGCAGACAATTGCTGGGGTGACTCCAGACATCTGATTGGAGCAAACACTTCCCCATGTCCCATTGTAGAAAACCTCCAGCCATCCAGCACAGTCACTGTTGCTCACCAGCCTCATATCTGTGAACTCTAGAAGGAAATGCACAAAGGGGGGATTTAAATCACTTGATTCTAAAATGAACTGGGGTGTGAAGAGCGAAATCCCAGCAATTGCTAATGTTTCTGTGCATCGTTCTGCAGGAGCAAGTGTCAGGTAGAATCGCTCCAAGAATCAGAGACACCTTTAGACACCACAGGCACCTTAGAAAACAGTGGGCATCTCTGGAAGGCCACCAGCAGCTATCTACAGACTGTACTAGATAAAGATCAGAAAGGATTGTGACATTGGCAGGTCAGACGCCAGCTCTTGCCCAGGCTGCAGGCTTTAGCTAAGAACTGACAATCTCATAGCTGGAAACCAGGCCACGTCACCTGCTTGTTAGCTTTGCTCAAGCTAGATATCAGTCTTGTGAGAATGTGTTTTGTGTTGAGACTATATGAAACAGTGGTTCGTTGCTGCAGGCACTAATCTCACTTGTAATGTCTGTGCTCCATGCTACAAGAAAATACATAAATTTTGCTTTATAAAGTTTGAAAATGTTGTCTCTGAACTTGTGAGCTGAGGCATGGGAATCATCTTCCCTCCCTCCCCCATGCCCAAGGACTTTCCTAAAATCAGATGGGCCATCAAGGATCATCACAATATAAAGGATTGGTTAATGGCCTTATCACACCCAGGGAGCAGCACATGCAGAAGGCCTCCTCCCATCACTTTGAAGGCTGGAAGAGGAGATAAAAATAGTAGATGTGAAGAATTTTCATCCTTTTGGCTATTTGAAGTATGACAGAGCTAGAGGCACCAAACTGAAGCTGTAGACACCCAAGGGGTTAGGGAAATCTTGCAATATCTCCAATACCTCTGGGTGGGAGCTGAAGGCTTTCTAAGGGCTTGGCTACACTGGAGAGTTGCAGCGCTGGTGGTGGCTTTACAGCGCTGTAACTCACTCACTGTCCACACTTACAAGGCACATACAGTGCTGTATCTCCCTGTCTACAGCGCTGGTGCACTCCACCTCGGCCTGGGGAATAACGACTGCAGCGCTGGTGATGCAGCACGGCTCCGCCAGTGTGGCCACCAAAAATGGTGTTTTTGGCCTCCAGAGGTATTCGGAGGTATCCCAGAATGCCTGTTCAGCCACTCTGATCATCAGTTCGAACTCTACTGCCCTGGCCTCAGGTGACCTGCCCTTTAAATGCCCCAAGAATTTTAAAAATCCCCTTCCTGTTTGCTCAGCCAGGTGTGGAGTGCAATCAGTGAATCTTTCCAGGTGACCATGCCTCCACATGCCAAACGAGCCCCAGCATGGAGCAATGGCGAGTTGCTGGACCTCATCAGTGTTTGGGGTGAGGAAGCCGTGCAGTCACAGCTGCGTTCCAGACATAGGAATTACAATACCTATGGGCAGATATCAAGGGCCATGCTGAAAAGGATCCATGACCAGGACACACTGCAGTGCAGGTTTAAAGTGAGGGAGCTGCAGAGTGCCTATTGTAAAGCCCGCGAGGGAAACCGCCGCTCCGGCGCTGCCCCCACGACCTGCCATTTTTACAAAGAGCTGGACACGATACTTGGGGGTGACCCCACTGCCAATCCAACGACCATGATGGACACTTCAGAGTGGGGGGGGGAGGAAGAGAGAGGAGGAGGAGGAAACTGAGAGTGAGGGTACTGGGGTGGGGGGAGATACCCCTGAGTCCCTGGAGGCATGCAGCCAGGAGCTCTTCTCAAGCCAGGAGGAAGGTAGCCAGTCACAGCAGCTGGTTCTTGGTGGAGGACAAAACAGAGGAGCGAGTTCATGGTAAGCGGCTTTTATTTTCAGGATGGAAATTTTGGGGGAGAGGAGGAAGGGTTAGGGCTGCATGCATGCATGCTTCAATGTGGAATAGCGCATTGATGTGGTCTATCACGTCGCGGTAATCGGCCTTGGTAATCTCTTCAAACGTTTCAGCCAGAGCATGAGCAATGCGCTTTTGCAAGTTTATTGGGAGAACCGCTGTGGTCCTTGTCCCAGTTAGCCTAACATGTCTGTGTCACTGTGCCTCAAGGGGTGGGGGGACCACTGCAAGACACAGGCAAACTGCATAGGGGCCAGGGTGGAATCCGCTTTGCTGTAGAAGATCCTCCCGCTCTTCCCAGATGACCCGCAGCAGCGAGATAACTTCCAGGATCAACTCCTGTGGAAAATGTTGGGAGAGTGTTCAGTGTAGGTGCCCCCTGCAGCTGTTTGCTTTCCCCAACACACAGAAACTCCGAGGACAGTACAGCCCTGAAGCTTTCAGTCACCCTTACTCACCATTTCGGGGCTTCTGTGGGTTATGTGCGCTCTCTTTGGTATGGGAAAATTATACTATTGTGAAGACTGTAAATTCCTTCACTGTGTGGGAATAACTGTCCGATATAAAAAATGCTGCCTCTGTTAGGTGGTGCCTTTTTTGCATTTCCACAAGCAACCTTGAGATCTTAGCTGCCCATGTTATCAACAGCTCAAAGATTCCAAAACCTCCGGAAGAAGCCACAAAAAAGCAAAGACAGGCTGCAAGCAGTTATGGATCACTCTGTCACAGAGAATCTAAAAGGGCAGGACTGAAGGGAAAGGGAAAGCAGGATCTGCCAGAAAAACGCAGTGGCCAGGAAGAAAAGCACAAAGCAGCTGATAAGCATCCTGGCGCGCAAGTGGACTTTATCCAGGTGCTTGTAGCCACGCAGGCAGTGCACTACCACGCCGCCCTCCCCTCGTCCCAAAGATCTTTCCCTTGTGCCCCAATGTCAGCTCAAACCCTCCTTCCCCAGCATCCAGGTTCTTACCACCACCAGCTGCCTCCAACACCTGTACATTCACCAACCAGCCCTGAGAACTACGACTCTTACCCTCTGCACTCAACCCCCATCACCATGCAGTATAGGCATCCTGAAGTGCAGCAGTCATTGCACAAAACTTCAGACAGGACAAATTCAAACCTGGGACTGTACACTTCCCCACCCCTCTGCCCTTTTAGGTTCCCAAAATGTTGTGTGTGTGTCAATAAAGTTATTTTCTTTTCAATAAATGAATTCTTGGCTTTGAAAACAGTCTTTATTATTGCAGAAAATCAAAGATACCTTAGCCAAGGAAAGAAACAGGCACTGCAAATCAGCTTAGGTAAAATAGATTCCTACTAACATCGTAACCACTGCACTTCACCCCCGTGCAAGGCACCAAACATTACTGTTGGTTTTCAGCCTCAAATTCCTCCCTCAAGGCATCTCTAATTCTTGCAGCCCTGTGCTGGGCCTCTCTAGTACCCCTGCTCTCTGGGTGTGCAAATTCAGCCTCCAGGCATTGAACCTCAGAGGCCCATGCCTGACTGAATCTTTCTCCCTTCCCTTCACAAATATTATGGAGGGTACAGCACGTGGATATAACCGTGGGGATGCTGCTTTCCCCTAAGTCTAGCTTCCCATACAGAGATCACCTATGCCCCTGTAAGTGGCCAAAAGCACACTCCACAGTCATTCGGCACCGGCTCAGCCTGTAGTTGACCTGGTCCTTGCTCCTGTCATGCTTCCCTGTATATAGTTTCATGAGCCAAGGCATTAACGGGTAAGCGGGGTCTCCAAGGATCACAATGGGCATTTCGACGTCCCCTACTGTGATCTTCCGGTCTGGAAAAAAAGTCCCTGCCTGCAGCTTCCTGAACAGGCCAGTGTTCCAAAAGATGCGTGCATCAAGCACCTTTCCAGGCCAGCCTGCATTAATGTCAATGAAATGCCCTCGGTGATCCACAAGCACCTGGAGAACCATAGAGAAATACCCCTTCCGATTAATGGACTCGGATGCTAGGTGGGGTGGTGCCAGAATAGGAATATGCATCCCATCTATTGCCCCTCCACAGTTAGAGAAACCCATTTGTGCAAAGCCATCCACAATGTCCTGCATATTCCCCAGAGTCACGGTTCTTCTTAGCAGGATGTGATTAATGGCCCTGCAAACTTGCATCAACACGATTCCAAGGGTTGACTTTCTCACTCCAAACTGGTTCCTGACTGATCAGTAGCTGTCTGGAGTTGCCAACTTTCAGACTGCAATAGCCACCTGCTTCTCCACCGGCAGGGCAGCACTCAATCTCGTGTCCTTGCACCGCAGGGTTGGGGCGAGCTCCTCACACAGTCCCACGAAAGTGGCTTTTCTCATCCAAAAGTTCTGCAGCCACTGCTCGTCAACCCAGACTTCCATGACGATGTGATCCCACCACTCAGTGCTTGTTTCCCAAGCCCAAAAGCGGCGTTCCACGGTGCTAAGCATTTCCGTGAATGCCACAAGCAATTTAGTGTCATACGCATCAGGTGACTCGCTATCATCGTCGCACTCCTCATCACGTTGGATCTTAAGGAATAGCTCAACTGCCAAACGTGATGTGCTGGCGAGACTCGTCAGCATACTCCTCAGTAATTTGGGCTCCATTTCCCACAGAAATCGCTCTGCACAGAAACCACGGAAAGAGTCAAGATGGAGCCAAACATGGACGGAAAAACAGGGATTGCTGGGATGTGAAGCGATGCATCACCGGACGTTGGGACAGGAAGCAGAATAACCCACATCCTCCACCCCCTTCCCACAGCCCACGGCGCCAAAATGGGACGAGGTGCTCTATGGGATAGGTGTCCATAATGCAGCACTCCCAACAGCGCTGCAAATGCTGCAAATGTGGCCACACTGCAGCACTGGTAGCTGTCAGTGTGGCCACACTGCAGCACTTTCCCTACACAGCTGTACGAAAACAGGTGTAACTCCCAGCACTGCACACCTGCAAGTGTAGCCAAACCCTAATGGTGATCCTGGTAGGTAGATACAGAAGGGAAAGAGAGGCAGTCAGGGAAAGTATCATTCTCAGCAATCTCCTTAAATATTTGCCCCTCCATTAAATCTCCTGCTAACCAGGCTCACAAAAGCATTCACAGAACAGACCTGAGCAGAGAACTCCGGCGTCCTCTTTGTGTCTGCAGTTGTACTGGCCCCAGCCGCTGGAAGGACACGCCCAGAGATCAGATTCATTTCCAGAGCAGTTCACATCATCTAGCCAGATCTGCCCGGATCCTTGCCCATAATGAGCAGAGACAGTTGCATTGATGGCATGTCCACATCCCAGTTGTTTGCAAACGACATTGGAGTCCAGTAGGTCCCAGAAATCATCACAGACTGTCCCCCAGCTGCCGTTGTAATAAATCTCCACTCTCCCGGCACAGCGACCTGCCCCATTCACCAGTCTGATCTGCCTGCTCCCTGCAGGGATAGATTCTAGCTGTTAATATGTATTTTTCTACTGAACAGAAAATGTCTGTGAGATTTGGAAATGAATCACCTGAGCAAACGACACCGACGTCCTCAGCAATTCCTGTCTGGGCTGCCTCAGAGGTGGAGTTGTCACAGAGAGTCAGATGAGTCTCATTTCCTGCACATCGGACATTTCTCAGCCCCACGAGGCCTGTTCCTCGCTCAGACTTAGGGGGGTTATAGGCTTTCTCAATGACTCCGCACTGGAGCTGCCTGCACACCACACTGGCATCATTCATGTCCCACTGGTCATCCAGCACTCTGCCCCATGCACCACGGAGGGAAATCTCAACTCTTCCATCACACCGGCTCTCTCCATTCAGCAGTCTGAGTGATTCAGAGTGACCTGGGCTCAGGAGATAGAAAATACACTGAATAACACCCCCTGTTATACACTAGAAATAATGTACAGTAAGAAAGAAATCACCTTTTTTTTGTAACTCAGAGGATACAACACAGTGATAAATGTGTAATAGTGTTAAAAGGAGTAACCTCTGCAGTTGTTTGTTTTTTTATCTCTAAGTGCAGGGTACTGGAAGGATTGTAACACACAACTGGACAGAAGGGCTTCTTAGCATATCCTGGGAGATGCTGAGATCACAGCTACACTCTGTCTTTACCCTGCCAGTCTCTTTGAGCCAGGAATTACATGCCCAGCATGAAGTGTAAACATACCAGTGTCCTAGGGAGTCCCTCAGTGCCAACTTTCAGACGCACTCCATACCACAGCTCTCCTCTGGCCTGACACACTCGTTGTCCCATTCACTGCTCTTGTGTAAGGTGTCATACAAACAGGGTTTCCAACTTTCTACCTGCACAAAACCTAACACCCTTTCCCTGCTCCCTGCCCCACTACTGCTCCGAGGTCCTGGCCCCACTCACTCCATTCACCCCCCTGCATTGCTCACTCTCCCTACCCTCACTCTCTCATTTTCACTGGGCTGGCTCAGGGGGTTGGGGTGCAGGAGGGGGTGAGGGCTCCGGCTAGGGGTGCTGGCTCTGGGATAGGGCCAGAAATGAGGAGTTCAGGGTGCTGGCAGGAGCTCTGAGCTGAGGCAGTGAACTGGGATGTCCGAGGGGTTAAGGGCTCCAGTTGGGGGTGTGGGCTCTGAGGAGAGGCCAGGGATGAGGGATTTGGCATGCAGGAGGGCTCTGGGCTGGGGGATGAAGCCAATGGGTTCGGACTATGGTAGGTAGTTCTGGGCCAGAGTGGGGGATTGGGGAGTGGGAGGCGGTGTGGGCTCTGGGCTGGGGGTGGAGGTTCTGGGGTGGGGCCAGAAATGAAGGGCTCAGGGTGCAGGTGGGGTACCAGGTCAGGGGTTGGGATGCAGGGGTGAGTGCTCTGGCTGGGATGCAGACTCTGGTGTGGGGCTGGGGATGAGGGATTTGGAGTGCGGGAGGGGTGAGGGCTCCAGCTGGGGGTGCAGGCTCTGGGGTGGTCCTGCGGATGGGGCGCAGGAGGGTGCTCCAGGCTGGGACCAACAGGTTTGGAGGGCAGGAGGGGCATCAGGGCTGGGGCAGGGGGTTGGAGCGTGGGAGGGGGGCAGGGGGGCAGGCTTCAGGTGACTATTACCTCAAGCAGCTCCCAGAAACAGCGACATGTCCCTCCTCTGACTCCTTAGCGGAGATGTGGCCAGGTGGCTCGGCGTGCTGCCCCATCCACAGGCACTGTTTCCACAGCTCCCATTGGCTGCATTTCCTGGCCAATGCAAGCTGGGAACCGGTGCTTGGGGTGGGGACAGCCTGCTGAGCCCCTTGGCTGCCCCTACATGTAGGAATCAGAGGGGGAATATGCTGCTCCTTCCGGAAGCCATGTGGAGCCACAGCAGGCAGGAAGCCCGTCTTAGCCCTGCTGCACCAATGACCAGACTTTTAATAGCCCAGTCAGCAGTGTTGACCGGAGCAGCCAGGGTCTTTTTCAACAGGGTGTTCCAGTCGAAAACCAGATACCTGGCAACCCTGCATGCAGACTGGCATCACACTGGTTATTTATGCTGTTGGGTGGTGTATGAACGGGTGGGGTTTAAAGAATGATAGATGTGTGCTGGAAATATGTTCCTAAAACATGTGCCTAAACCCAGCTGTCCTAAACTAAAGGCTCTTGTTTCTTTGGCTTTACTGTGTCTCCAAAGTAAATTAATCAAGGTGAGACCAAAGACAAAGAAATGTCTATTTACATGTAAGGTAAACAAACCCATCAGGCACTCATGTGGGGGATGATGAGCCCTTAATAATCTCGATGGGAGATGGAGGCTGCACCCTCAGGAAGCCTTCTTGCCTCTTCAAACAGAGTGAATGAAGTTTGGAAAGACTGGAGCAGAGGCAAAATGCCATTTTGTTATCCATCACCTCGGGGACAAAGTAAGGACAGCGCCCTTTGAGCTCATGATAAGTGTATCCTCTTGACCTGTAAACTAAGAGTATCTGGAATTGACTCTAGGGCAGAAATCTGCTTAGACAGAGACTGTAACTTGTTGAAGTTAAGTTTTAATAACTAGAAACGATATTTGTTTTGTTTTACTTGTTTTGTTTCACCTGTCTTCCATTCTTAATTATTATCCCTTAAATATCTGTTCTTTGTTAATAGACTCACTCTAGTTTTATTACAAAACCATCCCAATGCTCTGTATAAAAGTGAATGATAAAATTCTCAGCCCAGCTGGCAGGCTGATGTCTCTTTGGAGGCCGTGCACTTGATACCTCTGTGAGTACCCAGTGAGAGGGACTGACCATGGCTGAATGACGTCTCTGGGGAGCTCGGGCATTGGGGTTCACTGATGGTTCTTGGTAAGGCGAGGTTTGGACTGCCGGAATCCGGTGGAGTTGATAGCCAGGCCGATGAGCTGGTGTGGCAGGGAACTGACAATAGCTGAGCAGCAGCAAAGCTCTCACTTGCTGAGGAAGAGCAGTAACTGTGTCTGACAGTTCTGAGTGACCTGTGCAAGGCATCACATACCCTCAATTTCACCATCCATAAAAGGAGATGATGATGATGATGATACCCACCAGCTGCCCAGTAGCTTTGTGAGGATCACCTAACGTCTGGACAGTACTTTGACCACATCAAGTGCTACAGAAATGGTGAGTGCTCTGAAGAATCAGGTCATGGGGGTCTCAGGTTGGTGCCCAACCACCCGAAGTTAGTGGAGACTTTGAAAATTTTGGCTTTTATCATCAGAGGTAAAACTTTAAAAAATGCCTAAATAACCAGGAGCCTAAGTTCCTTTTGCAAATGGGACTGAGGCAAAGAGATGCTGAAGTCTCCACGGTACTGGGCCTCCTAAGTTACCTATGAAAATGGAAGTTAAGTCGCTAAATTTCTTGGTGCTTTTGAAAATGTTGCCATGGGCACCATCCACCCAGTGCAGTGAATGATGCGGGAGCTGAGTGGAACAAATAGTATGTGTACCTGCAATTAGACTGTATCAATGTATATGCATGAGGGGGCAGGGAGAACTGGCAATGCACAGACAAACTTACTGCTGGTATTTCCTAACTTTTGAGTGTATGGACTGTCACTACGTAACATTATCTTTTTTTTTTTTTATATGTAAGGTAAATATTATAGCTAGTTGAAAACCCCAGTTTCTTTCCTGTGAAATGCAATATTTCAGTTTTCCTCTAGATTTTTTGAAACAGAATCAAGATTTTGACCTTTGAAAATGGAATGATTATTGTCTGGATTTTAATTAAAATGTTGTTTCATTTCAATTTCTGCAAACAAAAAGTCAGTTTTCCATTTCCGTTTTACAGTTTACAGATTCTCCCCATCTTCTCTCCCTTTTTATTTTTACCCTTTTTTTTCCACACTATAAAAAAAATTGAATAAAAGCAAAAAAAGTATCAGGAAGCAGGAAAAACACATGATGTCCTTTTTCAACTGAAAAGGTGATAAAATTGTTTTTAAACAAATACCATAAAGTGCTACCTTCTTTGTGGCGTGCTACCAAAAATATCCTCAGGAACTCACTTGACAGAAGGAAAATTGTTATTTTCAGCAATTTATAATGCAGCCAAAATGGAAGGAATTTCATTTAATTAAGAGAGGCGCTTTTCTGGCCCCAGAACTGACCGCTTGCTGAATTGCATCCAGCAATGAAGGCATGAAAGCTTCTCCAAAAGGTGGAAGGAATATTTTATAACAGAGTGTGAAGCAACCTCCATACGGGGACCACTCCCCCTGTAACTACCAGAGTAATGATCTGAAGAAGGATGGGGACAGTGAGTTGGTGACATTTATGAAACTCTAAGGACAAATTCTGTCCCTACTTTACTGCCTTACATAAGCACATCTTTGCTGCATCTCTTCTTGGAGAATCCAGGGTTTTCCCTGGCCATAACCAGTGATGAGCTGCCAAAATCTTAACAACTGGTTCCCTATAAAAAGTTCTGATTTAAGGGATGTGCCACAATATGTATTTTTTGTACCAATAGGGAAAATATGGATGTATGTTAACCCTACCTAAAGTTCTTTTTAAAAAAGATGGGCCTGAACTAGAAATGAGCTCCATATCACGTGTGGGTCCCCGCCACTCCTTGGGGGTGTGCTAATGTGACCAGATGTCCCGATTTTATAGGGACAGTCCCAATTTTGGGGTCTTTTTTTTATAGGCTCCTACCACCCCCCACTCCCTGTCCCAATTTTTCACACTTCCTGTCTGGTCACCATAGGGTGTGCACATGTGGGTCCCAGCTGCTCCCTGCCCCCCTCATTGAAGCAGGTGTGCAGGGTTACAGCCCTGGGAACTGCAGGGCACCAGTGGATGTGGGGTCGGCTGCAGACAGGGACGTGGGGCAGGGCTAGCTGGAGACAGGATGGTGCAGGGTTGGCTGGAGACGGGGCAAGTAGGGCTGGCTGGAGGCAGGGCAGGGGCTGACTGGAGGTAGGGGCTACCTGCAGGCACAACAGTGGAGGTACAGGGCTGGCTGGAGAAAGAGATGTGTGATGCTGGCTGGCTTCAGGTGGGGCTGCAGAGGGTGCAGCAGGGGTTGGCTGGAGACAGAGGAGTGCAGGGCTGGCTGGCTTCGGGCAGGGGGATGTGGCAGGGATTGGCTGGACACAGGGCAGGCGATGCGGCAGGGGCTGGCTGTGGGCAAGGAGTGTGGGGCTGGCTGCAGGAAGGGCAGGGGGCTGCAGGGCAGGCTGGAGACATGGGGTGTGGGGCTGTCTGGCTCTGGGCAGGGGGGCGCAGCAGGGATTGGCTGGAGACAGATGAGTGCGGGGCTGGCTGGCTTCGGGCAGGGGGGTGCAGCAGGGCTTGACTGCAAGCAGGGCAGGGGGTGTGGGGCTGGGTGGAGATAAGGACTGGCTGCGGGACAGGGAGAGCAGCTCGGAGCAGCCCGAGCAGCAGGACGTAGCACAGGCCCAGCAGAGCAGTCAGGAACCCACCAGGTAGGAGTGGGAGCCCCAGGGCCGGGGGGCAGGAGAGCAGCAGCAGCAACAGGGCCCATGCCCGGGGCCAGGCTGCAGCTCACATGGCTCCCACAAAGCATTGCAGCGCAGCACCCCCGACGGCCAGAGGAGGAATTACATCACTTCCCAGCCGGAGCCCATCAAAGCTGCAGCGCCTCCTCGCAGGGAAGTGGGTTAACAACTGGTTCTAAAACTGCTTCAAAATTTAACGGGTTCATGCGAACCGGTGCGAACCGGCTCCAGCTCACCACCGGTCATAACTATTATTTTGTGATAATATTTATTTTACTTTTACTTGTAATTTTTTAATTATTATTATATGTGGTTTAGGATCTAGCTCCCCGTCCCCTTGCTGTGTGCTGAGGTTCCCCTCCTCTGGCGCTACTATCACACACTGAAGTGCAAGTGTCATTAATCCACCCATTCTCCTGGACTTACCTGAGCAAACCACACTGGCATCATTGTCGTGTGAGCACTGAGAGGCCCCCAGGGCAGTAACAGGGCAATGGCCCAAATGGGTTTCAGTCCCTTTACAGTGATATGTGTCTGTCCAGACAGAGCTAGTTCCCTTCCCAAAATACGCTTCTCCTGGGGTTGTTACAGCGAATCCACAGTTGAGCTGATGACAGAGAACATTGGCATCTGGTAAATCCCAGCGTGAGTCACAAAGGATTCCCCAGGCACCAAGAACTTGGATCTCCACCCTCCCTGAGCATGCTGTGCTGCCGTTCACCAGCCGGAAACCTGTGTTCACAGGGGAGAAGATGTTTAGAGAGGGAGCATTTAAGGTATTTTATACCAAATATTCATAAAATATCAGGGTTGGAAGGGACCAGAAGGTCATCTAGTCCAACCCCCTGCTCAAAGCAGGACCAATCTCCAGACAGATTTTTGCCTCAGATCCCTATATGGCCCCCTCAAGAATTGACTTCACAATCCTGGGTTTAGCAGACCAATGTGCAAACCACTGTGCTATCCCTCGCCCCAAAGAAAAATGAAATCAGGGAGATTGAGCTCATCCCCATTATATTGAATTTTTTAGGTTTTACTTGAAGCAGTTATTAGCTCTAATATCCCAGCTCCCTACAAAGTGAGATCATTTTATTGCTGCATCCTACTCTAGAATGCATGACACTCGGATTTTAGAGACATTGTATCAAATTCTTACGTGAGCATATGGCGCTGGCATCATTTGCATGTGAGCACGTCTGATTCCCGTGTGATACCCTGGGACAGTACACATGGTGTGACTCATTCCCTACACACTGGAATTCCTCAGTCCAGATCGGTCCATGTCCTTTTCCAAAGTGAGTTCCTCCTGGGACAGTTAGAGCTGTTCCACACTGTAGTACATTACAGATAACACTGGCAGCTTTGAGATCAAAGTGTGCATCACAGATTGTAGCCCAGGTGTCTTCTTGTCTTATTTCCACACGTCCTGAGCAATCAGTGTCCCCTCCAACCAGCTGAGCTCAATGTGTCCTAGAAAGCCAATGAAGGATGAAAATTACAAGGAAACCTTAGGGAGTTAGGTGTTCCACTACCCTAGAACGTTGGCCAAAAGCCCATCCTGCTGCAGTGGGGAAGTACAGGCAGCAAGTAGAGATAAAAAAGAAATGTACAACAAATGGAAAAATAGCAATCAATATACATTAGAAGTTATAAGATGTAGAAAATTGATCAGGGAAGCTAATCTATCAGGGAAAAATCCATAGTTGGCAGAGCTAAGAACAATAATGAGAACATTTTCGAGTATAGTAGGACTAAAAACAAACAAACAAATTGTAACAATGGTGTAGGCCCAATACAAATAGAATGGCAAAATAATTTATAATGATACAGATAAGGAAGAGGTGTCACGTAGCTATTTCTAGTTTTGGACAGAAGCAGGATGAGTATTCATTCTGTGTGAATAGGGTGAACTATTCTGCATTCCGCTGGTAACTAAACAGGATGTTAAACAATATCTACTAGGGATAAACTTTTTTAAAAATCAGCAGACCTGAATAGCTTATCAAACCTTGGAACAAATAGAAACGCAGGACTGCAAGAAACCTCACCAAGTCACCTAGTCCATCCCCCCACACCAAGACAGGTTTAAGTGTACCTAGGCCATCCCTGATAGATGTTTGTCTAACTTGTTCTTAAAAGCCACCAATGACGGGGATTCCACAACCTCCCTTGGTACCTTGTTTCAGTACTTAACTATCCTCCTAGTTAGAAAGCTTTTCCAAATAGCTCTCCCTTGCTGCAGTCTAAGTGAATTACTTCTTGTCCTACCCATCATAGACAGGGAGCCCACAAGTGGACACAGTGCTCCAGCTGAGGCCTCACCAGTGCTGTGTACAGCGGGACAGTTACCTCCTCTGCCTTACATATGACATTCCTGTTAACACAAACCACAACGACATTTTCTGTTTTCAAAACGACATCACCCATTTCATTCTCTGATCTAATATAACCCCAGAACATTTTCTGCAGAACTGCTGCCTAGTCAGTTATTCCCCATTTTGGATTTTTTGCATTTGATTTTTCCTTCCTAAGTCTAGTGCTTTATACTTGTCATTAATGAATTTTAACTTACTGATTTCAAACCAATTCTCCAATGTATCAGGGTCATTATGAATTCTAATAGGCTCATCCAAAGAGCTTCTGACGCCTCCCAGGTTTGTGTCATCCACACATTTGATGAGTTTATTCTCTACTCTATCATCCAAATCATTAATGACAATATTGAATAGTACCAGGCCCAGGAGAGTGATATTATTTATGTATCCAGAGAACACAGTGACCAGAGAGAAAAGTGTTAAAGCAACTGAAGGCCAATAGGCATATGTCTTACCTAATCCTCAGCATTTCCTTCAAAACCCAGGCTGGCCCAACCTACCCCAGGAACCCCTGCGTCTGGGGACTGGGTTCACTCTCCTGCCCTGCAGACCCTGCCTCTCCCTCTCTGTTCATCACGGCTCCCTTTTCATAATTCTCAAGCTCTTGGTCTAAT
Source organism: Aldabrachelys gigantea (assembly GCA_026122505.1). NCBI lineage: Eukaryota > Metazoa > Chordata > Testudines > Testudinidae > Aldabrachelys > Aldabrachelys gigantea. Next base: position 149,259,415 of record CM047479.1, read on the forward strand.
TTTTCCACTTGAAGAGCCCCTCCCCTCTCGCAAGCTAGGGGGTTTGTGCCCTGCTTGGTCAGAGGCAAAAGTTGAAAGGCCTTGACCCCTCTATTGTCAGTTAAGTACCAGTGACTGGATTCTCTGGAGCCATTGTCTGCCTTGCTGGGACATGTGGAGAGCTCCAGCAGAAGTTACTCTTTGAAACCTGGTAGGAAATGGCAAAAGAGCCATAAAAGAAACAGAGGTAACACATAATATACATAAACATACAGATGTTTCCCATGGTCTTTGCAGGGGTCATAGTGGACAAGCAACGGAACTAGAGCTCCCAGGGAGATGCTGTGAAAAGGCTGAGGTGATCCTTGGAGGGTTAAACAGGGGAGCAGTGAGAAGAACTGGCTGAAACACAGGATTTCCAGCTCACAGGAAATTTTGCTATTTTAAAACTTCCTGTGAACTAGAAATCCTCTCAACAATTTGTTCTGGAAACACCAACATATGGAGTGCCTGACATGAAATTTGCTCCCAGCGGATGTTGAGTGACACTGACATTCTTGTCAGCTTCACCAGTGCTAAGAGAAAAACAAAAATGTCAATTTCTCTCAGCTGCTGCTGGGGCTCCCAGGATCTGTGGCTCTTGGGCAGCCTTGCCATGCAGACTGCCTTAGACTGGGGACCACTGGGCTTCCAGATTCCTGGGCCAGATTGTGTCCCAAATAGCCCACTGGCCTGGGAGTCTCGAAGCTCTGGGGTCCCTGGTCTGAGGCAGTCTGCAGTTCAGGGCTGTCTCACAGCCGCAGACCCTGGGAATCAGGATCCCATCCCAGGATTTCTAAATTCCCTGTTGTGGAGCTGGAAGCTGAGCCCTGGTTAAAGCTGGGACTCTCACCTCCATGGCAGGGTTGCCCTGAAACTGCAGACTATAGAACACCAGGGTCTCTGGTGCTGGGGCAATCTACATGTTGCAGCTATCCCAGAGCAGCTGACTGAGAAGACTGGGGTACTTGGCCCCAAGGCAGTTGGGATGGCAGTGATGGCTGGAGCCCCCCAAGCGAGCTGCCACTTAACCATGCAGGTTTCTGCCACAACCTGCCTGTCGTCTGGAGAAAGTTCATTGCACTCGACTCACTTTCATGGGAAATGTCAAACAAAAATGATTGGGTTCAGTTCAGGAGTAACTGGATTAAATTCTGTAGTCTGTTACCCAGGAGGCCAGACTATATAATCTAATGCTTCCTTCAGCCCTTAAAATCTATAAAGCTCTGTATCCAAAAGCAAGTTAAATTTGTAAAGCTGAGCACTCAAACATTCAGAATGCCAGACTCGTATTGTTCTCTGTAACCTTAATTAGTCCCTTTTGTATTTGCATTGTGATACAATCTTTAATTACATCATCAAATCTTTGCCCCAGGATCCCTGTCTCATTCAGTGCACAGGACAGGTGGTGCCGACTGAATGGGTGGATGGTCAGTGTTCTTTTTATACTCCTTGTTCAGTGTGTGGCCCCAGCCCCTATGTACTGAATGTCATGCAAACTGAACTCCCTGGAGTTGGTTCCTGGGCTGCCGGTGTTGGAGGGACAGGATGGCTTAATGGGTGAGCCCCAGCTGCTGCTGTCTACTGCAACGACCTGAGTTTAGGAGCTGCAGCCACTCCGGCACCGGCTGTTGCAGAAATGTTGCTGGTCTGGTGCCTCCCAGGGCTGCTGCAGCTGCCTCACTGCTGGGGCTGCTGCTACCGAGGGGACACCACATGCTGGCCTTCTGCTCCCCTCTCTCATTTCTGTATCTCCTTCTCTTCCCCATCCCATCCCCCTTCACCTGCCCCATGGCCCTTCCCATCCCCCATTCTCTCCTCACTGTCTCCTGCCCCATTCCCCTCTCCCACTGTCCCCTGCACCTCTGCAGGCACTCACCATTCTACTGGAAATGATCATGCACCAGGACCCAGGAAGAAGTAACTCCATCCCACCCCTCTTCTCCCTGCACGGATCTTGCGTGCCCCCCTCATGCCTTGCCTCTGCCAATGCCTCCCTGCGTCCTCCCAAACTATGCCCATCCTGTCTATCCGGTGCACTGAATGAGGCAGGGGTCTCATGGAGAAAATACCTTGTTGTCTTGTAATTAAAGATGATATCTTAATGCATACATAAAAGTGGGTCAAATAAAGTTGCAAAGACAACTTTAATTTTGCCATTTCCTTGTTTTTTACTGCTCAACTTTGCAAAGCTAATGTGCCCTACAAGTAAAACTTTGTGCATCATTTCCTAGGTTTTTAAAAAAGCAAACTGAAAGAACAGAAGTTTCAAGATGCAAAATCATGTTGCTACCCTTCAGATGCCACCCATCTTGATTTTATCTGGACAGTCCAGTCTTTGGCTTCTGTTTCCTGGTGCCATTTAGGGTTGCCAGGTGCCTGGTTTTCTAGAGAAAAGTTCGTCTGAAAAGGGACCTAAATGGCACCTGAACCAAAAGTCTGGTTTCCACGGGGTTGGGGGAGGCCCCAGGTCATTAATCTGTGCCAGCCCCTGCTCAGCCAGAGTGGCTTCATACCTGCAGGCAGGCTCCTTGAGACAATCCAGCGAGTGACGAGGGAAGAGGAGGAGTGACTGAAAGAGGCAGGGCCTTGAGGAGAAGATGCAGAGAAGGGGATGGGCCTTGAAGAAAGAGGTGGAGCAGGAGCAGGGCCTTGGTGGAAGAGGTGGAGAAGGGTGTGGCCGTGGGAGGAAGAGGCAGGGAAGGGAGTAGAGCCTTGAGGATCCAATTACCAGCCATTAGAAAGATGGCAACCCTATGACACCCACATGGGTCATCAGCAGGGTTGGAACATTTAGATCCACAGCAGAAACCACTGCCACTTGAGCTAATGGAGTAAGTGACAGTAGTAGTAGGTTGTCATCCTCTTTGTGGACCAGCACTAAAGGGGGATCCAAACATTTTGTTGGGGGCAGATATTTGCTGACAGCAGAGGAATGGCAAAACTCAGGGATGCTGGGTTCCATTCCAGGCTCTGGAGAGAGATGTGTTCAGGTAGTGACAGACTCTTCTTCCCCTGTTCCTCCAAATCTAACCCTATCCGCCTCATCCTCTCCAAGCTGTCCCTGTCCCAGGCCTGTCTCTTCCCCATCCCTTGCTCTGTGTCACAGTCCCATTCTCCTTGTCTACACAGTTCCCGTCTCCACTCCTCAAGCTTCTCATCCACAGTCGCAGTCTCCTTGCCAAGCCAGTCCTAGACTTCAATTCTGGCTTCCCCAGCCAAGTCCGAGCTCCCTCATGTTCTCTGTGCTGTCCCTCCCCTCTGGGGTCCTCAGCTGATCTGTTTCTCACACTTACCTTTGCCTTGAGTTGTCCTGTCTGTCCCAAGCCCCAGTGTCTCTCCTTAGATGCCTCCCCAGTCTCAGGATTTCTCTCTACACACACTTAGTTTGTGGCAAACTGGGATGTAAATTTACCTCGCACTAGCCTGCTGCACAGTGAATGTCCATGTGGAGCCTGCTGCTGCATACTAACATTTACCTAGTGCTTGGAATGGGATAGATCAAAGCACACAAGGGAACTGTTAGGGCTTCTCTTTGCTACCACACTAAATCAGTGTCACTGTATCAATGCAGCAGTGCCGAATTAACGTATCTAGTGAAGATGCAAGACATTGATGGGAGAGTGCTCTCCTGTCCGCATAATTAGTCATATAGTCACAGAATATTAGGGTTGGAGGAGACCTCAGGAGGTCATCTAGTTCAATCCCCTGCTCAAAGCAGGACCAACACCAACTAAATCATCCCAGCCAAGGCTTTGTCAAGCCGGGCCTTAAAAACCTTTAAGCATGGAGATTCCACCACCTCCCTAGGTAACCCATTCCAATGCTTCATCACCCTCCTAATGAAATAGTGTTTCCTAATATCCAACCTAGAACTCCCTCACTGCAACTTGAAACCATTGCTTCTTATTCTGACATTTACCACCACTGAGAACAGGCTAGCTCCATCCTCTTTGGAACCCCCATTCAGGTGAAAACACATGACGTCAATGGCAGAGAGCTCTCCTGTTTAAATATTTAGTCCACCTCATTGAGAGGCAGAAGCTCTGCTGGAGGGAGAACATCTCCCTCTGAGATAGTGTGATACAGACACTGGTTTAAATCGTTATAAGTTATATTGCTCGGTGTTGCGGGGGATGTTTTCACAGCCCTGAGTAACGTAACTTACATCAACTTAAGCAGTAGTGTAGACAAGACCTAAGTGTGCAGCCACACCATCCTCATGGGCACTCGGTGCCTGGCAGGACAGTGCAGGGTAGATTTAAACCCCAACTCCTATTCTCCATCCTCAGCAAATCACGTCTCCCTATCCACTCCCTGTCCTAATCACCCTGCCTAGCCAATCCTAAGCCTGGTCTACACCGATTTAACCCTCCACCCGTCCACACAAAGAAGCCTTTTATATCGATATAAAGGACTCTTAAAACTGATTTCTGCACTCCTCCATGATGAGGAGAGTAGCGCTGAAATCGGTATTGCCATAACGGATTAGGGTTAGCGTGGCCACAATTCTACGGTATTGGCCTTCGGGCGGTATCCCACAGTGCACCATTGTGACTGCTCTGGAAAGCCATCTGAACTCGGATGCACTGGCCAGGTAGACAGGAAAAGCCTCAAGAACTTTTGAATTTCATTTCCTGTTTGGCCAGCGTGGCCATGGCTAATCAGCACAGGTGACCATGCAGAGCTTATCAGCACAGGTAACAATGCAGTCTCCTGAGAATCGAAAAAGAGCTCCAGCATGGACCGCACGGGAAGTATTGGATCTGATCACTATATGGGGAGAGGATTCTGTGCTAACAGAACTCCGTTCCAAAAGACTAAATGAAAAAACATTTGAAAAAATTTCCAAGGCCATGATGCAGAGAGGCCACACCAGGGACTCAGTACAGTGCCATGTGAAAGTTAAGGAGCTCAGACAAGCCTACCAGAAAATCAAAGAAGAAAACAGAAGGTCCGGGGCAGGGACGAAAGCATGCCATTTCTACGCTGAGCTGCATGCAATTCTTGGGGGGTCCACCACCACTACCTCACCCCTGTCCGTGGATTCCGAGGTGGGGGTGGTAATCTCAGAGAAGGCTGAGGATTCTGCGGACAGGGAAGATGAGGAGGAGGAAGAGGAGGACGACCTTGCAGAGAGCACACAGCACTCCGTTCTCCTCAACAGCCAGGAGCTTTTTCTCACCCTGAGGGATTTACCCTCCCAGCCCCCCCAACCCACTATCCCACACAATGAAGCCATAGAAGGGACCTCTGGTGAGTGTATGTTTGTAAATACAAAACATGGTTTAAAAGCAAGTGTTTTTTAATGATGAATTTGCCAAAAGGACTTGGGATGCATTCGTGGCCAGTACAGTTATTGGAAAAGTCTGTTAACATGTCTGGAGATGGAGCAGAAATGCTCCAGGGACATCTCCATGAAGCTCTCCTGGAGGTACTCCAAAAGCCTTTGCAGAAGGTTTCTGGGCAGGGCAGCCTTATTCCGTCCTCCATGGTAGGACACTTGACCATGCCATGCATGTAGCAAGTAATCTGGTATCATTGCATGACAAACCCTTGCTGCGTATGGTCCTGGTGTTTGCTGGCATTCAAACAATATCCATTCTTTATCTCATTGTGTTATCCTCAGGAGAGTGATATCGTTCATGGTAACATGGTTGAAATTCAGGAATTGAAATAAGGGGACAGAGATGGCCATTCCTACTGGGCTGTTTGCCTGTTGCTTAAAAGGGTGCAATCCTTCCTTGCAGGTAGCCAAGCAGGGGGAAAGGGGGGTAATTGGCGCTGAGCTTTTTCACGTTTGGCTAGCAGGGATCTTTCCTGCTACCAGCCATGTGGTGGGGGGATGAAGAGGGGTGTTTAGCAGTGATCTTCCATGACACCAGTCACACAGTGGGGGGAGGGGTAAAGCGATCATCCCAGAGAATTGGATCGGGGGGTGGTTTCTGCTGCTGCATGTTAACAGGAAAGAAGCAGCACTTAACGGGCTTTGCTTGGTATTTGCGAAAGGTGGACACTGTGTATATGAAGGCTGCAGAAACCAAAAGACAATGGCTTATCATGGCCGCATGCAAGCTGAATTCTGTTGCCTGGACGTGCGTCTGTGAGATCTCTAACACCAAAGGCGCAGGCACTCAATATTAAGATGCAAAATGTGACCTTGTACTGAAATCACATGTGGTATGTAAGGTGAATAGTGTTGTTCACCGTGAAAAAGTATAAGCATTGTTCTGTAAAATGTATCTTTTTAAATACTTCTCTCCCTTTTTTCCTTCCTCACGCAGCTGCAAATTTTTCAAGGCTCCCTACTGCATCCTGAAGGCTATCTCAGATAAGGCGGTGGAAAAAAAAAGACGTGAGATGAAATGTTCTCGGAAATCATGGAAGTGACCTGCAATGAAAGAGCTCATCTGAATGAGTGGAAGGACATGGTATCAAATTACAGGAAAGATCCTAGTGAACGTGAGGACAGGAGGGATCCTCAAGATGAGAGGTGGCAGCAGGAAGATCAGAGGAGGCATGATGCAATGCTGGGGCTGCTGCGTGATCAAACTGACATGCTCCGGCATCTGGTGGAGCTTCAGGAACAGCAATAGGATCACAGAGTGCCGCTACAGCCCCTGTATAACCACCCTCCCCCCTCACCATGTTCCATATCCTCCTCACCCAGACATTTAAGAAAGCGTGAGGAGAGGCTTCATGCACCTGCCCACTCCACACCTGTGGACAGCCCAACCAAAAGGTTGTCATTATTTTGAAATTTTTTTAGTGGCCTTTTCCTTCCCTCCTATCCTCCTCCCAAACCACACCAGGGCTACCTTGTCATTTCTCTCTTTCTCTTGTTATAATGAATTAATAAAGAATACATGATTTTTAAACGATAGTGACTTTAATTCCTTAAGCAAGCTGTAATCAAAGGGGGAGGGTGGATTGCTTACAGGGAATGAGTCAATCAAGGGTGGGGGGGGTCATCAAGGGGAAACAAACACAGCAGTCATATCGTACCCTGGTCCATGATGAAACTCATTTTCAAAGCTTCTCTGATGTGCACCGCTTCGTGGTGTGCTCTTCTAATCGCCCTGGTGTCTGGCTGCGCGTAATCAGCAGCCAGGTGATTTGCCTCAGCCTCCCACCCTGCCCTAAAGGTCTCCCACTTACTCTCACAGAGATTGTGGAGCACACAGCAAGCAGCAATAACAAAGGGGACATTGGTTTGGCTGAGATCTGAGCTAGTCAGCGATGTGCACCAGCGCGCCTTTAAATGGCCAAATGCACATTCTACCACCATTCTGCACTTGCTCAGCTTGTAGTTGAACAACAACTGACTACTGTCCAGGATGCCTGTGTATGGCTTCATGACCCATGGTGTCAAGGGGTAGGCTGGGTCCCCCAGGATAACTACAGGCATTTCAACATCCCCAACTCTTATATTCTGGTCTGGGAAGTAATTCCCTTGCTGCAGCTGTTTAAACAGAGTAGTGTTCCTGAAGACACGAGCATCATGAATCTTCCCGGCCATCCACGTGGATGTTGGTGAAACGTCCCTTGTGATCCATCGGTGCTTGCAGCACCATTGAAAATTACCCCTTGCGGTTTATGTAGTGGGTGCCCTGGTGCTCTGGTGCCAAGATAGGGACATGGGTTCCATCTATCCCCCCCCACAGTCAGGGAATCTCATTGCAGCAAAGCCATCCACTATGACCTGCACATTTCCCAGAGTCACTACCTTTCGTAGCAGCAGCTTAATGATTGCATTGGCTACTTGCATCACAGCAGCCCCCACAGTAGATTTTCCCACTCCAAATTGATTCCCGACTGACCGGTAGCTGTCTGGCATTGCAAGCTTCCAGAGGGCTATTGCCACTTGCTTCTCAACTGTGAGGGTTGCTCTGATATTGGTATTCTGGCATTTCAGGGCATGGGAAAGCAAGTCACAAAGTTCCATGAAAGTGCCCTTACGCATGCGAAAGTTTCGCAACCACTGCGAATCATCCCAAACCAGCAAAATTATGTGGTCCCACCAGTCTGTGCTTGTTTCCCGGGCCCAAAATCGAAGTTCAATGGCTAGAACCTACCCCAACACCATCAGGATCTCCAAAGCGCAGGGGCCCGAGGTTTCAGAGAATTCTGTGTCCATATCCTCATCACTCTCGTCGCTGCGCTGCCATAGCTGCCTCCTCCTCATCTGGTTTTGGAGGTCCTAGTTCAGCATAGACTTCACGATAATGCGCGAGGTATTTACAACGTTCATGATTGCTGTCTTGAGCTGAGCAGGATCCATGCTTGCTGTGCTGTGGCATTTGCACAGTTCACCCATGAAAAAAGGTGCGAAACTGTTGTCTGCTGCTTTCACGGAGGGAGGGATGAGGCTGTACCCAGAACCACCTGCGACAATGTTTTTGCCCCATCAGGCACTGGGATCACAACCCAGAATTCCAAGGGATGGGGGAGACTGTGGGAAATATGGGAGAGCTATGGGATAGCTACCCCCCGTGCAACGCTCTGGAAATCGACACTCGCCTCAGTACATGGGCGCACAGCGCCGAATTAACGTGCTTAGTGTGGCCACGTCCGCTCGACTTTATACAATGTTTTAAAAAAACAGTTTCTGTAAAATCGGTATAATCCCATAGTGTAGACATACTCCTAGTCTCTTTCCCCCTCCTCCCAGTCCCAGTCTTCTTGTCCAGCTTGTCCCCATTTCCTGCTTTCTCTGCCAGTCCCAATTCTCTCCATCCACCAACCTCTAGGCTCAGAATATTCCTCCTGCATCCTTATCCTGATCCACTTTCCCTTCTCACCCTTGTCTGCATTCAATTCAGGTAGCTTCCTCCGCACACTGCCTATGCTCAGCAGGTGGAAACAGTCTCCCTCGTCTCAGTTCTAGTGCCTGGTACTACTCTGGCCCACAGCAGACAGGAGCATAATTTCAGCATAATTGTATTGGTTACATGTCTTACCACTGCTGTAAACCCTCTTCTGGGACAGTCATCTTGCTGTGGTGAAGGGGTTTGAGTGCTCCAATGATCCTCAGAGCTATGCTGTCGGGATCTTAATTTTTCTTCAAGTTTGGTATAATGAGAAGATTCCGGAAGACTTGAGAAATGCCAACATAGTTACAATCTTTAAGAAAGAAGATAAGTTGGAGAATGGAAATTATTGTGGCATTGCCTTGCTATTTACAACAGAGAAAATTCTCACCCATATCCTCTTAAACCAATTACTTCCTTTTGCTGAGGAAATATTGCCAGAATCTCAGTGTGATTTAAGACCATCCTGCAGGACAACCAACATGATCTTTGTTGCCCATCAAATCCAGGAAAAGTCATGGGATCAAATTCAGGACCTGTACATGGCCTTCATCAATGTGACAAAGGCCTTCAACACTGTCAGTCGTGAAGCCCTGTGGAAGGTACTGGGCAGATTTGGCTGCCTTCCAAAATTTAGTAAGGGCCTAAGGTTTCTTCATGATGAGATGTTTACCACTGTTCTCTCTAATGGCCTGGAGATGGATCTTTTTGGCATCAAAACTGGGGTTAAGTAAGGATGTGTTATTGCCATAACCCTGTTCTCCATGTATTTAGCAGTCATTTTGGTGCTCATTAAAGACCGCATCCCCACTGGAGTTGACATTTAATACAGAATGGACGGGAGGCTTATTAATCTTTGATGTTTCCACTGAAAGTCTAAACTCTTCAGAGCGTCCATCACTGACCTTCAGTACTCTGATGACTGTGCCATCCTTGCGCACGCTGAGAATGACCTTCAGTCCACGCTGAAATTTTTTGCACAAACTTACCAAAGCCTAAGTCTCTCACTCAGTATCAAGAAAACTAATGTGCTCCATCAGCCTGCTTCAGGCATTCCACATGAACCGCCACAAATCTCCATTGAGGGGCAGACTTTGGAGAGAGTTGAGGACTTCTGTTACCTCAGTAGCCAACTTTCTCAAAATGAAAATATTGACAGTGAGATCCAGCACAGGATTCACTGCACAAGTGCTTCCTTTGGGAAACTACTCTGGTGCCTTTTCGCAGACCATGACCTACAGCAGGACACCAAGATCCAGGTCTATAAGACAATTGTTTTTCCTACTGTCCTTTATTGATGCAAAACCTGGGTGACCTATCAACAGCACCTCAAGTGTCTGGAGAGGTACCACCAACGATGTCACTGGAAGATCCTTTGCATCAAGTGGGAAGATCACTACACTAGCACCAACATCCTCATTGAAGCCAATGTCACCAGCACTGAAGCAATGATCTTTACTCACCAACTCTGCTGGGCTGGACATTGTGTGCAGATGCCAGACTCTCGCCACCCAAAACAAACCCTCTACTCTCAGCTCACCCATAGTCAGAGATCCTGTGGTAGTCAGAGGAAACCCTACAAAGACACACTGAAAGTGTATCTCAAGAAAAGTCATGTAGACAGCCCAAGCTGGGAGGAGCAAGCAACCAACCAATCTCAATGACACTTCATCCTCCATCAGGCAGTGCCTACTTCAAGACGAAGTGCCTTGACCTCAAAGTTGAAAAGAGAGAGAGAAGGAAAGAAAGAAAAAGAAGTTTCTCCCAGCAGGCAACTGAACTATCAGGAAACATCTCTACCTACTGCGGGCAGATCTACAGTTCCAGGATCAGACTCCTGAGTTGTCTCAGAACCTGTATGTAAATCTGTGGTAGAGATCATCCTCGAATGGAGGGATCGCCGATGGTGTCGATGATACTGCTGCAATCAGTGAAGATGTGGGCCTACAGACAGCAGCCTCTTTCACTGTGGATCCCTGATTCACTCCCTGGCCACCATCCAGCCTGTGCACGGATTGAGGCAGGGACCTTAGCAAAGAAGAATGTTTTGGTGAAGTCTGGTATTAATCCAATCAGAAATGAAATCTGAAAGCTGAACGAGAAGAGGTTGAGAGAGACAAGGTGGCTGAGGTAATATCTTTTATTGGAGCAACTTGTTGGTGAGAGAGACGAGCTTCTGAGCTTACACACAGCTTGTGCCTGTAGGATCAAAAGTTTGTCTCTCTCCAACAGAAATGGGTCCAATAAAAGATATTACCTCACCCACCTTGTCTCTCTAATATCCTGGGACTAACACGGCTACAACACTGCATATAAGAAGACGACTGTCACTTTTTGGAAAGTTTTCTAGTATTCTGTCAGGACAGCATCTGTCAAAAATTGCTTGATGCAGAAACATCACAGCTCCTGTATAAAGAACAGGAGTACTTGTGGCACCTTAGAGACTAACAAATTTATTTGAGTATAAGCTTTCGTGGCTACAGCCCACTTCATCAGATGCATAGAATGGAACACACAGAAAGAGGCAGGAGCTATCCGCCTCACTACCTGAGGAGAAGAGTCATTGGCCTGCCAGCTGAGGCAGTCACCAGGGATTAAGCGCTGTCCCCCCAGCCAAGGGGGACTGTGGAAGAGACCTAGGAACCTCCGGCAACTGAGGTAAGTGGGTCCCTGAAGTTCAGAGGCATTGTGGGGTTCAGTCTCAACAAACTTGCAGCTGCCCCACGTGAAGGAGACTGGGACCGCAGCAGGAGGCCACCCAAGATATACGAGAGGGTGCTAAGGGATACAAGCCGCCAGCGAATGGGACTAAAGGGGTCATGCCCCAAACAAAAGGGACAGGGGTAGGAACTAGCCCGGGGCAGGGGATTTCGATTCCTGCTGAGAGACCTCCTCTATTCAAGGGTAGATGCATGTAGGACCCTGGCATTTGAGCTGGTGGAGAGGGAGGGCCTGGGTTTCCCTTCCCCACTGCCTAAAATACTGAGGCAACTTAACCTGGAAAACAAGGGGCTGGAGGTCAGACGCAGCAACTAGTAGGTCACCTGCCCCTTCAAGCGCCCTGTTACAAACCTGAACTTTTTTCCCACTGCAAACGTGCAGGTCCAGCTGAGATGCAGGCGCAGTTTTACAGAAAGGTGCACAGAAGGGACTTTTGCTCTCATTGGTGGTACCTCTCCTGACTCTTGAGGTGCTGTCGATAGGTCACCCAGCTTTTGCATCTGTGACATTATTGATATAAACTGGGACCATATAGAACATGGGTTGCAACCAAGGTTCTATAGTGGCACCAAATCCTATGTAAAGGGGGTCATAAAAGGTGTCTAAGACCAGGTTACGGGTCACTGGTTATGATTATGTTGTCTGTATGTCTGTATCATTTTTGTATTTGAAGTTATGAATATTGGCTCTATGCTGTCTGTATTGCAAATTGGTACTGCAGTTCTGGGTGACACCCCAGACTAGTTGGTGTCAGCTCAGCTTAGCCTGCTTGATGGCCCATTAAGGACCATCACCTACACAACTGACCCATTGAGAGGAGGCAAATAAGCCTTGTGACTCAGCAAGGTATGCAGAAACTGGCCCATGTGACTGCAAACTCCATTTTGCTGTAACTTTCCACAGTAGGAACAAAGGAGTGTTCTTACACCTGGAAAAGTCTATATAAGGCGGAGGCCTCATCTCCATTTTGTCTTCAATCCTGCTTCTTACCTCTGGAGGGACTTTGCTACAATCTGAAGCTCTGCACAAAGGACTGATGACCCATCCCAGCAGGGGATGTTCTCCAGAGACAGGACTTAAACCTGCAGTTTACTTAATCACTGCTACAAGCCTGAACTAAAGACTTTGCCATTACTGTATGTAATTGATTCAGTTTAACCAATTCTAACTCTCATCTCTATCTTTTTCCTTTTATGAATAAACCTTTAGATTTTAGATTCTAAAGGATTGGCAACAGCATGATTTGTAGGTAAGATCTGATATGTATAATTTACACCGAACACATCACCGGCCACCGCCAGTACCAGGAGTGAGCCGATGTGGCTCCACGCACCCACGGGGGGGAGGGGGAAACCCTTACAACCCCCCTACTAAACTACATCCCCTGAGTCCTGAACCCACCGATCTGGATTCCATCACATGAGGGTCACCCTGTCCCCATGACCGGGCCCGCTTGCTCTAATCATGACTATGTGTAACCCATTAGATGAGCGATGTACCCTCACTGCTCCCCTACTATACTTTGACCCCACCCACCGTACAGCCCGCATTGGGGACATTACAGACTGTATGTACTATATGCTAACCCATAACCAAATACCAGCGTCCCCCCATACTCTGTATGTTGCCCCCGATGACTAATGACTGACATGCCAAACTCTGTGTATCATCTTCATTTAAATATTCTCTAATAAACATATTGAATTGACCTGGGTCTGGGGCTTGGTCCTTTGGGATCGAGAGAACTTTTTTCTTTTACTGGGGTGTTGGTTTTCATAACCATTCATCCCCAGGACGTGTGGGACTGGTGGTGATACTGGGAAACTGGAGTGTCTAAGGAAGTTGCTTGTGTAACTTGTGGTTAGCCAGTGGGGTGACACCGAAGTCCTTTTTGTCTGGCTGGTTTGGTTTGCCTTAGAGGTGGAAAACCCCAGCCTTGGGCTGTGACTGCCCTGTTTGAGCAATTGGTCCTGAATTGGCACTCTGAGTTGGGTCCCACCAGAACCACATCGTCACAGCATCTATAAAGGAGAGTAGAATAACAATTGTCTCATAGACCTGGACCTTGGTGTCCTTCTGTAGGTCATGGTATGTGAAAATGTGCCAGACTAGTTTCCCAAAGGAAGCACTTGCGCAATGGATCCTGTGCTGATCTCACTGTGATTTTTTGTATTTTGAGAAAGTTGACTAGTGAGGTAACAGAAGTCCTCATCTCTCTCCAAGGTCTGTCCCTTGATGGTGATTTCTGGTGGGTCATGTGCAAGGCCTGAAGCAAGCTGACGGAGCACTTTAGTTTAGTTGATATTGAGTGAGAATCATAGGCGTCGGTAAGCTTGTGCAAAAAAATGCAGTGTGGACTGAAGGGCATTCTCAGAGTGTGTACGATGATAGAGTCATCAGCGTACTGAAGGTCAGTAATGGATGCCCTGACGACCTTAGACTTAAAGCGGAAATATCAAAGATTAATAAGCCGCCCCTGCATTCTGTACTGAATGTGAACTCCATTAATAAATTTTGGAGGGCAGATAAATCTGGGTAGCACCTTCCACAGGGCTTTGTGATTGACAGTCGAAGGCCTTTGTCAAATCAATGAAGGCCATGTACAGGTCCTGATTTTGCTCCCGAGACTTTTCCTGGATTTGGTGGGCAACGAAGATCATGTTGGTTGTCCCTCAAGATGGTCTAAAACCACACTGAGATTCTGGCAATATTTCCTCAGCAGCGGGAAGTAATCAGTTTAAGATGATACAGGCAAGAGTTTCCCCTGCTGTAGATAGCAAGGCAATGCCACGATAATTTCCATACTCCAACTTATCTCCTTTTTTAAAGACAGTAACAATGTTGGCATTTCTCAGGTTTTCTGGAATCTTCTCATTATATCAAATTTGAAGAAAAATGAAGCTCTCAACGGCATAGCTCTGAGGATCATTGAAGCACACAAGCCCATTCATCACAACAAAGTGATGAAGACACGTTGCAGCAACGGCAAGATGTCTAACCAATAAAATTATGCTGAAATTATGCTTCTAGCTGCTATGGGTCGGTGAGGCATCAAGCAGTAGAACTGAGATGAGGGAGAATGTTTCCACCTATTGGGCCCAAGCTATGTGGGGAGGAAGCTACCGGAATTGAACACAGACCGGGGTGAGGGGGGGAAGTAGATGAGGACAAGGATACAGGGGGAATATTCTGAGCCCCCAGGCTGGTGGATGGAGAGAAACTGGGACTGGTAGAAAAAGAAGGAGATGGGGATTGGCTGGGCAAGGAGAATGGGACTCAGAGGAGAGGGAAAGAGACTCGGACTGGCTAGACAGGGCGATTAGGACAGGGAGTGGGTAGGAAGAGACTGTGACTTGCTGAGCAAGGAGATTGGGAGCTGGGGAAACTGAGAATGACTGGGAGGAGTCTGGGACTGGGAACCAGTGGGGAGGAACTGGAGATGAGTGAGGAAAAACAGCTCAGATCAGTAAACAGGGTGTTGGGGGAGTCTAAGACTAACTGGGCGACGAGACTGGAATAAGCAGCCAGGGTGAAGTGGGAGAGACTGAGAGCAGATCTACATGAACATTCAGTTTGTGGCAAGCTGGGCTGTAAATCTCCCCTGCACTGTCCTGACAGCCACCGAATGTCCATGTGGACTGTGCTGCCACGCTCTGAGGCCTTGTCTACACTACCCCTTAAGTTGATTTAATTATGTCACTCAGGGGTGTGACTCCCCCACCCCACCCCCGGAACATAAGTTACATTGATTTAAAATGTTCTTCCATCGATGTAATGCGTCTTCATCAGACGTGCTAAATCAGCACCACTGCATCGATGCACTGGCACTGGTATAGTGCGGTAGGGAAGACAAGCCCTAACAGTTCCTTAGGGAAGAGATCTAGTCCCGTTTCAAAGCACTAGGAGAATGTTAGTGTGCAGCAGCAGGTTCCACACAGACACTCATTGTGCAGCAGGCTACTGCAGGTTAAATTTTGCCACAAACTAAGTGTTCATGTAGAGAAGCCTTGAGATTAGATGAGGGAGGGAAATGGGGTTGGGGCAGACAGGACAACCCAGCGCAAGTGTGGGAGTGAGAAACAGATCAGATGAGGACCCCAGAGGGGAGGGACTGCACAGAGAACTGGGGGGAAACTGGGATTTGGCTGGGGAAGTGAGAGGTGAAGTCTAGGACTCGCTTGGCAAGAAGACTGGGTCTGGGGATGAGATGCTTGAGGAGTGGAGACTGGAAATTGGTAGACAAGGAGAATGGGACTGGAATGTAGAGCAAGTGATGAGGAAGAGACAGGACTGGGAAAGGAACAGGTTAGAGGCTGAAGGAGGAACATGGGAAGAAGGGTCTGTGACTGCTAGAACACACATCTCTCCAGAGCCTGGAATGGAACCCAGTATCTCTGAATTTTGCCATTCCCCTGCTGTCAGCAAATATCTGTCAAACACTCCAGCCAAATCTTCTGATTCCCTTCTAGTGCTGGTCCACAAAGAGGATGACAACCTACTACTGCTGTCAGTTACTCCATTAGCTCCAGTGGCAGAGGTTTGTGTGGTGAATCTAAAGGCTGAAAAGCTGCTGATGACCCATGGGGGTGGCAACATGATTCCGCATCTGGAACATCTATTTTTTCAGTTTGCTTTTTTAAAAATGTAGGAAATTATGCACAAAACTTTACTTTTAAGGAACATCAAGTTTGCAAAGTTGAGCCATAAATAATAAGGAAATGGCACAATTAAAGTGTTTTTGCAACTCTATTTTGGCCCATCTTTACATATGCATTAAGATTCAGCCTTTCATTACATGATAACTTGCTATTTTTTCCACAGGACCTCTGCTTCATGTAGCACACGGAATTGACAGTGCTCTGAATCAGGGCTGTGGAGAGAAGGATGAGATTGTCTGTAGGATCCCTGCCTCATTTGTTGCAGGAATTGTGAAGTGTGTAGTGTATGAGGCAGGGGATTGCAGAAAGAGAAAGGAGGGTGTTTTGTTAAGGCAGTTGAATGTTGCCCTGGGGAATTAGGGTCTATCCCTGCCTCTGCCACAGAGTTCCTATGTGATGCTTGGCAAAGTCACTTAAACCAGATATTTCACAGGTGGTCACTAATTGTGTGTTCCTCATTTTATGGGTGTCCCACTTGAGACTGAGTGTCTGATTTTCAGAAGTGCTGAGCACTCACAGCTCTAAACTGAAGTCAGTAGGAGCCATGTTGCACAAGCCAAACTACTCTCAAAAGCCAGGACGTGGGTATCTCAATTTGGGCACCCAAAATCAGTGGATGCTTTTGATAATTTTGGCCATAGCATCTCTGCGTTTGGTCCCATATGTTTAAAATGGAGATAATTACACTTCTCTACCTCCCAGGTGTTGTCAGCTGTTAGCTGTGTGTGTTTTCTCTGTGTGTGTGCTTTCAGCTCTGCACAGATAGCTGATGCAGCAGGTCTCCACCAAACTGCCCAAGAAGACCACAGACTCAGTTCAGTGGCAAAGGCACTCATTCAGATTTATTGCTGGCAAAGCATGGTACTAGCTCCCTGGATCGATGTCTACAGATACACTGGCACCTCTATGCCTCTTACAATGAACTTGGCTCAGTGAATGGTGAGACTTTCCACCCCCACCTACTGAATCCGAGGCCAGAAGAAGACTCCGTCTGCGACTTGTCTTTTATACTCTGATAGAAACCAGTTATGTCCTGCCCCTCGGACATAGTTAATTACCACCCTTTACTTGGTACATTTTGGTTGGATCAAAACATCTCTATCCATTACCCTGTCATCCTGACCTTACCATTAGGAAGGGTTAGTGTGTCCCTGTATCATCACTGGGAAGTGTGTTTACACCATAACACTGTACCAGAGTGCTCTGATATTACCCTTCTGGAACGTGTTTGTGCACATGCCAGTGCCTAGCACTTCTCATGAGTGTTTGTGTTTTTTTCAACACCAACCATGATTTTGCCAGGTTCATGTTCTGGACAACGAACCTGCACCCATAGTCACAAAGGGACTAATGAAGGTTTCACAGGCAGTTACAAGTCTGACATTCTGAATGTTTGAATGCTTCTCTTTGAAATCTTAAATTTATTTTTGATTCATAGCTTTATAGATTTTAGGGCCAGAAGGGAGCTTTAGATCTAGTCTGAGCTCCTGGGTAACAAAGACTAAAGAATTTAAAGCAATTACACCTGTACTTCATCTGAACTTGTGTTTGGCTAAAGCATATCTTCCAGAAAGGCATCCAATTTTATTCTGAATACTTCAGGAGGTGGAGAATCTTCTGCTTCCCTTGGTAGTTTGTTCCAATGTTTCACCAGTATCACTGTGAAAAATGTCTGCTTTATCTCTAATAGGAACATATCTGGCTTTAACTTCCATCCATTGGTTCTTTTTATGCCTTTCTCCACTCGATCAAGAAAACCGTTAGTATGCAATGTTTTCTCCATGGGAAGGTACTTATACACTTCAGTCAAGACACATCTAGGTCATCTCTTTGATAAGATAAACAGATTGACCTCCTTAAACCTCTCATTGCAGGGCACATTTTCAAGCCCTGGAATCTTTATTATAGATCTTCTCTGTGCCCCTTCCAATTTTTTAACATCCTTCTTACATTGTGAACGTTAAAATCAGATGCAGTATCTGTCTCCCCAGTGCCGTACACACAGGAAAAATGACCTCCCTACTAGACCTGGTTGGAAATTATTTGGCAAACCAGAGTTTCATTGGGAAATGCCAGATTGTTGAACTCAACATTTATCATGAAAGTGAATCGGGTTTAATGAACTTTCTCAAAACCACAAGCAGGGTCTGGTGGAAATGTCCATGGTTCCCTGCCAGGTTCCCTGGTGGCTCCTGGTAATCCTGCCATGCAGATTGTCCCAGGGCTGGGTACCCCAGTCTTCAAGGATCTGCAGCTCTGGGGCAGACCCACCATACAGATTACTCCAGCATTGGAGATCCTAGTCTTTCTAGGGACTGTACCTCCAGGGAAGCCCTGCCAATGCTTTCAGGCTCTCTGCCATGGGATAGGAACCTGAAAGCTCTGGGAATCCCAGCTGTCACCAAGCCTCAGCTCCGGGGTCTGCATCAGGCATCCTAGAGATCCTGGGATGGGTTCCAGTTTCCCAGGGTCTGTGGTTCTGGGGCAGCCCTGCCTTGCAGAATGTCTGGACGGGGTTATTTTCTTATTTAGGCTGCCAACTGGCCAAGGAGTCTGGAAGCCCAGGGGTCCCCAGTCCAGGGCAGGCCACATGAGGAGGCTGCCCCAGATCCCCAGCAGTGGCTGTGAGAAATTGACATGCTTGTCCTGATGCTAACAGTGGTGAAACTGACAAGGAGTCAGTATCACTTGTTAGGGGTCTTATTCCTTCACCCTCTCACTTCCCTGGTACTTCTGGCATGAACAGAGAGAAACAATACCCGAAGTCCAAAGGCGCAAACAATTTGATGTTTATTCGGGTGAACTTCCAGCAACCATGATTCCAGTTTCCTTCCTTAGTGTCCCTCTTCCCAGCTCTGACACCACAGAGCCTTGTCTGTGTCCCTGTTTCTGTTCCCATCCACTGTTCCCATTTCCCCCTTTAGGAAAACATGATCCCAATTCCCCCATCCCCAGTCCCTGGTCCCATTACCCCACCCCTTCCTGATTGACTGCAAACTACATAGTAAAACTTGAATTTTGCTTAGCTGTACCTTAACCAATCATTTTACTGAAATTTAACTAACAAATCCTAACAATTATATTCCACCACCTTCTTTGGTTTACACCCAGCAAAATTAATTATACAGCAGATGGAAACAATTACAGAACCAGACAGAAACCATGCAAATAAAAATACAAAACAATACATAAGTGAGTATTTCACAACTACATCTATACAGGATTAAGGGCTTTCCAGCTGTGTCTAAATAAGTTCTTGCCAGACAGGATGCTATTAAACTAAGTTTTCTTTTACATCTTCTAGGCTCTTCCCTTTCTCTGGAGGTGATAGGAATATCAGGACAGAACTGTATTCCTAACAGCCCAATAGCACCTTATTTCAATGTGACTAGCTTGGAATGTGAGGATGTGACCATACACTTCTCAGCTTATGGCTGCCTAACTACATCTTAGCTGAAGGCCTTAACCTGTCACAGTAAGAGAAGGTCATTACACAGCCAGTGATCTTTGAATCTTTCTTTTATACCTCTATAACTAGCTAAGTGATAAGAATACACCTAAATTCTTAAAGTATAGGCCTTTGCAGACAGGTCTGAATATCTATATCCTAACATCACTCCTCATTTGTTGGGGATCCTGGGAGTAAATTTCATGTTGGATACACCATGAGCTGGAGTTTCCAAAACAAAATGTTAGCTGGATTTCCAATTCACAGGACATTTTAAAATAGTGAACTTTCCTGTACACTGGAAATCCTGCGTTTCTGCCAGCTGTACTCATTGCTCCCATCTTTATACATTCAGAGATCATCTTTGCTGTTTCTGCAGCAGTATCACACTGGGAGCTCATGTTCAGTTCTTTGTCTACTATGACCCCTGCAAAGAACATGGGCTATATCTGTATTTCTGTGAACATTAGGTGCACTTCAGTCTCTTTTACTGCTATTTTCACATTTCCTATCAGAGTTCAAAAGGTAACCCCCATTTGAGCTCCCCAGATGCCCCAGGACTGCAGACAATGGTTTCATAGAACCCAGTTACTGGTACTTAACTGTCAATACAGGCATCAGGACTTTTGAGCACAAGCCCCCTTCCTTGGGAGGGCTCCTAAGGTGGGAAATCTTAAAAGGAGAGCTTGGGAATTGTTAACAAGGAAGTCCTGATGAACAGAGGGAGTGAGGCAGGGTCTGCAGGGAAAGAGATTGAAATACAATCCCCAGAAGCAGGGGTTCCTGGGATAAGTTGAATCAGCCCAGGTTGTGAGGGAAAAACTGAGCTTTAGGTAAGATATAGGCTGTAGGCCTTCAGTCACTTTATCCCTTTACTCTGTGGTAGCTGTGTTCCTATGGATAAATAAAAAATAACACTGTCTTGGGTCTGGTACTGTGCATTAGTTTCATAAATGACTTGGATGATAGAGTAGAGAGTACACTTACACAATTTGTGGGTGATATGGAGCTCTTTGGAAGGCAGGGTTAAAATTCAAAATGATCTTGATAAACTGGAAACTTGGTCTGAGATCAGTAAACTGAAATTCAATAAAGACAAGTGCAAAGCAGTAGACTTAGGAAAGAAAAATCCAATTCCAAAAAAAAAATTGGGAATAGCTGACTACGCAGCAGTTCTGCAGAAAATGATCTCGCAGTTATAGTGTATCACAAACTGAAAAGTTGTGATGCTGTTGTGGAAAAGGGAAATGTCATTCTGAATTGTATTAACAAGAATGTTATATGTAAGATACAGGAGGTAATTGTCCCGCTCTACTTAGCTATGGTGTGACCTCAGCTTGAGTCCTGTTTCCAGTTTTGCTCATCACTGTTTAAGAAAGATAAAGACAAATTGGAGAATGTCCAGAGGAGAGCAGCAGAGCAAGAGATTTAGAAAACATGATCTATGATGAAATGTTGAAAAAACTGGACATTTTTAGTTGAGAGAAGAGAAGACTGAGGGGTGAACTGATACCAGTCTTCAAATAATTGAAAGATTGTTTGTCATTTGTTGTCCATATCCACCAAGGGTAGGACTAGACAATCACTTTAAATTGCAACAAATGAGATTCAGATTAGATATTAGAAAAAACTTTCTAACTATAAGGATAATTAAGTACTGGAAAGGATATATAGGGAGGTTGTGTAATCCCCATCATCAATGACTTTGCACAAGAAGTTAGACAAACATCTGTCAGGGTGGCCTAGGTATACTTAAACCTCCCTTGATGTGAGGAGATGGACTAGATGACCTCTTGAGATTCCTTCCAACCCTACATTTCTCTTATTCTGTGATTTTATTAGCTATTGAGGTCTGCTAATATAAAAATAGTAAAGGCTGTTTAACTTCCTCCTAAGTTCAGTCCAAATGAACTGAAGAGTAGTTCATCTTTTTCATGTAATATGATACATCCTGTTTCTATCCAAAATCAGAAATGTTTATTGAATACTTCTGCCTTTTCTTTAACATTGCTAACAATTTAAAAATCTTGATATGCAGCCTCCACAAGATCCTTTGCACCAAGTGGGAAGATTGCTGCAGTAACACCAGCATCCTCATTGAAGCCAATGTCACTAACATTGAAGCAATGATCCACATTCACCAACTCCGCTGGCCTGGACAATGTGTGCAGATGCCAAACTCTCGCTTCCCCAAACAAGCCCTCTACTCTTAGCTCACCCAGGTCAGAGATCCCGTGGTAGTCAGAGGAAATCCTACAAAGACTCAAGAAAACTCAAGTGGACATCACAAGCTGCAAGGAGCAGAGAATCAACTGATCTCAATGATGCCACATGTTCCACCAAGCAGTGGCCTCCTTTGAGGAGAAGTGCCTTGCCCTTGAAGTTGAAAAGAGAGAAAGAAGGAAGGAAAGAAAAAGAACTTTCTTCTAGCAGGCAGCTGACCCATCAGGAAATATCTGTACCTACTGTGGGCAGGTCTATGGTTCCAGGATCAGACTCCTGAGTCGACTCAGGACCCATATGTAAATCTGTGGTAGAGATCATCCTCAAATGGAGGGATCGCTGATGATGGTGATGCTGCTGCTCCAACCAATGAGGCTGGGGCCTACAGACAAAAGCCTCTTTCACTGTGGATCCCTGATTCAGTGCCTGGGCACCATTCAGCCTGTGCACTGATTGAGTTGGAACCTTGGTGGAGGAGAAAGTTTTGACGAAGTTTGGTATGAAACCATCCAATAATGGGAAATGAAAGCTGGATGAGAATTGGTTAAGACGGACAAGGTGGCTGAGGTAATCTCTTATATTGGACCAACTCCTGTTGGTGAGAGAGACAAACTTCTGAGCTTGCACACAGCTCTTCTCTGTCAGATCAAAAGTTTGTCTCTCTTCAGCAGAAATGGGTCCAATAAAAGATATTACTTCACCCACCCTGTCTCTCTCATACCCTGGGACTAACACGGCTACAACAACACTGCATATAAGAAGGTAGCTGTCTTTTTTTTGGAAAGTTTTCTAGTATTCTGTCAGGACAGCATCTCTTAAAAATCGCTTGGTGAACAAACCTCACAGCTCCCATAAGTGTTTGTTCTCAGTGGTATCTAGTGCACAGGGCAGTTTGCAGATGGCTGACTGGTTATTAATGGAATATTTCTGAATGGGCCCAATCTTGAGTCCTTTATTCTGTTTCTACTCAGTCTGTACAAAGCAAACTCACACAACAGTCAATAGCTGCCTCCCTGAGTAAGGAACCCTGGATTTGGCCCTATGAGCGGGCCCTGCACCTCTATCCAGGGAAGATAGGGATTAGTGACAAGAAAGGACATAACCATGGAAAGACTCATCCTCCTCTCCAACCTTCAGCACAGGCACATGGAACTACCCTGCCAGCATGGCAGGGGTTAAAGGAGCCTTTGGACCCAGCTAGCCTCACCTTGCTGTACCTGCAGCCAATGCCAGGCCTGGGGGATGGGGGAGGAGGGAGAGCCTGGCTCAGCTGAGGGCTGACTGGCGAAGAGGCAGGAGCGATCCACCTCCCTACCTTAAGGGAAGGGTCACTAACCTGCCAGCCGAGGCAGCCACCAGGGAGTAAGCACTGTCTCCCCAGCCAAGGGGGGCTGTGGAGGAGACTAGGAGCCTGCAGCAACTGAGGTAATTGGGTCCCTAAAGCCCAGAGACATTGTGGGGTTCAGTCTCACCAAACTTACAGCTGCCCTACCTGAAGAAGCCTGGGATGAGAAGGCATCCAAGATCCACGAGAGGGCACCATGGGGTACAAGCCACCCAGAGAATAGTACTAGAGGGGCCATGCCCCAAACAAAAGGGACAGTGATAGGAAGTAACCCAGGGAAGTGGATTTAGATCTCTGCTGAGGGGCCCCTATTCAGGGGTAGATGCATGCAGGACCCTGGGCTGGGACCTGGTGGAGAGCAAAGGCCTGGGTTTCCCTACCCCACTGCCTAAAAGACTGAGGCAAATTGACCTTGAAAACAATGGGCTGGAGGTCAGGGGAAGCAACCACTAGGAAACGTGGCCCTTCAAGCAACCTGTTACAAACCTAAACTTTATTCCCACTGCGAGTGTGCAGCTCCAGCTGAGATGCAGGTGCAGCATTACAGAAAGGTGCAGTGAAGGGACTTTTGCTCTGCTGCCCCTTGGTTCTTGGGCAGCTCCCTCCTCCTGGTGAGGTTCAGAAGAGTGGGATTCCCTGCTATGCACTTGCTAGGTGTGCAGCACAAGGCATTGCAGTTGTTATTACCAGGTTAAGGAATTTACACTGGTGAAGGTCGATCTGTTTTCTGCAGTTTCAAAGTCCTGACAATGAAGCTCATTTTTGTAAAGTTCCTGCCCAACCCATCTTTTTATTTTGTAGAAATACTAGGAAATTGCTGATAGAAGCACAGTCTGAATGAGTTCTCCCCTGACTGCTAGTTAGGCATGGGAAACACTTCAGGAGCAAACTGTATTTACATGAACACACCTCCTCTGCCTAGATATCCAGCAGATAGAGCGGGATGTAAATCACTGGGATGTAAATTTACCCTGCACTAGCCTGCTGCACACTGAGTGTCTGTGTGGACCCTGCTGCTGTGCGCTAACATTTCCCTAGTGCTTTGAAACGGGAGTAAATCAAAGCGCACTAGGGAATTGTTAGTGTGAGGCAGCACGATCCACATGGACACTTGGTGCCTGGCAGGACAGTGGAGGGGAGATTTACAGCCCAGGTTGCCACAAACTGAATGTTCATGTAGATCTGCTCTCAGTCTCCCCCACCCCACCCTGGCTGCTTATTCCAGTCTCGTCGCCCACTTAGTTTTAGACTCTCCCCACAATCTGGCTTCTTATCTGCTCAGTCTCTCCTCAATCACCCCCAGTTCCACCCCACCGGTTTCCATTTCCAGACTCATTCTCCAGTCAGTCCCAGTCTCCCCCGGCTCCCAGCCTCCTTGCTCATCAAGTCAGTTTCTATCCCCCAACTCTTGTTCTATTTACCCAGCCTAGCCAGTGATACTCTCTTCCCCCTCCCTCCTCCAAGACCCAGTCTCCTTGCTCAGCCGGTTCCCATCTCCCCCTTTCTCTCTGTGTCCCAGTTTCTCGCTTCCCACCAGAATCCAGTCTCGGAATGTCCGTCTGTCCCCCAGCCACCCCACAGGCTCTTTGTCCCACTCTACTCTCCTCCTCTCATCCCAGTCTGATTCTTGTCCCTTCTACATTCAATTCAGGTGGTTTTCCTTCTGCATTGCCTGGGCCCAGTAGGGGAAGACAATCTCCCTGGGACAGAGTGCGGGGGGTGAAAAGATGAGCATGCACTCAGATTGTGATGCTGGCAGACCAGGTGCCAGCCCATGCCAAAGCCCCAGGTCTCACTGAATGTTTACAAATGTATAGCCTGGCCAATTCGCTTGTGTATTAGAGTTGGTCATTGTAATTATTAAATGTGTAAATGTATAAGAGTGTTTAATCTTCAAGAAAACTAGTAGGATGTTATTTGCATTGTTCTCACTTATCTGTATCCCATTATAATGCAATAGCAAACATTTACAGTGTGTATAACCCTGTAACTAAATAACCCATCAAAGGAGAAAGAAGCCTTGTGGAATGCAAATGAAGAACTTTCACAGAAAAGTGCTAATTTCAAAGCAAGTGGTCATTGTGTGTGATGATTGGAAGCAAACACTCTAAATTCATTCCTCACTCTCTGTCAACCAAGAAGAGTCCATGTGAGTAATGACCATTTCAGTTTGTTTTCTGTGAGAAGAAGCTGTAAGTCTGGATTCTGGGGAAGATCCTTCATCTCTGAACTATCTGAATTATAACAGGGTGGAATAAGTGAATGAAAAGATGGAGCTCCCCAGAGTTATTCAGGGTAGTCCTGCGAGACTTTTGGGAAACTGTCAGATGACTACATCTCTGCTACAATTTTGAATTATAGACTGTGGCCACTGGGAGCTGTGGGTGGCCGTGCAAATGTAAACAAACTGTCTGGTGGCCCGGCAACTGATTACTCTCTTGGGCCACATGAGGCCTGCAGGCTGCAGGTTGCCCACCACTGGTCTAAGGGAACTGTCTGTGACTCATTGTAAGACTGTTATAGTAATCCAGGCACAGGTGCCAGCTTCCAGTTGTCCCAGGGAGTGCTCAACCCCTGCTCTACCCCCAGTCTCTTCCCAACTTCACCCCCTCCCCAATGCTACCCCCTGCACTGCTCTTTCTACTCCTCCCCCAAGCACGCCCCATCACTGCTCCTCCCCCTCCCTCTCAGTGCCTACTGTATGCCACAGAACAGCTGACTGCGGTGGGTGGGAGGCACAGGGAGGGAGAAGGAAAAGTTGATTGGCGGAGCCACCAGCAGGTAGGAGTTGCTGCGGGGGTGGGGGGAGAGCTTGGCTGTTGGTGAGGGCTAAGCACCTGTTACGTGCCTAAGTGCTCTGCAGGGACGAGACACACACACACACACACGGTGAGTGATATGGCTTTTAATGAAGGTAAAGAAAACACACCCGCAGCGGGGACTCGGCACGTTGCTAGCTCAAAGCGGGGAGCGAGTCCAAAGCAACAAAACAATTTCTAATAAATATAACCTTATGCTAATGGCATGTAAAGCAGCTCATACATAGGCATGTGGGAGCTTTCCCACAACTATACTATCTCTCATGGCAAAGGGCCAAGCTTTCCCAAACACACCGGACTTCCCAGGCTAGGCAATGCCAACCGGCTACAAACAGCAGCTACTAGCATACAACAACCTCTAGTAACCTGTCCTTGAGAAGACGAACAGCCTAAGCTAAGCCGTAACAAAATCTTCCGCAGTCCCTTACATTCCTCCCCTCACCTTCTCAAGGGACAGCACCAGACATAGTCTCATAAATTGATTCAGACGACCCTATAGCATAAGTAGGGTGCCAAAAACAACAACACTGGCTACATAAGCGAACTAAACCGCAGCCTAAGTAACATTAGCTAGGCAAAAGGAATACATAGTAGCATCCCGCTGGGGCTGCCCCAGTTCACACATCTGATATAAATCTTCATACATCATGTGCTTGGAGCTAGTAACCTGTCTGGAGGCAGCTTGCAGCGATTCTGGATTGGCAGTAACGCCAATAAAACATGTCTCCATAATGGCACCGATGGCATGTACTCTGGGGAGACAAAACGAAGTAGAATTAACAGCAACGCGGGCCAATGTGACCCACGCATTATCCTGGGTAGAGACACCTGCTAAACCAGGTATCACAAGGAGCGTTGTGAAAGTCGTGACAGCGAGGCCATACAGGGATACTCTTCCCCTTCCGGTAGTATATAGGCCCAGCCTCTCCCTGTGGCCAAAACGACGGCCGTGCGGGGTTCTTGCTGTGGCAGGGTCCACCAAACGCTTGCCAGTACGTGCCATTCTGTCTCCTTGGGGTCACGTTTGATCACACCTGCAGGAGGCAAGGGAACACAATTACAAAGGGCCTCCCCTCGCTCCCACTGTAGTACCCCATCACTGTGATTGGTGCAAGAAAGAACGGCCAAAGAGCGATCAGAGCTGAGCCAGTATGGAGGGTAGAATCGAAAGCCCTCCTTACTAGGCAAGACACAAAACAAACAGGGAGGCTCACACCACACTTGGGCCTGGGTGGCCCACGGGGACACGGTTTGGCCTGCCAATAAGGAGATGGTGTGAGGGGCGTACAAGGTTACAACCCCTTGCGCAGGCTGCAGTATCCCAGGAGTGTGTTTCAATTCTACCCGCAGCTGTGCGGGCACCTGGGGGGGCGTGGTAAGGCGTTGTAAGGGTGTCCGACCTTCCCCCAGGCGGCGGTTATTAAGAAGCCAGACCGCCTGTTCCAAAACCCCCGACCAGCCGCGTAGCGTGTGGGTAGGGGTAAGGTGGCGCACTTGGTCTTTTAGCAGCCCATTCAGGCGTTCTATGAGGCCACTGGCGGTGGGCGTATATGAAAGATGAAAATGCCAGGCTATAGCCACATCCGCGGCCCATGTCCGGACTGTTTGGGCCGTAAAATGGGTGCCCTGGTCACTCTGCACCGTGCGCGGCGTCCCATAGCATGCACAGAGCTGCTGTAGGGCCGCCAGCGTAGTCGTCGCCGAATCAGCAGCGCTGGGATGCACGAACAGCAGGCCAGTGTAGGTATCTACAGCTGTAAAGATGTATTGCCAGCGTCGTTCCTGCGGTAACGGGCCGATGTAGTTGACCTGCCAGTCTTGACACGGGCCCGTCGCCCGGTAAATGTGTCCAGCGGGTTCTGGAAGGGCAATCGGCGCCAACCGGGAGCAGACCGAGCACCCCGCTCGGGCCGTACAGCAGGCCGAGAGGGGGAGCGTGGTGCCTTGTCGCAGGGCCGCGTATTGCGTCGCACGGGCCCCCCGGTGGCCTCCGTCTACGTGGTATTGTTCAGCCAACTGAATGACCTCCCCTCGGGCCATGTTGTCCACGGCTGCATTCCAGCGAGATTCTGTCGTCTGGGCTTTTGTGTGGGCGTCTACATGCCGCACGGCCAGGGGAGCTTGTCGGGCGAAGGCGAGGAGCTGCCTCCATAATGGTGCTCCCCATAACGGTCTCCCTGCCAGTGCCCATTCCTTGGCTTCCCAAGCAGTCACCCACGTCCGGAGGCCTTTATATAGTACCCAGCTGTCAGTGTAGAGGTATACCCGCGGCGGTGCAGTCTCAATGGTGAGGGTGGCAGCCCATAATTCGGCCCATTGGCTCGAGCCGGCCGTGCCCCACGCCATGGCCACCACATCTGCATAGGGGGCGAATGCTACCGCCCGCCACTGTCGGGTCCCCTGAGCAGTGTAGGCCGCAGACCCGTCCGTGAACCAGGCGTACTCCTGCTCCTCTCTTGATAACTGTTCGACAGGGGGTGCCTCCCCTACTGGGGATGGGGGCACCAGATCCTCCACTGGTGGCAGTTCATCCGTCAGGGAGGGTACATGTTCGAATGCAATTGCTCCCAGCAGTGCGGCATGGTGGGTGGAGATGGAGGGCTTACCTAGCAACATACGCTGTTGTAAGTAATGTTTCCATTTGAAATGGGTGGTACTCTGCACCACGCCCGTTTGTGTTTGGGCAGGGTCCTCCTTCACCCACCGTCCTAGGGGGATGGGCGTGCGGACTACCACCGGCGCGGGACCAGTAATGCGCTCGGTGTTCTGCAATGCCCATACCACCGCCAGGATCTGTTTCTCCAGCGGGGTGTAGCCGGGCTCCGCTCCCCTCAGAGCTAGGGACCAAAAGCCAATGGGTTCCTTTTGTTGTCCACCCGCTGGCTGCCAGAGACCCCAAGAAGCCACGTCCGCTACCGTAGTAACCTCGAGCTCGAATGGGAGGCCTGGTTGGGGGGCGTGGAGCCGTGCGTGTGTGAGCAAGGCATCTTTACACAGCTCAAAAGCAGTCTGGTGGTTCCGCGTCCAGTGCCAGGGCGCTGCCTTGCGCACTAGGATTTGCAAAGGTCGCATCAAAAAGGCCAGGTGGGGAATAAACGCGCGCCAAAACCCCAACAAACCGAGGAAGGCTTGCAATTCCCTTTTGGTTTGGGGCACAGGATAGCCTTGCACAGTTTGGCGTACCTTAGGAGGGATCTGCCGTTCCGGTCTGGCCCAGAGAACACCCAAAAAGACCACCGCTTGGGCGGGCTCTTGTATTTTTTTCGGGTTAATCGTCCACCCTCGCGTCTCCAGGCCCTCCACCGCAGCATGTAAGGCATCAGTCACAATTTCTTGGGAGGGACCAGAGACCATAACATCATCTATATAATGGTAATGGTGGGTCTGGGGCGGCCACTGCACCCGGGCCAAGTCGGCGCTTACTAGCTGGTGACAGATGGTGGGAGAAGGCTTCCACCCCTGGGGCAACACGCAGAAGGTGTACTGACGCGCTTGCCAGGAAAACGCAAATTGCTCTTGGCTGCGTGAATCAATGGCAATAGAAAAGAAGGCATTTGCCAAGTCCAGCATGGCGTGCCATGGTTGGGCCGCGGCTGCAATGTGCTCAATCAGGGTGACTATATCCGGGACAACTGCCGTCAGCCGGGGGGTCACTTTGTTAAGCTCCCGGTAGTCGACCGTCATACGCCATGTCCCGTCTGGCTTCCGCACGGGCCAGATGGGGCTATTATAGGGACTTAGGGTCGGCCTAATAACCTTCGCATCCAATAAGGCAGCAATCGTTTCAGTAATCTCGTCCCCCCTCCCCCCCCCGGGAGGCGGTACTGCTTTTTGGATACTATGGCCAGTGGGGGAGGCAGCACCACAGGTTCCCACCGTGGGGCGCCCCGCAAGATCGTTAGGGTCCGCACTTCCCGTACCCGTTCCGCACTCACATACCGGGGATGGCCGAAGGCGAACAGGCCATATTGAGTGTCAACGGAGCGGCCCCGGAGGACGTCAATGCCCAAGATGTACTCTCCCACCACCGCTGCTAATACCGTTGCTTGAAAAGGAGGAGCTTTCCCCAAAGTCAAGGTAACTGTAACCTCATAGGCCGGGGTTTCAGCCCCACCCAGGCCCTTTACAAGAGCGGCTCGGCCATGGGTCTGCATGGAGTGCAATATCGTCACTTCGGCGCCGGTATCAAGGAACGCCAGAACGTGTTGGATCCTGCCCCTGGGCCAACGAATCCGCAAGGGCACGTAGGGGCGTCGGTCCCCCGCTTCCCTCCCGTATGTGGCTGCGGCCACGCGCGGGGCGGAGGACCCGCCACTCCCTCAGTAGGGATGGGGTAGCTGCCATTCTGCGGGGGGAGCGGGCGGCTCCGCTGGCTTGTTCGGTTCTACGGCTCTCTCTCTCCCTGGCCCCGCGCTCCGCTTGGAGGCAGGCAGTTGCATCCATAGTTTGTACAGGTCAGCCGTAGGTTTCCTGTTTATTTCGTCTGGGGGGACACCCGCCTGTAAGAGGTCGAACCACAGGACCCTTCAGGGCACGCGCAGCTCCCCCTTCTCCACTCCCTGCCCGGCCTGTCCTTGGTTTCGCTGTCCTTTGGCAGCGCGAATGGCCTTAGGTCGGGCCCCGGCCAAGGCCGTCTCCAACTGCATAAGGGTGGCCGCCAATTCGCCGACCCGTCCATCCGCTGCCATGACTACGGCCAAAAGGGAGGGCTTGAGCTCATTGGGGGCAGTCCGCAAAAAAGCGGCCTTGGTGGACTTAGTGACCGGCATGTCATCGGGCCCGTCCAGACCTCCCGTTGCCACTGCCCAGGCCATACCCAGCTGGCGCAGGGCCTGCACCCCTTCAGCTATGGTTTTCCAGGGGCCTACCTGAGCCTCCAATTCCCCTGCCGAGGGGTAGGCTGTGCTTACCGTGCCTGTCAGCCAGCGGTAGAGGGACGGGGATTCCTCGTCCTGCCCATTCGCATCCTTTGGGTTTGGGGGATTGGCCATTTCCGCTCGTACCTGTGCATCCTGTGCCATAACGCCCAGCTGTTGCAATTCATACAGCAGGAGCAGCACCGTCTGTCCCGCGTTGTCCCACACTCGGACCAGCCAGCGCAGCACGCCTTCTCCTGGCTCCTGCCGGAACGTCTTGACGATCTCCTGGAGCTCGCTGGTCTTGTAGGTCCGCACTACCTCCGGCTGGAGATGCCCGCCTTCAGCCCTCAGTTCTCTTACCGGGCGGGCGTGTACGCTTGCTGCCGGCCTGTGCTCGTCCTCCTCGTCTGAGGAGGAGGACGAGCCCCAAATGTTCCCGTCCCACGCCTCAGGGTCCCAAAACGGAGCGGCTGTCACAGCACGGACTTGGGCTGTGGTTACGGGCTTCCGCTCAAGCTTGAGCCATCTCCGGTTGGCTACCCGGGCTACCAACACCTCACATCGCCGCGTCAGCTCCTGGGCTCGCTCGGCTTGGGAGGTGACAACGGCCTGTGCTATGGCCCTAGCGTCAGCCTGGGCTGCACACTCCTGCATTTTTCCCTCGAGGGCCCGCTGCAGGCGGAGCACCTCCTCATCTTGGGCCCGGATGGCGGTCAGGAGGAGCCATCCAACCTCCCCCATAGCCTGCCTTTCTGTCCCTGAGCACCGGTTCACCCGCAGCCGCTGTAAGGCCTCCATCAGCTGTACTGGGGTGACCCCGGCCGCCTGCCTCACTTCTGGCCACTCGGCAGGCGCTGTCCACCCTGACAAAACCCGCGCTACAGGCCCCCAGTGTTCCGTCTGGGGCCACCCAGGTATGCGCTGCAGTGACAGCGGTGGCTTCCCCGCAACCCCTACCTTCAGCCACAACGGCATCGTCCCACAAAGCACCCTGCTCGCTGCGCCAAATGTTACGTGCCTAAGTGCTCTGCAGGGACGAGACACACACACACACACACGGTGAGTGATATGGCTTTTAATGAAGGTAAAGAAAACACACCCGCAACGGGGACTCGGCAAGTTGCTAGCTCAAAGCAGGGAGCGAGTCCAAAGCAACAAAACAATTTCTAATAAATATAACCTTATGCTAATGGCATGTAAAGCAACTCATACATAGGCATGTGGGAGCTTTCCCACAACTATACTATCTCTCATGACAAAGGGCCAAGCTTTCCCAAACACACCGGACTTCCCAGGCTAGGCAATGCCAACCGGCTACAAACAGCAGCTACTAGCATACAACAACCTCTAGTAACCTGTCCTTGAGAAGGCGAACAGCCTAAGCTAAGCCGTAACAAAATCTTCCGCAGTCCCTTACAGCACCCACTAACTTTTTGCACAGAATTGGCACCTAGGAATCCAGGAGTTTACATTTGTTACTGGTCTGGTGAAATCTAATTATAGAACACACCACCAGTTTGCAGTGTCTGCCCTGTTTTCTGACAGTCTGCCCTGAGGTAGGCGCGCTCAGTCATGAGCCACTCCACACAGTGTGACACTGATCTCTTAAAACGTCAGTTAGTGCCCCAAAGAAAGCTGATTGAGGTCACTAGCTAAGAAGGCTCGCAGGCTGGGTGGATAAAGACCCAAGTAGCCCATCAGCCCAAATCTGATAAAGAAACATAGGAAGGATGCCCCTGGTGGGGAAAGAGAGAGGGGAACAGGGCTAGCTGAGCCCAGTCTCAGAAAGGCCTTACGGGAGGGAAATCTTTCTTCTCCTCAGGTCCTGAGGTGAGGGCCAAAAACACAGAGGATACTGTGCACAGACTATTACATGGGAACTGTAGTGCTACTGGTGGACGGAACTCAAAATCAGTGGCACAGTGAATGCACAACTAGTGGAGTCTAGGCTGTTTCTGTTGTTGCTAGAGAATTTACATCTGCGAGGGCCAGGCTGTTTTCTGCAGAATTTCAAAGCCCTGGCAACGAAGCTCATTTTAATAAAGTCCTACCCGTCATCTTTATGTTTTAACAATGCTAAGAAATTGCATATCACTCTCCCCCTTTACCTCCCCCATGTTCAGAGGATGTTGAGATTTTGAACAGAAACACTCACAATGCAGAGAGGGTTAGAAACTTACCTTTAGCCCCCATGGCCAGGGGAGCTATTAAAACTCTGGGAATTCTAAGAAAAAATATTCTACTCTTCCTTGTGCTGTTTGCATAGGAATTTATTACTCCTACTAACTGTTAAAAAGAGAAGAGTTACAAATAAAACTTATAATGAGCCCGTAGTTGTAACGTTAACGATGGAGTCACAGGAAATTCCCCATAATACAATATCCTTGTGCTGGGTAAGGCTGAGATATTCTTTTGGCTGAGCCCTCTATGCTACACCAAATCTACACAGTATCAGAGAGTCGGGATGATCAACCCATTGCCTGGTCACCCTATGACGGTGGGAAAGGGGCTGCATAAACACCCTTCCCTCTGTGCATCTTCCAAGTTACTCTGGCTGGGTGCCTGAGTCTGGATTTTAGCTGAAGAGTAAAAATTTCAGATGTGGCTCAGTGACTTAGGAGCCTACGTGTCATTTTCAGAAATGACTCAGGGCAGATTTTAAAGGACATTGAGGCACCTCGGAGTGCAGACAGGCAGCTACTGGGACTTTCCATATCTCCTGGGACTTTCCATATCTCCTGGGAGTTCAGCACCAGGCATATTTGAAAATTCTACTGAGCACCTACCTGCATTTATAAACACCTACATATCTTTTAACACCTGGCCCTTGGGCACTTAGGAACCAAAGTCTCATT
This sequence comes from Aldabrachelys gigantea, assembly GCA_026122505.1. Taxonomy (NCBI): domain Eukaryota; kingdom Metazoa; phylum Chordata; order Testudines; family Testudinidae; genus Aldabrachelys; species Aldabrachelys gigantea. The sequence continues at coordinate 149,293,171 of CM047479.1, forward strand.
GAAAGTCAAAGCAAATTGGGCACCAAACTCCCATCAGCCTCTTTGGTAATCCCAATGTAAATTCATATACATTTTTTTGAACAGAAGTTAATGGTTATAAACAACCGGACAGATTATTTGCAAACAGGCAAATTCACTAAATCAGTGATTTTCATGAAATATTTCTATGACCATGACTAAGTTTCCCAAATATTTTTCCCCAAAAGTGGCAACTGGGAGCCTCAGTCCCAGGGCCCTCTGGTGCAGACAGCACCAGCATCGCTACTGCCCTGACAGATGACTGCATCAACAAGAAATCTTCCACCCTGAAGAGCAGGGCTGGCTCTAGGCACCAGGACTCCAAGCATGTGCTTGAGACAGCACTTTGTAAGGGGTTGCACTCCAGCCCCCTCCACCACCCATCTTTTTTTTTTTTTTTTTTGCTTGGGGTACAAAAATCTGGGAGCCGTCTCCGAACCAAGATGTTCCCTCTCAGCTGAGGCTTTCAGCCTGAGCTGGAACTGACACTGCAGTTCTGGCTGCAGTCGCTAGAAGGCGCTCACAGCAACCTGATCGCACAGGCTGGACTGCAGTTCAGGCTGCCTTGCTGCTGGGGAGCCCGAGCATCACCCCCAGGAGCTGAGCCCAGGCTGCGGAAGTGAGAGGGGCTCAGCTCCGGGCCCGGGCTCTCCAGCAGCAAGGCAGCCTGAACTGCAGTCCAGCCTGGGTGTGGAGGAGCTGGAGAGGGAGGGAAGTGGGGCCCAGGATGCAGGGAGGGAGGAGGGGTCCTGCTGCCACCACCCCTGCTGCTCTGAGTCTCACCAGGGTGGCGTGGCATTTCCCCGCGGGACTGGGCTGTGCAGGGCGCTGCTAGGCTGGGCAGGGGGCGCAGATCCCGGCTCGCGCGCTGACAGGACGAGTGGCTGGGCAGCCCGAGCTGCCAGGGAGCCTCCACCACCCTCTCCTGCTCCTGGACCCAGCTCGCCTTGCACCTCCCGCACCTCAGCCCCCAGCTGCCTGCCCTGGGCGGGAAGAGGCAGAACCCGGCTCCGAGTGTGACACCAGAGATACTGCCCCCTGGGGGACTCCCGCAGCTCGGGCACCTGGGGGTCAGTGTCCATCCTCTTGGGTCTGCCTACACTGGGCTGGGGAAGCAGCTGTCAGTGCCTGCCCTTCTCAGCCTTTGCACACCCCATCAAGCGCCCAGCTTCTTCACTTGTACCTCCCCCCCTTGCTCCTTCCCCTTGTACTGTCCCTTCACCCGTGCCAATCCCCTTGTACCCTCCCCCAGCCCTCTCCTCTCGCACCTCCCCCTTCCCCTGCACCTCTTCTCCCACAACCCTCCTGATACCTCCTCTCAACCTCCACCCTCCTCCGTAAGTACATCACACCCAGCTTCTCTACCAGGGTAGAGCCCCCAAGCGCCCTCACACCCTCTCCTCTGCCTGAACCCTGTCTACTAGATCCCCATCCCTTTCCGGGTACAAGGTTTGAGGGTTAGTCCCTATGCCTTCCATGTGCATTTGGAGCACTAAAGATGAGATTTCGGGGGTTGGGAGGTGAGATTTATACTAAAGTGAAATAAAAATAGGAGAAACAGTTTGATCCCCACTGCAAGTATAAATGGGGATTGGTGTGGTGAACAAGGTGGTCACGTTGGGGGGGCAAGGGCAGGAATGGGGCGGCAGGGAGTGTGAGTGGGGGAGGGTACTGGTGTGGGGCGGGAGAGCCCAGGGCTGGAGTAGAGGGCAGCCAACATTTTTTTTGCTTGAGGCGGCAAAAAACCTAGAACCAGCCCTGCTGCAGAGCAGGTGAACTCCTGGCTGGCTCAGCGAATTCTCCCAGATAAACCTCCACCCCGGCCACAGGTCCCACAAATGGGCTGAGACCCTCCGCGACACTGACTCACATTCAGAAAACAAACTGTAAAATGGGAACCATTCCAAGGGAAAGGAAAGGCCTGGCACTGGAGCATCTGCACACAAGAAAGTGAAAACACTTCCCAGTCACAGAGGAGGGGACTCAGTGGCCAGTGCTCTGCAAACACTGGACTTTCTCCCCAGTCAAAAACAACCCCACACTTGTTACATTGTACAACCCCTTTGCCCCCTCTCACAACCCCTTCACCCATACTCACAGGGTGCCAGCTAACACTGTCCTTTCACCATCATTAAACACACTGACTGCTTTCATCTCCCACCTCACTGCTGCGATTCCCATGGCAAGAAGATGCCTGTGCTCTGCCAGTGACACACCCCACAGAACACAGCATTGAAATAAGGTATATGGGATTCCCCAGGGTACACAGGCAGCTCTTCCTTTTCATCACACGGGAGGGCTTAGACCCAGACCTCCTCATATCGCAGTCAGCTCTACCAAAGTGCTCCCACTCATCACCTCCACAAATCAGCACAGCTACACCTAACACAGTGACTGCAGCTGCAGCACACGTGAATAATTCCCAGTGCCAGTGGCTAGTTACAGCTACAAGGGGCAGAGTTAAGGCTGCCTTGGCATTTACCATAACTGTGTATTGCCTGGTTTTCAGCGGTTTGAGCTGGCCCAGCTCGATGTCCTAGAAGGGCATGAGATACCTCTGGGCAACATGCACTCTGCATAAATGAAGCTTTCTGTCAGTGAATTTTAACTTAACTCCACAGTCTCTGACATGCGGAGCTGTCTAGGCACAGGCATTAAGGAGAGTCTGGCCTTCATTGCAGTGAATTAACAACAGCTTCTTGTTTTGTGTGAGGCTCGTAGAGCACCGATGACAATTAATAGATCACCAGTGTGAGAAATGTTTAACTAGCAGTGACTGCCGGGCTATGTGCACACAGAGGGCTCAGGTCTCCATGGCGCTGTGTGTAGGCAGCTGCACTGGTGTAAAGTGGGCCTTTACCATCACCACTAGTGCACTGCACCCATTTTCCACCTCTGAGGTGATTGTTGGCTGAGTGAAGTCGTTGTAACTGCAACTAGACCCGCTGGCTCGGTGAGACAAGAGGCAGGCTCCAAAAGAGAATTTGGACAGTGGCTCAGCAAGAAAGGGAGTGATCAGCAAAATCTATATTGTGCATATTCTCCAGTGCAAGCCTGGGCAAATTTGGTGTAAGTGGCTGTTGTACTTGCAAAGCTGGTGAACAGGATTCTACTCAATCACAGCATTTAACAAGGCCATGCTCTGTGCTGGCCTCTCTGCTGTTCTCCCCTGGGGCATGTCCATTTTCATGCTCCCCTCCTGGTAGTGTCCTGTAGGTACAAGATTGCTGCCTGGCATGCAGATGGTGGGAATTGTGATGTGTTTGCTTTGGTGCAATATGGATAATTGACCACAATTGGCAGGAGGAGGACAATGGACCAAGCAGTGACAGGAGTCTAGGATAAGAGCTGGCCTTTGAAGCGACATGGGAGCTCATCTGCGAAAGAGAGACAAAGAGAGAGAGAGAAAGAAAGAAAGAAGAAACCAAGATGGGTCCACAGCAGCATGGCTGATATGGCCCAATATGGAGAGGAGTTAGAGTTGGGGGGTGCTGGAGGGGATATTTAGGGGGTCCTGGAGGGAAGGGTGTGTCCTGGGAGGGAGTATTTGGTGGATGCTTGAGGGGGTACCTGCAGCCTCACTCTCAAGGTGGGGGTCAGTGTCATATTTCCTGCCAGCTGATACATATCTGGTAAGCAAAACCAGCCCATCAGTCAAGGTCTCCCTGCGGGCTTCTCTCCCTCCCCTGGGCTGGGAGCTGGGGCCTGGCCCTCTCACCACTCCTGGCCAAATTCTGAGGCTCTGTGGTGGGGCAGGTGGCCAGGCCAACAGGTGCTTGGTGGCTCTGCTTACTTGGTGGGCCAGGCTGGGATGGGGCTAGCAGGACGCGGCAGATGCGGATGTCCTGGGGAGGGACCAATCTGGGCATGGAGATGGCTCTTTCTGAGCTGCAACATCTGGAAAAATCCTGGACATTTTTTCTTATTTGGAAAATCCGCTCGGATAGAGGTCAGCAAACAAAAAAAGAGTTTATGTCCAGGAAAAGCAGACGTATGGTAACCCTAACTGTAAGACTTCCTGATACTGTGTTCCAGTTGACTAATAAACCCTGCTGTGGTTTGAAAAGGATGCTTGGAGTCACTGCAGATACTTGTTGAGGTGCAGTGGTCCCTGATGAGAGTAAGTCTCTGAGCAGGGGTCTGTTTCAGTTGGATTCATTGTGCAGAGCTCGCAGTGTGAAACAGGAGTGCTGGAGCCCAGAGACTCTGTCTTGGAGGCTCTGAGGCCTCGTGACCTACCTTAAGGAAGAGAGTGACTGATTGGGGTCTGGCACACTGAAGGCATTACTTCAAGGGACTGTTTAAAAGCAAGACTGTAGATCTGTGACACCTGACAAGGCCCAAGTTTGGTGCCAATATGTGATAAAGACTCAAAATGAAGGACACACACTGAGCATTCATGCATGAAATTTAATGTGCTGAGGAATCTTTTCCTTTAGCGTAAATGGCTCTGTAACCTCAGGGCAACAATTCTTTATTTCTGAAGTAAATAATTTTCAATATTAAACATGAAGGGACACAATTTATGTGGCTCATTGGTCACTTTGGTACCAAGATGAGTTACATCATCAAAACCAGGTAACTGGAGTTGGATGGCTGAAGTGAGAGTTTCTCAGACAGGTAAGTTTCTACTTTGCACTTATTTGGGATTTGCCTTGGAAACTGCTTGTGCCTAGTTCCCAGGCAGCCAGCTGAGTTCCTTTGCACCCTTTGGATACTATCCAAATCCCCCAAGAAGCAGGGGAATAGCCCAGAAGTTCAGTGTTTACAATCCCTGGCAGAGACTACTTATACATGCTGATTGTGGGGGGGGCACAATTTAAATTTTCAGCCACCCTTGGAACACCTCTACTCATGCCCCATCCTGCAGACAGACCCCACCCCTGTTACCCTCAGTGTATCTTCCTGGAAAGCAGCAGCCCCCTCCCTGCAGTTCCCATCTATTCCTCCTGCCTCTCCCCATGCAGCAAAGCTTGCAGCTCACAGGTTCCAGCAGCTGCCACGCAGGGAGTGGGGCCGGACCGCACCATGTGACCGAGCAGGGCTGGGAAACCATGGCAGAAATCACACAAACACACACACACCCAGCAGGGAATGGGGGTTTGTCTGCTTGGCTCCTGCTATCATAAGCATTCCCAAATCTGGACCTTAGCGTCCAGAAATCTGGGTGCTTGCATGAACCCCTCTAAGCTTAATAACCAGCTTAGATCTGATCTCGCTGCCACCAGCCAAAAATTCCAGGGTTTTGGCTCCCTCTGGTCTCCCCAAAACTTTCCCTGGGGGACCCCAAGACTCAGAGGCTCTGAGTCTCACAACAAAGGGAAATAAACCATTCCCCCCCACCTCCCTCCCACCCAGAATTTCCTCTCTGGGCTAACCTGAGAGTTACTGATGCAACCTCTTTACATCACAATACTAAGAAGCATGTCTCCTCTCTTCCACAAAGAGACAACCCCAAAGACAAGGAAACAGAAAAGATTCTCTCTCTCTTCCCCCTTAGCTTCTTCCCGCCCTGGGACACTAGGAGAGTTAAACACAGACAGCAGCTTTTCCCCTCCCCCCTGTCTTTCCTTTCTCCCATCAATTTCCTGGTGGGTCAACTAGAAACAAAAAAATCAACAGGTCTTAAAAAGCAAAACTTTTAATAAAAAAGGGAAAGAAAGAATAGAATAACAGTTCTCTGTAACCTAGATGGTATGATACAGGGTTTTCAACTTATAGAAAATGAATAAACAATAGAAAAGGGATAAACAGCCTTACCCAAAACAATACAATTTGAAATACTTATAGCCAAATACACATAAAGACTCCACCAGCCAGATACGCAGATGCAAATACAGCAAAACAACTTAAAAGACTATAGTTTTGCTAACTTTGTACTTACAACTGGGAAACAGAAGATTAGAAGGACTGGAAATAGACCCTCTCATAGCTGAGAGAGCCCAGAACAGACAAAGACCCAAGACCAAGAAAAACCCACAAATTCCCTCCCTTAAGCTTTGAAAAATCCAGTTTCCTGATTGGTCCTCTTGTCAGGTGTTTGGTTCCCTTTGTTAACCCTATACAGGTAAAAGAAACATTAACCCTTAGCTATCTGTTTATGACACCTGCTTTTGGCTCCTCCCATTATGCGAATGAGCTCCTCTCTGTGGTTGTGCATTTCTGGTACAGAAACAGTGGAAATAAGGATGGGACAGCTCAGTCAGTTACACCACGATCAGCTGAGAGACTGCAGCTGCAGGACTCACTTTATATGGGAAACCCAGAATCAAGCCGAGAAAGAGACCCTCGGTCCGGTATCTCCTTGCACCAGTGATGAATCTGGCAGAGGGACTGGGAGGAGAGTCAATGTGTAACCCATGCCTGCTGGGTGTGGTGCTCTGTCTCCCTCTAGAAGCCCCTAGATATTGATGAGTTTGCTACAGTTTTGGTTAATAGGCTGGTAATTTTTTAGGTCACGCAGTAGAGACCCATAGCACTAAGCTTTAGAGGTCCCAGGTTCAATCCTGCCCAATAACAACAAGTCTTACAAATGCACCAAATGTACTGGGGGCTATTCCTGTTTAGGAGACTCCCAGTACCGGTGTGAGACTCACCCCTGCAGTGCCTCCTGCTGGTATCCTGGGAATTAGCTCATTTTCCAGCCTTGAGCACCCTCTGCAGGCCAGTGTCCCACTGCTGCTTGGCCCCTATGTCCCCCCCATGACTCCAATGCCCCATTACCTGGGATGCTGCCCCCTGGCAGTACACCTCTCAGTCTCAGGGTCTCCCCTCCCCAGGGAACCCATACCCCCTACCCCACCTTGTCTCACTCATGGGCTACTGCCAGTCACCAGCTAGTCCCTGCTCTCTGGGGCAGACTGAAGTATAAGCCACTCATCACAGGCAAGAGGGTTTTGCACCTGCTTCCTTTCTGTGCAGCTAAGTACCTCTATGGGGCCTTGAACTAGGCCATACAACCTGGGGAGTTGCCAGCCTGGAGCTCCCAAGCCCCTCTGGCTTTTCCCCAGCCCTGCCTTACTCTAGGCACCCTGAGTTTCCCAGCTGCAGCCCCCCACCCTTCTACTCTGAAAGCAGAGAGAGAGACTGACTGCTCCCTGCTCCTCTTCTAAGGGCCAGCTGTAGCCTGATTGGGGCATGGCCCAGCTGTGGCTACTTCCCCAATCAGCCCAGGTTTTCCCCTACCACAGCTCTCTCCCAGAGCTATTTTAAGCCCTTCAGGGCAGGAGCAGGGTTACTGCCCCATTACGTCCCCACTGTACCCCGGAAACCCAATAGGTACACCCCCACTGTACCAGGCATATTTCTGAGGGAAGGGGTGGGGCTTATGGTGACTGTAACCCCTTTGTGCTGACACAGCCGAGGCTGAGAGGGCACAGAGCTGGGGTGAACACTGCCCAACCAGTGTGTAAAGAGAGGGGACTTCAATCTCTCTTGCCCATTCAGCCTTTGGCCGCTCATAAATATTGCCAGCATAAGTGCCAAGAAATGTCCAGTGGTGATGGTAGACTAAGATCATCAACTTATTGCATGGGGGCTACCAAACATCAATCACTGCTGACATGGGCTGGGTTGGAAAATGTATTTACCACTCTCCTGAGCCATTAGCTCCTCTGTGAAATTGTGTTTGATAGAAACTATATGGAAAAAAGTAGAATGAAAAATCATTTCTCCCTTTAACCTGCTGCTGGCTGTATCACTGAGTTTTAATCTGCCAAGGTTTATATCACAGAATCATAAATAACAGGTTCCCCAGGGGATCATTTGTGTCACCCCAATGCTACTCATGTCTCATTCCCACTAATATACTACCTAACTTGTTCCCAGATCTCTGCACAGTGTTCAAAGCTATTGGAAATTAACACAGACAATTTAGAAAAACTAAAGATATTATTGAGACTAAGGGTTGGGGGTTTTTTTGGAAAATTTATGGGTCCTCCTGGGATCTTTTCTCTACAAATGTTTCTCTTGTTCGGAGAATGATTGGCAGCTGAGGGGGGCAGAGGAGGGGAAACATCAATGAGCACTTTCTGAACTGATTGTTTATTTAGAATTAACTGAGAAGAATGACTCAGAAGAGGAGCTCTCTATTAGGAACAAGATTCTGAAACAAAGAGTAGAAGAAACACTAGTAAATCTGGACTCTATATCACATCCAACAAATCTGTGTTAAAAGAACATTAAGGTGGCAAACTCAAGTGCTCAAAAGTTAGGAAATGCTCATGCAACCTTAATTTGGCTCCCTTGTGCATATGCATTATAATACATTCTTTAGTTACATGATCACATACAATTCTTTCCACACCACCGCTGCCGCATTCAGTGAATAGGTAGCTATTTTTTTTTTTTTTATCCTCCACATTCTTTGTGTGGTCCCTGATCTTATTTAATGGCCTGTATCCAACACCTGCACTGAGCACCTTATCATTATTATTATGTATTAAAAGCAACTGAAAACAGGATCTTAGAATGGGATATATCAGGCAATGTTAATTACAGGCAGCGCTACCAGCTTTGCCTATAACAAATGCTGGAGGAAAGAGGAACCAGATCTGGGCTCCTAAGAGAAGAATAAATCAGGCTGCTTCCCCAACCTTTAGAGTCCCAGAGAAAAATCTTCATTAAGCTGAAATTATGGCTCTACAGAGGTGTCACACTGCAGAAAAGGCCTTAAAGGAATGCCATTGATTCTTTTCTGTTTTTTTTAAATCATCCTTTGGAAAGCCTGGAAATACACAGCTAAAGTTCTTTTAAAAAATTAAGACACATTGGAAAATATGAAAATGCAGAGTTAGTCACCCGAGCCTGGCAACAGCACAAATAGATTGAAACACGCAAGCCATACTGTCAGAGAATTCAGTAGAAACTTTAAGGTAGCAGGGAGAGGGGTTCCTCCCCTGCTGCCTCAGGGAACTCTGGGGAAAGCTCCACAGCGCTCCCCCGCCCCCGACTCCTGTCCCAGCTCCAGTAGCCACAGGCAGGGTCACAGCTGCTACCGCTGCCCCAGGGAGACACTGGGCTGCTGTACCCAGGCATGTACCAGCACAGACCTGCTAATGGGGTCACCCACCCCACAACAACTGCCCCAGCTGCCCCTGCTAGTGGCTCAGAGGATGGCACAGCCTGCTCATCCCACAGACAGCTGCAGCGGCACAGGAGCCAGCGAACAGGACTGCTAACAGGGGAGTTTTAGTGGGAGTTTCCAGGGGGAGATTCCAGAGGAGACCAAGGCAGAGGAACAGCAAGCCAGATAAGTGGGGGTGTAGGGGTCTGCTGGCAGCCCAGTGCTTGTTGGGGGCCTGTGGAGTAGTGTGTGGCCCTGACCGCCAGGCACAGAGCTGGAGGGCCATGATTGAGACAGAGGCAGCAAGTAGAGGCACATTGAGGATGACCGGATGCAGTAGCTGCGGCATGTACATGGTCCTAGAGGGGACACCTGAAAGGAATTTCATCTGCATGAAGTGCCGTTTGATAGAGCTGCTGGAAGAAAAGATAAGAGGTCTGGAGATGCAGGTAGAAACCCTGGCTGGGTTCAGAAGGGGGTTTGAGCAGATGATGGAACATAGACATGATGAGGCACAGGGGATAAGCCCAGACATGCAGATGGAAGCAGGACCAAAGATCTCTGAGGAGCCGCTGGGTGAGGAAAGTGGACAGTGGAAGCATGTGACTAGGAGAACCAGGCAGAGGAAAAGACGGGCCAGCGATGGAGAAATAGAACTGAGGAACAGGTTTGCTGGGTTGGAAAATGAAGATGGAGCTCAGCTGGTGCTCGCTGAAGGAGAGAGGGCGAGGAAAAAGAGGCGAGCGGCTAGTCCTGCAGAAGGAGGGGAGGAGTCGATGGAGGCGACATCGAGCATGAACCCCAAAAGGATTGTGACAACATATAGGAATCGAGAAGACTTGCAGCCAGCTGGTGCGGGGGACAGACCGGAGAATCACACTGTCGCCAGAAAAAGGCAAGTCTATGTGATTGGAGACTCTTTATTGAGAAGGATAGACAGGCCTGTAACTAGACCTGATCGGGAGAACAGAAGGGTGTGCTGTCTGCCGGGAGCTAAGATACAGGATGTGGACCTTAGGCTGAAAAGGATCCTTGCGGGTGCGGGAAAGAATCCGTTGATTGTCCTTCATGTGGGGACAAACGATACGGCTAGTTACTCGCTGGACACAATCAAGGAGGACTATGCCAGACTGGGGAAGACGCTCAAGGAAATCGAGGCTCAGGTCATCTTCAGTGGGATTCTGCCGGTACCTAGAGCGGGGCGACGAAGGAGCGACAAAATCATGATGATTAACGGATGGCTCAGGCATTGGTGCTATAAGGAGGGCTTTGGGATGTATGGTCATTGGGAAGCATTTACGGACAGAGGACTGTTCGCTCGGGATGGACTTCATCTGAGTAAGGAGGGAAATGGACTTCTAGGATCGAGGCTCGCCGACCTCATTAAGAGAGCTTTAAACTAGGAAGTTGGGGGAGATGGTTGGGAGATGTCTAGGAGATCTCCACACCGGAATTTAACCGGGAGAGGGAGGTAAACAGAGGGTATACCCTTGTGGACCAAAGAATTGACCCAAGGAAGAAAAGCAGAGTAGAAACTGGACTGACAGGTGATGCTGGTGGTGGAAGGTCTGAGCGCAACGGGGTAAAGAATGACACTGACGCCAACCACCGAAAATTAAAATGTCTGTACGCTAATGCGAGGAGCCTAGGTAACAAGATGGACGAACTGGAGCTATTGGTGCAGGAAGTGAAACCGGACATTATAGAGATAACAGAAACCTGGTGGAATAGCAGTTATGACTGGAGTACGGGTATTGAAGGATATGTGCTGTTTAGAAAAGACAGGAAGAAAGGCAAAGGTGGTGGAGTAGCATTGTACGTCAATGATGAGGTTAACTGTAATGAAATAAGAAGTGATGGAATGGATAAGACGGAGTCTGTCTGGGCAAAAATCACGCTGGGTAAAAAAGCTACTAGAGCTTCCCCTGAGATAGTACTTGGGGTGTGCTACAGACCGCCGGGATCTGATTGGAAGATGGATAGAGACCTCTTTAATGTCTTTAATGAAGTAAACACTAAGGGGAAATGTGTGATCATGGGAGACTTCAACTTTCCGGATATAGACTGGAGGACGAGTGCTTGCAAGAATAATAGCGGTCAGATTTTTCTGGATGTGATAGCGGATGGATTTCTTCATCAAGTAGTTGAAGTACCTACGAGAGGGGATGCCATCTTAGATTTGGTTTTGGTGAGCAGTGAGGATCTCGTCGAAGAAATGGTGGTAGGGGATAACCTTGGCTCGAGTGATCATGAGCTGATTCAGTTCAGACTAGATGGAAGGATAAACAAATGTAGATCTGGGATTAGGGTTTTCGACTTCTCGAGGGCTAATTTTAAAGAGTTAAGGAAATTAGTTAGGGAAGTGGATTGGACGGAGGAACTTGGGGATTTAAATGCGGAGGAGGCCTGGAATTACTTTAAGTCGCAGCTGCGGAAACTGTCGGAAGCTTGCATCCCGAGAAAGGGGAAAAAAACCATGGGCAGGAGCTGTAGGCCAAGCTGGATGAGCAAGCGTCTCAGAGAGGGGATTAGGAAAAAGCAGAAAGCTTACAGGGAGTGGAAGAAAGGTGGGATTAGCAAGGGGACCTACCTTATTGAGGTCAGATCGTGTAGGGATAAAGTGAGGAAGGCTAAAAGCCAAGTAGAACTGGACCTTGCAAAGGGAATTAAAACTAACAGCAAAAGGTTCTACAGCCACATAAATAAGAAGAGAACAAAGAAAGAAGAAGTGGGGCCGCTATGCACTGAGGATGGAATGGAGGTCAAGGATAACCTAGGCATGGCCCAATATCTAAATAAGTATTTTGCCTCAGTTTTTAATAAAACTAGCGAGGAGGTTAGGGATGATGGAGGGATGATGAACGGGAATGAGGATACGGAGGTGGATATTACTGCATCTGAGGTAGAGGCCAAACTTGAACAGCTGGATGGGACAAAATCGGAGGGCCCGGACAATCTCCATCCGAGGATATTAAAGGAACTGGTGCGTGAAATTGCGAGTCCGTTAGCGAGAATTTTTAAGTGTTCGGTAAACTCGGGGGTTGTACCGTACGACTGGAGAATTGCTAACGTAGTTCCTATTTTTAAGAAAGGGAAAAAAAGTGATCCGGGTAATTATAGGCCTGTTAGCTTGACGTCTGTAGTATGTAAGGTCTTGGAAAAAATTTTAAGGGAGAGAGTAGTTAAGGACATTGAGGTCAGTGGTAATTGGGACGAACTGCAACATGGATTTACTAAAGGTAGATCGTGCCAAACCAACCTGATCTCCTTCTTTGAGAAGGTGACGGATTACTTAGACAAAGGAAATGCGGTAGATCTAATTTACCTCGATTTCAGTAAGGCCTTTGACACGGTTCCGCATGGGGAACTGTTAGTTAAATTGGAAAAGATGGGGATGAATTCGAAAGTTGTAAGGTGGATAAGGAACTGGTTAAAGGGGAGACTCCAGCGGGTCGTACTGAAGGGTGAACTGTCAGGCTGGAAGGAGGTTACTAGTGGAGTCCCTCAAGGATCGGTTTTGGGACCGATCTTATTTAACCTTTTTATTACTGACCTTGGCACAAAGAGCGGGAATGTGCTAATAAAGTTTGCGGATGACACGAAGCTGGGGGGTATTGCTAACACGGAGAAGGATCGGGATACTATTCAGGAAGATCTGGACCACCTTGTAAACTGGAGTAATAGGAATAGGATGAAATATAATAGTGAAAAGTGCAAGGTCATGCACTTAGGGATTAATAATAAGAAATTTAGATATACATTGGGGACGTATCAGTTGGAAGTGACGGAGGAGGAGAAGGACCTTGGGGTATTGGTGGATAGCAGGATGACTATGAGCCGCCAGTGTGATATGGCCGTTAAAAAAGCAAATGCGGTTTTAGGATGCATCGGACGGGGTATTGCCAACAAGGATAAAGAGGTGTTAGTGCCGTTATATAAGGCGCTGGTGAGACCCCACCTGGAATATTGTGTGCAGTTCTGGTGTCCCATGTTTAAGAAGGATGAATTCAAACTGGAACAGGTTCAGAGACGGGCTACTAGGATGATCCGAGGAATGGAAAACCTGCCTTATGAGAGGAGACTCAAAGAGCTTGGCTTGTTTAGCCTGGCCAAAAGAAGGCTCCGGGGGGATATGTTTGTTCTATATAAATATATCAGGGGGATTAACGTTAGGGAGGGAGAGGAATTATTTACGTTTAGTACTAATGTAGGCACGAGGACGAATGGGTACAAACTGGATATTAGGAAGTTTAGACTTGAAATTAGATGAAGGTTTTTAACCATTAGGGGAGTGAAGTTCTGGAACAGTCTTCCGAGGGAAGTGGTGGGGGCAAAAGACTTATCGGGCTTTAAGACTAAGCTTGATAAGTATATGGAGGGGATGATATGATGGGTTAGTTTAATTTGGGCAATAGATCTTGGCTTATCGGCAGATAAGTCTGCTTAATGGTTTGTGAGGGGATGATGGATGGGATGAGAACTGAGTTAGTGCAGAGAATTCTTTTTGGGTGCTGGCTGGTGAGTCTTGCCCACATGCTCAAGGTTTAGCTGATCGCCATATTTGGGGTCGGGACGGAATTTTCCTCCAGGGCAGATTGGCAGAAGCCCTGGAAGTTTTTCGCCTTCCTCTGTAGCGTGGGGCATGGGTCGCTTGCTGTTGGATTCTCTGCAGCTTGAGGTCTTCAAACCACAATTTTGAGGACTTCAATAACTCATTCATGGGTTAGGGGTTGTTATAAAAGTGGATGGGTGGGGTTCTGTGGCCTGCCTTGTGCAGGAGGTCAGACTAGATGATCATGTTGGTCCCTTCTGACCTATGAGTCTATGATTCTATGATTCATCCCCAGTCTGCCCACGGGAGCTGAGGGAGAGACTGGTCAGTTCCACCCTGACCACAGTACAGGGCACAGTCCAGCTCTGAGTCACCAGGAATGTCACACATGGGTTCAATTCCTTCTCCCTCATGGGGAGTTTCCTATGGGGGGCTGGTTTGCTGAGTTCTTACCTGAGCAGATCACTCCAGTGTCATAAGAATGAGGGCATTGTACTGCACCCCATCCTCTATGACTGCAGTCTCAGAGAGCCGACTCATCACCATCACAATTAGTTAGAATCAGCCAATTGGTCCAGATCCTTCTCCAAAATGAGCCCAGCCAGGGGCTTTGACAGCAGATCCACATCCCAGCTGCTTAGAAACCACCTCAGCATCTTCCATGTCCCAGTTGTTATCACACACCGTCCCCCATTGATCCTGGTGTTTAACCTCCACTCTCCCGGCACAGGGGCTGCCTCCGTCCGCCAGCCTCAGCTCATTAGCACATTCAAAGAGAGACACAGAGCAGGGTCAGAGCGAGCAGGGAGCCCCCTCCCCAGCGTTATCACAGCAGAGTCCTCGCCCAGCAGCAGGGGATCCGTGCCCAGAGTCAAGAGAATGGGACATGCCCAGAGCTGCCTCATGTCGCCAACTTCTCACATCTCAGGGCCTTACACTCGGGGCTATTAGTGCTGCAGCCCTCGCCATTTTATCCCCCCACTCTGGCGATTTGGGGTGTTTTTACCTGTCTCATGAGAACACGATGGAAGGCGCCAACTCACAGAGTTTCCCTTATTCCTAAAGACGCCATCTCCTGTCAATATCACTGGGGCTGAAGCCAGTGAGATGCTGCCATCTCCCTACAGTATGTCCACATGTGGGAGTGAGGGCGCCCTAAATAAAGCTGGGGTGTTTTTACCTGTCTCATGAGAACACGATGGAAGGCGCCAACTCACAGAGTTTCCCTTATTCCTAAAGACGCCATCTCCTGTCAATATCACTGGGGCTGAAGCCAGTGAGACGCTGCCATCTCCCTACAGTATGTCCACATGTGGGAGTGAGGCTGCCCTGAATAAAGCTGGCTGCCACTTCTCACTGGTTTTAATGAGACTGAAGCCCACAGGGAACGTGGCTTCCCTTGAATGGCTCAAGGGACTGGACAGGACTCGGGGACTGTGATGGGCAGCAGAGACCCTGTGCAAGGAGGACGGGGAGAGTGAGGGGAGAAGGGCACTGTGGGGCAGAAGGCAGATTCAGGAGTTTTTAGGGAATGGGGTGCATGTGCTGTGTGGATAAAAAGGAGGAGTGTAAAGTGGAGGGTGGAGGGTCTGGAGCAGGAGATCAGGGGAAGGAAGGGGTCTGAAAAGTTGGGTCAGGAGGAAGGAAGAGGACGGGGTCTGGAGTGAGATCTGTGGAGGGGGCTGAGGGGGCTGGAGAAGGAGGCAGGAAGGAGGTAGGCAAGGAGTGTGGAGGGGCAGATAGGTGGGGGTCTGGAGCAGGGGACCAGGTGAAAGGAGGGGGCTGGAAAGTTGTGTCAGAAGACAGAGAGAGGAGGGAGTCTAGAGTTGGGGAAGAGGGAGAATTGAGGAGGAGGCTGAGGGGTCTGGAGAAGGAGGCAGGAAGGAGGGAGGTGAGGGGAATGGAGGGGCAGGGACGTGGGGGTCTGGAGCAGAGGGGCATGAGGGAGTAGTGGGGTGAGGAATAATGACTGAAGTAGGGGGCAGTAGGGATGGTGGAGAGGGGAGGAGGGGTCTGGAACAGGAGGCTGGAGGGAGGCAAGGGAAGAGGAGGGGCCTCTAGATTGTGGGGCGTGCTTCAGTCTGACACAGATAAGTTGCAGGGTGGGGTGGGAGAAGCCTGGGAAGTGCTGCTATTTGCAAATGGCTAAACAGAACCCGTCGTATTACGGTGACATTACAGCTGATGTGAATGGTTGATGTCAGTGTGAAGGTCTCCAGTATCTGTAACTCACCCCTGAACAGTAACAGAAGTTCTGTGTGTGTGTGTGAACCATGCTGCATTGATTAGCTCAGTGGCTCTCAAACTATTTCCCAGCCACTCCTTTGTCTGTCAGAGGAACTGATCCAGGACAGGAGAGCGAAGGCAGTGCTGGGCAATGGGCGGCAGTTCCCTGTCTCAGGGGTGAGGGGAGGGAAGCGCAATCTCCAGCTAAGCAGCCAGGGGGAGTCGTACAGTTTGGGTGCATTAAATGGTGACTTTTCCGCCTGCGATTCTCACCCCCACTCTGGCAGAGGAATGAGGATGGGAGTTCTACAGTCTAAAGACAGACTGAGTAACATGACTGGATGTTTTTTATAACCTTGTAATTTTTGTTCTGTGGAGCTTGGCATTACACCCTTGTGCTCTCTACCGGAGCTTCCTCTCCCCACCTGCCCCACACATTTCCCTCTTCCACATTTCTCTTCCCACCTGTCTCCCCTGGGCTCTTCACTCCTTTCTACCTGGCCTCTCTGCCTTACATGTACAGGCTGTTGCTTCCCCAGATGAGCAGCAGACTCTGCCCCTACTCCCTGCCACTGGCTTTTCCCAGAGCGAGATCTGAATTCCACCCCTGCCCCCAGTTGTCTCTAGAGTTTTGTGTCTCTCTGGGGGATGTGGAGAGGCAAAGTTGCTGCTGGGAGAGAGGCAGGTCACTGGAATTGTGAGGAGGGTCCACTGCCTGTCACACAGTCCAGGGATATTGGCTGAGAGAATTGGTCCCCAGGACAGGGTGTGAAGACACAGGATTGACCCTGAGACCTGGGAGCAAGTATGGGCATCACTACAATGCCCGTGAGTTACAGCTACATGCAGAGTTCCACAATGACTCCTGGAACGAGCTGGCTGCAGCAGTGGATGGCTGAGCAGGGGACACCATGTTTATCGAGCCTCCATGGAGCTCAGAGAACAACGCAGTTCATACTAGTACATGCTCAGACCATCCTAGACCCTTTAATGCCAAGCAAATACAAACCGCTCACTTTGCTGCAATCCAGAGGGGCGTTTATTCAGGTACAACTCACTTCAGTGCAGTCCCACAGCCAACCAATGGGCCCTGGTCTGCACTAAGAAAAAAGGGGCTTTTTTTCAATGGGGTTAACTCAGTGATGGTCACTCGTGGCAGGACCCAAGGCTGTAACACTGCTCTAGCTAAGTGCACACACAGTTCTGTTTCCCTGCATACAGTAGAAACTAAGAACAGCCAGCAATTTCCTTGCTCAAAAATCCCCAGCCTGCCCATCCATTGAGCTCCAACAGGCTTTGTTTCTTTTCTACTTCCAAGATCCCAGTCACAACTCCTTCTACTGTCTTCTCCCTTCAACAGACACAGTCTGATGCCAGTATCCTGGCCCCTACATTGGCAACAGTGGAAACTCCTGGCTTAGCTCTGCCCTGCGCATGTGCCCAGTGCCTTTTTCAGTAGCCCCCACTGTCTGCAGCTGTTTTAACTACATAAAGGATATTGATTGCTCCATCTGTTGAGCCTAAAAGAGAGTTCTCACTCTGCCATTGGCTTTCATGAGGTCTGTGATTGTCTTAGTATGGAAGACTCCCTGATGGCAGCCATCAGCAACTTTCAGTTATCAATCGCATTTACATACCATACCTAACATCTACTGACTCCACTCCTGTGACCCAACTTGGAATAATGACCCCTCCCAGCACTATGAACATTGGAGAAGTTCAGATCTGGGTCTGGGAGTGAAACCTGCAGCTTTGACCCACCCTGATATTTTCTCCTTTGTTTGCCTGGGCCCCACATCATCTTACAACTTTGTTTTCTTGCAAAATATAAATAGGTCAATAATTGTGAAACATGATCTTCTGGCAAAGACTGACCTGGCGTCTACTCAGGGAGGAGAATTGGGGCACTGAGGGAAAGGGAAAAGTAGCTACACGGTGATATCCCCTATATTGTAAATTCCCCCATGTCACTGTGTCTGTGTCATATTAAGCAAACTCAAATTTCTCATAGAAAATAAAAAAATATGAAAGGAATGATGCACATTTCCTCATCAATCCAACAAAAATACATTGAGCTGAGTATGTGCTTGGCATCACTATATGACACTATCCCACAAATAACTGGAGAGTATTTTATGCTCCCCCATGTCACTGTATCTGCATCATGTGAAGCAGTCAAATTTCCCATAGAAAATAAGAAATTTCTAGGGGATGAGGCACATTTGCTCATAAATCCAACAAAAATACACTGAGCTGAACATGTTCGTGGCATCACTATATGACACCATCCCACAATCATGCAGTAATTTATCCCTCATGCAGTAATAATTGTTCCTCCCCTGCAATGTGAGTCTGATCACCAGGAGTCACCACAGAATTCCCTGTTTTCGGTCATGCACAGCTGTGTTATGGGCTCTAATCCCAGCACATTATATTCAAACTTCTTGGGAATCTGAAATATAAACTCCAAGCAACCTGATAAACAGTTTGGTTTGCTCAGGATTTTCTGGGTACCAACCCTCTAAGCACTGCACAGTTACTGAGCTGTCTGTGAAATATACATTAGGGCAGAGTTTTCTCTAAGACAATAATTTAGACTGACATTTCTAATTATCAACTTCAAAGTCAGTTTCTCAGACTGGTGCAGCAGCACATCAGGTTCCCATGAACCAGCTACTGTGGAGCAGTTCACTGCCCTGACAGTCACATGGATCATTATGATGCTGCTAACACCAGCCCAACAGGTTCCAATCACTGTATTATTTGAATCATTTTTGGGTCCCACAGTCAATTTTCATCCTATTGCTAATCAGCTGTGGAGTCTTTGGGCCAGATTCATTCCCTAAAATGCACCAACGCCCCATGGTCTGCCCCTGCCCGCATTGCTGTTAAGTCTGCCTGGAGCTGGGACTCAGCATGGGAAAGAACCTGCAGCCTCCTCTGTGCTGGAGGAATGAGAGCAGCCCTGACATTGGGCAGGGGCAGACTTGAGGGTATGAAACCAGTGCAGCTGTGAGAGACACTGATACAGAATGTCTGCCGTGCAGCTTGTGCTGGTTGAACTTTTTTAGGCTCCATCTAGGATTCAAAGCTTCTCTGCTCCAGCAGAAAGCCTGTGGGAGGGAGGCAGGGCACCTGCAGAATAAATATTCCTGCTAGCAGAACTTCCAGTAACCCTATGGGGACAGGTCATTGCACACTGTACCCCAACACATGCACACACCCCTTCTCTGAGAGGAATCAGGTCTGGGTTTATTTGAATAAATCCTGCTCACATCAAAATTGCAAAACTTCTACTGGCTTCAGTGAGTGAATGGAGGAGTGAGGAGCCAGGACTTGGCCCTTGGAGCTGTTGGATTCAGGACCAAACATACATTTCTGTTGGATCCCAAACTAGTGAGGTATTTCTTAGGATTTAAAATACTAAAGCAATGCCCAGTCAAGACTGTTGGCACCCAGACAAAAGTGATAACACATTCAAATCCCTGCAGCATGAAGTGACCATTTCAAGAGGAACTCAGCCAGCTAGACACCTACAGAAACTCCTTCCCACCCATTTCTCATTATGTGACACATGGCCTGAGTCCTTCCTTCTCACCCCCAAACAAGTGTCTTTTGCAGTGTGCCCTGTTGTTCATCTAATTTGGGCTATTTTGGCCCAAAGGGGACAAGTTTCAGAGTCCTGGAGACCGCACAGAGAACACCCTGCCAGCCACCCCTCTCCTTTAGAAAAAGGGGGAACCAACTCCAGCTCCACTGCTAACCACAGCTGTGGCAGAGATGGGCAGCCAGTGCAGACCCTGCAGCACAGCTCTAACATGCTCCCAGCAAGATGCGCTGCTCAGTGAGTTGCTGCCATTTGCACCAGCTTCATTCTCTGACTGGTTCTAAGGTGCAGCCCCACATTAGGGTTATTTGAATAGTCCAATCTCAAGGTAACAAAAGCCTCGATAACAGTGGCAAGGTCCAATCCTGAAAGGAAAAGTCACAGCCTCCAAGCCAGACGTGGATTATAAAAAGCTGACTGTAAAAGTTACCACTCTAGTTCCTGTTAACCCAGCTCCCCTGGGTTACCAGAAGAGACTTACCTGCTATATCCTGTATTGTGAGGAGAAGAAGCCACAGCACCGGAGTGGAGAGCTGTTCCTTCATTGCCAACCTGACCTCCTATCCCCTCCTTTCACTGCACTGGCTGCACCTAAGCACCTGCCAGGGCTCCTCTGTGTCTGACAAGTGATAACAAAGCAGTGCAAGGGAAATATATAGATTCAGAGGCTGGCATCAGCTGCGCGAAGGAACCAATAGCAAACCCACCTACCTTTTTAGTTCTTATCAGTGGTTTTATCTGTGACTTTATGCAGCTAAAACAGCCAATAAAACTTGAAAGCAACAATCATCACTATATATGAGTGATGAGCCCCCTCCTGACATCAGGTTTACCACAGCCTCAGATCATCGGGTAACCCCGAATCTCCGGAGCTGGAAGAAAAAGTTCTGTACAAACTGTATCCATGCTTTTTCTAACCCCGATAGATTCTATATCATATTAAACATGAATTGGGAGACTTTAGAGGCTGGCTATTTTACAAAGTAGGAAAGAAATCCCTTGTGCCAAAAGTGATCATTAAAAGACCAGTTCTCAGTATAGGACATGCCCAACTGCAGACAAAGAGAACTCGCTACAACCAAGTTGTGTCACTCAGATCAGCTTTATAGAAGAATTACTCAGCAGCATCTGAAATATTGACAGTTCTTCTACTAATCGACCTTGGAGCAGGGCCGACTGGGGGATGAGAGGGCAAAAGGGGCAGCTGCCCCGGTGTTCGCGATTTAAAATTTCAATCACTGGCAGAGCCCAGGAAGGCATAGGCCAGGCAGTGTAGATCAACTGGCTGCGGGAGGCTGATCCCCCGCCCCGCCCCTTCTGCCCAAGGCCCCCGGAGCTGGGCCCCGCTACTGGTAGGAGCTTAATGTTACTTTCAGCCCACCTTTGGATTTCCTGCCTAGACCATGATTCTTAGTAGTAGAGACAGAGCTTAGGGCTTCCTGAGTAGGCCATGACCCTCTCTTGCAGCAGCAGGATGTCCTCCACACACCATGCCCGTCAGTGCTGTCAGTAGGGGAAGATTCTTTGAAAACAAGTTTACCTGATTCCTGGGACAGAGACAATAAAAGGAACAGGCACAAGGCAAGGGGCATATAGCACAGAATAATGACTGGCTGGCACCACACCTACCTCAGGCTCTTCTTAAAAAGAACTGGTACACATAGTTGGATCAAGGGAAACGTCTTTAACTCTTTACGTCTCTATTTTCTCCCATGCTGCCCTTTCTGTATGGTGAAAACTCCCTGAGAAAATCTGTGTAAATAACATCTGATCCTCCTTTGAATCTCTCTTTGAGGTTCTGCTCTGTGGTGGTTCTGCAGATACACATGGCAGTGAGTGACTAGCTTGGCAGGGGGAGGAGGTGTGGCTGTGCATCTTCCCCTTCCTTCCCTCTTATTCTTATCAAACTCCTCACCCCAATTCTGCCATTCCCCCTCACCCTGCTCTTCCACTATTTAAAGAAACAGCAATAGCAAAACAGGAAATTGCACCAAGTAGTATAAGAGCCCTACCATCAATCAAATGTTAGCTACACCCTGGCCATCCGTCACTGGAATCCCACCCCTGGGGGTATTACTTCCCGAGTCAAGCCAGATACATGATCAGAAGCAAGGTGTGTTATGTGACCCCACTCTAAGAACTCCTCCCACTGCCCTCTACCAATCAGGATGGGTTTTACCCTCTATGGGACTGCCCCAAGAGGTGGTTTGACCAATCAGGTAAGTTCCAGGGTGTTGTGACCCATCTGGAAATGGGTCATGTGATGCCTCTAACAATTCCTCCTACCACCCTCTACCTATCTGGAGGGGTTTCAGCCACTGGGAACCACTTCTGAGAGGAGATTTGACCAATCGGGGGCAGTCTGGGGCAGGTGACCCATCTAGAAGTGCTTCATGTGACCACTCTAAGAACTCCCCCCACTGCCCTCTACCAATTGGGATGGGTTTCAGCCACAGAGGACCTATCCGAGAACAGACTTGACTAAAATAGGGCAGGTTCTGGGGCAGGATGAACTGCCCAGAAGAGGATCGTGTGACACCTCTAAGAACTCTTCCCGCCACCCTCTGCCAATAAGAGCAAAGCACCAGCACACCAGAAGTCTCAGTATCGGGCAGAAGAGGCCATCTCTTACCAAGAATGCATGTTTTAGAAATCGTGGAAAAGCTGAGAGGAAACATGGACTCCTTCACCATCCCCATGAAAACTTTAAATTTTGTTTTATTCCTGAAGGCCTTCCACTATCCATGGAGAAAGCACTACATCAGTAACAGTAACAGTTCCAAGGAGGAGGAGGGAGCGGCTGATGGGAGCCCAGCCATTGATGGATACGCCGGAACCTGACCCTGAAACCCAACTCAAAAAAAATTAGTGCAAGGAGTGACCTTAAAAAATGCTGTGAAATTCAGTGAAAACCCTGAAAATGTTTTAAAGAAAATGACCAAACCAGAAGATGCCTGCTTTCGGTTTTATATTGACCATGTGGTCTGCGCAAAAAGTTAAGAAACCTGCTTAAGAAAAAGACTATTTGTAAGAAATCTAAAAGGATTAAGTTACAGAATGGTGAGGGGACAAACATGATATAAAACTTGGTAGCTATAAAAAAATCTATTGAAAAGGGCTTTGTGACTATCTGTGTTTCTATTAGAAAGTCTCTGTGGCCCTTAAGCGAGCTAAAAGTTCTGATGGAGCATCTTGGTTTGTTTTCAAGGAGCTGTATGTCTTTTAAATAAAAAAAATAGTTTGTGAGAACCTAGCTCTTGTGTCTTTGTGCTAAAGAGACCCATTTACAGGAAAAAGCTGAAATGTATGTTCTAGAATCTTGTGGTTCAGATGTGTTTGAGTAGAATAGAAATGACCCACTGTGTTGAATTGAATGATTTTTACCATGCTCCCACTGAATAGCCAGGGTGACTGAGATTACCACTCTTGTTGCCATCAGGGTTATTCGTATTAGTGATCAGTAACTAAATTTGACAGGTGTACAACCACAGTAAGGGAGGTGGGTGAGGATGGTGAGCTCTGATTATATGAAATGAAAAAAAAACTCAGAAGTTCGCAAATGCTATTGGACGGTTTAAATATGACCCCAGAAGTTTCTAGAATGCTATGGGTCACTCTTTCTAGCAACTCTAAGTCATTAAAATAATATATTTACAAAAATAAAGAAGAGTCTAACCCAAACTAAAATGTTTCAAGCATTCACAAACCTCCACCATACTTTAGAACAAGCATATGCTCTAAAGACAATCAAACATTTTAAAGCTATAGATATTTGTAGGGTTCTTATCATGGTTGTGATGCCCCCATTTTATTTAAAAAACAACTCACAAACGTTAAGCATGAAAGACATATGTTTAAAAAAAAAAAAAACCAAGCCCCAAGACATTCATTGATATGTGCAAGGGTCCCCCTTGCAGATATCAATGAATGTCTTGGGGCTTGGGAATGGAGTACAGTAATATTAAGGATTGTCATATATGGTGATTTACTGTTTTTTCATTGAAACAGAAAAATGTATTTTAACTAAAACAAAAACAAAAAACAAAAAAAAATTGCCAGAAGCAGCCCAGTTGTGCAGACAACTTATTTCCCCACCCCAGATCACAAAAGGAAATGTTAGGGAAAGGGTGCCTGAAGTCATAAGAATGGCCATACTGAGTCAGGCCAAAGGTCCATCCAGCCCAGTACCCTGTCTACTGACAGTGGCCAGTGTCAGGTACCCCAGAGGAGGTGAACCTAACAAGTAATGATCAAGTGATCTCTCTCCTGCAATCCATCTCCACCCTCTGACAAACAGAGCTAGGGACACCATACCTTACCCATCCTGGCTAATAACCATTAAGGGACTTAACCTCCGTGAATTTACCTAGTTCTCTTTTAAACCCTGTTATAGTTCTAGCCTTCACACCCTCCTCAGGCAAGGAGTTCCGCAGGTTGACTGTGCGCTGTGTGAAGAAGACCTTCCTTTTATTTGTTTTAAATCTGCTGCCCATTAATTTTAGTTGGTGGCCCCTAGTTCTTATGTTACGGGAACAAGTAAATAACTTTTTCTTATTCACTTTCTCCAGACCAGTCATGATTTAATATACCTCTATCATATCCCCCCTTAGTCTTCTCTTTTCCAAGCTGAAAAGTCCTAGCCTCTTTAATCTCTCCTCATATGGGACCCATATCATTTTAATTGCCCTTCTCTGAACCTTTTTTAATGCCAGTATTGTAGCTCATACAGTTGTTCATGGACCATCCCAACCTCAGACAAATCTAAGGAATTGTCCCAGATTGAGGTGTCATTAGAGGAGGTTTTGGAACAAACTGATAAACTAAACAGTAATACGTCACCAGGACCCAATGGTACTCACCCAAGAGTTCTGAAGGAACTCAAATGTGAAATTGCAGAACTACTACATCTAGTTTGTAACCTATCATTTAAATCAGCTTCTGTACCTAATGACTGGAGGATAGCTAATGTGACACCAATTTTTAAAAGGGTCCCAGAGTTGATTCTGATAATTACAGGCCAGTAAATCTGACTTCAATACCGGGCAAACTGGTTGAAACTATAGTAAATAACAAAATTATCAGACGCATAGATGAACGTACTTTATTGGGGAAGCGTCAACGTGGTTTTTGTACAGGGAAATCATGCCTCACCAATCTTCTAGAATTACTTGAGGGGAGTCAACAAGCATGTGTACAAGGGGGATCCAGTGGATATGGTGTACTAAGATTCTCAGAAAGGCTTCGAAAAGGTCCCTCACCAAAGGCTCTTAAGCAAAGTAAGCTGTCATGAGATAAGAGTGAAGGCCCTCTCATGGATTGGTAACTGTTTAAAAGATAGGAAACAGAGGGTAGGAATAAATGGTCAGCTTTCAAAATGTAGAGAGGTAAATAGTGATTTCCCCCAGAGCTCTCTACTGGGACCAATCCTATTCAACATATTCAAAAATGATCTGGAGAAAGGGATAAACAATGAGGTGACAAAATTTGCAGATAAAACAAAACTACACAAGATAGTTAATTCCAGGCAGACTGCAAAGAGCTACATAAGGATAACTCAAAACTGGGTGATTGCGCAACAAAATGGCAGATGAAATTCAGCGTTGATAAGTGAAAAGTAATGCACATTGGAAAACATAATCCCAACCATACATGTAAAACAATGGGGTATAAATTAGCTGATATCACTCAAAAAAGAGATCTTAGCGTTATCTTGGACAGCTCTCTGAAAACATCCACTCAATGTGAAGTGGCAGTCAAAAAAAACCAACAGAAGGTTGGGAATCATTAAGAAAGGGATAGCTAATAAGACAGAAAATATCATATTGTCTCTATATAAATCCCTGGTATGCCCACATCTTGAAAACTGCATGAAGATGTGGTCACCCCCATCTCAAAAAAGATGAATTGAAATTGGAAAAGGTTCAGAAAAGGGCAACAAACATTATTAGGTGTATGGAATGGCTTCTGTATGAGGAAAGATTAATCAGACTGAGACCTTTCACCTTGGAAAAGAGATGACTAAGGAGGGCAGGGCTGGCTCCAGTTTTTTTGCCACCTCAAGCGGCGAAGGAAAAAAAAAGCCAACTGAAATGCCTCCAAAGAGGAAGAACGGAAGTGAAGGACCTGCTGTCAAATTGCCCTGCAGACTCAGACATGCTGCCCCAAGAAGGGACAGAGTGTTGCCGCTTCCTATTGGGTGCCCCAGGCACCTGCTTCCTTCGCTGGTGCCTGGAGCTGGCCCTGAAGGAGGGATATGATTGAGGTCTGTAAAATCATGACTGGTTTGAAGAAAATGAATAAGAAAGTGTTATTTACTCTTTCTCTTAACACAAGAACTAGGGGTCGCCAAATGAAATTAATAGGCAGCAGGTTTAAAACAAACAAAAGGAAATATTTATTTACACCCGTGGAACTCTTTGCCAGAGGTTGTTGTGAAGGCCAAGTATATAACAGGGTTCAAAAAAGAACTAGATAAATTCATGGAGGATAATGACTATTAGCCAAGATGGGGAGGGATGGTGTCCCTAGCCTGTTTCCCAGAAGTTGGAAATGGGCAATAGGGGATGGAGCAATGGATGATTACCTGTTCTGTTCATTTCCTCTAGGGCACCTGGCATTGGCCACTGTCATAAGACAGGATACTGGGTTAGATGGACCTTTGGTCTGACTCAGTATGGCCTGGAAACTGATTGACAATTTAGAATTTCTCCTGGATGAAATATTTTCAGGCATCACCTGCCTTGAGAGGGGGAAAATTAGGGCAAACATTACCAGGATGCTGAATTAAGATGCGGAGGTAACAGCATGATGCTAGCGTACAGATGAAGAAGAACAAGCAGTGGCTGGGGGAGGAAATGGTTGCCAGGGAAATTTTGTGGCTTCCACCCTCAGGCGAAGCTAATCCCATCCGACTGCCTGCAATATCCTCCATAGCAATAATTGTATTGGTCACGACACAGAAATCCCTCCCTGTTACACTACACTTTCCTCCATGGTAATAATAAAGATGGTGAGAAGATCTGATCTTTCCACACTGTGGATCCAGTTCCAGAGCTGCTCCCTCTGCAGGCTCTTTCTCAAGTCCATCCCCTAACCAGATCCTTGGAAAATGGATCCTGGACATTCACTAACCCAGAGATTTTCAAACTTTTTCTGCCATTCTCCACCCTCCTTCAGAGACCCCTGGCCCCCAAGTGCCAACCTCCCTCCAAACAGAAACAGCAACTTCGTGGATGCCTTTGTCTCTGGAGCCCAGATCTGCTGGGATGCCTTAATGCTCCCAGCCCACGAGCACCACTTGCCTGGGACATGCCTCAGGTGGGCAGCCCGAGTAGGACAAAAACAGCCTTCTGCTCCCCTTCCTGTGGCATTACCCATAGAACTCCCTCCCCCAAATCACCCACAGCCCACAGAG
This sequence comes from Aldabrachelys gigantea, assembly GCA_026122505.1. Lineage (NCBI taxonomy): Eukaryota > Metazoa > Chordata > Testudines > Testudinidae > Aldabrachelys > Aldabrachelys gigantea. Next base: position 149,320,052 of record CM047479.1, read on the forward strand.
TCCTCCAGACCCAGTGTAACCCCAGCACACACACTCAACAGCCTGCACAAGCAGAGAGGAACCACCTCCCAAGCAGTACATATGCACCAGCCCCCAGAGGGGCAAGTAAGCTGGAATGGACCCCCCAACTTTGCACAGGAAGTAGCCACGTCCCACTGCTCCCCACGACATCCTCCTCATCGCTCCTCCAGCCCAGCGGCAGTGTTAGGAGCTGAGGTGTAGGTGGTCTGGCCTAGCGGTCAATGCTAGGCTGAGGTCCACATGTCAGGGACTTTCTGGGGCTCCCTCCAGGATTAAATAAGGCACTTGGCCAATAAGAGGGCCTCAAGGTACTGTCATTCTTGGTCCCTTGGGTAGTACTTCCTGCAGCACCTACTGTCCACAGTGGTCCCTGGCTGTGGCTCCATGGGGCCTCCCAGTGGCACTGTGGGAACATCAGCTGTCCCAGGCTCTGCAGACATTGGTTCTAGTTAGAGTCTTACATCACTACCCTCTTCAGAGGCACCCTTCCTCTGGGTGGGAGCTGGGTCTGGTATATCTGGGTGGTCTTGATGAAAACTTTTCACTAGGTCAGGGGACATGGGAAGTGGGTTCCTAGCAGCATTTTTCAGCACTGTACCCCTCCCAATCTATTAGATAGTACAGTCACCCCCTATGCAGTTTAGAGCTGAGGATAGCATGGACTATGCATATTCCTCATGCCTTTGGACCTGGACCTGCAGGGGGGGCTGTTGAGACCAATTGGCAAAGGGGTCCTCTGCGTAAGTCTTCAGGAGGGACACATGGAAAACAAGATGTAAGTTAAGTGATCGAGGGAGCTGCAATTTGAAGGTGATGGCGTTGATTTGCTGACAAATCTGGAAGTGTCCAAGGAACTTGGGCTCTAGCTTGCAATATGGCTTTTTCATGTGGAGGTGTTTTGTTGCAAACCAGACCTTTCCACCTACCCTGAGAGCTGGGCCTTCCTGGTATTATCAGTAGCCTCGGAATTGATCAGCGCCCATCGGAAGGCATGGAACTTGGCTCCATCTGGGGCATATAACTATTCATACGTGGAAGTGGGGGGAGAACTTGTATGTGGTGGATAGAGTTTCTCTTGAAAGCTAGGGGGTAGTTCCTGAGTACAGTGACCTGGTGATGCCCAGGCCAACCCCCCATGCTGCCTAGGCTCACTTATTTCCTGATTCCTTGTGGGTTGAGGTCCACAATGGACAAGAGGGGAGGGCATGTCCGGGTGCTCCACAATAAAAGTGTACATTATTGTGCTACTGCCATTCCTTTTCTGCTAGGGTCAAGCATCAGTGGCCCAGATCAACCTGTATCATGGCTGTGACCTGGAGTTTTCAGTGTAGCATGTTGTCAAAGTGGTGGCAAGATGCCCCTCCTTTCACTGCATGCATAGGCGCTGACTCCTTGGGTGCTCTGGAACTAGAGCGTCCATGGGAAATTGAATTAACAGAGATATCCTATCTCCTAGAACTGGAAGGGACCTTGAAAGGTCATCAAGTCCAGCCCCCTGTCTTCACCAGCAGGATCAAGTACTGATTTTGCTCCAGATCCCTAAGTGGCCCCCTCAAGCATTGAACACATAATCCTGGGTTTAGTAAGCCAATGCTCAAACCTCTGAGCTATCCCTCACCCCTACTGAGATATCCTACTGATCAGCTCCTCCCCCACCCCCAGAGTGTCTTCCACCCGCCAGTGATCAGCTGTTCAGCGGCATGCAGGAGGTGCTGAGAGGGACGGGGTTGAGTGGGATCAGGAAGAGGTGCACTCGGGGGAGGGGACAGAACAAGGCATAAAGAGGCAGGGCGGATGTGGAGTGAGGCTGGGAAGAGGCAGGGTGAGGCCATGGGGAAGGGGAGGAGTGGGGGCAGGAAGAGGCAGGGCGAGATTGAGGCCTTGGGGAAGGGGTCTAGTGGGGGCGGGGCGTGGGGAGGAATGGAGGTCAAACACCCCTGAGGAAACCAGAAAGTCGGCACCTCTACATTCATGCAGCCTGTTGTAGATGTGGAGAGAGAGCCAATGAATGCATGCAAAAGAGTTGTAGTCTCAGTGTGGGCTAGCTCACTCTTACTTCCTTACTAAGTCCACAATGAAAATGATGCATTTGGGCTCCCTCATTCCACTCTGTATCAGCTGTGCATTGCTGGAAATTCTCAGTGTGTAAGGCAGCTCCTCCTTGCCCTTGCTGCATCCTCCATAGCGCAGCTTCCTCGGAGTGAGCAGTCTGTTAGCACCCGGCTTAGAGGCCCATAGACTTTAAGGGCAGAAGAGGCCATCATTATCATCTAGTCTGACCTCCTGTGCATTGCAGGCCACAGAACCCCACCACCACGCTGCTGTAATAGACCCATAACCTCTGGCTGACTTACTGAAGTCCTCCAATGATGATTTAAAGACTTCAAGTTACAGAGAATCCACCATTTGCATTAGTTTAGATCAGCAAGTGACCCATGCCCCATGATGCAGAGCAAGGCTGTCCCAATCCAGCATTTCTCCAGCAATCAAACTGATCACGAATTGCACTCTGGCCTGTGTAATTACCGAGGGCACTGATGATACTGTGAGGTCTTTCTCTCAGCAGATCAGAAGTGACTACAGGGCTCTGGGAATAAAACTGAGGGAGCTGGGAGTGCAGGTGGTGTTCTCTTCGATCCTTCTGGTCAAGGGTAGGGTCCTCGGCAGAGATAGATGCATCCTGAAGGTGAATGCCTGGCTGCAAGGATGGTGTCGCCAGCAGGGCTTCAACTTCCTTGACCATGGGGTGCTGTTCTAGGAAGAAGGACTGGTAAACAGAGATACGGTCCACCTATCGAGGAAGGAGAAGAGCATATTTGGCTACAGTCTGTCTAACATAGTGAGGAGAGCTTTAAACTAGGTTCAAAGGGGGCAGGTGACCAAAGCCCACAGGTATGTCAAAAACATGCAGACTTAGGAGAAGGATCAGAATCTGGGGGGATCATGGGCAATTATAATAGAAATAAGAGAGAGACAAGACAGAACTGGGAGTGGGGAATCAAATCAGTATCTTAGATGTCTGTATACGAACGCAAGAAGTATGGGGAATAAGCAGGAAAAACTCAAAATGCTACTAAATAAATGCAACTATTACATAGTTTGCATCACAGAGACTTGGTGGTATAATATACGTGTATCCCTTCTGCCCCTCTGAGTTGGCAGCAACAAGGGCCGGGTTCAGTATCCAGGGGTTCCGTTTCAATAACACAATGCATAACCGGCTCGAGCCCCCACCCAGTGACCTGGGACACTTACATACTACCCCCCCGGGCGCCTCTAGGAGGCAATACTTCCCCTCTCCCAAGCACAGAGTCTGAGTGTAGCAAAATCCTTTTAATAAAGGAGGGAAACAATGCGGCATCACATTGGAGAAACACCACAAACAGAATTATAACACAAACCATAAGCAAAAACCTGCCTGCAAGTACTTTTGGCAATGTCCTTTCCCTCTTATGGTCTTAAGTCCAATCACCCCAAAGTCCAACAACCCGAAAATCTCTAGTCAGTGCCACCTCGGAGTTCAAAAGTTTACCTGCAGAATTTTACTCCCCTAACCTGGGTGGAAATGGTGGGGGGGTGGGCACACAAGGTATTAAGGGGCACCTTACGTGGGCCAGGGCCAACCGCTCTGCCTCTCTGTGGGTTTCTGCTGCAGCCTTCCCCACGACCAGCTCCACTACACCAGCTGTGCCACTCCTCCAGCCGACCCATGAGCCACTCCAGCCATCCCCACAAACCGCTCCAATCCGCTCACTGTTCCATGGGCTGCTCCAACTTGTTGCAAACTGCTCCACTCTGCCAGCCACTTAGCAATAGGTCTTCAGGCTCCCCCACTAGTTAACACAGCACTCAATGATCTCAGTTCAGCTCAGCTCTTTTAGTGATTTCAGCTCTTAGTAGGGGAGCCCCGGTGTTGGTGCACCATTGGCCCAACATGAATTCAGCTCAACAGCCTTTAGATGGACTCCTAATGGAATCAAAATTAGCTCTATTCTTTAACAGTGGAAAGAGGAGGCTGTGCAATTGGTGTTCCAGGCCCTCAAAAAGGGCCTATACCATCAGGTACACACCAGTCCCCAGCCTCTCTCCATGCACTGGGCATTGGAATGTCCCTTGTCTAGCAAGTACTACTTAATTGAGGTTGAGTCATTTCTGTCATAAAGCAGTCTCATAGTTCCACATTCACATAATCAGGGTGACACACTTTATCCCTCCTGCCCCAATATCAAAGAAATTGGGGATCTCAGAGCTGTCAGAATAATCATCCCAGGCTGCCGTGGGCTATGCTAGATGGGGTGTGTGTGCCAATGCAAATACCTGAAATTCTTTTCCACACTCCCTGAAATTCTTTCCACACTCCCCGTAATTCACCACCAGATGTCAGGGTAGAGCTCATCCTGACTCTGGTTACATCCATGACTGGAATATTGGTATTGAAGGATACATAAGAACATAAGAACGACCGTACTGGGTCAGACCAAAGGTCCATCTAGCCCAGTATCTGTCTACTGACAGTGGCCAATGCCAGGTGCCCCAGAGGGAGTGAACCTAACAGGCAATGATCAACTGATCTCTTTCCTACCATCCATCTCCATCCTCTGATGAACAGAGGCTAGGGACACCATTCATTACCCTTCCTGACTAATAGCCATTTATGAACTTAGCCACCATCAATTTATCCACTTCCTTTTTAAACATTGTTATAGTCCCAGCCTTCACAATCTCCTCAGGTAAGGAGTTCCACAAGTTGACTGTGCGCTGGGTGAAGAAGAACTTCCTTTTATTTGTTTTAATCCTGCTACCTATTAATTTCATTTGGTGACCCCTAGTTCTTGTATTATGGGAATAAGTAAATAACTTTTCTTATCCACTTTCTCCACATCACTCATAATTTTATATACCTCTATCATATCCCCCCTTAGTCTCCTCTTTTCCAAGCTGAAGAGGCCTAACCTCTTTAATCATTCCTCATATGGGACCCTCTCCAAACCCCTAATCATTTTAGTTGCCCTTTTCTGAACCTTTTCTAGTGCTAGAATATCTTTTTTGAGGTGAGGAGACCACATCTGTACACAGTATTCGAGATGTGGGAGTACCATGGATTTATGTAAGGGCAATACTACATTCTCAGTCTTATTCTCTCTCCCCTTTTCAATGATTCTTAACATCTTGTTTGCTTTTTTGACCGCCTCTGCACACTGCGTGGACATCTTCAGAGAACTATCCACGATGATGCCAAGATCTTTTTCTGACTCATCGTAGCTAAATTAGCCCCTATCATATTGTATGTATAATTGGGGTTATTTTTTCCAATGTGCATCACTTTACATTTATCTACATTAAATTTAATTTGCCATTTTGTTGTCCAATCACTTAGTTTTGTGAGATCTTTTTGAAGTTCTTCACAATGTGCTTTAGTTTTAACTATCTTGAGTAGTTTAGTATCATTTGCAAACTTTGCCACCTCACTGTTTACTCCTTTCTCCAGATCATTTATGAATAAATTGAAAAGGATTGGTCCTAGGACTGACCCTTAGGGAACACCACTAGTTACTCCTCTCCATTCTGAGAATTTACCATTAATTCCTACCCTTTGTTCCCTGTCTTTTAACCAGTTCTCAGTCCATGAAAGGGCCTTCCCTTTTGTCCCATGACAGTTTAATTTATGTAAGAGCCTTTGGTGAGGGACGTTATCAAAGGCTTTCTGGAAATCTAAGTACACTATGTCCACTGGATCCCCCTTGTCCACATGTTTGTTGACCCCTTCAAAGAACGCTAATAGATTAGTTAGACACGATTTCCCTTTACAGAAACCATGTTGACTATTGCCCAACAGTTTATGTTTTACTATGTGTCTGACAATTTTATTCTTAACTATTGTTTCAACTAATTTGCCTGGTACAGATGTTAGACTTACCGGTATGTAATTGCCAGGATCACCTCTAGAGCCCTTTTTAAATATTGGCGTTACATTAGCTAACTTCCAGTCATTGGGTACCAAAACCGATTTAAAGGACAGGTTACAAACCTTAGTTAATAGTTCTGCAACTTCATATCTGAGTTCTTTCAGAACTCTTGGGTGAATGCCATCTGGTCCCGGTGACTTGTTAATGTTGAGTTTATCAATTAATTCCAAAACATCCTATAGTGACACTTCAATCTGTGACAGTTCCTCAGATTTGTCACCTACAAAACCCAGTTCAAGTTTGGAAATCTCCCTGACACCCTCAGCAGTGAAGACTGAAGCAAAGAATCCATTTAGTTTCTCCACAATGACTTTATCGTCTTTAAGCTCACCTTTTGTATTTTGATCATCAAGAGGCCCCACTGGTTGTTCAGCAGGCTTCCTGCTTCTGATGTACTTAAAAACATTTTGTTATTACCTTTGGAGTTTTTGGCTAGTCGTTCTTCAAACTCCTCTTTGGCTTTTCTTATTACACTCTTGCATTTAAGCTGGCAGTGTTTGTGCTCCCTTCTATTTGCCTCACTAGGAATTGACTTCCACTTTTTAAAAGAAGTCTTTTTATCTCTCACTGCTTCTTTTACATGATTGTTAAGCCACAGTGGCTCTTTTTTAGTTCTTTTACTGTGTTTCTTAATTTGGGGTATACATTGAAGTTGGACATCTATTATGGTGTCTTTAAAAAGGGCCCATGCAACTTGCAGGGATTTCACTTTAGTTACTGTACCTTTTAACTTTTGTTTAACAAACCCCCTCATTTTTGTATAGTTCCCCCTTTTGAAATTAAATGTCACAGTGTTGAGCTGTTGAGGTGTTCTTCCCACAACAGGGATGTTGAATGTTATTGTATTATGGTCACTATTTCCAAGCGGTCCTGCTATAGTTACCTCTTGAACCAGCTCCTGCGCTCCACTCAGGATTAAATCTAGAGTTGCCTCTCCCCTTGTGGGTTCTAGTACCAGCTGCTCCATGAAGCAGTCATTTAAAGTATCGAGAAATTTCATCTCTGCATTTCACCCTGAAGTGAAACGTTCCCAGTCAATATGGGGATAATTGAAATCCCCCACTATTATTGGGTTCTTAATTTTGATAGACTCTCTACTTTCCCTTAGCATTTCATCATCACTATTACTGTCCTGGTCAGGTGGTCGATAATAGATCCGTAATGTTATATTTTTATTAGAGCATGAAATTTCTATCCATAGTGATTCTATGGAATATGTGGATTTGCTTAAGATTTCTACTTCATTTGAATTTACATTTTCTTTCACATATATTGTCAGGAAGGACAGGCAGGGAAAAAAGGGGGAAGCTGTTGCCTTGTATATTAAAAATGTATACACTTGGACTGAGGTTGAGATAGAAATAAGAGATAGGCTTGTTTAAAGTCTCTGGGTAAGTACAAAAGGGGTAAAAACAAGGGTGATGTCTACTATAGACCACTAAATCAGGAAGAAGAGGTACATGAGGCTTTTTTGAAACAACTAACAAAATCATCCACAGCACAGGACTTGGTGCTAATGGGGGACTTCAACTACCCAGACATTTGTTGGGAAAATAACATAGCAGGGCACAGATTATCCAAGAAGTTCTTGGGATGTATTGGAGACAATTTTTTTTATTTTAGAAGATGGAGAAAACTACTGAGGAGAGGCTGTTCTAGATTTGATTTTGACTTATAGGGAGGAACTGCTTGAACATTTGAAAGTGGAAGGCAACTTGGGTGAAAGCGATCATGAAATGGCAGAGTTCATGATTCTAAGGAATGGTAGCAGGGAGAACAGCACAATAAAGACAGTGGATTTCAAGAAGACAGACTTTAGCAGACTCTGGGAGTTGGTAGGTAAAATCCCATGGGAGGCAAGTCTAAGGGGGAAAACAATTGAAGGCAATTGGCAGTTTTTCAAAGAGACTTTCTTAAGGGCACAAGAGCAAACTACCCCACTCCTTAAAAAAAATAGGAAGTATGGAAAGAGATCACCCTGGCTTAATGATCTAAAACTCCGAAAAGAGTCCTATAAAAAGTGGAAACTTGGTCAAATTATACAAGGATGAATAGAAATATATAACACAAAATTAGAAAAGCTAAGCCACAAAATGAGATCAAACTAGCTACGGACAATTAAGAAAACAAGAAAACATTCTACAAATACATTAGAAGCAAGCGGAAGACCAAGGAAAGAGTAAGCCCATTACTCAGTGAGGGGGAAAAAGACAACAACAGAAAATGTGGAAATGGCAGAGATGCTTAATGACTTCTTTGTTTTGGTTTTCACCAAGAAGGTTGGTGGCAATAGTGAATGCCAGTGAAAATGAGGTAGGATCAGAGTCTAAAATCGAGAAAGAACAAGTCAAAAATTACTTAGACAAGTTAGATGTCTTCAAATTATCAGGGCCTGATGAAATGCATCCTAGAATATTCAAAGAGCTGACTGAGGAGATATCTGGGCCATTAGCAATTATCTTTGAAAACTCATGGAAGATGGAAGGCATTCCAGAAGGCTGGAAAAGGGCATATATTATGCCCAACTATAAAAAGGGAAATAAGGACAACCTGGAGAATTACAGACCAGTCAGCTTAACTTCTGTACCTGGAAACATAATGAAGCAGATAATTAAGCAATCAATTTGCAAACACCTAGAATATAATAATGTGATAAATCACAGTCAGCATGGAATTGTCAAGCACAAATCGTGTCAAACCAACCAGATAGCTTTCTTTGATAGGGTAATAAGCCTTGTGGATGGGGGGAAGTGATAGATTTGGTTTATCTTGACTTTAGTAAGGATTTTGATACAGTCTTGCATGACCTTCTCATAAATAAAATAGGGAAATACAACTTAGATGGAGCTACTATAAGGTGGGTGAATAACTGGTTGGAAAATCCTTCTCAGAGAGTAGTTACCAGTGGGTCACAGTCATGCTGGAAGGGTATAATGAGTGGGATCCTGCGGGGTTCAGTTCTGGGTCTCGTTCTATTCAATATCTTCATCAACGGTTTAGATAATGGCATAGAGAGTACACTTATAAAGTTTGTGGATGATACCAAGATGGGAGGGGTTGCAAGTGCTTTGGAGGATAGGATTAAAATTCAAAATGATCTGGACAAACTGCAGAAATTGAAGTGAATAGGATGAAATTAAATAAGAACAAATGCAAAGTTTACTCCACTTAGGAGGGAATGATCAGTTGCACACATACAAAATGGGAAAAGACTGCTTAGGAAGGGGTACTGTGGAGAGGTATCTGAGGGTCATAGTGGATCACAAGCCAAATATAAGTCAACAGTGTAATGCTGTTGGAAAAAAAGCAAACATCATTCTGGGATGTATTAGCAGGAGTATTATAAGCAAGACATGAGAAGAAATTCTTCCACTCTACTCCGTGCTGATTAGGCAACTAGAGTATTGTGTCCAATTCTGGGCACCACATTTCGGGAAAGATTTGGACAAATTGGAGAAAGTCCAGAGAAGATCAAATAAACGATTAAAGGTCTAGAAAACATGATCTATGAGGAAAGATTGAAAAAATTGGGTCTGTTTAGTCTGGAGAAGAGAGGACAGAGAGGGGACATGATAACAGTTTTCAAGTACACAAAAGGCTGTTACAGGGAGGAGGGAGAAACATTGTTCTTCTTAACCTCTGAGGACAGGACAAGAAGCAATGGGCTTAAATTGCAGCAATAGCTGTTTAGGTTGAACATTAGGAAAAACCTCCTGACTGTCAGAGTGGTTAAGCACTGGAATAAATTGTCAAGGGAGGTTGTGGAAGCTCCATCACTGGGGATTTTTAAGAGCAGGTTGGTCAAGCATCTGTCAGAGATGGTCTAGATAATACTTAGTCCTGCTTTGAGTGCAGGGGACTGGACTAGATTACCTCTTGAAGTCCCTTCCAGATTCTATGATACATTCAAGGATGGAGCAATAATAGGAGATGACGTTGGTTCAGGACACACTGAACTTCTTATGGTTCCCATTAAAATGTTCAGGTAGTGGTACTGCAGCACCCTTTTCAGAGGCAGAAGCCTAACCTGACCCTGGAGCATGGAATTGTCTTCCAGGGACCATGGTAGCTGCTCACGGAGTGTCTGATTTTCTGCTAGGAGCTGCTGCACCACTTCGGACCACACCAGGTGGTTTTTGATTTGGAGCAAGCTCCACAGTTTCAAAACCATTACCCTCTGGTCCAGCCAGCCAGCAGCATGCGTCAGGGTCGACATCTACTGTCCTGCCTGGCAGAGCTAGACTAAGCTGTGTAGAATCTAGAGCAGTCCACGTGGAAAACAAAGGGTTAAATGTCAAGCACATGTCTATAAACCATCAGGTAGCTTCTGGTGCATAAAGGGTGAGTGGGAACTGAGTAAGTAGAAGGGCAGGAAAATACAGGGAATTGTAGGGAATGCCATTGGAGGACTATCTCAAAATGAGGTGTGTGGGGGTGGGTAAGGTAAAGGCTTAACATAAACTATGCCCCACACCATCACAGACTAAATGCTTCTCTAAACACGTTTAAGAACTGTCAAGGTTCCTTCCCCACTCTGATCTCTAGGGTACAGATCTGGGGACCTGCTTGAGAACCTCTAAGCTTAACTACCTGCTTAGATCTGGTTTTGCTGCCACCACCCAAATTATTTATGAGTCATTTGGGAAATTCTGTCTACCTCTCCACCAGAATATCTCCTTCCCAAGTACTATAACCCTTCCCTGGGTAGCCTTAAGAGACTTCTCCATAAGGTTCGTGGAGAACACCGATCCAAACCCTTGGATCTTAAAACAAGGAGAAATTAACCATTCCCTCTCCTTTCCCCCACCAGTTCCTGGTGAGTCCAGATCCAACACCCTTGGATCTTAAAACAAGGAAAAATCAATCAGATTTTTAAAAAGAAGGCTTTTAATTAAAGAAAGAAAGATAAAAATCATCTCTGTAACATCAGGATGGAAAATAACTTTACAGGATAATCAGATTTAAAGAGCCCAGAGGAACCCCCTCTAGCCTTAGGTTCAAAGTTACAGCAAACAGAGGTAAACCCTCTAGCAAAAGAAACACTTACAAGTTGAGAAAACAAAGATAAACCTAACACGGCTTGCCTGGCTGTTATTTACAAGTCTGAAATATGAGAGACTTGTTCAGAAAGATTTAGAGAGCATGGATTGATGTCCGGTCCCTTTTAGTCCCAAGAGCGAACAACCCCCAAAACAAAGCACACAAACAAAAGCCTTTCCCCCACCAAGATTTGAAAGTATCTTGTCCCCTTATTAGTCCTTTGGGTCAGGTGTCAGCCAGGTTACCTGAGCTTCTTAACCCTTTACAAGTAAAAGGATTTTGGTGTCTCTGGCCACGAAGGATTTTATAGTATTGTACACAGGAGTGTTGTTACCCTTCTCTTTATAGTTATGACAAGAGCTTTGAGTGAATGCAGGGGGGATGGGAAAAACAAATGGCAAGCCTGCAATATAGACTTACTCTTAGGCCTTACAGTGCTGAACGTAGCAATGCCTAAATACCTCTATCAACCTGGCCTAAGGGCAAATCACTCTCCCTTGTTGGTTTACAACTGTTCATGTGTTTTCTGAACCATTCCATTGAAAGGGCATCAATCTAACTATTTACATAATATATGTTGCTTCACCAAGCTGAGTAGGCAATAAATCTTGCTGAACATTTGTTATCAACCCAAAAATGTGGTAAGTTTTGCTCACCTGCACCAATTCATAAAAATGTCTTAGGTATTCTCAGCCCAAAGAACGTTTGCAAACTGTTCACAGTAACTCCTAGCTGTTCGCTATTTGTGGTGCGTGATTGGTCCCAAAATGTTGGGTCTGCTCCTCTACTAGATGAGAAAAACTTCTAGAAGAAGAAGAAAAACACATAATGCACTCTGATTACTAAGGCCCCAATAATCAGAGCTGTCCTTAGGCATATGCAACATATGTGGCTGCGTAGGGCACCAGAAAATGTAGGGCACCCACACTCCTGGGTCTTAGTGTCCACCCTTCATTCTCTTGCTATATCTGTTCTGACCCTTCCTGCAGGCTCCCAGAGCTAGCTGCTGCAGCCTGGTGAGTCTTCCTCTGGAGGGGATCTAGTAACTTAAAAGTGTAAAAGCCTTCCAGCCTGCTAAACCTATTAGCACTACATTGAAAGTGTTAAAGAGCCGTTCAAGTGGTAATGAAGTCATTTAACAGGCATGTGCCAACCCCAGGTATATACTGTCATTTTTTGAAGGTACTGACAAAAACAGTTGTGTATGACTGTAATATTTACTCAAAATATGCTAGTCTACAGGACCTTAGTTTAAAATTTGATTTAAAATTATTTCATTAGTGAGTTGGTGAAGATTATAAAATCACATCTCTAAAAAATCCTTGCATAGATTATTAGATACAAAATCTTTAGCCTTAAATGCTTGGATCTTCAGACATAGAGTTTTTTAAATAAATCCTTCAAAAGACCATCCTTATCTAAAACACACATTTTAAATGTAATGACTACAAGGAAAAAAAAACTTGCTTCCAAATTCTTCCTGTCCTTTCTGTCCATCGTTTTCTCCCTTCACCCTCCTGTTGAAGAGAGCCCTTAAAGGGACAACACCCCTTTCTTTCCAGATAGGGAAATTTGTTTGTCCAGCTTTCTTTACTTCTGACTATTTGATGAACTAGTTTTAAGAGAACTCTGCAGCAAAATCACCACCTTAGTAAGATATAAAATCTTTTGTTATGCCTAAAATCTTTGGAAACATATTTTTTTAAGTTGGTGAAATTCCATAAACATGTCTATTGTTATGGAGATCACACAAAGTAAATTAGTGTTCCCTTTTTCTAAAAAGAAAAGAACATTGTTATGAACACACTAAATCTCTGTGACTGATTAATTTAAAATAATCTCTTTGTTTCAGTGAGTTAAACATTTAGTAATCTGGAATGATTACTTTATAAAGGCTAAGAGTACATTTAAAATATAAAATCAGCTTAGATATATAGATTAAGAAAATGTAAAACAGAAGAGCTGCATAATTTATTCTATAATATTTACTGTTGTATTCAGCAGGATGTCTAACTTGCCCTTACTACAAAGTCCGTGCAATAAATCTCTGACAAACTTCAGGGTATATCAAAAAACCTAGGTCTGATTTTTTATTCTCAAGTTTAGTGCCTTTAATTAGGTACCTTCTGCATGTCCAGGCTTCACTTCCTGGCATGCAATGGAAAACATGCTCCATTTTCTTTAGAAAGAAATTGCAGAAGAGTGGTTTTTTCAAATGTTATTTGCTTCATTTGGGTTTTTCAGAGAATTGACTGAAAGAGGGTGATCAGGGACGGGGAGGGAAGAGAGATGAGAGACAGAAGGAAGAGAGTGAGGCCCGGGCCAGAGCAGGGGTGGAGTATTGGCAGGGGCACAGGCAGAAGAGGTGGACTGGAGAGCTAGCCTCCCCAAGCTGCAGCTTCACTCACCATCCATGAAAGCAGGTAAGAGCAGGTCGGCTCCTGCACACCTAGCTCGTGCTGCAGTCTCCTTAGGCAGGGGCAGTATTCACAGAGCGGAATGCATTGGTGCTGCACATTCTGCTTGAAGACAAGGGTATGGGCGTCTCTGCGGGGAACTATGATTCTCCGCTGCTGTGAGGTGGGCTGCGCAGCTTGGTATCCTTTGCTGCCTCATCCCTTCCCACTCTCCCCGGGATTTTCAGCCCTGGTTACCGTCGGGCATAGGAGCACCAGTTTCATAATACTGCATAGGACCCCATAAATCCTAAGGATGACCCTTCCAATAATCCAATAATGCATTTCCAGGAGAAATTTCTGATATTCATAAGATTGGAAAGTAATTGGGAGAGCCTCAAGCAGTCATCTGTATAGTGGCCTGACTTCATGAACAGCAGCAAATGGAGTTGGATCTGTTTGTCTGAGATTATATGTAAATCATTTTCCTATTCAAACAGTTCCACTACAAAGCCTCCACTTTGGAGAAATTACGGTCTCTGAGGTCATTAGATCTAGTGAATCAAATTTATTCAAGGAATTGCTGAAACTGAGTGAATCCACTACAATAGCTGACCATTGATAGCCACATCCAACTATATGGCGGGATGACTCTCATCTTGTGAGTACTATAGATGGAGCACACAGGAATCTCTGCGCTTCAAGCTATGGTCAGTGTTGCCCAGGGCCGGCTCCAAGGACCAGCATTCCAAGCTGGTGCTTGGGGAGGCATTCTGCAAGGGGTGGCAGTGCCTGTTGTTTTGCCCCCAAGCAGCATGCCGAATTACCACTATGGAAGGCGGGGGCAGTTCCTGTACCCTTAGAGCAGCACACGTGTTTCCGCAGTAGGGACAATTCCGTGGCAGCTTCTATGTTTAGCTGTCCGTGGCGGCTTCAGCTAAAAATAGAAGCTGCCACCAAATTGCTGCCGCCACGGAAATGCTCCTGCCGCCCTAATGGCACACGGACTGCTCCCGCCACCCACGCTGCTTGGGGCGCGCTGCTTGGGGCGGCGAAAACTGTAGAGTCTGCCCTGGTGTTGCCTTAGCATTTCCATTTGAAAGGTCCCTTTTCAGCTGTTTATAGCTTGTTTTTATGTTTCAGGCTGAATTTATCCGCAGCTGGTCTCTACATAAGGTGTTTTACATTTGTGTTTAGTGAAATAAGTCAGCTGTTTGAGCACAAAAAGAAATAATATATTTATACCATTATTAAACACCCCACCTCCCCTCCAAAAAAAACACCCAAACAATCCCCAAATGACCTTCTCCTGAACACCAGTAGCAAGTCTGGGGGTTGGTGCAGGCACTAGATGTTTAGCAGATGTTGGCTGTAGCGAGGGGCCCCTCCTCCCCCACACTCCTGAAGGGAATAGGCCAGAGAAGCTGCGGCCCCGGGCGGAGGCCCTGCTGCCTATCCCCGCCCCTCAGAAGTCAAAGGGCAGGACTGGAAAGTCCAAGCCCCCCTCCGCCTGTCCCCGCCCCTAGGAAGTCAAGGGGCAGGACAGGAAGTACAAAAGCCCGGCCCCAGCCCTCAGTTAGGAGGAGGCTGCCAGAGAAGGAAGACGCTGAGGCCTGAGCTCCCGCTGGGCCCGGCTTACCCCACGCCCGGTATCCGGAGGGGTACTGGCCTGACCTCCCCTGGGGCCAGTACCCAGAGAAGCCAGCGGAGCCCTCTGACGCTCGACCTGTGGAGGACTGGACCGGACCGCCCGAACCCCAGTACCCAGAGGACTGGACCGGACCACCCGAACCCCGGTACCCTGAGGACTGGACCGGACCTCCCGCCGCCGAACCTGCTGAGGAACCCATGGCTTGGGACCCCCCGGAGGATGCTGGCGAAGGGCAGGTACCCAGTGAGCGGGAGGTTGGAAGTGGCCCGGGGGCAGCTGACTCTTGTCCGGCTGAAGACTCGCCTGAGCCCATGTCAGTGTGTTTCGGTCAGGATCCCCCACTGACTGTCAGCGGCGTTGACTGCTGCTAGGGCCCTGGGCTGGAACGCAGTGGAGTGGGAGGGCCTGCGTTCCCCCTGCCACCCCTTTAAGGGTGGCAGACTCCCCCTCCCTTTTGCCTGAGGAGACCATCTATGGTGGTGGCCTCTCGCTCAAGCCCTGCTGCAAGGCCTGAGCCTGACTGTGTGTGTTGCCCCGCCCTGCCCAAGGGCCTGGGCCTATATAGACTCCTGGCTTCGTGCCCAGCCCAACTGACAGGGCTGAGGCCTTCTACTAACTCTTGCCAGTTCCTTCTGCACCCCCCCAGCAAGGGGCGGGCCCCAGGCTGACCGAGTGCGGTGAGCCGCTGCGGCTCCCCTCCACCCCCCGTGTAGGAGGGTTGAGCCCCGGTCGCGCCGCACTACATTGGCATTAATCACTTACTCTGGGTTTATTAATAAAGAAAAGTGATTTTATTAAGTATGAAAAGTAGGATTTAAGTGGTTCCAAGTAAAAACAGACAGAACAAAGTAAGTTACAAAGCAAAATAAAGCAAAAACACACAAGTCTAAGCCTAATACATTAAGAAACTGATTAAAGATAATATCTCACCCTCAGAGATGTTCCAATAAGCTTCTTCCAAGGACTTGACTCCTTCCTAGTCTGGGCCCAATCGTTTCCCCTGGTACAGTCCTTGTTAGTGCCAGCAGACATCTTAGGTGGTAAGCAGGGCTGTTCTCATGACTGGCAGCACCCTCTCTCCTGCTACACACCTTTTTATAGCTTTAGCACAAAGCAGAAATCTTTTGTCTCTCTGGGTATCCACCCCTCTTTCTAAATGGAAAAGTACCAGATTTAATATGGATTCCAGTTTCAGATGACATGATCACATGTGCTGTGAGACCCCAGCCTCTATTCTTCCTGGGCTGGCTTGCACATCCCCAAGAAGGTTTGCAGGTAAACAGAGCCATTTACAAGCAATTGTCCTAGTCAATGGAAGCCATCAAGATTCTAAACCACCATTAATGGCCCATACTTTGCAGAATTACAATAAGACCTCAGAATTATACTTCATATTTCTAGCTTCAGATACAAGAATGATACATGCATACACATAGGATTATCACACTCAGTAGATTATAAGCTTTGTAATGATACCTTATAAGAGACCTTTTGCATAAAGCATATTCCAGTTACATCATATTCATGTTCATAAGCATATTTTCATAAAGCATATGGAGTGCAACATCACACCATCCAGGAGCTTTTTGCTGAGTATTGTTTTACAAAGGGCAGTAGGGGAAAAGAGTTCACTTAGAAACTGAGAACAGACAAGAAGAATGAGATAGGCAAAGACAAAAGGCAAGAGACCCAACCAATAGCCTATGAATGAGCACAATGTGACCCTGGCAAAAGCCAAAGAGAGTGTATAGTCTGGTGTGTCTGTCTATCAGGTGGAAGGTAAAACAGTCAGCCACACCCAACTTTGTTTTAGCTTTCTGTACAGGTTCTGCTATTCTTCTGCCCCACAAGGTATATGGAAAAGTAACAAGCGTGATAGTCCTGACCTGGACTGATAATGCAGGGTCCTCTAGGATCCAGTAGCTCAATGCTCACAGCCCTCCCTTGCCTCAGGGGGACCACAGAACTAGCCTGCCAGCACGCCCTGCTGTTGTTTAGGAAAATGTTTGTCCTGGTGCCCCTGTCTTACAGACCTGGATCCTCACTTATACATTCCAGCTGGACATTAGAGACAGTCATTAACTACAGCTTAGCTAGATCAGCTGGTTCCCAACATCTTCTGCTCAGCTTCTTGTTAGGCCAGGGCTTGCTGCTCCCTGGCTCATCAGCCCCTTAAAGGGCAGACTACCCTGCCACGTGCCTCCCCCTGGAATGGACTTGGAGACTTCTCTTGATCTTACAGCCTCTTCCTCCATCTTGCGAAAAAAGTCTTCATATGTGTGGCACTGGCTCGCTGGTGAAGTGTAAATGTATAAGGAAGAGAAGCCAAGGATCACAGGGGCAACCTGGGGTTTGTGTCCCTGCTGGCATGCAGCCATTTTAAAGGGGAATGATCTATGATGAGAGTAAAATAAATATTTTCTAAAGTCCTTCGTGGCCCTCTTTACTGCAAAGCATTATTTCTCTGTCACTGTGTATTTTTGTTCTTGGGGCAGCAACTTCTTTCTCAAGTGCAAAGTGGGATGGTCTGTGTCCTCCACTTCCTGCTAGAGTGCGGCCCCCAGATCCCATTCCAACGCACTCATTTGTTAGATGAATTCTTTAATGAAGTTTGGGCTATGAAGTACCAGAGCTGCAGAGAATTTGCTTTATTTCACCATATGAAATATGGACTGCACCAGTCACTATTTGATTCCTCAGATACACCCAATTGCAACATAATTAATAATTCCTTCTTGACTGTGTCTTTTAACAACTCCTGTACCTGGAAGCAGCACTTCTGGTTTCAGATAGATGTAGTGTTTGATTAGGTGGGTCCACCTAGTTTAGTAGTAAGGACATTTGCTTGACCAATTCTCTGGCCTCCTCCCGGTGGGCCAGGGGCAGGTTTTCCCTGAGAGGCAATTGAAAGGGTGAAAAGCTGGTGGAGGATTATGGAACATCCTGAATTGCAAACTACATATACAGGGACATTTTGTCTCAGTTCTGGGATTTCTTATGTGATGGGCATTTCCAGGGTGCAGCCTGGCACTGGGGTACCGTTATGCTCTCTTAACTCTCCAGCCTAGGATATCTCTCATAATGTCTTGCTAGTGACAAGCAGCAAATCCCATCCAGGTGCTATTATCACTCAGCATGACAGCATGTGGAGCCCCACACCCGTTTAGATTGCATGAGTGCTCCCAGAACCACTCATGAATTGGCAATAGCGAGAAACTCCAGCCAAAATACACCCAGCTCCACAGCCTTGCGCCCATGAACTACTCCAGTGGTTATCAAACTTTTGTACTGGTGACCCCTGTCACACAGCAAGCCTCTGAATGCGACACCATTTATAAATTAAAAACACTTTTTAAAATATATTTAACACTATTATAAATGCTGGAGGTGAAGGGAATTTTGAGGTGGAGGCTGACAGCTCATGACCCTCCATGTAATAAGCTCATAACTCCCAGTTTGAGAACCCCTGAACTACACTGTCCTGCTCTGGTCAAAAGCCTGGCCAGTATATGAGTTTATTACCCAATCCACCCCTCCCTCAATGTGGAAAGGACAATGCACAAGCCTTTGTTAACTGAGCTAAGATTTTCTCCCAAACACTTTAGTCAAATCACACTGGTTTTAGGTAAAATATAAAATAGATTTATGAACTACAGAAAGTTAGATTTTAAGTGATTATAAGTAAGAGCATACAGATTAAAGTAGATTACCATAAGAAATGAAACAAAAACACAATCTAAATTCTCTAAACTGGATAGGATTTGAATCAAGCCATGTCTCACCCTGTTTTATAGCACAAACAGTCCACCAATCTTCCATACATAGGCAGGCTTCCTTCTTTCCTGTCTGGGACCCCCTTTTCTCCAGTTCAGTCTTTGTTCCTCAGGTGTTTCCAGGTGTTGTGTTTTAGGAGGCGTGGGGCCCCCTAGTGATGTCACTTCCCCCTTTTACAGTTTCTTCCATCTTCCTGGGAAGATCTTTTTCTGTCACCTGACTGAAACAGTCCGCATTGCATAGTGATATCCCTAAGAAGTTTCTGTTGTACCCAGTTCCTGGGGCAATCCTTGTGAGTGTGTGTATTCCCTCAATAGGCCATTAATGCTGTTTGGCCTTTTCATTGTTGCACTTGAAAGGCTGGTTTCCAGTGTTTTTAATTCCACAACATATTTTAGAGGTAGATACATAGAAAAACTTCATAACTCTAGATATAATTATAGCACATAAACATTAATATCCTGTTAAACTGTAAGAGATTAAGACTTTTAAAATATCTTGCAAAGCATACTTTGTACAAAATATATCACAATTATATCATAATTATATTAATTTGGTGAATATAGGATGCAGAGTGTTACACCTTAGTTACAATTTTTGCAATATCTTTTTTAATATATGGTTAAGCTGATCTACCAGGCCGGCTGTTTGCGGGCAACAGAGGTTTTAACTGAGTAAATTTTCAGGAGACCACAAAATGGAGGTGTTAAACATACAGCTAAGGGTGGCATAAAATCCCTCTTTACCCTGTAAAGGGTTAATTCCTCTTTTATCTGTAAAGGGTTAAGAAGCTCCGATAATCTGGTTGGCACCTGACCAAAAGGAACAATAAGGGGAGAAGATAATTTCAAATCTGTGGGGGAAGGTTTTGGTCTGTTTCTCTGGGAGCCAGCCAAGAAACCAGGACAGTAAAATTATATCTCCTTAAGCATATCTAAACTAAGCATCTAGTCTTGCAGAGATAGTAAGTAATAGAAAAGAAATGCATTATGTTACCTTTTGGTTTAGGTTGTGAATTTTCCCCTGTGCTGAAAGGGAGCTTTATCTCAGTTTTTATAACTTTAAAGTTTTGCCTAGAGGGGAAATCCTCTGTGTTTTTGAGTCTTTTGTTATTCTGTAAAGTACTTACCATCCTGATTTTACAGAGGTAATTCCTTTACCTTTTCTTTAACTAAAATTCTTCTTTTAAGAACCAGATTGATTTTTCATTGTTCTTAAGATCTAAGGGTCTGGGTCTGTGTTC
This sequence comes from Aldabrachelys gigantea, assembly GCA_026122505.1. NCBI lineage: Eukaryota > Metazoa > Chordata > Testudines > Testudinidae > Aldabrachelys > Aldabrachelys gigantea. The sequence continues at coordinate 149,340,143 of CM047479.1, forward strand.
ACTTGTACTAATTGGTGAGGATATTATTCTCAAGCCTCCCCAGGAAAGGGGGCATAGGAGTTTGGGGGGATATTTGGGGAAGATAGGGCTCCAAGTGGCCCTCCCTGAATGTTTGTTTAAATCACTTGGTGGTGGTAGCGATACTAAAGCAAGGAAGGAATTTGTGCCTTGGGGAAGTTTTTAACCTAAGCTGGTAAAAACAAGCTTAGGGGGTCTTTCATGCCGGTCCCCACATCTGTACCCCAGAGTTCAGAGTGGGGAAGGAACTCTGACAGGAGATATTAACTGGGACGTGAAAGCTGTGCCCTGGTCTGTCAGGGGAACTCTTAGAAATGTCCCTCTTGCCAACACATCCATTAATTGGGTAGCAATTGTGTCTGGGACACTGCCAAGGACAGGGCTATGGCTCAGGTTATCAAGTGGCATAATGAACAGTCACCACCATAAACTGACACCAGCTTGAACTTGATTCCAGGGACCACTAGAGGTCTACCCCAATGGTGGCAAAAGGGCTGCTCACAAAAGGAAGAGGACTGAGAGGCCCTATGGGACCATCAGTTGGCATTCTGGACAGGATGCACAATAATTGTTGAGGCTGCAATAATCCAAGAGCCAAAAGAACTGGGCCAGAATCCTTCCTTGGGTCTTTTCCACTCCCAAGTGGCAGGACCACAGTACATCTTGGGCCAGTTTTAACACTTAGTTCCAATACAACTTGGGGACCAGGAGTTGGGTTTGGCCGGCCCTGGATCACTCACACACTCACCAAGAGATCCCCTTTTAGTTCAAAATGGAGGTACTGGGCATCCTGGTCAGGAGCAACCAACAAGCCACATGCCAAAGTCAATGAGGCATATGGAAGACTCAAGACTGGCTCCTCTCTCTGACTGTGGATGTAGTTGGGCCCCTCATCTAAGACCAGTGGGTTGTCCGTAGAAGGACGCTGTTCCTGTGGCTTCTCCGTAGGGAGCTCCAAACTACATTGCACCCTGACCCTTTGGGTCTGACACTGCTCCTGGCAGCACTTTGGTTTGGAACTGAACAGCTCAGGATCATAAAAGGATAAAATTTATTTAATGTTAACCTGGGATGCCAAGAAGAGGTTAAGTGCCAACCCTGCCTTTCGAGCTACCCTCACAAGACTAGTTACAGGTCCTCAGTCCCAGCACAATACCACTGGGTAGGCTAGTGTCATAAACAGATAGTTAAGGGTTAATGCCTCTTTTACCTGTAAAGGGTTAAGAAGCTCAGTAAACCTAGCTAACATCTGACCAGAGGACCAATAAGGGGAGAAGATACTTTCAAATCTTGGTGGAGGGAAGTCTATTGTGTGTGCTCTTTGTTTTGGGGGTTGTTTGCTCTTGGGACTAAGAGGAACCAGACATCAATCCAGGCTCTCCAAATCTTTCTGAACCAGTCTCTCATGTTTCAAACTTGTAAGTAACAGCCAGGCAAGGCATGTTAGTTTTATTTTTGTTTTCTCAACTTGTAAATGTTCCTTTTTGCTGAGAGAATTTTACCTCTGTTTGCTGTAACTTTGAACCAAAGGCTAGAGGGGGTTCCTCTGGGCTATATGAATCTGATTAGCCTGTAAAGTATTTTCCATCCTGATTTTACAGAGATGATTTTTACCTTTCTTTCTTTAATTAAAAGATTTCTTTTTTAAGAACCTGATTGATTTTTCCTTGTTTTAAGATCGAAGGGGATTGGATCTGGACTCATCAGGAATTGGTGGGGGAAAGGAGGGCGGATGGTTAAATTCTCTTTGTTTTAAGATCCAAGGGGTTGGATCGGTGTTCACCAGGAATATGTTGAAAAAGCCTCTCAAGTCTACCCAGGGAGGGGAAGGTTTTGGAAGGAAAGGGGGTGTTCCAGACATGGAGGAATCTGGATGTTGGCATCAAACCCAGATCTAAGCTGGGAGTTCAGCTTAGAAGTGTTTATGCAGGTCCCCACATCTGTACCCTAAAGTTCAGAGTGGGGGAGGAACCTTGACATGGTGGCAGAGCGGTGGGATCATTTTAAACTAAAAGCCAATAGGATTTTTTTTCTCCTTTCTAGCTGCTTAGAAAGCAGCCTGAAGGCAGAGGTGTTAAGTTTGTTTAACAAGGGTCTTTGTTAAGAGAAGGCTTCAAGCAGTCACCAAAAGGAATTTACAAGCTGAATTGTTTTTCTTTCTTTCTCCCTCTGGGGTATAGCTAGTTAGAAAGTCTCTGTTAACCAAGCAGCCCTGAGCTGAGTGCATCCCAGTTTCAGTGAACTGCAGAGAGGTGTGGCCAGCACAAGAAAGCGGAAAAATGGCTACCAGTGAAGCAGCTAACAAACTAGAACTGGCTAGGCTGAAAGCAGCAAAGAAAGAAAATGAACATAATAGACGGATGGAACTAAAACAATTAGAAATTAATGCAGAAATAACCAGGGAAGAAACTGCCCACAAGAGAGCTATGGAGGCAAAAGAAAAAGAGATGGAGGAGAGGGAGAGAGAAAGCATGAACTGGAATTAGCAAGGGGTAAGCAGAATGTACCAGTCAACCCTAACAACCCTTCTCCAGGTACTGCTTCCCATCCCAGAAAATTCCCCGCCTACAAGGCAGGTGATGATACTGAGGCCTTCTTAGAAAATTTTGAAAGGGCCTGCCTTGGGTACAGCATCCCTACAGACCAGTACATGATAGAGCTGAGGCCACAGCTCAGTGGACCCTTAGTGGAGCTGGTGGCTGAAATGCCTAAGGAGAACAGGAACAATTATAAACGTTTTCAAACCAAGGCCAGAATCAGAATGGGGCTAACACTTGAGCATGCCCATCTGCGGTTCAGATCCCTAAGGTGGAAACCAGATGTGTCATTTACCCAACATGCCTACCACATTGGAAAGTATGGGGATGCCTGGATATCAGGAGCAAGTGCTAAATCTCTGGAAGAGCTGTCCTTCCTAATGCAAATGGAGCACTTCTTAGAGGGTGTTCCTGAGTAAATAGAAAGGTACATCCTAGATGGGAAGCCCAAAACTGTAACTGAGGCGGGGGTGATTGGAGCCAGATGGGTGGAAGTGTCAGAAAAGAAAAAACCTACTAGCAATTGGAGCGAATATCAGAGAGGGCAAACCGAAACTAAACCTTGTCACTGGGGGCAACCCAAGGCCCCACTTACAACCCAAGGAAAGCTCCAGACACCCTATTGTCCCACCTCACCAGTCTCCAGTAACCCACCTCGACCCAGTGACCAGTCAGCTGGGAGATGTTTTAAATGTAATGAACTGGGACAAATAAAGGCTGGTCAGGAATGTGGACTTTTGCAGCCTGTGACAATTATCTCATCCCCATGTTACTGGGGGAAGATTTGGCCAACCATGTGAAGCTGGCCAAGAAGGTGGGAATGGTCACATGGAGCCAAGCCAAGCAAGCTTCCACACCCACTCCTGTTCCTGAGCCATCCACCAAGGCCCTGTCTGTGTTACCAGAGACCCAGACAGAGGTGTGGTGGAACTGGATCTTCTACCCATGAATGCTACAGTCATAGTGAATCCAGTCCCAGAACCGGAACTGGCAAAGCAACCAGCACCAGAACCGTTGCCAGCACTGACTCCAGCGCTTGCAAACCCATCTACAATTCCAACACCAGAGGGCACCAGCGGGCCTGAACTGGCAGATAACCCTACCCAAGATGCTCCGCCAGAGCCTGAAATATCACATAGTGCACCAGCAGAGAGCGGTTCACAATCAGCAAAAACAACCCCATTACCTACATCGCTTCCAGAGGGACCAAGCCCAAGTCCACAGTCTGAGGAGGAACTGACATCTCCAGCATCAAGGGAACAGTTCCAGGCTTCGCAGGAAGCAGATGACAGCCTTCAGAAAGTTTGGGTGGCAGCACGGAGCACCCCACCGCCTCTCAGCACTTCTAACCGATCTCGGTTTGTTGTAGAACAAGGACTTTTATACCAGGAGACTCTTTCTGGTGGACACCAGGAAGACTGGCGTCCTCAAATACAGTTGGAAGTTCCAACTAAGTACCGAGCAAAGCTCTTGAGCTTAGCTCATGATCATCCCAGTGGCCATTCTGGGGTGAACAGAACCAAAGACCGTTTGGGGAAGTCCTTCCACTGGAGCGAATGGGCAAGGACATTGCTAATTATGTCCGGTCTTGTGAGGTGTGCTAATGAGTGGGAAAGCCCCAAGACCAGGTCAAAGCACCTCTCTAGCAATTCCCATAACTGAGGTCAAAGCGAGTAGCTTTGGATGTTCTGAGTCCTTTCCCAAAGAAGACCCACAGAGGAAAGCAGTATATACTGACTTTCATGGATTTTGCTACCCAATGGCTGGAAGCAGTACCTCTAAGCAACACCAGGGCTAAAAGTGTGTGCCAGGCCTTAGTAGACATTTTTGCTAGGGTAGGTTGGCCCTCTGACATCTTTACAGATTCAGGAACTAATTTCCTGGCAGGGACATGAAAAACCTGTGGGAAGCTCATGGAGTGAATCACTTGCTTGCCACCCCTTATCACCATCAAACCAGTGGCTTGGTGGAGAAGTTTAATGTGATTTTGGGGGCCATGATACATAAATTCATAAATGAACACTCCAATGATTGGGACCTATTGTTGCAGCAGTTGCTTTTTGCCTACAGGGCTGTACCACATCCCAGTTTAGGGTTTCCATCATTCAAACTTGTGTATGGCTGCGAGGTTAAGGGGCCATTACAGTTGGTGAAGCAGCAATGGGAGGGGTTTATGCCTTCTCCAGGAACTAACATTCTAGCCTTTGTAAGAAACCTACAAAGCACCCTCCGACACTCTTTAGCCCTTGCTAAAGAAAACCTAAAGGATGCTCAGGAAAAGCAAAAGGCCTGGTATGATAAACATACCAGAGAGCGTTCCTTCAAGGCACGATAACTCCCCTATAGGCCAAGGTGGATGCTATCCAAAAGTGTCCTGTCCCAAAGTTAAAGAAACAGGTCCAATCCTTCTTAGGCTTGGCTGGATATTACAGGCTATTTGTACCACACTACAGCCAAATTGCTGCCCCACTAACAGACCTGACCAGAAAGACACAGCCAAATGCAGTTCAGTGGACTAATGAGTGTCAGAAGGCCTTTACCCAGCTTAAGGTGACACTCATGTCTGACCCTGTGCTAAGGGCCCCAGACTTTGACAAACCATTCCTAGTAACCACAGATGCATCTGAGTGTGGTGTAGGAGCAGTTTTAATGCAGGCAGGACCAGATCAAAAATTCCGTTCTGTCGTGTTTCTCAGCAAGAAACTGTCTGAGAGGGAAAGCCACTGGTCAATCAGTGAAAAAGAATGCTACGCCATTGTGTATGCCCTGGAAAAGCTACGCCCATACATTTGGGGATGGAGCTTCCAGCTACAAACTGACCATGCTGTGCTAAAGTGACTTCATACCGCCAAGGGAAATAACAAAAAACTTCTTCAGTGGAATTTAGCTCTCCAAGATTTTGCTTTTGAAATTCAACACATTTCAGGAGCGTCTAACAAAGTAGCTCAAATGCGTAAGGAAGACATGAACAGTTATGAACTTTTTAAAAAGAAGGCCAGAATCAGAATGGGGCTAACACCTAGCATGCCTGTCAGCAGTTCAGAGCCCTAAGGTGGAAACCAGATTTCTCATTTACTCGACATGCCTACCACATTGGGAAAAACTGGGATGCCTGGATATCAGGAACAAGGGTTAAATGTCCAGAAGAATTGCCCGTCCTAATGCAAATGGAGCAGTTTTTAGATGGTGTTCCTGAGGAAATAGAAAGATACATTCTAGATGGGAAACCCAAAACTGTAATGGAGGCAGGGGAGTTTTCGGCCAAATGGGTGGAAGTGACAGAAAAAACAACAACTAGTAGCAGTTGGAGCAAATATCAGAGAGGGCAAACCGAAACCAAACCCTACCACTGGGGGCAACCAAAGGCCCCCCCTACATCCCAAGGGAAACCCCAGATGCCTTCTCACCCCACCACACCAGTCTCCACCAACCAACCTCGCCGCGGTGATACCTTAGCAGGGCAATGTTTTAAATGTAATGAACTGGGACATATAAAGGCCCACTGCCCCAAGAACCCCAACCGATTACAGTTCATTACACCAAAATCACACCAAAGATTCCCAGGCCTAGAAGCCTCTCAAATACCCTCGGAGAGAAGGGAAACTTTGAGAGTGGGCAGAAAGAGGGTTATCACATGGATGGACACTGGGGCACAAGTGTCAGCTATCCACCAATCCATAGTGGACCCCAAATTCATCAACCTACATGCCCAAGTGACGATTCACCCATTCATGTCAAAATCTTTAAACTTGCCTACATCTGAGTTGCTTGTCCAGTACAAGGCCTGGTCAGGAATGTGGACTTTTACAGTCTATGACAATTATCCCATCCCCATGCTACTGGAGGAAGACTTGGCCAACCATGTGAAGCTATCCAAGAGGGTAGGAATGGTCACCCGCTGCCAGGCTAGGAAAGCTTTCACACCTATCCCTGTTCCTGAGCCGTCCACCAGGGCCCCGTCAGTGTTTCCAGAGACCCAGACAGAGGTGGTGAAACCGGATCCTCTGCCAACAACTGCAACAGCCGTAGTGGATCCAATCCCAGAGACCCAGCCAAAGCTAGTCCCAGAACGGGAACTGGCAAAGCAACCAGCACCAGAACTGTTGCCAGCACTGAGTCCAATGCTTGCAAATCCATCTAAAACTCCAATGCCAGAGGGCACCAGCGAGCCTGAACTGGCAGAAGCAGCAGATAACCCTACCCAAGAGGCTCAGTCAGAGCCTGAAATACAGCATAGTGCACCAGTGGAGAGCGGTTCACAGTCAAAGGTAACAACCCCATCACCTGCCTTGCTTCCAGAGGGACCAAGTCCAAGTCCACAATCCAAGGAGGAACTGACGTCTCCAGCATCAAGGGAACAGTTCCAGGCTGAGCTGGAAGCAGATGACAGCCTTCAAAAAGCTTGGGTGGCGGCACGGAGCACCCCACCACCTCTCAGCTCTTCTAACCGATCCTGGTTTGTTGTAGAACAAAGTATTTTATACAAGGAAACTCTTTTTGGTGGACACCAGGAAGACTGGCATCCTCAAAGACAGTTGGTAGTTCCAATTAAGTACTGGGTAAAGCTCTTGAGCTTAGCCCATGATCATCCCAGTGGCCATTCTGGGGTGAACAGAAACAAAGACCATTTGAGGAAGTCCCTCCACTGGGAGGGAATGGGCAAGGACTTTGCTAATTAAGTCTGGTCTTGTGAGGTGTGCGAATGAGTGGGAAAGCCCCAAGACCAGGTCAAAGCCCCTCTCCAGCCACTCCCCATAATTGAGGTTCTCTTTCAACGAGTAGCTGTGGATATTCTGGGTCCTTTTCCAAAAAAAGACACTCAGAGGAAAACAATACGTACTAACTTTCACGGATTTTGCCACTCGATGGCCGGAAGCAGTACCCTTAAGCATCAGGGCTAAAAGTGTGTGGCAGGCATTAGCAGACATTTTTGCCAGGGTAGGTTGGCCCTCTGACATCTTTACTGATTCAGGAACTAATTTCCTGGCAGGGACATGAAAAACCTGTGGGAAGCTCATGGGGTGAATCACTTGGTTGCCACCTCTTACCAATTTCAAACCAGTGGTCTGGTGGAGAGGTTTAATGGAACTTTGGGGGCCATGATACATAAATTCATAAATGAACACTCCAACGATTGGGACCTATTGTTGCAGCAGTTGCTTTTTGCCTACAGGGCTGTACCACATCCCAGTTTAGGGTTTCCATCATTCAAACTTGTGTATGGCTGCGAGGTTAAGGGGCCATTACAGTTGGTGAAGCAGCAATGGGAGGGGTTTATGCCTTCTCCAGGAACTAACATTCTATGCCACCAGCACTCCCAGCTATCTCCGTGACACCACTGATTTCCTGAGGAAACTACAACGCATTGGTCACCTCCCAGAAAACACCATCCTAGCCACCATGGATGTAGAGGCTCTCTACACAAGCATCCCACACACAGATGGAATACAAGCTGTTAGGAACAGTATCCCTGATGATGCCACAGCACAACTGGCTGCTGAGCTCTGTGACTTTATACTCACACACAACTATTTCAAGTTTGATGACAATATATACCTCCAGATCAGTGGCACTGCTATGGGCACCTGCATGGCCCCACAATACGCCAATATTTTTATGGCTGACCTGGAACAACGCTTCCTCAGCTCTCGTCCACTCACGCCCCTTCTCTACCTACGCTACATTGATGACATCTTCATCATCTGGACCCATGGGAAGGAGACTCTAGAAAAATTCCACCACGATTTCAACAACTTCCACCCCACCATCAACCTCAGCCTGGACCATTCTACACGGGAGGTCCACTTTCTAGACACCACGGTGCAAATAAGTGATGGTCACATTAACACCACACTATATCGAAAACCTACCGACCGCTACGCCTACCTTCATGCCTCCAGCTTCCATCCCGGGCACATCACACGATCCACTGTCTACAGCCAAGCACTGAGGTACAACCGCATCTGCTCTAACCCCTCAGACAGAGACCAATACCTACAAGATCTCCACCAAGCATTTTCAAAACTACAATACCCGCACGAGGAAATTAGGAAACAGATCAACAGAGCCAGACATGTACCCAGAAGCCTCCTACTGCAAGACAAACCCAAGAAAGAAACCAACAGAACTCCACTGGCCATCACATACAGCCCCCAGCTAAAACCCCTCCAACGCATCATCAGGGATCTACAACCCATCCTGGACAATAATCCCACACTTTCACGGGTCTTGGGTGGCAGGCCAGTCCTTGCCCACAGACAACCTGCCAACCTGAAATGTATTCTCACCAGCAACTGCACACCGTACCATAGTAACTCTAGCTCAGGAACCAATCCATGCAACAAACCTCGATGCCAACTCTGCCCACATATCTACACCAGCGACACCATCACAGGACCTAACCAGATCAGCCATACCATCACTGGTTCATTCACCTGCACGTCCACCAATGTAATATACGCCATCATATGCCAGCAATGCCCCTCTGCTATGTACATCGGCCAAACTGGACAGTCACTATGGAAAAGGATAAATGGACACAAATCAGATATCAGGAATGGCAATATACAAAAACCTGTAGGAGAGCACTTCAACCTCCCTGGCCACACTATAGCAGACCTTAAGGTGGCTATCCTGCAGCAAAAAAACTTCAGGACCAGACTTCAAAGAGAAACTGCTGAGCTTCAGTTCATTTGCAAATTTGACACCATCAGCTCTGGACTAAACAAAGACTGTGAATGGCTTGCCAATTACAGAACCAGTTTCTCCTCCCTTGGTTTTCACACCTCTACTGCTAGAACAGGGCCTCACCCTCCCTGATTGAACTAACCTCGTTATCTCTAGCTTGTTTGCTAGCTAGCATATATATACCTGCCCCTGGAAATTTCCACTACCTGCGTCTGACGAAGTGGGTATTCACCCACGAAAGTTCACGCTCCAAAACATCTGTTAGTCTATAGGGTGCCACAGGATTCTCTGCTGCTTTTATTCTAGACTTTGTAAGCAACCTACAGAGCACCCTCCAACATTCTTTAGCCCTTGCTAAAGAAAACCTAAAAAAAGGCTCAAGAAGAGCAAAAAGGCTGCTATGCTAAACATACCAGAGAGCTTTCCTTAAAAGTAGGGGACCAGGTTATGGTCTTAAAGGCTCTCCAGGCCCATAAGATGGAAGCATCATGGGAAGGGCCATTCACGGTCCAAGAGCGCCTAGGAGCTGTTAACTATCTCATAGCATCCCCCACCTCAATCATAAAGCCTAAAGTGTACCATGTTAATTCTATAAAGCCCTTTTATTCAAGAGAATTAAAAGTTTGTCAGTTTACAACCCAGGGAGGAGATGACGCTGAGTAGCCTGAAGGTGTCTACTACGAAGGAAAAAGTGATGCTGGCATGGAAGAGGTGAACCTCTCCACAACCCTGGGACGTATACAGTGACAGCAGATCAAGGAGCTGTGCACTAGCTTTGCACCAATGTTCTCAGCCACCCCAGGATGGACTGAATGGGCATACCACTCCATTGACACAGGTAATGCTCACTCAATTAAAACTACACCTTAACCAGTGTCTCCTCACGCCCAAGTTGCTATAGAACGGGAGATCCAGGACATGCTACAGATGGGTATAATCCGCCCCTCTAACAGTGCACGGACATCTCCAGTGGTTCTAGTTCCCAAACCAGATGGGGAAATATGTTTTTGCATGGACTTCTGTAAGCTAAATGCTGTAACTCGTCCCGACAACTATCCAATGCCATGCACAGATGAACTATTGGAAAAATTGGGATGTGCCTGGTTCTTCTCTACATTAGACTTATCCAAGGGGTACTGGCAAGTACCGCTAGATGTACCCGCCAAGGAAAGGTCAGTCTACATCACCGAAGCAGGGGTATATCAATTTAATGTGCTTCCTTTCGGGCTGCAAAATGCACCCGCAACCTTCCAAAGACTCGTATATGGTCTCCTAGCGGGACTGGGAGAATCTGCAGTTGCCTACCTCGATGATGTGGCCATTTTTCTGAATCATGGGCAGAACACCTGGAGCACCTGGAAAAAGTCTTTGAGTGCAGCAGGCAGGTAGGACTAACTGTTAAGGCTAAAAACTGTCAAATAGGCCAAAACAGAGTGACTTACCTTGGACAGCAGGTGGGTCAAGGAACTATAAACCACCTATCAGCCAAAGTGGATGCTATCCAAAAGTGACATATCCTGAAGTCAAAGAAACAGGTCCAATCGTTCTTAGACTTGGCCAACTATTACAGGCGATTTGTACCACACTATAGCCAAATCACTGCCCCACTGACAGACCTGACCAGAAAAACACAGCCAAATGCAGTTCAATGGACTGATGAATGTCAGAAGCCCTTTAACTGGCTTAAGGTGACGCTCATGTCTGACCCTGTGCTTTGGGCCCCAGACTTGCACAAACCATTCCTAGTAACCACAGATGCATCTGAGCGTGGTATAGGAGCAGTTTTAATGCAGGAAGGACTGGATCAAGAATTCCATCCTGTCGTGTTTCTCAGCAAGAAACTGTCTGAAAGGGAAAGCCATTGGTCAATCAGTGAAAGGAAAAGCTACGCCCATATGTTTGGGGACAGCGTTTCCAGCTACAAACTGACCATGCTGTGCTAAAGTGGCTTCATACCGCCATGGGAAATAACAAAAAACTTCTTCGGTGGACTTTAGCTCTCCAAGATTTTGCTTTTGAAATTCAACACATTTCAGGAGCTTCTAACAAAGTAGCTGATGCACTCTTCTGTGAAAGTTTCCCAGAGTTAACTGGCTAAAATTGTCCTTGAAATGTGAAAAGTCTTGTAGTTTTTACATAATTAGTAGTATATGTAAAGGTGCATGTGTTTTATTAATCTGTTTATTCTAAAGTTCAAGAAGAAATCACCGCCAGTGTGGTTCAACACTGTCTGGGATTTGGGGGTGTGTGTCATAAACAGAGAGTTAAGGGTTAATGCCTCTTTTACCTGTAAAGGGTTAAGAAGTTCACCTAGCCTAGCTGACACCTGACCAGAGGAACCAATAGGGGAACAAGATGTTTCAAAAGGAAGAAGGGAAGTTTCCTTTGTTTAAAGTCAGTTTCAGTTTTGGCCAGAGTGGAAAAGATCAAGGAACCAACCTCTTATCAGAGTAGTTGTTAGGATATAGACATTCAGGCCTGTCTGCAAAGGCCTATACTTTAAGAATTTAGGTATATTCTTATCACTTAGCTAGTTATAGAGGTATAAAAGAAAGAATCAAAAATCACTGTCTGTGTAGTGGCCTTCTCTTACTGTGACAGTCTGAGGCCTGGTTCGTTAGCAGCCATAAACTGGGAAATGTATGGTCACGTCCTCACATTATAAACTAGTCATATTAAAATAAGGCAATCTGGGACTGTTAGGAAAGTGATTCGATCTATCACCTCCAGAGAAAGGAAAGAGCCTAGAAATTTAGTTTGATAGTTTTCTGTCTGGTAAGAACTCACTTATCAATAGGCACAGTTTGAGAACCCTTATGTCTGTATAGACGTAGTTGTGAAATCCTTACTTCTGTATTGTTTTGTATGTTTATTTGCATGGTCTCTGTCTGGTTCTGTGATTGTTTCTGTCTGCTGTATAATTAATTTTGCTGGCTGTAAACTAATTAAGGTGGTGGGATATAATTGGTTAACTAATCATGTTACAATACATTAGGATTGGTTAGGTAAATTTTAGTAGAATGATTGGTTAAGGTATAGCTGAAAATATTACTATATAAATTAGGGGCAAACAGGAAGTAAGCTGGGATTTGAAAATAAGGAAAAGGAACTTGAATTTAAGCTTGCTAGAAGTTCACCCCAATAAACATCAAATTGTTTGCACCTTTGGACTTCGGATAGTGTTGCTCTCTGTTCATGCGAGAAGGACCAGGGAAAGGTGAGAGTGAAGGAATAAGTTTTCTAACAGTAGTAAGTTTTAGAAAATAAATAGGTTATTTTTATTCTCCTTTGTAACTTGTCTTTGTCCAATTAGGGGAATAATCAAATTTGGGTATTCTTGTGTGTACTAAGGTTTTTGCCCAGGGGAAGATCCTGTGTTTTAAATCTGCTGTCTATGAGATCAGCTTGTATGCTATCTCCCAGGGTTTTTTTTTCTTTTACCTTTCTTTTCTTTAATTAAAAAACTTCTTTTTAAGAACCTGCTTGATTTTTCCTTGTTTTAAGATCCAAGGAGATTGGATCTGGACTCACCAGGAATTGGTGGGGGAAAGAAGGTGGGGGATGGTTAAATTCTCCTTGTGTTAAGATCCAAGGGGTTGGATCGGTGTTTACGAGGTGAAGAAGTCTCTCAAGACTATCCATAGAAGTGAGTTAGTATTTGGGAGTGGTGGCAGCAAAACCAGATCTAAGCTGGTAATTAAGCTTAGGGCTTCTAATGCAGGTCCTCATATCTGTACTCTAAAGTCCAGAGTAGGGGTGAGACCAATGACAGACACAGGCTACCAAGTGATCCAGATCACACTATCTCCAACACATACACAAGGGAATCGCCTACTCAGTCATCTTTACCTACTGTTGATCTCTTCTCTCTTTCATTTTCCTGATGATCTGGATGTGCCATTTTGGGGGAAGTTCTCCACTTCTCTTTAAGGCTCCAATCCCAGACCCTAGGCAACATCAGCAGCCTGGGTTCCCTGCCAAAGCATAAATTTCCATCTCCTCTCACTCTCTGGTAATTTCCTTTGTCTCACAAATCTGTCGTGAAGACACAACCCCTAGGACAAGTTAGCCCAACCCCTGAGATTTACCTCCTCAGTCTCCAAAGGTCAGTATGCCTATTACCCATCTTGATAATATTATCTTTTTTTTTCTTCTTTAAATAATAAATTGTTATATTTCTAGTCTCGCCATCTGACCACCCCACCCCCTGCTTCCAATTATCTGCATTTGTCTTCTGTCAACCTTTTCTATTTCCATTGTGTCCATGTACAGATGAAGTGACCAAGCTGAATGCAGGATTTGTGGTGAAGAAAAGACAGACATTTCTGTGAAATAGTGATGCACTCTGCAATTGTAAGCAGGGGAATGGTCCCGCTATTGTGGGGAACTTTCCTGGCTTCTGCACTACCCTTTTGAAATGGGCTAGCGGAAGGATCTGAGTCCTCGCTCCCACTTCCTTTACCCAGAGGCCTCCCTGCCCTTGAGGACTCCCGTTCCGCTCTCCTGTCTGGCAGAATCCTCGTAACCCTGACAACACTGGGCCCAGGATTCCTGGGGAACTCGACCCCCAACTCTGCTGTGGTCACCTAGGACAGGGGCTGGTGTGTCCCAACTCCGCGATGCTCTCTCTGCACTGGACACTTCACTTACCCACTGATCATTATATAAAATTTAAAACAAATACAAGTCATTTAATCAATAATTAATTTTAAAAAACAATAAGGAAAATGGGAGAGGTTAAAGGAAAACACATCACCCCGCTCTGTGGCATGGAACATCACAACCAGTGTCTCTGGAATGTCAGGGCAGTTCACAGTCTATTCCTTGTAGCTCCCAGGCCTTCTTATCAGCCCCTGGTTGTGCTGCATGGACGCTGTGGGTTAGACACTTGCTCTGGTGGTGGCCACACACCTCTGAGCTTTGGGTAGTGGGACCTTTCTTCCCTGTGTCAGCCCCCCATCGGGTTAAGATCCCCTTCCCAGACTGGCCTGCAAGGATCCTTGGCTGCGGGTGTCTTTATGCGCTGGACCCTTTGCCCACAGTCCCCCCTTGGCTGTCCCCAGTTGCTCACAGCACCCGACTCCAGCCCCAGCCCCTGCCCCAGCCCCAGCTCCACTGTTCTAGCTCCGGCTACACTCTGCATCAGCACTGATGCTGCTGTTCTGCCTCCAGCCCCCTGGGCTGCTTCTCTGACCTCTGACTCTGTGGCTGCAGCTCCACTCCCAGCAGGGAATCTGCTCTCCCTGAGCTGTGGCTCTGGCTCTGTGGCTGCAGCTCTGCTTCTAGCACAGGTCTGCTCTTTGGGCTGCTTTGGTGACTCTGCTCCCAGCTCTGACCTGCTTCTTGGGATGCTTTTCTGGCCCCTCTGGCTGGCACAGCTCTGTTCCCCAGCTCAGCTTGGGCCCCTGCTTTCTCCTTAGCTCGGCCCCACTCTGTCTGAATAAGGTGACCAGATGTTCCTATTTTATAGGGACAAACCAGATATTTGGGGCATTTTCTTCTATAAACACTTTTGTCAGGGGCAGCTCTAGACATTTTGATGCTCCAAGCACGGCGTCATGCCCCAGAGAGCGCTATGCCAGCCGCCAGGAGGGCAGCAGGCGGCTCTGGTGGACCTCCCGCAGGCAGGCCTGCGGAGGGTCCGCTGGTCCTGCGGTCCACTGGACCCGCAGCTTTGGTGGACCTCCCTCAGGCATCCACCGGAGCCACGGGACCAGTGGACCTGCAGCAGGCACGCCTGCGGGAAGTCTACCGGAGCCACAAGACCAGCGGACCCGCAGCAGGCACGCCTGCAGGAAGTCCACCAGAGCTGCCTGTCGCCCTCACGGCGGCCAGCATAGCGCCCCCCGCGGCATGCCATCCCAAGCATGCGCTTGGTGTGTTGGGGTCTGAAGCTGCCCCTGCCTATTGCCCTCTACCCCTGTCCCGATTTTTCACACTTGCTGTGTGGTCACCCTATGGAATTCCAGCTCACACGGAGGATGGGACCCACTCTGGCCTCCTGACTCCCTGATTAGCCTGCCCGCCCTGTCAATCAGGCTGATCTGGAGTATTTGCCTCTCTCCATTCTTTTGGTACTGGGAGCTAGCCAACCAAAACACCCCCACGGAGTGTTAGTAAGGGGACAACAGTTCCCTTACACAAGCATTTTGGTATTCACTTCTCTGAGGATTCATTCAAACACTTTTGGCTTCTCCGCTGGTCAGTACTCAGCTCAGCATTCATTGTAAACTATATTTGTAGATTGTCATGGAAATAAACATGCCACTGTGCAAAGATGATTTGTTTTAATGGGGTTTCTAGTAAGAGCTCATTGACTTATTACTTGTCGTTGCCTTATGGGTTCAGTGAAAATTCAGATTCCGATTTACCTTCCCCTTGTCACTATTGTCTTAACGTTCATTTATCATCCTAGCAGAAATATTTATCCTCTGCATTTATTGCTAATTGGGAAATCTTTTCACAGTTTGTTTAATTTCAGGTGTGAATTACTCAGGGAGAATTTCCCATTAATCTCCTTCGATTTAATGAAAGGTTCAAATTGGAATTCAGTTTAGGAACAACCATGTTGCTCATCTCAGAAAGTTCTCTTGCTGGTATCTCACTTTTACCATGTACCTGATAAAACATTCAGTGTAAACCAAACAGCAGTCATACCTAGAGGTGGCCCACCCTTGTCTCTCGGATTTGTTCAATTTCAGCCACTCCCTGTGATGAGCCCTGGAAACTCCACAATTCATCTCGTAAAAGAAACTTCCACTATGGGGAAGACTTTCATAAGGCTTTAATATGAAAAAGGCACAAGCTGAAGTTGAAGAAATTACAGGGATAAAAAACCAGGAAATGTCCATCCTGGCCAAGAAATGGGAAGTTACACAGAGGAAATTTGTTAACCTTTTCCCACTTGCACTTGTATTTCCTGCAACTTCACACAAACCCTATAGAAATACCTGCTTTGACTATCTACCAGGCAGGGACTGTCTCTGGGTATCATGCTAGAGGGAGCATTTCTCAGAGAAAGAGGCAAAGCTTTTACATCATCACAAGGTTATTTGGTCCAATCACATTGTCCTGATACTGATCCCCCAGAGTCACCAGCACTTCCACCCTCAGGGGGCAGTAAGAGAAGCCCTCATTTGGAACCCTCAGAGTGGGGGATTTCATATATCACATTTATCTGATACATTTTAGTAGCTGATTGAAAGGATCCTAGAGCTCCCAGATGATGCGGGTGATGTGTGTGTGTTTGTGAGGGGATGTGTGTGTGTCTGTGTAAATTGTCAAAAGTAGTGACTGGGATCTAGTCCAGAAGAATTGCTCCACAAGGCATTTTGCTATAATAATTACAAATATAAATTATTTGGAATTGCCCATTTTTGTTCCCGATTTCCTTAACTTGACATTATTTTTAAAATGTCTTTTCAATGCGTTCTCCTGAAAAAGTTTACCCCATAAACTGATATCGATCTCCAATGTGCTGACAGCAGTGGGAGCTGAGCCAGCTAATAAGGGTGGGACATTGAACCTTTGGTGTAAAATCTCTATTTTCCACCCACCCCCCTGTCACACTGTGTCTGAGACAGATGTATATAAGCTGCAATAGCCACATGCCAGGAAAGGCTGGCAGGGAACATTGCTGCACTACAGAGATCTCTGCTTCAGTGAGTTCTCTTTTCCAATAGTGAGTAACCCTAATACTCATTGCAGTGAGGGTCCCAGGTCAGCTCCTGGGCAAACTCCGCCATAAATCCCTGCAATGGGCCATTATCATGATCAAGGACACCAAACACTTGCCTACTCCTGGGCCTGTACACCGCTCTTGTAATGCACCTGGTCAGTGCCCCCAGTGTTACACCAATAGACAATACTGGTGGGTGAACTTCCTGGTTTTCTTAACAAGCCCTACAGGGAAATACAGTTAGTTTTTCATCAGGGTAATGTTGCCTCCAGGAGGTGGATTCACTGCTCACTAGGGCAGGGGGTTGTGGTGTGAGAGGGTGTGAAGTCTCTAGCTGAGAGTACAGGGGTGGGGCCAATGGGTTTGGAGTGCAGGAGTGGGCTCAGTGCTGGGGCAGGGGGGTGGGATGCAGGAGGGGGTGCAGCAGGCTCTGGCAGGAGGTGTGGGCTCTGGGGAGGGTTGAGGCTGAGGGACTTGGGGTGCAGAAGGGGGCTCTGGACTGGGGCTGAGGATTTTGGAGTCCGGGAGGTGACTCAGGGCTGGGGCATGGGTTGAGGTGCAAGAGGCCGTGAAGACTGAAGGCTCTGGGAGGGAGCTTGGGTGCGAAAGGGAGCTCAGAGCCTGGGCAGGGGGCTGGGGTGTGGGCTGGGGTGCTGGGTGCTATCTCTGGGAGGTAGCTTGAGTGCAGGAAGGCGTTCTGACCTGGGGCAATGCATTGGGGTGCAGGTGGACGGTGCAGGATCAGGGAGGGAGGAAGGATGTGGGACAGGATTTGCCTGCCCCTGAATTGCCGCCAAAGAGTGGAGCTGCACAATTAGACTCATAGACTCATAGACTCATAGGTCAGAAGGGACCAACATGATCATCTAGTCTGACCTCCTGCACAAGGCAGGCCACAGAACCCCACCCATCCACCTTTATAACAACCCCTAACCCATGACTGAGTTATTGAAGTCCTCAAAATTGTGGTTTGAAGACCTCAAGCTGCAGAGAATCCACCAGCAAGCGACCCACGCCCCATGCTGCAGAGGAAGGCGAAAAAACTCCAGGGCCGCTGCCAATCCGCCCTGGAGGAAAATTCCTTCCCGACCCCAAATATGGCGATCAGCTAAACCCTGAGCATGTGGGCAAGACTCACCAGCCAGCACCCAAAAAGAATTCTCTGCACTAACTCAGTTCTCATCCCATCCATCATCCCCTCACAAACCATTGAGCAGACTTATCTGCCGATAATCCAAGATCAATTGCCCAAATTAAACTATCCCATCATATCATCCCCTCCATATACTTATCAAGCTTAGTCTTAAAGCCCGATAAGTCTTTTGCCCCCACCACTTCCCTCGGAAGACTGTTCCAGAACTTCACTCCCTTAATGGTTAAAAACCTTCGTCTAATTTCAAGTCTAAACTTCCTAATATCCAGTTTGTACCCATTCGTCCTCGTGCCTACATTAGTACTAAACGTAAATAATTCCTCTCCCTCCCTAACGTTAATCCCCCTGATATATTTATATAGAACAAACATATCCCCCCGGAGCCTTCTTTTGGCCAGGCTAAACAAGCCAAGCTCTTTGAGTCTCCTCTCATAAGGCAGGTTTTCCATTCCTCGGATCATCCTAGTAGCCCGTCTCTGAACCTGTTCCAGTTTGAATTCATCCTTCTTAAACATGGGACACCAGAACTGCACACAATATTCCAGGTGGGGTCTCACCAGCGCCTTATATAACGGCACTAACACCTCTTTATCCTTGTTGGCAATACCTCGTCCGATGCATCCTAAAACCGCATTTCCTTTTTTAACGGCCATATCACACTGGCGGCTCATAGTCATCCTGCTATCCACCAATACCCCAAGGTCCTTCTCCTCCTCCGTCACTTCCAACTGATACGTCCCCAATGTATATCTAAATTTCTTATTATTAATCCCTAAGTGCATGACCTTGCACTTTTCACTATTATATTTCATCCTATTCCTATTACTCCAGTTTACAAGGTGGTCCAGATCTTCCTGAATAGTATCTTGATCCTTCTCCGTGTTAGCAATACCCCCCAGCTTCGTGTCATCCGCAAACTTTATTAGCACATTCCCGCTCTTTGTGCCAAGGTCAGTAATAAAAAGGTTAAATAAGATCGGTCCCAAAACCGATCCTTGAGGGACTCCACTAGTAACCTCCTTCCATCCTGACAGTTCACCCTTCAGTACGACCCGCTGGAGTCTCCCCTTTAACCAGTTCCTTATCCACCTTACAACTTTCGAATTCATCCCCATCTTTTCCAATTTAACTAACAGTTCCCCATGCGGAACCGTGTCAAACGCCTTACTGAAATCGAGGTAAATTAGATCTACCGCATTTCCTTTGTCTAAGTAATCCGTCACCTTCTCAAAGAAGGAGATCAGGTTGGTTTGGCACAATCTACCTTTAGTAAATCCATGTTGCAGTTCGTCCCGATTACCACTGACCTCAATGTCCTTAACTACTTTCTCCCTTAAAATTTTTTCCAAGACCTTACATACTACAGACGTCAAGCTAACAGGCCTATAATTACCCG
This sequence comes from Aldabrachelys gigantea, assembly GCA_026122505.1. Classification (NCBI taxonomy): domain Eukaryota; kingdom Metazoa; phylum Chordata; order Testudines; family Testudinidae; genus Aldabrachelys; species Aldabrachelys gigantea. The sequence goes on from CM047479.1 coordinate 149,359,612, forward strand.
GATCACTTTTTTTCCCTTTCTTAAAAATAGGAACTACGTTAGCAATTCTCCAGTCGTACGATACAACCCCCGAGTTTACTGAAATCTTAAAAATTCTCGCTAACGGACTCGCAATTTCACGTGCTAGTTCCTTTAATATCCTCTGATGGAGATTGTCCGGGCCCTCCGATTTTGTCCCATCCAGCTGTTCAAGTTTGGCCTCTACCTCAGATGCGGTAATATCCACCTCCGTATCCTCATTCCCGTTCATCATCCCTCCATCATCCCTAAACTGCTCGCTAGTTTTATTAAAGACTGAGGCAAAATACTTATTTAGATATTGGGCCATGCCTAGGTTATCCTTGACCTCCATTCCATCCTCAGTGCATAGCGGCCCCACTTCTTCTTTCTTTGTTCTCTTCTTATTTATGTGGCTGTAGAACCTTTTGCTATTAGTTTTAATTCCCTTTGCAAGGTCCAGTTCTACTTGGCTTTTATCCTTCCTCACTTTATCCCTACATGATCTGACCTCAATAAGGTAGGTCCCCTTGCTAATCCCACCTTTCTTCCACTCCCTGTAAGCTTTCTGCTTTTTCCTAATCCCCTCTCTGAGATGCTTGCTCATCCAGCTTGGCCTACAACTCCTGCCCATGGTTTTTTCCCCTTTCTCGTGATGCAGGCTTCCGACAGTTTACGCAGCTGCGACTTAAAGTAATTCCAGGCCTTGTCCGCATTTAAATCCACAAGTTCCTCCGTCCAATCCACCTCCCTAACTAATTTCCTTAACTCTTTAAAATTAGCCCTCGAGAAGTCGAAAACCCTAATCCCAGATCTACATTTGTTTATCCTTCCATCTAGTCTGAACTGAATCAGCTCATGATCACTCGAGCCAAGGTTATCCCCTACCACCATTTCTTCGACGAGATCCTCACTGCTCACCAAAACCAAATCTAAGATGGCATCCCCTCTCGTAGGTACTTCAACTACTTGATGAAGAAATCTATCCGCTATCACATCCAGAAAAATCTGACCCCTATTATTCTTGCAAGCACTCGTCCTCCAGTCTATATCCGGAAAGTTGAAGTCTCCCATGATCACACATTTCCCCTTAGTGTTTACTTCATTAAAGACATTAAAGAGGTCTCTATCCATATCCCAATCAGATCCCGGCGGTCTGTAGCACTGTCTTGGCTTTTCTCCCCCCATTTGGGGCAGCAGAAAACCTGGAGCCAGCCCTGGCAAAAGTTAAAAAAAACAGTTTCATGTTGAATAAAACCATTTGATGTTATTTTGGACATTTGTTCTTTATTTTAATTTTATAGATAAAATTGAAGGAAATGTCTAATGGAAAAGTAATATCAAATTGAAAAAAAACAACAAAATGTTTTCTTTAGAAAGTGTTGAAATAAAATGAATTGTTCTGTGTGTATTTGGAACAATTGGATGAAATTAACAGGAATTTGTGAAATATTTCAGTGTCTCTGAATCTGCATTTTTCACCAAAACATTTTTCAGTGAAGACTTGTACCAGGTTCCATTGACAAGCTCACAGAGTGAAGCTGCAGTGATTTAATTCTGGGTCAGGGCCTCAGATGGAAAGGGCGTTAGATAGCTGCTCCCTGTTAAAAGGTTTCAGAGTGGTAGCCATGTTAGTCTGTATAAGCAAAAAACGACAAGGAGTACTTGTGGCACCTTAGAGACTAACAAATGTATTTGGGCATAAGCTTTCATGGTCTAAAACCCACTTCATCAGATGCATGGAGGGGACAATACAGTAGGAATATATAGAGAGAGTACATGAAAAGATGAGGGGTTGCCTTACCAATTCTAATGGAACAATTCAATTAAAGTGGGCTATTATCAGCAGGAGGAAAAATAATTTTTGTAGTGGTAATCAGGCCCATTTCAAACAGTTCACAAGAAGGTGTGAGTAACAGTAGGGGGAAAAATAGTATGGGGAAATAGTTTTAAGTTTGTGTAATGACCCATCCACTTCCAGTCATAATAGCCCACCTCCTGCTCAGCACGGCCTGCAGCTCCCACCCAGATGTCATTCACCCCTAGATTTCACAGGCCATGGAAAGGAGCTCCTTCCCTCGGGCTACAGCTTGCAGCTCCTCCCTCTGTGACCCAGCACCAGGGAAATTTAACCCTTGATGGGAGAAAGGGGATGTTTTATCTGGGTGTGATATTCCCCTCTGGTGTTATCTGAACCAGTGATCTGCTAGGCCTCTCCAATCCTAGACTCTAGGAGCCAGCCTTACCCTGCTCTTCTGTGAGAACCCCTACTCCTGGGCTGTTCACGCACAGCCTTTTGCATGTAAGCTGATTGGATTGTGCAACCATATGACACTAGCCAATATCTCTGGTCCCAGACACAAACCTAGTTACCTCCATCTTGGAGTGTCCAGTCATGCCTGCTGGATGCTGCAAGTTTATATAAGTTTGTCGATTTAACAAAGAATTTAATATGTATCCGGCTTGTTCTCCCAAGGGGAGTCTCTGACACACTTTAAACCAAACACACTGCTTCAGGTACAATAAACAAACAGATTTATTAACTATACAGATAGATTTTAAGGAATTATAAGTCAAAGCATAACAAGTCAGATTTGGTCAAATGAAATAAAAGCAAAACGCATTCTAAGCTGATCTTAACACTTTCATTGTCCTTACAAATTTACATGCTTCTCACCACAGGCTGGCTGGTTACTTTTCAGTAAGGCTCTCTTCTTTGATCAGCGTTTCAGTTGCTTGGTCATGGTGGTGTCTCTAGATGTAGGTGGAAGAGAGAGAGAGAGCACGGGAAAACATCTCTCCTTTATATCATGTCCTTTCTTTCCTCTTAGCTTTGCCCCCCACACTTCAGAGTGTGAGCATTACCTCATCGCAGTCTCAAACAGACCAAAGGAAGGGAGGTGACTCCCTGGAGGGTCTAACAGTTTCTTTAGTTGCTGCCTAAGCCAGTGTCCATTGCTCCTGTGAGGCTGGGCTGGGTTTGTCCCATCCATGACATGATGAGGTGTGAACTGCCTCTCTGTACTTGGAGAGTTTTTGCCTGGGCTTGCGTTAAGCTCTGAGGATACATTTTCAGCCTCATAAGTATATACATGAAATTATAACCTATAACCTTACTATAACATTCCTGAAACGATTACTATATCATCACCATAACAACCACGCTCAGTGCATCATGAGCCTTGTGATGACACCCAACATGACAAACTTTGCATTGGATACCACACAATCATTTTATAAAGATGAACATGGGGGTGTAGGGTGTTCCCCTGAGGTACAGAGGGTCACACTGGGATATTCAGAGAATCTGTCTTCTCTGTCAGACCTGCAAAGGGAAAGGAAGGAGAGTTGGAGTCTGGAGCAAGGTGGAAGTGACGTGTTTGTTACCAGGGAGAACCTTACCTCTGAGAGTCCCTGGGAGCACTGTCCAACTCTCACCTCCACAAACCTGCTCACAGCAGCACAGGGACTGTTTGTTAGTGATTTGGGGCCCAATTGTCCTACGTAATACAGGGTCTTTGTGGGTTGATGTCTGAGCTAGTCTGACCAGAGAAAGGATCCATCCCACAACATCCAGGATGCTCCTGCACACAGGAGATGGGAGGGCCTGATCTAGGACAAAAGTAGGGGGCTGGTCCATCCTCCTCCCTGAAAATTACATCATATAGCAGAAACATCTCCTGTCACTCACCTGAGCAATTCACAGCAGCATCTTCCTTATGATCACAGTTACTCTCACCCCAGGGCTTGGCAAGACAGACCCAGAGAGATAACTCTGTCCCTCGGCAATTCAATGTCTCCACCCAGATGGGACCAGTCTCCTCGTCAAATGCAGCCTTGCCAGAGGCAAATACAGCAGATCCACAGCCCAGTTGTTTACACACAACATTAGCACCCCCCATATCCCAGGAGTCATCACAAACTGTTCCCCAGGAGCCACGGTACCAAACCTCCACTCTGCCTGAGCATCTGTCCTCTCCTCCCACGACGCGTAACTTCTCCTGGTCTGGAAATGCAGAAACCTCACATGTTACTGGGGAAGCTGGGAAAGTCCTTAGGGACCAAGAATGAAACAGTGAGAAGCAGAGATACCTGTGCAACTTGGAGAGTTTGGGCACTCGGTAAACAGGGTCTGAGTTGGTTTTGCTTTTTTTCCTATGGAGAGAAAAAGCCGACATGAATGCACTGGGTTGTGTGTGTGATGTGGGAGTAGAATTTATCTGTATTTTAAATCCCTAATTTCAGCACTCTTATGAACTGAAATGTGAACTCTGGGTCATCTGATACCTAATTAATTTGCTATTCAGCTGTTACTCAGACACACAGGCTGATATGCACACAGATTTGTGGGGGATTCCAGTCTCCACACAAACTGCAGAGCCTGGGCCCATCTCTGATTGTTCATCTCAAAAGGATTAATAACCACAGAGCTGCCTAATGACAGTCTCTAGGGAGAGGCTTTTCTTCGCTCTCACACTACCTTAGCACACTGTGTAACACTGATCTCTTTTATAATTTACTGGTTAACGTCCATATTTGTTATTAATCAGAGAAATGCTTATTCCTATAAAAGACTGTGAAAATATGTTTGTATCTTGTGTTGAGAATTTAAATATACCTACACTGAGGTGTGAACAACAAGAAGTTCTATCCTAACCCTTCAATTAATTAAACACATTGCATAAATGTGTGTTTGCACACATGCATGCAGGTATTCTCAGAATTACCAATGCAAGAAATATGGGTCTCTTCTGCTCAGTTATCACACAACTTTGGATTCCAGGGCTCTGATGGGCACTGGCAGAGGGAGCTGTGTTGCTCACTGCATGCAACAAGGTCCAGCCATATGGGACCAGAACTTGCTCCATATTCAAATCCTCTTGGAATCTGCCCCCCATTCCCACAGTTCAGCTGTTCGCAGACAATTGCTGGGGTTACTCCAGATGTCTGATTGCAGCAAACATTGCTCCACGTCCCATTGTAGAAAACCTCCAGCCTCCCAGCACAATCACGGTAGCTCACCAGCCTCAGATCTGTGAATTCTAGAAGGAAATGCACAAAAAGGGGATTTAAATAATCTAATTCTGAAATAAACTGGGGTGTGAAGAGTGAAATCCCAGCGATTGCTAACAATCCTGTGTATCATTCTGCTAAAGGAACTGCTAGAGAATCATTCCAAGAATGAGAGACTCTTTTAGACACCACAGGCCCCCTAGATATACAATGGGCATCTCTGGAAGCCACCATTTGCCAGCAGCTACATACAGATTATTATAGATTAAGGCCAGAAAGGATTGTGACATTGGCAGGTCATATGCCAGTTCTTGCCCAGGCTGCAGCTAAGAACTGACAATCTCGTAGCTGGAGACCAGGCCAGGTCACGAGTTTGTTAGTTTTGCTCAAAACAGGTATTAGTCTTGTAAGAATGTATTTAGTGTTTAGACTCTATGAAATTATTGTTAGTTGCTGCAGGCATTAATCTCACTTGTAATGACTGTGGTCCATGCTACAAGAAAATATGTAAGTTTTGCTTTATAACTGAAAATATTTGCTCTGAACTTGTGAACTCAGGCACAGGAGTGAACCTCTGTCCCACAATCCATCCCCAAAGGACTATCAAAATCAGATGGGCTATCAAGGATCATCACAATATAAAGGATTAGTTAATGGCCGTATTGCACCTATGGATCAGTACGTGCAGAAGGCCTCATCCCATTGCTTTGAAGGCAGGAAGAGGAAAATAAAAATAATAGATGTGAAGATTTTTCATCTTTCTGGCTGTTTGAACTATGACAGGGCTAGAGACACCAAACTGAAGCAAGAGATCTCCAGGGGTTACCCCTAAGTCAGCTTTGAAGGACATTTGGAATTGACAGATCACTACGACTCTGACATTCCTAGGATGTAAATGGTAACTCATTTGGGTGTATATGTTTACTTCCATTCATCTGTATATAGTTTATTACAGGATTGGCTACAGGCAGACACAGTCAGGGAGAATCTCTTTCTCAGCGATCACCTTAAACATCTGCCCCCTCCATTAAATCCCCTGGTAACACAGCTTACAAGAGCATTCACAGAACAGACCTGAGCAGAGAACTCCGGCTCCTTTTTGTGTCTGCAGTTGTGCTGGCCCCAGCCCCTGGAAGAACTGGGCCGGAGATCAGATTCATTCCCAGAGCAGTTCACATCATCCAGCCAGATCTGCCCAGATCTTTGCCCATAATGAGCAGAGACAGTTGCATTGATGGCATGTCCACATTCCAGTTGTTTGCAGACGACATTGGAGTCCAGTAGGTCCCAGGAATAATCACAGACTCTCCCCCGGCTGCCATGGTAATAAATCTCCACTCTCCTGGAATAGCGACCTGCCCCATTCACCAGTCTAATCCGCCTGCTCCCTGCAGGGATAGATCCCAGCTGTTAATATGCATTTTCCTACTGAACAGAAAATGTTTGTGAGATTTGGAAACAAATCACCTGAGCAAACGACACCGACGTCCTCAGCAATTCCTACCTGGGCTGTCTCAGATGTGGAGTTGTCACAGTGAGTCAGACAAGTCTCATTTCCTGCACACTGGACACTTCTCAGCCCCACGGGACCCGTTCCTCACTCATACTTAGGGGGGTTATAAGCTCTCTCAGCGACTCCGCACTGGAGCTGCCTGCACACCATCCTGGCATCGTTCATGAACCACTGGTCATCCAGCACTCTGCCCCACACACCACGGAGGGAAATCTCAACTCTCCCGTCGCACCGGCTTTCTCCATTCAGCCGTCTGAGTGATTCAGAATGACCTGGGCTCAGGAGAGATGGGAAACACGCTGAATAACAAACACTGTTATATACTAGAAATAATTCACAGTGTGTAAGAAATTATGCACTGTTTCTAACTCAAAGGATACAATACAATGATAAATGTTTATCACAGGGTTAAAAGGAGTAACTTCTGCAGAAGTTGCTGTTTTTTTGAATCTCTGTGTGGAGGTTGCTATAAGGATTGTAACACACAGCTGGGCAGAGGGACTTGTTAGCATATCATGGGAGATGATAGGCTCGCAGCTACACTCTATTTTTAGTGTGCTAGTCCCCTTGAGCTGGGAATTACATGCCCTGCATGAAGTGTAGACGTACCTGTGGCCAGGGAGTTCCCCATTGCCAACCCTCAGAGCTCACTGCATACCCCAACTCTCTTCTGGCCTGACATGCTCATTGCCCCAACTGACTGGTGTTGAAATCTGCATCTAAAAGGTGTTGTTTAAGGTGTCATGGAAACTGCTCTCATGCCAGTCATTCATATTGTTGTGTGGTGCATGAATGGGTGAGGTTTAAAGAATGATAGATGTGTGCTGAAAATATATTCCTAAAGTGTGTGCCTAAGCCCAGCTGTCCTAAACAAAGGATTGTTGTTTCGCTGGCTTGACTGTGTCTCCAATGTAAATTAAGCAAGGTAAGAGTAAAGACAAAGAAAAGGCCATTTACATGTAAGGTAAACAAACCCATCAGGCATGCAAGTGGCGGATGATGACCCCTTAACAATATCAATTGGGGATGTAGGTTGCACCCCCAGGAAGCCTTTCTGCTTCTTCAAAGAGAGTGAATGAAGTTTGGGAAGATTTGAATAGAGGCAAAAAGCCATTTTGTTATCTATCACCTAGGGGACAAAGGGAGAACAGCACCCTTCATGCTCATGGAAAGTAGAACCTCTTGGCCTGGAAAACAAGAGTAGCTGGAACTGACTAGGTGAAAAATCTGCTTAGACTTGGGGAATGTCTACACTATGGGATTATTCTGATTTTACAGAAACAGTTTTTTTAAAACACATTGTATAAAGTCGAGTGCACGTGGCCACACTAAGCACATTAATTCGGTGGTGTGCGTCCATGTACTGAGGCTAGTGTCAATTTCCGGAGCGTTGCACTGTGGCTAGCTATCCCATAGCTATCCCATAGTTCCCGCAGTCTCCCTCGCCCACTGGAATTCTGGGTTGAGATCCCAGTGCCTGATGGGGCAAAAAACATTGTCACGGGTGGTTCTGGGTACAGCCTCACCCCTCCTTCCATGTAAGTAGCAGACAACTGTTTTGCACCTTATTTCCTGGGCGAACTGTGCAGACACCATAGCACAGCAAGCATGGACCCTGCTCAGCTCAAGACAGCAATCATGGACGTTGTAAACACCTCGTGCATTATCATGCAGTCTATGCTGAACCAGGACCTGCAAAACCAGGAGAGGAGGAGGCAGCTACAGCAGCGCAGTGATGAGAGTGATGAGGACATGGACACAGAATTCTCTCAAACCATGGGCCCCGACGCATTGGAGATCATGCTGGTAATGGGGCAGGTTCTAGCCACTGAACACCGATTTTGGGCTCGGGAAACAAGCACAGACTGGTGGGACCACATAGTGTTGCAGGTGTGGGACGATTCCCAGTGACTGCAAAACTTTTGCATGCGTAAGGACACTTTCATGGAACTTTGTGACTTGCTTTCCCCTGCCCTGAAACGCCAGAATACCAAGATGAGAGCAGCCCTCACAGTTGAGAAGCAAGTGGCGATAGCCCTGTGGAAGCTTGCAATGCCAGACAGCTACTGGTCAGTCAGGAATCAATTTGGAGTGGACAAATCTACTGTGGGGGCTGCTGTGATGCAAGTAGCCAAAGCAACCATTAAGCTGCTGCTACAAAAGGTTGTGACTCTGGGAAACGTGGCGGTCATAGTGGATGGCTTTTCTGCAATGGGATTCCCTAACTGTGGTGGGGCGGTAGATGGAACCCATATCACTATCTTTGCACCGGAGCACCAGGGCAGCCAGTACATAAACCGCAAGGGTGCTGAAAGCACTGATGGATCACAAGGGACGTTTCATCAACATCCACGTGGGATAGCTGGGAAGGGATCATGACGCTCGTGTCTTCAGGAACACTACTCTGTTTAAACGACTGCAGCAAGAGAATAACTTCCCAGACCAGAATATAACAGTTGGGGATGTTGAGATGCCTGTAGTTATCCTGGGGGACCCAGCTTACCCCTTGATGCCATGGCTCATGAATCCATACACAGGCAGCCTGGGCAGTAGTCAGGAGTTGTTCAACTACAGGCTGAGCAAGTGCAGAATGGTGGTAGAATGTGCATTTGGCCATTCAAAGGCACACTGGCACACATGACTGACTCGCTCAGACCTCAGCCAAACCAATGTCCCCTTTGTTATTGCTGCTTACTGTGTGCTCCACAATCTCTGTGAGAGTAAGGGGGAGACCTTTATGGCGGGGTGGGTGGCTGAGGCAAATCACCTGGCTGCTGATTACATGCAGCCAGACACCAGGGCGATTAGAAGAACACACCTGGAAGCACTACACATGAGAGAAGCTTTGAAAACCAGTTTCATCATGGGCCAGGGTACGGTGTAACTGTTGTGTTTGTTTCTCCTTGATGAAACCCCCTTGCCTTGATTGACTCATTCCCTGTAAGCCACCCACCCTCCCCCTTTGATTACTGCTTGCTTACTAAGGAAATAAAGTTACTCTCATTTATCATGTATTCTTTATTAATTAATTATAAAAAGAGGGAGAGAACTGACAAGGTAGCCTGGGTGGGGTTTGGGAGGAGGATAGGAGGGAAGGAAAAGGCCACTTAAAAAATTTCAAAACAATGGTAATCTTTCGGTTGGGCTGTCCACTGGAGTGGAATGGGCGTGTGCACGGATCCTCCCCCCACACATTCATAGTCATCTGGTGGGTGAGGAGGCTAAGGAACATGGTGAAGGGGGAGGGCAGTTATACAGGGGCTGCAGCGGCACCCTGTGATCCTGCTGCTGTTCCTCAAGATCCACCAGACACCAGAGCACGTCAGTTTGATCACGCAGCAGCCCCAGAGTTGCATCCCACCACCGCTGATCTTCCTTCCGACCCCTCTGATCTTCCTGCCGCCACCTCTCATCTCGAGCGTCTCTCCTCTCCTCACGTTCATCCCTCCTGTCCTCACGTTGGTCCCTCCTGTCCTCACGGTCACTGGCATCTTTCCTGTTCTTTGATACCACGTCCTTCCACTCATTCAGATGAGCTCTTTCATTGAGGGTCACTTCCATGATTTCCAAGAGCATTTCGTCTCGCATCTTTTTTTTCCACCGCCTTATCTGAGATAGCCTTCTGGATGGAGGAGGGAGATTTGAAAAATTTGCAGCTGCAGGAGGGAGAGAAAAAAGGGAGAGAAGTATTTAGAAAGATACATTTTACAGAATAATGGTTATACTCTTTCATGGTGAACAACACTATTCACCTGACATAGCACATGTGATCTCACTAGAAGACCACAGTTTGCATCTTAATATTGAGTGCCTGCAGCTTTGGTGTTAGAGATCACAGATGCAGGTCTGGGCATCAGAATTCGGATTGCATGCGGCCATGTAAGCCATTGTCTTTTGGCTTCTGCAGCCTTCATATATCCAGCGCCCTCCTTTCACATATAGCAAGCAAAGCCCATTGAGTGCTGCTTCTTTCCTGTTAACGTGCAACACCAGAATTGCCCCCATCCAATTCTCTGGGATGATCGCTTTACCCCTCCTCCCACCGCATGGCTGGTATCATGGAAGATCGCTGCTAGCCAAACACGAGAAAGCTCAGCGCCCACCACCCCCTCCCCTCCTCTCCTTGCTTGGCTAAATGCCGAGAAGGATTTCTTTTAAGCCATAAGCAAACAATCCAACCATCTCTGTCCCCTTAATTAAATTCCCGTATTTCAGCCAGGTTACCATGAACGATATCACTCTCCTGAGGATAACACAGTGAGATAAAGAACGGATGTTGCTTGAATGCCACCAAACATTGGGACCATACGCAGCTAGGCTTTATCATGCAATGATATCAGATTACTTGCTACACGGATGGCGTGATCAAATGTCCTACCATGGAGGATGGAATAAGGCTGCCTGCCCAGAAACCTTCTGCAAAGGCTTTTGGAGTACCTCCAGGAGAGCTTCATGGAGATGTCCCTGGAGGATTTCCGCTCCATCTCCAGACATGTTAACAGACTTTTCCAATAACTGTACTGGCTGCGAATGCATCCCAAGTCCTCAGGGCAAATTAATCATTAAAAAATGCTTGCTTTTAAACCATGTTTTATATTTACAAAGGTACACTCACCAGAGATCCCTTCCATGGCTTCATTGTGTGGGATAGTGGCTTGGGAAGGCTGGGAGAATACTTCTGTCATGTTGAGAAAAAGCTCCTGGCTGTTGGGGAGAATGGAGTGCTGTGTGCTGTCTGCAAGCTCGTCCTCCTCTTTCTCCTCCTCAGAATCCTCAGGCAAGGCTAAGATTACCCCCACCTCGGAATCCACGGACAGGGGTTGGGTAGTGGTGGTGGATCCCCCTAGAATTGCATGCAGCTCAGCTTAGAAACAGCATGTTTGCAGCCCTGCCCAGGGCCTTCCGTTTGCTTCTTTGGTTTTCTGGTAGACTTATCTGAGCTCCTTAACTTTCACATGGCACTGTACTGAGTCCCTGGCATGGCCTCCATCATGGCCTTGGAAATTTTTTCAAATGTTTTTTCATTTCGTCTTTTGGAACGGAGATCTGTTAGCATGGAATCCTCTCCCCCTATAGAGATCAGATCCAGTACCTCCCATGTAGTCCATGCTGGAGCTCTTTTACAATTCTCAGACTGCATAGTTACCTGTGCTGATGAGCTCTGCATGGTCACCTGTGCTGATCAGCTCTCCACACTAGGCAAACAGGAAATGAAATTCAAAAGTTCGCGGGGCTTTTCCTGTCTACCTGGCCAGTGCATCTGACTCCAGATTGCTGTCCAGAGCGGTCACAATGGTGCACTGTGGGATAGCTCCCGGAGGCCAATACACTCGAATTGCGGTCACACTAACCCTATTCCGAAATAGCAATACCAATTTGAGTGCTACTCCCCTCGTTGCGGAGAAGTACAGATATCGATATTAAGAGCCCTTTACATCTATATAAAGGGCTTTGTTGTGTGGACGGGTGCAGGGTTAATTCGGTTTAACGCTGCTAAATTTGGTATAAACCCGTAGTGTAGACCAGGCCAGAGACTGTAACTTGATGGAGTGACGTTTTAGTCACAAGAAAGCGTGTTTTGTTTTGTTTTACTTGTTACTATACATGTGTCTTCCATTCCTAATTATTATCACTTAAATATCTGTTCTTTGTTGATGGAGTAACTCTAGTTTTATTACAAAACCATCCAAGTACTCTGTATAAAACTGAAGGGTAAAATCCTCAGCCAGATTAGCAGGCTGGTGTCTCTTCGGAGGCAGCACATTTGATAACTTCTGTGAGTACCCAGTGAGAGGGACTCACCACGGTTGAATGACATCTCTTGGGAACTCGGGCACTGGGGTTCACTGACGGTTCCCGGTTAGGTGAGGTTTGTAAGGGTAGAATCCTGAGTTCCTAGCCAGGCAGGCAAGCTAGTGTGGCAGGGAGCTGACAATAGCTGAGCAGCAGCAAGGCTCTCACTTGCTGAGGCAGAGCAGTAACCATGTCTGAGAGTTCTGAGTGACCTGAGCAAGGCCTCACATACCCTCAGTTGTAGAAAATCAATAAGGGAAGCTAAAGCTATCAGGGAAAAATCAATAGTTGGCAGGGCTAAGACCAATAGTGAGAATTTTTTAAAATATATTAGGAGCAAAGACAAAATAAGACACAAGTGTTCAATAAACATTTCTGGTTTTGGATAGAAGCAGGATGTGTATTCATACTATGTGAAGAGGGTGAACCACTCTGCAGTCCATTGGTAACTTAGGAGGATGTTAAACAGTATCTATTAGGGAAAAACTTTTTAAAAAATGAGCAGGCCTGAATAGCTTATAAAAACTTTGAATAAATAGAAATGGAGGACTGGAAGGAACCTCAAGAAGTCAGCTAATCCATCCCCCCACACGAAGACAGGTTTAAGTATACTCAGTCCAACCCAGAGATATGTTTGTCTAACTTGTTCTTAAAAGGTAAAAATCATCAAGACAGAAAATAACTTAACAGGGTAATCAGATTCAAAGAGCCCAGAGGAACCCCTTGTGGCCTTAGTTTCAAAGTTACAGCAAAACAGGGACAAACCTCCCTTTAGCAAAGAAAAATTCACAAGTTGAGAAAAACAAAGATAAACAAGTATGTCTTGCCTAGCTATTACTTACAAGTTTGAAATATGAGAGACTGGTTCAAAAAGGTTTGGAGAGCCTGAATTGATGTCTGGTTCCTCTTAGTCACAAGAGCGAAACTCACCAAAACAAGGAGCACAAACAAAAGCCTCCTCTCCCCACAAGATTTTAAAGTATCTTGTCCCCTTATTGGTCCTTTGGATCAGGTGTCAACCAGGTTACCTAAGCTTCTTAACACTTTACAGGTAAAAGGATTTTGGTGTCTCTGGCTAGGAGGGATTTTATAGTATTGTACACAGGAGGGTTGTTACCCTTCCCTTTATAGTTATGACAACGTGTGACGGGTTCAATCACAGAGACCCCCTTGGCACTGTCACTTGATGTTCTGAAATTACCTCTGAGCCCATTTTCCCTGCAACCTTGGAACTCCAGAATTCTGCCTTGTTGAGCCAGACACACTAGTCTGCTGCAAGACAAACCCAGGTCTGAATCACGCCCCCAAAGCTGCAGACTTCAACCCAAAACTGCTCAGCAGGTCACCTGTCTCCAGCACCCAGACATCCAGCTCCCAATGGCATCCAAACCACAAATAAATCCATTTAATTCTGTATAGAGTTTATACAGGGTAAACTCATGAATTGTTCACCCTCTGTATCACTGACAGAGAGATATGCACAGCTGTTTGCCCCCCAGGTATTAATCACTTACTCTGGGTTCATTAGTAAACAAAAGTGATTTTAGTAAGTATAAAAAGCAGGATTTAAGGGATTTCAAGTAATAACACAGAGAAGTAAGTAAGTCACCCAGCAAAATAAACCAAAAACATGCAAGTCTAAGCCTAATACATTAAAAAACTGATTACAGGTAAAAGCTCACCCTCAAAGATGTTCCAATAAGCTTCTTTCACAGACTAGACTCCTTCCTAGTCTGGGCCCAATCCTTTCCCCTGGTACAGTCCTTGTTAGTGCCAGCAGACATCTTAGGTGGAAACCAGGGGCTTTTTCATGACTGGCAGCCCCCTCTGTTCTGCTCCATCCCTTTTTATAGCTTTGTCACAAGGCGGGAGTCTTTTGTCTCTCTGGTTCCCCACACCTCCTTCTAAATGGAAAAGTATCAGATTTATGATGGATTCCAGTATCATGTGACATGGGCACATGTCCTCTGAGATCTCATTCTTTATTACCCACAGGCTGGCTCACACGTACACAGGAAGTCTTGCAGGTAAATAAACCACCTACAACCAATTGTCCTAGTCAATGGGAGTCATAAAGATTCTACGCCACCATTAATGGCCCACACTTTGCATAATTACAATAGGACCTCAGAGTTATACTTCATATTTCTAGCTTCAGATACAAGAATGATACATACATACAAATAGGAGGAGTATATTCAGTAGTTTATAACTTTTGTTATGATACCTTACAGGAGGCCTTTTGCATAAAGCATATTCCAGCTACATCATACTCAGACTCATAAGCATATTTCCATGAAACATAGGGAGAGCAACATCACAACAGAGATTCCACAAACTCCCTTGGTATTTTGTTGCAGTACTTAACTATCCTTATTGTTAGAAGGTTTTTCCTAGTATCTGACCTGACTCTCACTTGCTGCAATGTAAGTGGATTATTTCTTGTCCTACTTACCCATCTTTGAGAGAGAGCCCAGAACTGAACACAGTGCTCCAGCTGAGGCCTCACCAGTGCTGAGTAAAGCAGGACAATTACCTCCTCTGTCTTACGTAGGACAATTCAGGGTACTAGGGATTTGTTTAGCCTGGGGCTAACATACCTGTTTCTCAGTACTTTACTGTAGCCATCTGGCCTTGCCCCATCACACTACCAGTAGGCATCTTTCACATTGGATGCCCCCCTCTGAGCCTGGATATCAGTAAGTGAAAATTGCAAATTACGTTCTTTGCAAAACCACACCAGAATCTGGGTAGAAGCATCCATGCTCTGGTGCTCTGTCTGGCTATAGGCGCAGGTGGAGAAGACAGAAGCAGTGCTGGCACAGGTGTTGCGGGTCCTCCTAACCATCGTAAGCCTCCCTCTGTCGAACTCCCTCTCAAACTCCCCTGTTTTCAGCTCCCTGTCTGCTCCCACAGATGCTGTATTTGCTCCTCCTTCACCTGGAGAACTCCCTTGCAAAACTCCCTGTTAGCAGCCCCTGTTCGCATGGAACTGGGAGCATTTCTGAGAATGCCACCATAGAGGTCCTGGATTTTGAGATTTTGCATAGAAACACTCACAATCCACAAAGGGTTATGATTAAACACTTACCTTTAGCCCCTTTGCCAGGGGAGCTGCTAAAACATTTGAAATTCTAAGAAAAATATTCTATTCTTCCTTATGCTGTTTGCATAGGAATTTATTACTCCTACTACCTGTTAAAAAAAGAACTTAAGAACATAAGAATGGCCATACTGGGTCAGACCAAGGTCCATGAAGACCAGTATCATGTCCTCTGACAGTGGCTAATGGCGTGTGCCCCAAAGGGAATAAAGTCATCAGTGCCCTGTAACCCAATCCCAGCGTCTGGCAAACAGAGGCTAGGGACACCATTCCTGGCCATTCTGGCTAAAAGCAATTGATGGACCTATCTTCCATGAATCTATCTAGCTTCCTTTTGAACCCCGTTATAGTACTCGCCTTTACAACACCCTCTAGCAAGGAGTTCCAGAGATTGACAGTGTTGTGTGAAAAAATACTTTCTTCTGTTTGTTTTAAACCTACTACTTATTAATTTCATTTGGTGGCCCCTCGTTCTTGTATTATGAGAAAGAGAAAATAATACTTTTGAAATCTAGGTTTGAAATCTAGAAGCCTCTGTTCATTGGCTGAGCCTTAGTCAGGGGGCAGGGCTATCAGGAAGTCGAGGGCTTTATAAAGCCATGAGCAAGCGACCAGGGAGCTTTGCAGACAGGGGCCTCTAACAGGGAGGTGTGAGAGGGAGTTTGAAGGGGAGTGGGAAGGGGGTGAGGTACACTTGCCAGTCATTGAAACCTTTCAACCAAACTATAACCTCATCTTCTTGATTTAAACAAAAACCCTGTCATTAACCTAGGTAGCTGTAGGAGTGAATGCAGGCAGAAGCCCAGCAGCAGATTGGGGGCTATCCAGTTTATTGCACTCAGTGTAGCATGTATGATTACCTGCCCTGTGGGTGGGTGGCACATATGTGCATTCGATGCAAGGAGCTCCTGGCCCGCAGAGACTGCGTATGGGCTTTGGAGGCCAGAGTGGCGGAACTGGAGGAGCTAAGGGAGGCAGAGAGGTATGTTGATGAGACTTTTCGGGACACTGTAGATTTCTTCCACCTCTGGTCAGACAGCCCCTGCACTGTTGAGGATGAAAGGCCCAGGGAAGCAGAGCAGTCAATGGGAGCAGAGGGAAATGTTCCCATAGTTGGGACCCTACTTCCAGATGGTGTTAGGGTATTCTCTTGCACTGAGGTTACCTCTCCGGGGGAGGGAACTCTAGTCACTAGGAAAAGGCAGGTGTTAGTAATGGGAGATTTGACCATTAGAAACATAGACAGCTGAGTTTGTGATGACCTGGAGAAACATATGGTGACTTGCTTGCTTGGTGCAAGGGGTGTGGCTCTCTCGAGGCATCTAGATAGATTTATGCGTAGGTGGAGAGGAGCCGGTGGTCATGGTACATGTAGGTACCAATAACATAGGAAAGGGTAGAAGAGAGGACCTGGAGGCCAAATTTAGGCTGCTAGGGAAGAGACTGAAATCCAGGACCTCTATGGTGGCATTCTCAGAAATGCTCCCAGTTCCATGCACAGGGCCAGGTAGGCAGGGAGAGCTTCAGAGTCTCAATGCGTGGATGAGACGATGGTGCAGAGAGGAGGGGTTTAGATTTATTAGGAACTGGGAAACTTTTGGGAAAGAGGGAGCCAGGGCTGGCTTTAGGAGGTGCGGGGCCCAATTCGAACAGTTTCGACGGGGCCCCGGCAGGGATGACCAAAAAAAAAAAAAAAAAAATTAAAAAAAAGCCACCTTTCGTTTCTTCCATGTATTATTTACTTTCCATGACTATATACACATAACAAAATTATATATTACATACATTACATCATATATTACAAATATCAAGTTCATTAAGAGGTACTTTATTGTACACTTCACCTACATGTTTTTAAAACTTTATCTTCCTGGCTTTTTGTTTGACAAAATCTTTCAGTATATTGCCTAAATCTAAGCTCTTCATTACTTCACATTCAATTGACATGATTGCCAAATTGTTTAATCAGTCTTCCTGCATTGTTGATCACAGATATGTTTTAATTAGATTTAGCTTCGAGAAACTCCTCTCTCCTGAGGCTACAGTTACCGGAATAGTCAGGAAGATTCGAATTGCTATAAATAAATTTGGGAATGCTGTTGATTGGTTATTATATGCAAGAAATTGAAGGATTTTTAGGGGGTTTCTACAATCAGACAAAATAATTGGTTTTAATGGTTCCAGTTCTTCACAAAGCATGTAGCCATTTATGTCAACTGATTTTACAGTTGAAACTTGTTTGTTTTCCTGCACTAGTTTCACATCTGTCAATGCAAGTTCCAGATCTGCAGCAGATTTTCGTATGGTGTCCTTGGGAATATTTTTGAATTTGCATAAAAATCCAAATAAATTCTCATGCTTTTGTAACTGTTCAAACCTTGGTTCAAGTGCCTGTAAAGCTTTGTCTAACACTTGATTGAAACATTGCACTCTGTAAGCTTCTTTTGGATCAGGAAAAGGCTCGTCTGCAGACTCATACTCAAACTGTTTTTTCCGTTCGCGCAAACGTTTAGTCTGGAATACTGGAGTCACATCTAGATCTTTCACTGTATCACGCTGCAGCTCTTTGCTCACAAAATTCACTTGAAAAAGTAAATCATACCAGAAAACTAGTGAAACCAAAAACTTATAATCCTTTATTTTAATAGCCAGCGATTCAGCTTCATCTTTTGCTTGAGCATCATCAGTTGTTTCTGCTACCTCTACGAGTGCATCATAAAACTCCCGTGCTTGGTACCGCAGAGCTTTGACGCTTTGCATTCTACATTCCCATCGTGTTTTGCAAAGAGGCTTTACCGAAAGGCCAGTAACATGTTTTCTAAAAATAGTCCATCTTTTAGTAGATGCAGAAAAAAGGACGTAAATTCCCTGCAAGACTCCAAAGAAACTCATCGCATCTGGACATGTTTTGGCCATGTCTCCCAAAATGAGATTATAGTTGTGACATGCACATGGTGTAAAAAAAGCTCTTGGGTTTGTTTTCAAAAGTCTTGCCTGTACACCTGATATGTTTCCCTTCATATCTGCACCGTTGTCATAGCCCTGCCCACGGATATTTGCAATGTCCAATCCCAGGTCTTTGAGTTCACTTAAAAGGATATTGTACAAAGATTCATCTGTGCTGCTTTCTACTACTATGAACTTAATGAAATGTTCATATACTCCTGCAGGAATATTTGGTGATACACCATCAGCCACATATCTAATAGTCAATGACATTTGTTCTTGGTGACTAATGTCAGAAGTGCAGTCAAGTATAATAGTAAAATATTTAGCAGCCTTTATTCGAGCTATTATTTCATGTTTAACAGCATTCCCTACAATACTAATAAGTTCATTTTGAATGTTTTTTTCCTAAATAATGATCATGTATTTCTTTGTTCTTGATTCTTCGTAAATGTTCCTGCATCACTGGGTCAAACTTTCCCAGTAATTCAATAACTCCAAGAAAATTTCCCTTGTCTGATGTTCCCAACCGTTCATCAGACCCACGAAATGATAAGTTTCGTTCTGCTAGCAACTGAACGACAGCAACTAGTCTCTCAAAAACTTGATACCAGCGTTTTGCTTCTTGGTCAATAAGTTTTTGTTGTATTGAGTCAATGGTTTTTACAGCAGATAACCTTTGCTAAAGGTCGCAGCAACTAAGCATGGCTTGTAAATGTCCTTTTGAGTTTTCGTGCTCGGACAATCTCGTATGAATATTAGACCAGTCATTAAAACCACTAGATGCTAATGAACTTCTCACATTATTGCACAAAATCTTACAGTAATAACAAAAGATCTTGTCGGCTGACACTGAGTATATCACCCATGGACGAGGTACAATTTCACCATTTGAAAGTTTCCTTTTGCAGTGAAACTTTGAAAAGTGTTTCCCAATCTTATTTTTAGGGAAATCTTTTACAGTAATTTTAGGCGGCCCTTGTTTTACTAACTACTCCCTGATACGCTGGCTAATGTATTCTGGCCAAGTTGCAGGATCATCAGATATTTCCATCTGGTCAGCAGAGTTGAAGTTTTCTTTCTGCTTTGGATCTAAACCACTCACATCTTTTTTATCAGAAAAGCATTCTTGACCCTCAGTACCTTCAGCATCAGTTACAACCCTTTCTGTAGTCTTCTCTTCACCGTGACTGTCTTGAGTGTCTTCTTCAGACTGATTTGGCTCTTCAAATTCTTTGTCACTGCTGTTGTTCTCTGTCTGTGTCGTATGTTCTACTGGAGAATTTTCAACCATATCTGCATCTTCACTGAGCTCTTCTGGCTCAACAGTAGAATCAGGTCTGCTAAAATACTTGCTTAAAGCATCCTTTTGCTTCTGTCTTTCAACTGCCTTTGCCTTGTATATGGCTCTTTTCTTACTTCCACTTGGGTACTTTCTACCAATATCTCTTGATCTCTTGCCCATGTTGATAGAAGTCACCACATTCTAAAAGAATATTAATTTTAGATTTTCACTTTCATATTAGGAAAATAATTTATGTTTTGATAGTTGTACAACTGATTTTCTTCAATAATGTTTATTATATGCCCCCTCATTCCCCGCAGCACCGCCTTGCCCCGTGGAAACACTGCCCCCACACCCCAGCACCGCCCGCCTTGCAGAAACAGACCCTCCTTCCTCAGCGCCACCCTGTAGAAACAGCTGTGGGCCAAAGAGGAAGGTTTGGGTGGGGGGAGAGAAACAGCACACATAGGCAAAAGAAATATTCCATTCTATGCATGCGAAAGAAGTGGGCTGTAGCCCATGAAAGCTTATGTTGAAATAAATTTGTTAGTCTCTATGGTGCCACAAGTACTCCTGTTCTTTTTGCAGATACAGACTAACCCGGCTGCTACTCTGAAACCTGGCATAAATAGGGTGACCAGATCACAGCAGTAAAATAGGACCCACCCCCTCCCCACTCAGCCCTACCATCACACCCTCTTCACGCCCTAGTCCCCCACTGACTTGCTGCATCCCTCCTAGTCAGTCCCCCACCCACAACTCACCTCCTTTCACTTTCTCCATCCCCTGCCAGAAACCTCTATGCCTGCCCCTAGAACCCCTGCTGGCTCACTGCTCGCCTCTTTGTCCACCTGCCACTTACCCACCCGCTCGCCCCCGACTTGCCGCTGCACCCCCCTCCCGAGTATATAGCCTCATTCAAAGACCCAGGGTCACTATATTACTGCACACAGCAATCAATCAATGCAGTTGTAGGTAAATCTCTGCATTATGCATTTTTGTATAACTTTTACATGACTTTGTATTGAACCTTGGTAATATGTTATAGTGGGCCCCAAGGTAGTATAATTAAGGTAAAAGAAAAATGTCTCATTGCTAGAAGTAGAATGAGATCTTTCCTCCACTTTGTAATCAATTGCCCTATTGAATGAATGAGGTGTGAATGAGGGAGGTGTGGAAGGCAGGCACCTCCAGACAGCTGCAACCCTTGGAGAGAGGCTGGGAGCCAGACCAAGGAGTTTTGCCTAGGGCTGAGTGGGACAGAGTCTGGGTGCTGGGTGCAGTCTCTGGGCTCGGGCACAGAGTGGGGTGCAGGAAGGGTGGAGGTGTGCAGGCTCTGGGAAGGAGTGCGGAGGGGTGGGTGCAGGCTTTGGGACAGAGTTTGGGGGGCTGGCGGGGGGTGCTGAGGGGAAGGGACTGCCATGTGGCTTCCTTCCTCCCCTGATGCCCCTCACCATAGCCTCAGTGGGGGATGGAGCTGCCCCTTCCCCAGTGTTTGTAGGAGTGGTGGCTGGGGGGAAACCCAGTCAAACTCTGGTTTTACTCTTTCGCTGATGAGCCACTTAAACCCCTTACAAACTCCTTCCTGCCTCTCTCACTCCTCTTTTCTACTGGGTTTGTTTGATCTTTGCGCTGGAGCCAGATGAAAACCGCAAACCCCAGTGAGAACAGCAGGCTGGAAGACTAGACTGAACCCACCACCCAGCCTAGTCCATCCCAGAGCCCAGGACTGAGGGCAATGTGCCCCTACCCCCAGGCCACCTGCTTCCACTCCTGGCCTCTCCCAGCACTGCTAGTGATTCTGTGTGGCTGCATCAGGTGGGATTTCAAGTGGACCCCTCAACCCCCTGCTAAATTCACCCCTTTTTTCGACCACTCGCCCCCACCCCCCGGCCGGTCTATTTTATAGTTGCAGGGCAAATGAAGGAGCCATAGTTTAATGGAAATTTTCAGCCCCTACAGTGGTCTTGCAGCAGGGAAAACAGAGTTGATGGGAAGGGAACTGGTTTGGATAGGAGCCCCAGTCCCCTTCCTTTGCAAAATAATTTGGAAAGGGAATTAGATCACGCCGTGCCTCAGTTTCCTCTTCTGCAGGTAGATGAGGGGGAGATAAAAATCTCAGCCTGCCGTGCCATATTGCAGACCTTTCGCATTCTCCTCTCTTGCTGTATTTGATTTCCTCCTCTAAACCTCCCTCCCTCTCTCACCTGGAGTTCACAGCACTAAGTACCGGCTGGGGGCTTTCTTCCTGGGTTACATTACATGATCCCAACTTTAGTTCTGAAACAGACCCAAGCAGGCACAAACTCACCCTCAAACAGCAACACCTTGAAAACCACAACACCAACCCAATCTTACAAACAGGGTCAAACACTCACCGTTGGAAGCCCCAGCAGCTGTTCAGGTGAGTGAGATCCACTGCAGAGATTCCTGTCTCCCACCGGACCAGAAGCTCCCTCGGCGTCTCCTCCAGGTGAGTGCTGGGGGGAGGGGAGGGGACGGGAGGAAGGCTACAAGCACGTGTGCCTCCTCCTCCCTCCTCGTCCCCTTCCCCTCCTGACCTGCAACACCCAGCAGCTGCCTCTGCCTTAGCGTTCTGCCAGCCAGCGTCTCTGGTTGCCTAGCAGCAACAGCTGCTGCTTCCTGGAGATGCAGAGCTTTGCTTCTGGGAGACAGCCGGCCAGTGCGGGGCCCCATCACGCGTGAGGCCTGATTCGGGGGAATCGGGCAAATCGGCCTAAGGCCGGCCCTGGAGGGAACCTATGCAGGAAGGATGGGCTCCACCTAAACCAAACTGGATCCAGACTGCTGGCACTTAATATTAAAAACTTTGCAGAGCAGTTTTTAAACTAAGAGATGGAGGAAAGCCGACTGCTGCAGAGGAGCACATGGCTCGGACAGAGACTTCTCTTAGAAGAGAGTCTATTGATAGAGATTCTCTAGGTTAGAGTCAGGAGGAGAGGATGGAAGAGGCCAGACCAGATGAGAAACATGCATATAAAAAAGAATCTGACACATCAGAAAAGGGCAGACAAATAAATAGTGACAAGTTTTTAAAGTGCTTGTACACGAAAGCTAGAAGTCTAAATAATGAGAGGGGTTAACTAGAGTGCCTTGGGATAAAGGAGGATATTGATATAACAGGCTTCACAGAAACCTGGTGGAGTGGGGACAATCAATGGGAAACAATCATTTCAGGGTACAAAATATATCGGAAGAACAGAACAGGTTGTGCAGGGGTGGGGGAGTGGTGCCATATGTGAAAGAAAATGTAGAAACAAATGAAGTAAAAATCTTCAATGAATCCACATGTTCCAAAGAATCTCTGTGGATAGTAATTCCATGCTCTAATAAGAATATAACAATAAGGATATATCATCAACTACCTGACCAGAACAGTGACAGTGACGATGAAATGTTAAGGAACATTAGAGAGGTTATCAAAATAAAGAACTCAATAACAGTGGGGGATTTCAATTATCCCCATATTGACTGAGCACATGCCATCTCAGGGTGAAATGCAGAGACAAAATTACTCGATACTTTAAATGACAGCTTCTTAGAGCAGCTGGTACAGGAACCCACAGAGGGAGAGGAAATTCTTGATTTAGTCCTGAGTGGAGAGCAGGAGCTGGTCCAAGAAGTAACTATAACAGGACCACTTGGAAATAGTGACAACAATATAATAACACTTAACATTCCTGTGGTGGGAAGAACACCTCAGCAGCCCAATGCTGTGGCATTTAATTTAAGAAAGGGGAACTATGCAAAAATGAGGAGATTAGAAAACGGAAATTAAAAGGTACAGTGACTAGAATGAAATCCCTGCAAGCTGCATGGACACTTTTCAAAGACACCATAATAGAGGCCTGACTTAAATGTATATCCCAAATTAAGAAACACAGTAAAAGAACTAAAAAAGAACCACTGTGGCTTAGCAACCATGTAAAAGAAGCAGTGAGAGATAAAAAGGCATCTTTTAAAAAGTGGAAGTCAAATCCTAGTGGACACAAGAACAAATGGATATAAACAGGCCATCAGGAAGTTTAGACTTAAAATTAGATGAAGGTTTCTAACCATCAGAGGAGTGAAGTTCTGGAACAGCCTTCAAAGATGAGCAGTGGGGGCAAAAGACATATCTGGCTTTAAGACTAAGCTTGATACGTTTATGGAGTGGATGGTATAATGAGATAGCCTAATTTTGGCAATTAATTGGTCTTTGACTATTAGCAGTAAATGTGATGGGACGATAGATGGGGTGGGATCTGAGTTACTACAGAGAAATCTTTCCTGGGTGTCTAGATGGTGAGTTTTGCCCACATGTTCAGGGTTTAACTGATCACCGTATCTGGGATCGGGAAGGAATTTTCCTCCAGAGCAGATTGGCAGAAGCCTTGAGGGTTTTTTTTGCCTTCCTCTGCAGTGTGGGGCATAGGTCACTTGCTGGAAGAGTCTCTGCACCTTGAAATCCTTAAACCATGATTTGAGGACTTCAGTGGCTCAGAAACAGGTTTGATACAGGAGTGGGTTGGTGAGATTCTGTGGCCTGCATTGTGCAGGAGGTAAGACTAGATGATCATCATGGTCCCTTCTGACCTTAAAGTCTAATAAAGTCTGTTAAAGAGGTAAATAGAAAGGAGCATAAACACTGCCAAATTAAGTATAAAAATGTAATAAGAAAAGCCAAAAAGGAATTTGAACAGCTAGCCAAAAACTCAAAAGGTAATAACAAAATGTTTTTTTTTAAGTACATCAGAGGCAGGAAGCCTGCTAAACAACCAGTGGGGCCCCTGGACGATCGAGATACAAAAGGAGCACTTAAATATGATAAAGTAATTGCAGAGAAACTAATGAATTCTTTGCTTCAGTCTTCACAGCTGAGAATGCTAGGGAGATTCCCAATTCTGAGCCATCCTTTGTAGATGACACATCTGAGGAATTGTCACAGATTGAAGTATCACTAGAGGAGGCTTTGCAATTAATTGATAAACTTAACAGTAACAAGTCATCAGGACCAGATGGCATTCACCCAAGAACTCTGAAAGAACTCAAACGTGAAAATGCGGAACTATTAACTATGGTTTGCAACCTGTCCCTTAAATCGGCTTCTGTACCCAATGACTGTAAAATAGCTAATGTAATGCCAATATTTTAAAAGGGCTCTAGAGGTGATCCCGACAATTATAGACCGGTAAGTCTAACGTCAGTATCAGGCAAATTAGTTGTAACAATAGTAAAGAATAAAATTGTCAGACACATAGAAGAACATAAATTGTTGGGCAAAAATCAACATTGTTTCTGTAAAGGGAAATCATGTCTTACTAATCTATTAGAATTCTTTGAAGGGGTCAACAAAAATGTGGACGAGGGGGATTCAGAGGACATAGTGTACTTAGATTTCTAGAAAGCTTTTGACAAGGTCCCCCACCAAAGGTTGTTATGTAAATTAATTTTTCATGAGATAAGAGGGAAGATCCTTTCTTGGATTGAGAACTAGTTAAAAGATAGGGAACAAAGGGTGTCAAGGTGTCCCCCCCACTTTGAACTCTAGGATACGGATGTGGGGACCTGCACGGATAACCCCTAAACTTATTTACCAGCTTAGATTTAGTAGCTGCCACCACCAAATAATTTAAACAAACATTTATGGGAGAGTTATTTGGAAACTTTGTTTTCCCCCCAAATATTTCCCCAGTCTTTATCCCCCTTTTCCTGATAGGATTGAGACTGATTCACCTCCCACCAATTCCTGGTGAGCTGAGATCCAAATAACCCATGGATCCTAAAA
The DNA here is from genome assembly GCA_026122505.1 of Aldabrachelys gigantea. NCBI lineage: Eukaryota > Metazoa > Chordata > Testudines > Testudinidae > Aldabrachelys > Aldabrachelys gigantea. The sequence goes on from CM047479.1 coordinate 149,385,050, forward strand.
CAAGGAAAACGTAATCAGGTTTTTAAAAGATGACTTTTAATTAAAGAAAAAAGAGTGAAAGTGATACCTCTGTGAGATTAGCATGCAATATACTCTCACAGACAACAGATTTAAAATGCAGAGGATGTCTCTGGGCAAAAACCTTAGTTACACAAAGAAACCCAATTTGATTTTTCCTTTTTACAAAATGAAGTTACAAAAGTAAATAAACATAATCTAATACATTTCTTTTCTAAACACTTACAATTTTTAAAAAATGTTAGATGGCTGATTCCCGGATACTTCACTCTGGCACAAACTTTTCTGAACAGTCCAATGACTGATTTCCCTCCTCCCTCTTTGAAAACATCTTGTCCTCTCATTGGTTTTTTTGGTCAGGTGTCAGGTAGGCTATGTGAACTTCTTAACCCTTTACAGATAAAAGAGGAATTAACCCTTAACTATCTGTTTATGACAAAGAGTAGGACTAAATGGTAAATTTTCAGAATGGAGAGGGGTAACTAGTGGTGTTCCCCAAGGGTCAGTCCTAGGACCAATCCTATTCAACTTATTCATAAATGATCTGGAGAAAGGAGTATACAGTGAGGTGGCGAAGTTTGCAGATGATACTGATTTGTTATCACTTGTCAGACACAGAGGAGCCCTGGCAGGTGCTTAGATGCAGCCAGTGCAGTGAGAGGAAGGGATAGCAAATCAGGCTGGCAATGAAGGGACATCTCTCCACTCTGGTGCTGTGGCTTCTTCTCCTCACAGTTCAGGACACTGCAGGTAAGTCTTCTCAGTGCTTCACCAGGGGAGCTGGATTAACTGGAACTAGGGTGGTAACTTTTACAGTCAGTTTTTTATAATCCACGTCTGGCTTGGAGGTTGTGACTTTTCCTTTTGGGATTGGACCTTACCCCTGTTATCGAGGCTTTTGTTACCTTGAGATTGGACTATTTCAGTGACCTGTACGTGCGGCCGCATCTTAAAACATTTCAGAGAAAGAAGCTGATACATATGACTCTGACTCACTCACTGAGCAGAGCATCTCTCTGTGAGCATGTTACTGCCGTGCTCCAGGATCTGCACTGGCTGCCCTGTTCTGGGTGAAGGTTAAGGTGTTGGTGATCATTTATAAAGTCCTAAGTGGCCTGGGAACAGCCTGCTTGAGGGATCACCTCTGTCCCCATGCTGTAGTGCCACAGCTATGGTTAGCAGGAATGCCTGAGCTAGCTCCCCGTTTTATAAAGGAGAGGAATAGTGCGTGCTCTTTGTGAGGGCTCCAGGAAGATGGAACTTGCTCTCCCCGCTGGGTCAAAATAGCTGAAATTAGGCGACCTTCTGGGCACACTGCAAAATACACTTGTTTGAGGGGTGGGGGTTGGGATGGCCCCAGGCTGTGTGTCACGTAATGAGTAATGGGTGGGAAGGAGTTTCTGTAGGTATCTGGCTGGCTGAGATCCTGTTGAAATGGTCACTTAATGCTGCAGGGATTTGAACATGTTATCAGTGTGTCTGGGTGCCTAGAGCCTCCGCTGGCCATCACTTTAATATTTTAAATTAAAAAAAATCAATAATTTGGGATCCAACAAAAATGTCTGTTTGGTCCAGAATCCAACAGTTCCAAGGGCCAAGTCCTAGCTCCTCACTCCCCCATTCACTCACTAAAGCCAGTAGAAGTTTTTCAAGTTTGAGGTGAGCAGGATTTATTCAAATAAACCAAGAGTTGATTCCTCCCATACAGGTGTGTGTGTTTGTGTGTGTTTGGGTGCAGAGTGCAATGCCCTGTGCCCACAGGGGTACTGGAAGCTCTGCCAGCAGGAAGATTTATCCTGCGGGAGCCCTGCCACCCTGCTCCAGGGTTTCTGCTGGAGCAGAGAAACTTTGAATCCTAGCTGGAGTCTAGAGAAGTCCTATCAGCACAAGCTCAGGGCAGTGAGCTGCTCAGCTGTAGCTGGTTCATGGAACCCGGATGTGCTTCTGCGCCAGCCTGAGAAACTGACACCGAAGCTGATAATCATAAATGTCACTCTAAATTATTGTCTTAGAGAAAAATCTGCCCTAATGTATGTTTCACAGACAGCTCAGTAATGGTGCGATGATTAGGGGGCTGGAACCCAGAAAATCCTGAGCAAACTGACTGTCCATCAGGTTCCTTGGAGTTTGTATTTCAGATTCCAAGAAGTTCATATATAACATGCTGGGGTTAGAGCCCATGACAGAGCTGCATGAAGGAACATAAATCCACACAGTATAGAGGTCAAGGGTAGGAGTTTATTACACATAGTGCTGGTGGAGTTTCACCTTGCTTATTAGGCTCAGAGACACTGTCAATCAATTAATTACAATAGAATATATAGATTTTTTCCATGGATGTGGGAAAGTGACAGGGCAGGCAGTTCTACACCCCCGGATAGATTTTGCAGCAAGACAAGATAGCACATTAGCCAATGGTTAACAGGTTACATAAAGTCTCCGCCCATGGTCTCAAATTTGCAAGTTAACATTTAATTAATACTTTGCTAAAATGTATTAGTATAAAATATATATAAATATAATATGTTGGATTCAATTTGGGGTCCATAGAAATGAAGCAATTCCTTTGACTGTCCAACAGGTACAGTCCTAGGGGTTAAAGCAAAGAAACAGTGAAAGTATATGACAATAAAGCTTGTCTCCTTTGTGTTTTAAGATTGGCATTGGTACCTGGGAAAGGGAGGTGAGAGGATGCCATAACTTATACTGACGTGCCAACCTTTCATAAAATCAAGGTTGGATATGTGGGAACAACATCTCCCTACAAAAGAAACTAATAACCGAAACAGGGCATCTTTGTTCAATTTGCAACTCTGAATAAGACACAATTATTTAGTTCTCAGCTCCAACACCTGGCAGTTTGCTGACTCTGCTTATTTTGGCACAGCAAGGTTATCTTTTGTTTATTTCTGCTTCTCTTAGTTAATCACTATTTGCTAGGCCTCTGGTCTCTTGACCAAACTCTGGACTTCTGGTCTGGAAAAAAGCTGGCACAATCCATATGCCAGGTTGTTATAGAAAATGCACATGGATTTTAACCCTTCACTGTACATGATCAAAAAGCAGAGAATTCTATAGTGACACCTGGTGAGGGATAAATGACTGCACAGTTATTTGTGGAGAGTGTCCTATAATGATTCCAAGCACATCTTCAGCTCAGTGTATTTTTGTTGGACTGATGTGCATCATCCTCTAGAAAGTTTTTATTTTCTATGGGAAATTTGAGTATGTTTCACATGATGCAGACAGAGTGACACTGGGGAGTATACAATACAAGGGATATCACCATGTAGCTACTTTTTCCTTTCCCTCAGTGCCCCAGTTCTCCTCCCTGAACCCTGAGTAGAGCCCGTGTCAGTCTTTACCCAAAAGATCGTGTTTCACAGTTATTGGCCTATTTAAATTGTGTGGAAAAACAAATTTGTACAATTATGTGGGGTCCGGGCAAACAAGTGATAAAATATCAGGGACGGACCAAAGCTGCGAGTTTCACTCTCAGCCCCAGATCTGAACTTCCTCAGGGTTCAGAGTGCTGCGTTTGCATCATTATTCCAAGGTGGGCGACAGAATTATTGGAAATATAAGACAGGTTCAGTATGCAAATGTCATTTTTAGCCTCAGGGCTGGATTTAAACTTTTTGAGCCCTTAGGCACATTATCTTCAGTATCCCCTCCCATCCCCATATGGCCCTGCCTGGAGCCCCCTTCCAGTATCCTCATGTCACTTTGTGACCCCCAGCAAACCTGGGTGGCCCACATTGCCTCCTAACTGGGCTCCAAGAAGGCTGCTATGACTTTTCACTTGAAATAAAAATGAACCCACCTCCCGCCTGCAAGGTGTTTGCTGCTGCCCAACAAACCAGTAGCCTCAGGCAGCTCAGGCTGTTCTCGCGACACAGTGGCCTCTGGTGGGAGAACGGCAGAACTGCAGCACATTTTCCGCAGGGGGGGGAAAAATCTGCTTCCCTCAGACACGAATTCTGCACATGCTGCAAATGTCATCTAAGGGGAGAGGGCATGATGTGAGACAAGGGGCTTGTGGGGCATCTCGGCAGAGATCGGGGCAGATCAGGAGGCTCCTTCCCTCCCAAGAACTCCTGACCAGTTTAGGCAGCAGCAGTAGTGCAGTAAAATAGCCCAAAATACCACAAATCGCAACTGCTAAAAAAACCTAGCAACTGACAGCTAGAAAAGCTCATACTTGGCAACCTTTGATGCCCCTACAAAGCTGGTGCCCCATGGCACATGCCTACTGTGCCTAATTGGAAATCCGGCCCTGGTTATCCAGAGGGGGGCTGATGGCTGCCATCAGGGAGTCTTCAGTCCAAAGACAATCACAGACCTCATGAAAGTCAATGACTGGACCAAGACCTCTCTTTTAGGCTCAACAGACGGCGCAATAAAGATCCTTTATGTAGTTAAAACAGCTACAGACAGTGGGGGCTACTGAAAAAGGCACTGAGCACATGGGCAGGGCAGAGCTAAGCCAGGGGTTTCCCTTGTTGCCGATGCAGGGGCCAGGATACTGGCATCAGACTACGTCTGTTGGAGGGAGAAGCCAGGAGAAGGAGTTGTGACCGGGATCCTGGAAGGGAGCAAATAAACAAAGTCTGTTGGCACTCTCTGAAGGGGCAGGCTGGGGATTTCTGAGCAAGGACACTGCTGGCTGTTAGTTTCTACTATGTCCAGGGAAACAGAACTGTATGTGCACTTAGCTAGAGCAGTGTTACAACCTTTGGTCCTGCCACAAGTGAACGTTGCTGAATTAACTCAATTGGAAAAAAAAAAAGCCCCTTTTTTCCTAGTGCAGACCAGGCCCAAGGGATTTCCTTTGGGACTGGACTGAACAGAGCGGCACCTGAATAACCTTCCCTGTGGATTGCAGCAAAAGAAGTGTTTTGTATTTGCTCAGCACTGAAGGAGCAGGATGGTCTGGCTACATACCGGTGTGAACAGCACTGTTCTCTAAGCTCCATGAAGGCTCCATAAAGGTGGTGTCCCCAGCTCAGCCATCCACTGCTGCAATCAGCCTGTTCCAGGGGTCACAGTGGCACTTGACATGTAGCTGTAACTCATGGGCATTATCATGATGCCTGTACTTGCTCCCACTCACAGGGACAGTCTTGCCTCTTCAAACCCTGTCCTGGGGGACCAATTCTCTCAGCCAATCTCCCAGTGACCTCTCCTCTCATTCCCTGTTAACTGCCTGTCTCCCAGCAGCCAGCTTTGCCTCTCCACAACCCCCAGAGAAGCAAACAGCACTAGAGACAACTGGGGGCATGGGGTGGAACTCAGAGCTAGTGAGGGAAAAGTTAATGGCAGGGAGTGGGGGCAAAGTCTGCTGCTCTTCTGGAGAAGAAGCAGCCTGTACATGCAGGGCAGAGAGGCCAGGTAGAAAGGAGTGAAGAGAAGGGAAGAAGAGCCCCGGGGAGGTGGGCAGGAAGAGTCCAGCGGGGGGGCTGGAACAATTGTATAGTGGGGGCACTGAGACCATTTAGCCAAACTGTAAACCCTGTATATGTTGCAAACCACTTCAAGCCAAGGGGTGCGGCAGCACCCCCAGCACCCCTAGTTCCATCTCCTATGGAGACCAGTGGAAGAGAGAAATGTGTAGGGAGTGTTGGGGCCTGTGGCGCTAGTGTCCATGTGGTTGCACCGATTTCAGTCCAAGGGAGGTCATTGCAGTTTAGCTCAATCCTGTGTCCAGTTGATTTATCTGAATCCCCATGAGATTCTCTTGGCCTGAAATTGCAGGGCCCACACACAGATGGCACGTCTCTCACTGGGGCAGGTGGGGAGAGGAAGCTCCAGTGGGGAGCAGTATTGCCAAGCGCCACAGATCTAAAAAGATGAGACTATAAAAATCACCCAGTCATGTTTGTCAGTCTGTCTTTGGACTGTAGAACCCCTCTCTACTCCTCTGCCAGAGTGGGGGTGAGAATCGCAAACTGCGAAGTCACCATTTAATGCACCCAAACTGCACTACTCCCCCTGGCGGCTCAGCTGGAGAATGTGCTTCCTTCCCCTCGCCCCTGAGATGGGGAACTGCTGTCCATTGCCCTGCACTGCCTTCGCTCTCCCCTCCTGGTTCAGTTTCTCTGACAGACGAAGGGCTGGCTGGAAAATAGCTTGACAGGCACTGAGCTAATTCATGTGGCGCGGTTCCCACTCACACCCAGAACTTCTGATACTGTTGAGGGGTGAGTTACAGGCAGAGATTCTCTGCAGCTTGAGGTCTTTAAACCACGATTTGCGGACTTCAGTAACTCAGACACAGGTTAAGGGTTTGTTATAGGAGTGGATGGGTGAGATCCTGTGGCCTGCATTGTGCAGGAGATCCAACTAGATGATCATAATGGTCCCTTCTGACCTTAAAGTCTATGAGTCTATGAGAGATGCTGGAGACCTTCACACTGACATCAACCATTCTCATCAACTGTAATGTCACCGTAATACAACAGGATTGGTTTAGCCTTTTGCAAATAGCAACACTTCCCTGACTTCCTCCACCCCACCTCCTGCAACTTCTCTGTCGGAGGCTGTGAAGCACTCTCCCCACTATAGAGGCCCCTCCTCTTCCTTTGCCTCTCTCCAGCCTCCTGTTCCAGGCCCTCTCTTCCCCTTTCCACCCTCCCTCCTGCCCCCTATCCCAGTCCCCTTCCTCACCCTACTACTCCGTCATGCCCCTCTGTTCCAGACCCCCAACCTCCCTGCCCCCCATTCCCCTCATCTCTCTCCTTCCTGCTTCCTTCTCCAGACCCCTCAGACTCCTCTCCAACACTCTATCCTCCCCCAGTTTAGACCCCCTCGTCTCCCTTCCTCCTGACCCAACTTTACAGACCCCTACCTTCCCTATCCCTTCCCCTCGTCCCCACTCCAGAGCCCCCACCCTACACTTTCCACTCCTCCTTTCTGCCCACACAGCACCTGCACCCCATTCTCTTGCAACCCCTGAATCTGCCTCCTGCCCCCAAGTGCCCTGCTCCCTCATTCTCCTCCTCCTCCCTGCACAGGGTGCCCGCTGCCCATCACAGTCCCTGGATCTTGTGCCATTCAGGGGAAGCCACGTTCCCTGTGGGTTTCAGTCTCATTGAAAACAGAGGGAGATGGAAGCCAGTTTTATTCAGGGCGGCCTCACTCCCACATGCTGACAGACTGTAGGGAGATGGCGGCATCTCGCTGGCTTCAGCCCCACTGACAGTGACAGGAGATGGCAACATTTGAAATAAGGGAAACTCCGTGAGTTGGTGCCTTTCATTGTGTTCTCATGAGACAAGTTAAAACACCCCAAATCGCCAGAGTGGGGATAAAATAGTGAGAGGTGCAGCACTGACAGCCCCGAGTGTGAGGCCCTGAGATGTGAGAAGGTGGCGCCATGAGGCAGCTCTGGGCATGTCCCATTCTCCTGGCTCTGGGCGTGGATCCCCTGCTGCTGGGCGCAGACTGTGCTGTGATAATGCTGAGGAGGGGGCTCCCTGCTCACTCTGACCCTGCTCTGTGTCTCTCTTTGAAGGTGCTGATGAGCTGAGGCTGGCGGATGGAGGCAGCCCCTGTGCTGGGAGAGTGGAGGTTAAACACCAGGATCAGTGGGAGACAGTGTGTGATTACAACTGGAACATGGAAGATGCTGAGGTGGTTTGTAAGCAGCTGGGATGTGGATCTGCTGTCAGTGTCCCTGGCTGGGCTCATTTTGGAGAAGGATCTGGACTGACTTGGCTGTATCTAGTTGATTGTGGTGGTGACGAGCCAGCTCTCTGGGACTGCAGACATCGGGGATGGGGTGCAGCACAGTGCCCTCATTCTATTGATACTGGAGTGATCGGTTCAGGTAAGAACTCAGCCAACCTGCCCCCATAGGAAACTCTCCATGAGGGAGAAGGGACTGAACCCATGTGTGACATTCCTGGTGACTCAGAGCTGGATTGTGCCCTGCAGTGGGGTGAGGGTGGAACTGACCAGTCTTTTCCTGAGCTCCCCTGGGCAGACTGGTGATGAGCAGGCTGTGCCATCCTCTGGGCCACTAGCAGGGGCTGCTGGTGCAGCTGTTGTGGGTTCAGGGTGGGGTGGCCCCACTACCAGGTCTGTGCTTGTAGGTGCCTGTGTGCAGCAGTGCAATGTCTTCCCAGGGCAGTGGCAGTAGCTGTGACCCTGCCTGTGGCTGCTGGAGCTGGAGCCGGGGGGGCGAGTGCTGTGGAGCTTTCCCCAGAGTTCCCTGAGGCATCCGGGGAGGAGCCCTGAGCCTGACCACAGCAAGAGAGAGGGGCCAAAACAGCTGAGGGTAGGTGGAGGGGGAAAAACTGCTACACAGCTCCTTCCTTCCCAGAATCCCCCTGCAGGGTCAGGCAGGAAAGTGCCGCATAATGAGTAGCTCTTTGCTCCACAGCCAATCTGGCTGGCTTCCCATGCAGGGGGGTTAGATTTACCCCCCAGCACAATGTCATGGAGATACACCGGGATCCCTCTGCTCTCTGCATTTGGGAAATAAATATGTATGTATAACCTGGCTTCATCAAAGCTTGTGCAAGAAAAATGCCTAGGCACAGGGGCTTGCACAGAGTGACTAATGTTCTGACAGAAACAGTCCCTGACAGGTAATACTTAGAGTAGGACCATGGATATCTACAGCTGGCTGAACAGTGGTAACACCTCTTTGTTCTGATTAGCTCAGTTTGCATTTCTCTGCTAGTCACTGATCACCCCCATTGGTGAGGTCACAACTGAGCAGAGGGGTCAGTGCTCTGTGTGTCTCCCCCTCACACCCTGCCACTCACTCACTATCCCCATTGCAGAATCTCTAGAAACTGTGTGGGGGAGTTCACTCTTCTTCTGTGCCCTCTCAGCCCTAGCTGTATCAGTACAAAGGGGCCACAGTCACCCTAACTCCCCTCCCCCACTTCCATCAGAAATATGCCTGGCACCGTGGGGGCCTCCTTAACAGGAATAACCTCCAGTACATGGAGGTGCATTTGTAACACTGACAGACCCCAGTCGTCAGTGGGCAGGATCAAACCTGGGACCTCTAAAGCTTAGTGCTATGGGCCTTTAGTTCATGAGCTAAAAAAGTACCAGCCTACTAACCAAGGCTATAGCAGACTCATCAATATCTAGGTGCTACTAGAAGGCGACAGAGCACCACACCCAGCAGGCATGGGTTACACACTGGCTCCCCTCTCAGTCCCTCTGCCAGGTTCAGCACTGGTGCAAGGACCTACCAGGGCCAAGGGTCTCTTTCTTGGCTTGATTCTGGGTTTCCCACATAAAGTGAGTCCTGCAGCCGCAGTCTCTCAGCTGATCCTGGTGTAACTACACCTTACGTCTACTGTTTCTATACCAGAAATGTTCAAGTGCAGAGAGGAGCTAATTTGTATAATGGGAGGAGCCAAAAGCCAGACTCCTATTCCCTGCTGGGCCTGTTCTTGTCGCTTCAGCAGCTCTGGGATGAGAGGGTGTGTGTGTGTGTGTGTGTGTGTGTATGTGTTGGAGGAGGGTGGGCACATGACCCAGATTTCTGCCATGGTTTCCCATCCCTGCTCGGTAATATAGTGTGGCCAGACCCCTCTCCCTGTGTGGTGGCTGCCGGAGCCTGTGAGCTGCAAGTTGTTCCCCCTGAGGAGAGGCAGGAGCAACATACGGGAGCTGCAGGGAAGGGGCTGCTGCTTTCGAGGAGCGGAGACTGAGGGTAATGGGGGGCTTCCTGGAGGAAGGGTCATGACTTGAGCTGTCCTGGGTGTGGCCAAAAATTTAAATTGTGCCCCCCCCACTATCAGCAGCTATGGGTCATCTCTGCCTGGGATTGTAAACCCTGAACTTCTGAGCTGTTCCCTGCTGCTTGGGGGATTTGGGGACTATCCAGAGGGTGCAAAGGAACTCGACCGGCTGCCTGGGAGCTAGGCACAAGCAGTTCCCAAGGCAAACGCTGAATAAATGCAAAGTAGAAACCTACCTGTCTGAGAAACCCTCACTCCGACCATCCCACTCCAGTTACCTGGTTTCGAAGATGTAACTCATCTTGGTACAAAAGTGACCAATGAGCCACATAAATTAAGTGTCCCTTTATGTTTAATATTGAAAATTATTTGCCTCAGAAATAAAGAATTGTTGCCCTGAGGTTACAGAGCCATTTACACTAAAGGAAAAGATTCCTCAGCACATTAAATTTCCTGCCTGAATGCTCAGTGTGTGTCCTTCATTTTGAGTCTTTATCACATATTGGTACCACACCTGGGCCCCTCCTCAGAGACTTTTACACTCATCAGGGACCAATGCACCTCAGCAAGTATCTGAAGTGACTCCAGGCATCCTTTTCAAACCACAGCAGGGTTTATTAGTCAACTGGAACACAGCATCAGGAGGTCCTATTTTTAGGGTTACCATACATCTGGATTTTCCCAGACATGATGTCTTTTTCGGTTTCCTGACCTCTGTCCTGGCTGATTTTCCAAATAAGACAAAATGTCCAGGATTTTTCCAGATGTTGCATCTCAGAAAGAGCCATCTCCATGCCCTGATTGGTCCCTCCCCTGGCCATCTGCAGTTGCCAGATCCTGCCGGCCCTGGCCCAGCCTGGCCCACTAAGTAAGCGGAGCCACCAAGCACCTCTTGGCTTGGCTGATTGCCCCACCACACGGCCTCAGAACCTGACCAGGAGTGGTGAAAGGGCCAATCCCCAGGTACCAGCCCAGGGAAGAGGGAGAAGCCCTAGGGTGACCAGACAGCAAGTGTGAAAAATCGGGATGGGGGTGAAGGGAAATAGGAGCTGATATAAGAAAAAGACCTCAAAATCAAGACTGTATAAAATCGGGACCTCTGGTCACCCTAAGACGCTCACAGGGAGATCTTGACTGATGGGCTGGCTCTGCATCCCAGACATGCACCAGCTGGCCGGCCATCATGACAGGAAGTGCAACACTGACCCCCACTTTAAGAGTGAGGCTGCAGGTACCTCCTCAAGCATCTCCAAATACTCCCTCCCAGTACACACACATCCCTCCAGCATCCCCCAAATACTCCCTCCCTGTGTCCCATGGGCGATCCCATATACCTCATTTCAGTGCTGTGTTCTTTAGGGTGTCAGTGGCGGAGCACAGACATCTTCTTGCCATGGGGATTGCAGCAGTGAGGTGGGAGACGGAATATCGTATTTTGGAGGAATTTCCTGTGACTCCATAGTTAATGATCAAGGGATCTCTCTCCTGCCATCCATCTCCACCATCTGACAAACAGAGGCTATGGACACCATTCCTTACCCATTCTGGATAATAGCCATTAATGCACTTAACCTCCATGAATTTATCTAGTTCTCTTTTAAACCCTGTTATAGTCCTAGCCTTCACAGTCTCCTCATGCAAGGAGTTCCACAGGTTGACTGTGCGCTGTGTGATTAAGAACTTCCTTTTATTTGTTTTAAACCAGCTGACCGTTAATTTCATTTGGTGATCCCTAGTTCTTACATTATAGGAACAAGTAAATAACTTTTCCTTATTCACTTTCTCCATACCACTCATGATTTTATATCTCTATTATATCCCCCCTTAGTCTCCTCTTTTCCAAGCTGAAAAGTCCTAATCTCTTTAATTTCTCCTATATGGGACCCGTTCCAAACCCCTAATCATTTTAGTTGCCCTCTCTGAACTTTTTATAATGCCAATATATCTTTTTTGAGATGAGGAGACCACAGCTGTACGCAGCATTCAAGATGTGGGCGTACCATGGATTTATATAAGGGCAATAAGATATTCTCCCTCTTATTCCCAATCCCCTTTTTAATGAATCCTAACATCTTGTTTGCTTTTTTTGACTTCCGCTGCTTACTGCGTGGATATCTTTAGAGAACTATCCACAATAACTCTAAGATCTCTTTCCTGATTAGTTGTAGCTAAATTAGTCCCCATCATATTGTGTGTATAGATGGGGTTATTTTTTCCAGTGTGCATTACTTTACATTTATATCCACGTTAAATTTCATTTGCCATTTGTTGTCCAATCACTTAGTTTTGTGAGATCTTTTGGAAGTTCTTCACAGCCTGTTTTTGTCTTAACTATCTTGAGCAGTGGAAGGGAAATATATAGATTCAGAGGCGGCATCAGCTGTGGGAAGGTCCAATAGCAAACCCATCTGCCTTTTTAGTTATTCTCAGTGGTTTTATCTGTGACTTTCTGCAGCTAAAATATCCAACAAAACGTGAAAGCACAAACATCACCATATATGAGCGATGATCTCTGTGACGGGGTTGGGATTCACCACCGCAGCACCTCCCGTTGGTTGCTCTGGGAATTAGCTCTGTCCTCTGAGGGGCACCCTCTGCCAGTGGTGTTCTGTCTGTCATCTGCTTCCCTGTTGGTGTCTGGACCCGCGTTGCTCCCTGCTCGGTGGGGTCCTCTTCAGCACACTGCCCTCTGGCAGTGCTCACTGCTCTCGTCTGACCCTCTTCCAGGGGGTCTGGTGTTATTAGCAGCCCTCTGTTGCTCCTGTTTTAGTGGCCAACTGCAGCCTCAAAGTCTAGCCCCTTTGTCACAGGGGCCAGCCACAGCCTGTATCTAGCCACACGCCTCCTCAGCCAGGTGTAGTACAAGGGGGAAGGTGGGGACTCAGCCCCACCCGCTACTCTGGATCCCAACCCAGGGACCCTCTAGCAGGAGCCTCCCTGCCCTCTTTCTCTCCCCTTGTCATCCTTTTGTCCCTGGGCCACTTCCCTTTCAGCCCTGTGCACCCGCTTGGCCCTTTGTAGCAAGCCCTGCAGCCTGGGGTTTTCCTTGGCTGGAGCTCCCCAGCTCCTTCTGCCCTTCCCCAGCACTGCTCTGTCCAAGGTGCTGGTCTCCTGCTCCAGAGACAGACCTTCTCCCATGAAGGTCTGAGACAGACCACCTGCTTCTCTCGTAGGCAGCCTTCATATAGGATCTAGCCAAACCCTGATTGGTTCTCAGTAGCCCTTCTCTAATTGGTTGCCGGCCTGCACAGCCACTCTGGCCTACTCTAGCCCTGACCTGATTGGCTCCCAACAGGCCTCTGTTGATTGGTTGCCGGCCTGCGCAACCTCAAAAGGCCTGTTCCAGCCTTTTTCTCAGGGGGTGGGGCACTGCCCCACCACAAGCCCCCTCCTGATGTCAGGTTTACCACAGCCTCACATTATTGAGTAACTCCCAGTCTCCGATGAGGGAAGGAAAAGTTCTGCACAAACTGTATCAGTGCTGTTTCTCACCCCGATAGATTCTATATCATACTAAACATGAATTGGGAGACATTAGAGAATGGTTATTTTATAAACTAGGGAAGAAATCCCAATGTGCCAAAGGTGATCATTACAAGACAAACTCCCAGTAGAGGACATACCAAATTGTAGACAATAACAAGTCACTAGAACCAGGTTGTGCCACTCAGATCAGCTGTTGTCAAGAGGAATCACCCAGCTCCACTTGTAATATTGATAGTTCTAGTAATAAACTTTGGGGTTTCCGGCCTAGACCATGATCCTTAGTGGTAGAGGCAGAGTTCAGGGCTTCCTGAGTAGGCCATGACCCTCTCTTGCAATAGCAGGATGTCCTGCACACACCCTGCCCATCAGTACTATCAGTAGGGGGAGGGCTCCTTGGAAACAAGTTTACTTGAGTCATGGGACACAGACAATTAAAGGAACAGGCACAACGCAAGGGGCATATAGCACAGAACAATGACTGGGAGACACGACACTTACTGTAGGCTCTTCCTAAAGAGAACTGTTACAAATAATTGGTTTAAGGGAAATGTCTTTAACTCTTTACCTTTGCATTTTCTCTCATGCTGCCTTTTCTGCATAGAGAAAACTCCCCCAAAAAATCTGTGCAGCCAACACCTGATCCTCCTCCAAATCCCTCCTTGAGACTCAACTCTGTAGTGATTCCAGAAAAACACTTGACAGTGACTAGCTTGGCAGGTGAGGAGGGTAGCTGTGCCTCTTCCCTTTCCTTCCCTCTCCTTATTTTTACCAACCTCCCCACCCCAATCCTGCCATTTCCCCTCATTCGGCCATCCCCCTACTTAAACAAACAGTAATGACAAAACAGGAAATTGTACCAGTCATCACAATGTTAATTTGTTTCTATGTTATTTCTCCCATATCCCATCCTGCATCTGTTCTTGAGCCTTTTAGATTGTCAGCTTTATGGAGCTGGGTGTGTGTCTGTATTTGTGACCTGAATGGGCCTTTTTGTGCTACACTAATATAAATGTAATAACAATTTGATTATTAATAATAAAAATTAATCCATAACCTTCTTTTTTAGCAGGGGATTTAAAGAAGAAGCAAGCAGGCTGCACTAATTAAAAATAAACCATCCTGGCTTGGAGGGAAAACAGGTTATGTAAGGAGCATGAGCAGTCAAGCGTTGTAGAAAATTGGTAAGGGAAGCAAAGGCTTACAAGGAGAACTCCATAGCCAGCAGAATTAAGGACAATTAGTTGGAATATGTAAAGTATACTAGTAACAAAAATAATCTTAAAATTGGTATCACTCCATTACTAGATGGAAATGCTATACTTATCAGTAGCAATGCAGAGAAAACAGAAGTATTCGTGATATATTTTTATTCTATATTTGGGACAAAGTCAGATAATGTAGTCATATCATATAAGAATAAGGATGGTAAAGAAACTCAAGAGAATGCTAAACAGCATCTACTGTTAGACATTTTAAAATCAGCAGGTCTGGATATTAGTTTTCAGTAACTATGGGAATACTGGGGAAACCCAAAAGACTAGAAGAAAGCTAATGTGCTGTCAATATATAAAAAGGGTTAAACAGCAAGACCTAGGTAATTATAGGCCTGTGAGACTGACATTGAATCGTCAAAATATATAATTTCTGATATAGGACTCATTTAATAAAGAATTAAATTAGGGTAATATAATTAATTCCAATCAAAGTGGATTTATGGAAAATGCCCATTCCACCCCCATTCCGCCAATTCCACCCCCCCCCCAGCAGCCCCATAAGACATTTGCTCCTTTCTTTCCCCTCCAACCCCTGCGGCTCCAAGACTGGAGAAGCTTTGCCTTGAAGATACAGCACAGACTGAGAGCTCCCCCAGCGCTGAGGCCGTGGCAGGAAGCTAGAGCTCCTCCAGTTCCAAAGTGTGCAGCTGGGGTCTGGGTGCTGGGGCTTCCCCTGCTGTCACTTCTTCTGGGAAGCGAGGTCAGGGCATGGGAGCTTGCCCCACCCTGCTCCACCCACCTAGCGCTCCTGCCAGAGCATGAGGGTGCCCATTTTTCTCGGATGAGGTAGGTGAGGTAATAAGTTTCAATGTAAGCATCTTTTTCTACCCGTTTTCCTTACATCCTCCACACATCTGAGACCATTTTTGATTTAGGTCTCGGCCCCCTGCCCATATTTGTCATTCCGAGGCCCATAATTTAGGTTCTGGTTGCTAGCATTAGCTCTTTTTATGTTATTCTTTTCCAATGGTTTCAATACATAAATGTGGTTTCTCCATATTACAAATCCTCTAGCTTGTTTCCAGCTTTTGTGGTGTTCTCGTATAGGCCAAACTACATATCACAAACTATTGTTAAATCCTTTAACCTTTCGTTAAGCTGTCATGCTAACTTCTTTTGTACATAGCCTATCATAACTGCTAACACCCCCACTAGGCCTCAGTTTATAGTCAAGCCCTCATTAGTCGTTACACAGATTCTTATGTAAACCTACTTGCATGTCTTGCATTACAGCTCTAATAGCCTTTATTTTACTATCTTCAAGCATTTTAATATGCCTTAATATGTGATATATAATCTAATCTTGCACATTCAGATTAGGTTGGGGTAATAGGTCAATAGACGTTTCAAAATTTCACTGAAAATCGGGATTTATCATCAAGTGGGTGTGTTTCCAGTGGGTCCCTCAGGGATCAGTTCTTGGGTTATGTTATTTAACTTTTTTTATCAATGACCTGGGAAAATATAAAGTCATCACTGACAAAGTTTGAGGATGACAAAAGACTGGGGGAGTAGTAAACAGTGAAAAGGAGAAGTAATTGCTACAGAATGAACTGGATCACTTGGTAAGCTGTACACAAGAGAAGAATGTGTGTTTTAATATTGCCAAATCTAGGAACAAAGAATGTAAATCATGTTTATAGGAAGGGGGAGCTTATCCGGGGCAGCAGTGAGTCTGAGAAAGATTTGGTGCTCATGGTGAATAATCAGCTGAATATGATCGCCCAGTGTGATGCAGTGGCCAAAATAATTAATGCAATCCTTGGAAGTATAAAGAGGGGAATATTTAGTAGGAGCAGGGTGGTTATATTACTTCTGTAGTTGGCACTGGTTCTACCAGGACTGAAGAAACTGCATCTAATTCTGGTGCCCAATTTTTAAAAAGGATTATCAAAGTGAAGGTTGGGGGATGACTTGATCACAATCTATGAGACCCTACACGAAGAATAAAACTCTGATAAGGGGTTCTTAAATCTTGCAGACAAAGGTAAAAAAGGATCCAAAGGCTGGAAATTGAAGGTAAGTAAATTCAGTCTAGAATTAAGGCACTATTTTTTAATAGTGAGGATAATTAACCATTGGAACAAACTTCAAAGGTCTGTGGTGAATTCTCTATCATAAGCCATTTTAAAATCAAGATTGGATATTTTTCTAAACGTTATGCTCTATTCAAACAGGAATTACTTCAGGAGAGAACTGCAGCCTGTGTTAGATTAGTGACACTAGATGATCACAATGGTCCTTTCCGACCTTACAATCCATGAGTCTATGTGCTGTGAGTGAGCTATTGTCCCACATTATTAATGGAATTTTGCTCCACCTTTGCCTCCCAGGAGACCAATGTCTATAATCAGCAAAGTTCCAGGGATGAAGCTGCATGTCATATTTCCTACCTCCTCTCCCTGAAAACAACAGGTGACAAGGAAAAGGGATATATCACAGAGTGACTGGCCCCTTTAAGGGGAATGGGCCCAGTCCCACATGAGACATTCTCCATGCTGGAAGAATGACAGTGGGTCACATGACACAATTTGCCCTTATTTAGCTCAGCCGCATGGGCAAAAAGGGGCCGTGGCAGTGGTAGATGGCTACAAAAACTGCAGAAAGCAAGACGGCTCCTGTAGGAGATCCTGAGGCTGCAGGGGGAAAAGGTCTCCAGGTAGGTAAGGATGGGAGGCCAGGCTCCAGGAAAAACTGTGGGAGTCAGGGCTCTGGTAAGGATTAAAATAAACTTTATTTAAGTGTAGTGTGAAGCTAAGGAGGATGCATGAGATTTTTTCTGTTTGTGTTGTACTTGGACTCCCAGTGGGTAAAACCCAGAAAGTCTGTGTTCCCATGAGAATGAGAAGAACTGCAAGCTGAGCTCAGGAGGGATGGAAAGGCTTTAATTCATGTTAACTTGAAACTATTGTCAAAGGTGGTGTTTATTTTGAACTTTGAGTACCCCAAATGGGGCTGAAATCTGAGAGTGACCTGGCCAGAGGGCTGAGCAACATGAATTCTTGGGAGAGCCACAAAACTCAAGTGAGGAGAATCTGAGGCAGAGTCACACACAGAGCCATCTCGAGCCATGAAAGTGTGCCCAGAAGCAATGACTCTGTTACAGGGACACAGGAAACAAGCAAATCTAAATAGTAGTGCTAGGGGACAAGTGGTTTTCCCATCCTGCAAATTTTCAAAATAACAAATGTAGATCCTATTGAAATTTGGGACTGTAGACAGGCGCTGTCCCAGGGCACCTCTTCATTGTCTGGGATGGCCCTTCAGTTTCCCATTAGGTTCCCAAAAAAAATCCACTCACAGCAAGAAGTCTTCAAAGCAATATTCCTTCTCTCTTGGGGTCTCATGTATTCAACCTAATTCAGCTCCCCAAAGCGAGGCCCTCATGTCAGGGTTTCCACAGTCTGCTTTCTGGGGCTGTATGGTTTATATCCTCTCCAGCCTGTAATTTTACCTCCTTTAGATCAAAGTTTCACGGCCCTCCTTCTAGGAGCTGTGAGCTAGCTGCGTTCTTTTGCTTTCAGCTCCCAAAAGCTCTTCCTCGTCTGAGCTTGGAGCTTCCATTTGATTCACCTGCCCAGTCTACTAGCAATCAATCTGCACCCTTATCATCACTGGGGCTTTATCCAGGCAAGCAAAGGAAAGAAAGGGTGCCCTGCGTTTACATTTTTTAATTATTATTTTTTTATATTTGAATAGGGGTGTCATGGTATAATTCCCCACTCTGAACCTTAGCGTCCAAAACATGGGGTACCAGCATGAATTCCTCTAAGCTTGACTACAAGCTTAGAACCTGTAGCGCTGCCACCAACCAGGAATTCCAGTGCCTGGTGCACTCTGGTCCCCCCAAAACCTTGCCCGGGGAACCCCAAGACCCAGACCCTCTGGATCTTACCACAAGGAAAGTAAACCCTTTCCCCCACCGTTGCCTCTCCCAGGCTTCCCCTCCCTGGGTTACCCTGGAAGATCACTGTGATTCAAACTCCTTGAATCTTAAACAGAGAGGAGAATGCACCTTCCCCGCTCCTTCTCTTTCCCCCTCCCAGACTCTCCCAGAGAGAGACAGTAATCCTAACACAGAGAGAAAATTAACCTTTCTCTCCCCCTTCCCTCCTTTCTCCCCACCAATTCCCTGCTGAATCCAGACCCCATCCCCTGGGGTCTTGCACCAGGAAAAAAAAATCAGGTTCTTAAACAAGAAACTTTTAATTAAAGAGAGAAAAACAGTAAAAATTATCTTTGTAAATTTAAAATGGAATAGGTACAGGGTCTTCCAGCAATAGACACTGAGAATACCCTCCCAGCCTAAGTATACAAGTACAAATTAAAATCCTGTCAGCAAAATACAAATTTGAACTCCTCCCAGCCAAATACACATTTGCAAATAAAGAAAACAAACATAAGCCTAACTCGCTTTATCTACCTAGTACTCACTATTCTGAACTTGTAAGAGCCTGTATCAGGGAGATTGGAGAGAAACCTGGTTGCACGTCTGGTCACTCTTAGCACCCAGAGTGAACAACAACCAAAAACTATCAGCACACACAAAAACTTCCCTCCTTCAAGATTTGAAAGTATCCTGTCCCCTGATTGGGTCTCTGATCAGGTGACAGCCAGGCTTTCTGAACATGTTAGCCCTTTACAGTCAAAAGAGATATAAAGTACTTCTGTTCTATTAACTCCTACTATCTGTTTATGACAAGCCCCCCAAATCGGTGACAGTGTGGAAGCACACTGGCAGTGATTTCTCCCTAGAAATCTAGAATAAACAGATCAATAAACACATGCATCCTTACATATGCCTCTAATTATGTAAAACTACAAGATTTTTGACATTGTAGGGACAATTTTTAACCAGTTGATTCTAGGGAACTTTCGCGAGAGAGTGCATCAACTTTTTGATCTGTTGCTGCTGCAGATGTTTCTGGCTTGTTGAGAGGTTCACCTTTCCCACGCCACCGTCACTTTTTCCTTCATCACAGACACCGTCAGGCCACTCAGCATTATGTCCTCCCTGGGCTGTCAACTGACAAGCCTGTAAGTCTCTGGAATAAAAGGGCTTGAGAGAATTAACGTGGTACACTCTGGGCTTTAGGGAGGAAATGGGAAATGCTATGAGGTAGTTAACAGCTCCCAGGCGCTCTTGGACTGTGAATGGCCCTTCCCATGATGCTTCCATCTTATGGGCCTGTTGCACCTTCAAGACCATAACTTGGTCTCCTACCTTGAAGGAACACTCTCTGGTATGTCTATCATACTAGGCCTTTTGCTCTTTTTGAGCATCCTTTAGGTTTTCTCTAGCAAGGGCTAAAGAGTGTCGGACAGTATCCTGTAGGTTGCTTACAAAGTCCAGAATGTTAGTTCCTGGAGAGGGTGTAAACCCCTCCCATTGCTGCTTAACCAACTGTAATGGCCCTTTAACCTCGTGGCCATACACAAGCTCAAAGGGTGAGAACCTTAACCTGGGATATGGTACAGCCCTGTAAGCAAAGAGCAACTGCTGCAACACTAGGTCCCAGTCATTGGAGTGTTCATTCACGAATTTATGGATCATGGCCCCCAAAGTTCCATTAAATCTTTCCACCAGGCCATTGGTTTCACGGTGGTAAGGGGTGGCAACCAAGTGATTCACCCCATGAGTTTCCCACAGTTCTTTCATGGTCCCTGCCAGGAAATTTGTCCCTGAATCCGTAAGGATGTCGAAGGGCCAACCTACCCTGGCAATAATGTCTCTTAGGGCCTGGCACATTGTTTTAGCCCTAGTGTTGCCTAGAGCTACTGCTTCCGGCCATCGGATAGCAAAGTCCACGAAAGTTAATATGTACTGCTTTCCTCTGGGGGTCTTTTTTGGGAAAGGACCCAGAATATCCACAGCTACTCGCTGAAATGGGACCTCAATTATGGGGAGTGACTTGAGAGGGGCCTTGACCTGGTCCTGGGGCTTTCCCACTTTTTGGCACACCTCACAAGACTGGACATACTTGGCAACATCCTTGCCCATCCCCTCCCAGTCCAAGGACTTCTCCAACCTGTCTTTGGTTCTGTTCACCCCAGCATGGCCACTGGGATGACCATGGGCTAAGCTTAAGAGCTTCCCCCGGTACCTAGTTGGAATCACCAACAGTTTTTCTGGATGCCAGTCTTCCCGGTGTCCACCAGAAAGGGCCTCCTTATATAAAAGTCCTTGTTCTATAACAAACCAGGATCGGTTAGAAGAGATGAGAGGTGACTGGGTACTCCATGCCACCGCCCAAGCTTTCTGAAGGCTGTCATCTGCTTCCTGCTCAGTCTGGAACTTTTTCCTGGAGGCTGGAGACACCAGTCCTTCCTTAGATTGTGGACTTGGGCTTGGTCTTTTGGGACACGATGTAGGTGATGGGGTTGTTTTCGTGGCTGGTGAACTGCTCCCCTCTGGTGCACCAGGTGGTATTTCAGGCTCTGGCTGAGCCTCTTGGGTCTGATTTTCTGCTGCTTCTGCCAGTTCAGGCTTGCTGGCGCCCTCTGGCGTTGGGATTGAAGATGCATTTGCAAGCGCTGGCATCAGTGCTGGCAATGGTTCTGGTGCTGGTTGCATTTCCAGGTCCTGGTCTGGGACTGGAAGTACTGTGGCTGTTGCAGTCGTTGGCAGGGGATCCGAGCCCACTACCTCTGTCTGGGTCTCTGCTAACACAGACGGGGCCTCTGTGGATGGTTCAGGAACAGGGATGGATCTGGAGGCTTGCCTGGCTTGCTTTGGTGTAACCATTCCCACCCTCTTGGCCCGCTTTACCTGATTGGCCAAGTCTTCCCCCAGTAGCATGGGGTTGTGATAATTGTCTTAGACGGCAAATGTCCACATTCCTGACCAGCCCTTGTACTGGACAGACAGTTTAGCTGTAGGCAAGTTTACAGCTTGTGCCATGAAGGGGTAAATTGTTACCTTGGCCTTTGGGTTGATGAATTTGGGGTCCACGAAGGATTGGTGGATAGCTGATAGTTGTGCCCCAGTGTCTCTCCATGCGATAACCTTCTTTCTGCCCACTCTCAAAATTTCCCTTTGCTCTGAGGGTATTTGAGAGGCATCTGGGCCTGGGGATTGTTGGTGTGATGGTGGTGTAATGACTTGCACCTGGCTGGGGTTCTTTAAGCAGTTGGCCTTTATATGTCCCAGTTCATTACACCTGAAGCATCGCCCAGCTGATTGGTCACTGGGCCGAGATGGGTTACTGGAGATTGGTGAGGTGAGAGAATAGGGAGTCTGCAGCTTTCCTTGGGTTGTAGGTGGGGTCTTTGGTTGCCCTCAGGTATAGGGTTTATTGTCGGTGTGACCCCTGTGATATTCGCTCCCCTAGATCATAGCTTTTTTCTTTTCTGCCACTTCCACCCATCTGGCTCCAATCTCCCCCGCCTCAGTTATAGTTTTGGGCTTCCCATCTAGGATGTACCTTTCTATTTCTTTAGCAACACCCTCTAAGAACTGCTCCAATTGTATTAAGAGGTGCATGTCATCCAGAGATTTAACACTGGTTCCTGATATCCACACCTTATAATTTTTCCCAGTGTGGTAGGCGTGTCGGGTGAATGACACATCTGGTTTCCACCTTAGGGCTCTGAACCTCCGACGGGCATGCACAGGTGTTAGCCCCATTCTGATTCTGACCTTGGTTTGAAAAAGTTTATAATCGTTCATGTTCTTCTTAGGCATTTCTGCCGCCACCTCTGCTAGGGGTCCACTGAGGAGTGGCCTCAGCTCTGTCATGTACTGGTCTTCAGAGATGCTGTACCCATGGCAGGTTCTTTCAAAATTTTCTAGGAAGGCCTCAGTGTCATCACCTGCGTTGCAGGTGGGAAATTTCTTGGGATGTGGAACAATAACTGGAGACGGGTTGTTAGGGTTGACTGGAGCCTGCTGTCAAGCCTGCACTAATTCCAGTTCATGCTTTCTCTCTTTTTCCCTCTCTTCCCTCTCTCTTTCCCTCTCTTCCCTCTCTCTTTCCCTCTCTTTTTCTTTTATCTCCAGCTCTCTCCTGTGGGCAACCTCTCTTTCTCTTTCTCTCAGCTCCATTTCTTTTTCTCTCAGTTCTATCTCTTTTTGTTTTATTTCTAGTTCTTTTTGTTTTTTTCCATGTCTCGCTTGTGGTCTGCATCACTGATTTGTTTCTCTGCCTCCAGTCTTACTCATTCCTGTTTCAGGGTGTCTTTGGTAGTCATGGTTTCTGCTTTCTTATGTTGGGGCGCCCTCTGGTGTTTACTGTCTGAAATGCTGCTTTTCTGTTGCCTAGGGTTGCTTAGCAACAGAGTCTTTTTTTAACTCCTTCTACATAGCAATTCCAGACAGAGTTAGAAAAAACAACAACATTCATTTGCAAATGTGTTTTATTGGTGTATGGTTACTCACAGCTGGAGTCCCTTTCTTTAACAAAGATCCTTGATAAACTTAAATGCCTCTGCCTTCAGAGTACTCAGAAGAGAGAGACCAAAAAAAACTTGCAGACCTTTGCTTTTAAAACAATCTCCTCTAGCCTGCTTTACCCACAGCTAGCAGGGAAAGAGAAAGAAAAAATCCTACTGACTTCTGCTTCTAAACCCAAACCTCTCAGTCTGCCTGCAGATAGCTAGCAGGGAGAGAAATAAAAAACTCACTGGCTTTTTGAATTCAATCTATCTATCCCAC
Source organism: Aldabrachelys gigantea (assembly GCA_026122505.1). Classification (NCBI taxonomy): domain Eukaryota; kingdom Metazoa; phylum Chordata; order Testudines; family Testudinidae; genus Aldabrachelys; species Aldabrachelys gigantea. Next base: position 149,408,188 of record CM047479.1, read on the forward strand.
ATGATGCACACCATGTCATGGTATAATTCCCCACTCTGAACCTTAGCGTCCAAAACATGGGGTACCAGCATGAATTCCTCTAAGCTTGACTACAAGCTTAGAACCTGTAGCGCTGCCACCAACCAGGAATTCCAGTGCCTGGTGCACTCTGGTCCCCCCAAAACCTTGCCCGGGGAACCCCAAGACCCAGACCCTCTGGATCTTACCACAAGGAAAGTAAACCCTTTCCCCCACCGTTGCCTCTCCCAGGCTTCCCCTCCCTGGGTTACCCTGGAAGATCACTGTGATTCAAACTCCTTGAATCTTAAACAGAGAGGAGAATGCACCTTCCCCCCTCCTTCACTTTCCCCCTCCCAGACTCTCCCTGAGAGAGACAGTAATCCTAACACAGAGAGAAAATTAACCTTTCTCTCCCCCTTCCCTCCTTTCTCCCCACCAATTCCCTGCTGAATCCAGACCCCATCCCCTGGGGTCTTGCACCAGGAAAAAAAAAATCAGGTTCTTAAACAAGAAACTTTTAATTAAAGAGAGAAAAACAGTAAAAATTATCTTTGTAAATTTAAAATGGAATAGGTACAGGGTCTTCCAGCAATAGACACTGGGAATACCCTCCCAGCCTAAGTATACAAGTACAAATTAAAATCCTGTCAGCAAAATACAAATTTGAACTCCTCCCAGCCAAATACACATTTGCAAATAAAGAAAGCAAACATAAGCCTAACTCGCTTTATCTACCTAGTACTCACTATTCTGAACTTGTAAGAGCCTGTATCAGGGAGATTGGAGAGAAACCTGGTTGCACGTCTGGTCACTCTTAGCACCCAGAGTGAACAACAACCAAAAACTATCAGCACACACAAAAACTTCCCTCCCTCAAGATTTGAAAGTATCCTGTCCCCTGATTGGGTCTCTGATCAGGTGACAGCCACGCTTACTGAACTTGTTAACCCTTTACAGTCAAAAGAGATATAAAGTACTTCTGTTCTATTAACTCCTACTATCTGTTTATGACAAGGGGAAATGTTGCATGCTTGTGCTTTGATACGTTTGGATTCTTGTTTAGAAAAAAATGTTGAAAGAATAGAGTGAGAGAGCTTAAAGTTTAAAAAAGAAAGCTTTGCTAAGGTTTAGAGGGAATAAAAAGGAAAGAAAGGTTATTAAAGAGAAGAAAAATTGGTTGGTTAGGTTTAGTAAGGAGAGATGATTTTAAAGGCCTAATTTGGCATGTTATTAAAGAATAAAATTTGTTAGATATATGTAAAAGCCATATTAAATATAAGCGTAGGTTAAGAAAAGAGCATTTAAAAACATTAAATAATATTGAAAAATAATTTTAAAAGAACACACGTGGCAAAAAAGAGAATTTACAAAAGCAGAGCCTGTTTAGTAAGCACACGTAAAAAATATAAAGGTTGGTTAACAAAAAAACCTTTAAAAACATTAAATATAATAGTAGGTTAAGAAAAGAGCATTTTGAAAGAGTTAAATAAAAAAGAAACATATAAAGATAGGTTAAAAGAGAGAACAGGTCAAAAAAAGAGAAAAGAAAACCCCTTTGCAAAGGGCAAAGATAGACAATACGTGGTTGAGTTAGAGAGAGGGATTTATCCTTGCGGCTACTCCTGGGGAACGGGGCAGATTCCCAGCTTCACAACCCCTCAGGCTAGTTATCACTGGACCAATCTTTGGGAGGGAGAGCAACGTCAGCCCTAAACTATTGGCTAAGAATATTGTGTGGCCTGGCTAAAGTAAGGAGGAGCTTCTAATTAAATGGGTCTGATGATTAAAGATGGCTGCATCTAGAAGGTCCTGGCCAACACCGGCAGTCAAGACTCTCATGAAGAGACATTATACATTTGCTGTTATGGGTCCTGACGAAATAAACATATCGTTGTGGCAAACAGTGTTTGAGACTGGTCATGGGAGATGGGAAACAGGAATAGCAAATGATGCCTGTACCTGCAAGAACAACAAGGTGGAGAAACACGAGGCCAGACTGCTGGGCCAAGATTTGTTTGAGACTCCGGACCCCAGCAAGGAGAACTCAAACAATTTAAACGAAAGGCTGCATGGAGACGAGGCAAAGATATGTTGTATGTAAGAACGTTCAAGGGATGGTTTTACAGAGACACAGTCACCGGTGCTCGGTTGGCTAAAGCCTTTTGGATCAATCCTGCACATTTGTTGTTGTTTGTTGTTATTAAAAGCTGCATGCGGAAGGCGTCTCTTGACACACAGTGTAAAAGGTTTTAAAATTATGTTATGAAAAAGTAAAGATGCCTTACATGTATTTCTTACTGTAAATTTTTCAGCAGATGAGCGATAGTTCTTCAGAGGATTTGGAGGTTCTCAGGGTTTCTTCCCCACTTTGAACTCTGGGGTACTGATGTTGGGACCCTCATGAAAGATCCCCTAAGCTTATTTTTACCAGCTTATGTTAAAACTTTCTCAAAGCACAAATTCCTTCCTTGCCTTAGAATCACTGCCACCACCAAGTGATTTAAACAAACATTCAGGGAGGGCCATTTGGAGCCCTACCTTCCCCACATATCCCCCCAAGCCCCTACACCCCCTTTCCTGGGGAGGATTGAGAATAATATCCTCATCAAATGGTACAGGTGAACACAGACCCAAAACCTTGGATCTTAAGAACAATGAAAAATCAATCAAAGAAATCTTTTGAAAAACCAAAAGAAGAATTTTAATTAAAGAAAAGGTAAAAGAATCACCTCTGTAAAAACAGGATGGTATGTACTTTACAGAATAACAAAAGACTCAAAAAAACAGAGGATTTCACCTGTAGGCAAAAATTAAAGTTACAAAAAAAAGGATAAATCTCCCTCTTAGCACAGGTAAAATTCACAAGCTAAAACAAAAGATAATCTAACACATTTCTTTTCTGCTATGACTTACTATTTCTGCAAGACTAGATGCTTAGTTCAGCTATAGCTTAGGTAGATGTATTTTCCCCTGCCCTTTTCCAGGCTGGCTCTGATAGACCCAAACAAACAACCTTCCTCCACAGATTTGAAAGTATCTTCTCCTCTTATTGGTTCTTTTGATCAGGTGCCACCCAGGTTATCTGATCTCATTAATCCTTTACAGGTAAAAGAGGAAAAAACCCTTTAGAGGGTAAAGAGGGATTTTATGCTACGATTAGCTGTGTGTTTATGACAGAGGTTCTGGACACTGAGAGCTCCAATGGGCTGAATGGATTGGGCCCGATCTGTTTTTGCCCAGTCCCAAAACCAGATGCTCAATAGAATGTCGAAACAGAGGGGGATGCTTATTCTATAGGCCTGTACTATCTAAAGTTGAGGGAGAAATTCAGTATTAAGTCTGTGTGAGTTTTAACCGTAAAATCATGATGCGTGCAATTGTGCGAGTGGCTGTGCACAGAATCATCAAGCACTGCCTGAGAGAGAAACAAAATGAAGACTGAACTGGATGTATTATAGATGTCCGCGGTCAGAGGCATCACAACAGGTCTTCAGATGATGTGAACTGTAAAATTAAAAAAATTAGAAGTAGTTTGTATATGGAGAGTGTGTTAAAAATCATCATCACGTTGGGATACGTGCTGCAGTTCTTCTGTTTTACCCTGGAACATTTAGCTCTAGGGACAGAATTGGTGGACAAAGTGACAGAGGTCGAGAACTCAATTAGCATTTTAGATGAAGTCATCAAACCAACAGATAAATGTTTAATGAGAAATGATGAACATCTTCATTCAGCAAATTACAAAATCTTGCTAAGAAAAAACATTAAAAGTTAGAGCGTGTTTTGGGAACAAAACAGGGCTTGTTGTAAAATAAAATGTCAGTTGAAAATAACTGTGTGAACCGGGTTTTTATGAAATTCAAAGGGCGTGGGGTTTGTCAAAAGGGAAGTTACCCAGAAGTGGCCTTCCCTTGTCTCTTGGTTTGTTTAATCTCAGCCTCTCCCTGTGGTGAGCCCTGGAAATTTCACAATTAATCTGGAAAGAAAAACTTTCACTAAGGTTAAGACTTTCAGAAAGGATTTAATATGAAAAAGGCACACAGTCAAGCTGAAGAAACTATAGGCATAAACAAGCAGGACACTTCCATCCCCTCCAAACAATGGAAACTTATACAAAGAAAGTTTATGAACCTTTTCCCACTCACTCTTGTATTTCCTGAAACTTCGCTCAAATCCTGTAAAAAACACCTGGTTTCTCTTTCAACCAGGAAGAGACTTTCTCTGGGCATCATTTCTGAGAGAAAGAGGCAAAGTGATTACATCATCACGGGGTTATTTCGTCCAATCAAATTGTTATGATATTGATCTCCCAGAGTTACCATGTCCCACATCATCATAACCAATGTCTCCAGGAGGCAGGGATGGGGTTTCCTTCTCCATCCCAGAGACAACTTCACTCCTTAGCGAGCGCTGACTCCAACCTGAAAACACCAAGCGCAAGACATACAGTCAGTGGATCTATTCTGTTTTTATGTGCGGCCGCAGAGCAAGGTGGAGTGCACTTTTACAGCAGTGGTTCTCAAACTTATTTGATTGTGGCCCCTTTCTTTGTATCCATAGTAACAGACACCTCCCCTCCCTGCCACACAAGTACATGTACCGATTAAAAAAAAATCAACATCCAACTCTCACTAAATAGGAAAAGCAGTAGGACATTGAATCAAAAAGAGCCATTTAAGTACATAGCTCTCCAGCCACACAGCTCAAAGGCAGCACTGCCACCAGCAGCAGCAGAGAAGTGAGTGTGGCAACACCAGACAATGACATCCTTCCTTCTGTGCTGCTGCCGATGGCAGTGTTGCCTTCAAAACTGGGTACTCGGACAGAGCCACCACTCTCTGCTCTGGCTTCTCATGCTGCCCCAGACTAGATTCTGTGCTGGCCAGTTTGAGAACCTCTGCTCCACAGTACAGATTGGGAACCATTCCCCCTTCAGACTTGGGTTTATGACAAGTTTTAATCCATCATCTCTATACATAGTCTGGAAATTAAAACCTTTGGTTTCCAGGCCAGGTAAAGTTGCCAAGTGCCAGCTGTAGCTACCTGTCACTCCATATACAAAACCCAATCACTTAGCAGCAAGGAGCACTTAGTTAAGAACATTATAACTTTCACTCTGCCCAGCAACGAATATTAGCACGTGATTCTTATCAAGTACTAATCAATGCACATTTCATCGCCACTGCACCTCCTCTGGGGTGGCTGATGGTGTCTCTGCTCATGACACAAGGGGAAGAGAGGGAGATATTGGCCAAGGACAATGGGCATAGCCCATCCCAGATTTTACAGGACATGTGATGGACTTAACACTAGTGCAGCAGTAATAGGACTTTGGTGTATAGAATTCTGCCCAAAAGATACACGCACAGTGAACTGGTGGGAATTGAGCACATCCAGTGCGTGGCAGCCACATAAGGATTGGAGCCTAGAGGCAGAAGGATCCCAGGTATCTTGCTGGTTTGACCACAAAATACCACCCAGCAGGGACCCTGTTGTTCCTCTTCCCATGGCAGGTACTGAAGCCTCTGCTTTGAGGGAATGGAGAGATGAGAGAAGGAGAGTTTGTCTTATAGGTGCTGGGTTAGCCAGGACTGTTTCCTTGCTGCGTACCCCACATTTCCAGCTACCCCACTCTGCAGAGACACTGTGAAGCGCAAACAGATCTCCACTCACCTGTCTGTGAATCCTTGTCATTCGCCCCAGTGCCTTTCTCATTCTGCCCCAAACCAGGGTCACCTTCAGAGTCAGACACTTCTCTTGCATCATCATAACCATCTCCTGTGACATCTCCAGGCACGGCATGGGCATCTGACGTGAAGATGTGAAGTAATTAAGAGAATATCCACAGTGAAGATAGAAATAAACTACAAGCTGCAGATCCACCAGCCTCACTGGTCCCTGGGGATTTCTTAGAACTTCCACCCTCAGGGTGGTAAGAGGAGGCCCCCATGGAACCCTCAGATTGAGGAGTTTTACAGATCACATTGATCTGATACATTTCAGTAGCTGGTTGAGTGGATCCTAGAGCTCCCAGATGATGAGGGGAAGGGGGAGTTCTAGAAAGAGGTGACTGGGATCTAGTCCAGATGGATTGCTCCACAAGGCATTTGGTTACAATAATTACAAATGTAAATGACTTGGAATTCTCCAGACTTTGTCTCCGGCTTCCTAAACTTGACACTATTTTTAAAATGTCTTTTCAATGCTTTCTCCTCATAAAGTTTACCCCATAAACAGCCATCAGTCTCTGATGTACTGATGCCACTGGAACCTGAGCCAGCTAATAAGGGTGGGACATGGGTCCTCGGGTATAAAATCTCTATGTTCTCCCCACCCCCCTGTCACAGTACGTCTGATACAGTTGTATATAAGCTGCAATAGCTGCATGCCAGGAAAGGCTGGCAGGGAACATTGCTGCTATGTAAAGATCTCTCCTTCAGTGCGTTGTTTTTACAAATAGTGATTAACTCTAGTGCTCATGGCAGTGTGGGTCAAAGGTCAGTGACCTAAGCCAAGTATCATGTGGGCAGCTCCTGAGCTAACTGCTCCTTCAGTCCGTGCAATGGGCCTCTGTCATGACCTAGGACATCACACGCTTCCCTACCCCTGAACCTCCATACAGCTCTTGTAATATACCTGGTCAGTGCACCCAGTGTTAAGCCAATAGACAATACTGGTGGGTGAACTTTGTGGCTTTCTTAACAAACCACTATTGTCCCTACTGGGAAACACAGTTAGTTTTTCATCAGGGTAATGTTGCTTCCAGGAGGCAGACTCACTGCTCACCTCGGCCATCTGGAGTCTGGGGGACGTCGTTCAAGGCAGGTTCCTCCACATCATCGTAATCCAGCTGAGACAACCCTGGGGAAGCTCCCTCTGAAACAGCAAACACCACACTCAGCCCCTGGCACCAGCAGCATCTCTTCAGCCCCGGTGGCTCTTACAACTAGAGCTGTTTATTTTGCCATGTGAGGGGGAAGTCACAGGGGGCCTATGGTGAGAAGGGCACAAGTCAGAGAACTACAGTGAAACAGGAGTCCCAGATATAACTAGGGGCCAGTCTTGTCCTTGCAGAATCTTGTATGTGTCCAGGGGCGGCTCTAGACATTTAGCCATCCCAAGCACAGCGGCATGCCATGGGGGGTGCTCTTCCAGTTGCCGGTCCCCTTGCTCCGGTGGACCTCCTGCAGGCGTGCCTGCGGAGGGTCCGCTGGTCCCGCGGCTCCACTGAAGCCACGCGACCAGTGGACCCTCTGCAGGCACGCCTGCGGGAGGTCCACCAGAGCCACGGGACCAGCGGACCCTCTGCAGGCATGCCGCCGAAGGCAACCTGCCTGCCACCCTCCCGGTGATCAGCAGAGCGCTCCCCATGGCATGCCGCCCCAAGCATGTGCCTGGCGTGCTGGGGCCTGGTGCCGCCCCATATGTGTTTCAGTGGGAGCAGGATCTGAGCTTGAGCTGAGATAACAGGTTGGAACACAGGCTCTACCTATGTGAATCCAGCTGATCTCTGCAGACAGGTTTGAATTTTCCTGTTACCCTGGGTAGGAAGCAACCTTCCCTTTGCAGCTACTGCTGGGAGATCACTGTTCTGGTCCTTTCTGAGCTCCTGCTCTCCACTAGCCTCTCAGGCAGCCCAGGGCTCAGCTTGGCAGCGCTCCAGCTTCTCAGCAGAACTGGCTCATCTGCTCAGTATCTCCTTCTCCAGCCAGAGGCTAAACTCACAAAGAGCCCAAATCATGGACTCCCTTGAGAGCAGCTGGGGTAGAAATGCCGCCTAGTTTACAATTAGAGATGGGCCCAGGCCAGGAAGTTCAGAGCCAGGATTTTGCTTCAGCCTGTTATAGTGACAGGTGCCAGCCCTGAAACCGAGATCCACAGGTGGGATCACAGTATGAAAATTTCCCCTCCCACAAAGTTCTGGTGGGTTTGGATCAATGAGTTAGGCTGAGCCCACCTGTAATTATAACACAGGACAATCTTCCTCTCTCTCTCGGGGGTGACAGACGAGTCCTGCTGGGCACTGACGCCTTCCACCCAAAGAGACTGACCCGTCTCCTCCAGCTCTTTACCTGGGGAGGTCACTGGGAGCCACTCCCAGTGGTGTGGGCTCAGGAGATGGTCACATGTTCCCAACCTGAGATTCTGGCAGAAATCCTGTTCACTGGGATTAAACCCGACTGTGTAAAATGGGAACCATGTGAGGAGAAATGGCTGTGATTGCAGAAAGTGTCATAGAAATTCTGTTCCCTGCTCAGATTTGGGTGTCTCAGCCTGAGTCTGCCCATTCCCCGTTACCTTCTTCTGATCCAGAATCGTTTTCCCCCTCGCTGTCCCCGGTGTAATACTGCAGCTTCGTCACTGAGTCATCTGAATAGGAGACAGAAGAGACAAGAACGAGAAACTCATCACAGGAGAACAGCTGAACTGTGGGACTGGGAACACCTCTGCGGCCTGAGGCAGGATTTCCAGTCTCAGCCTATTCCTCCTTCCAGAGAAGATGCTGGATCACAGTGACTCTTGAGTGATGAGAGGCTGACACAGACTCCCCAAGAGAAATCTCCATGTTATTGTGGTAAATGTGACTGAGGGGATGATACAATTTGACCTGAAATATACTGGGGTGAGTGAAGGCCACGTCTCTGGCTGCTGGTCCAGGGAAGTTCCACAATGGTCCTGGCCTCCTCAGCCACAGAGGGGATTCCTCCTTCTTAAGAGAAATACCTGCCTCCCCCATGAATCAGTCGATCAGCTCTCCATGGTGTTTGCAGATTAGGCCAAGAAAGACTCAGAGCAGAGTCTGTGATTCACTGTAACCATCTTGGCAGTGGTGCTGGGAGATGTCCTGAGCATGTTCCCAGAGCCCCACCACAGCACAGGCCTTAGGCAGGATGTTCCTATCAGATACTGAGACAAAATGGCACAGAGGATAACAGGGCCAGGACTCAAAGTCAAGAGGTTCTCCTGGGCTGATCTCTCTGCTCCAGAGCAGGAGGGAGCTGACTCAGCAGACCAGTGGCTGTGGTGGGAGGGGCGCACAGAACATCCCCTGCTCCAATGCTCCAGGGCAGTTTCCAAATAATAATTTAGCCTGGTCCCAGAGTCACTTTCCTGACCCCTCTCTGGTTACACTCCAAGGCTACAGGATGGGCAGAGTGACATTAACTGTCCTTAGAATTGGGACACTCAGTGTATGGTGGGAAGGAAGCCCATCTCGCTCAGTCTACCTGCGTAACTGCTGGTCTCACCACAGACCCAGCTCCCACAGCTAAGGCTTGGGAAAAAAGCACAGATAGTTTGGTTCTCTGGCCATTGGGGGAAAAAAATGAGCTGAGCCAAAAATGACTTTTTTTTTGACAATGTTTGGCAAATGGAAAAGTAAAAAAAAAGTTTAACATTGAATGAAAACATTTGGTGTTCTTTTGTACATTAGTTAATTTTTGTTTGTTTGTTTTTATGGATAAAATTAAAGGAAATTTCTAATGGCAAAGTAATATCAAATTGAAAAAACAAAATGTTTTCTTTAGAAAGTGTTGAAATGAAATTAATTGTTCTGTGTGTATTTGGAGCAATTGGGTGAAATTGACACGAATCTGTGACATTTTTCAGTGTCTCTGAATCTGCATTTTTCACCCAAACATTTTGTAATGAAGACTTGTACCCAGCTCAAATGACAAGCTCACAGGGCTGAAGCTGCAGTGATTTAACTCTGGGTCATGGTCTCAGATGGAAAGGGCATTAGATAGCTGCTCCCTGTTAAGAGTGAGACACACAGACCTGAGCGACTGAACATCTCCTGCTTCTCTCTCATCAGGTTATAATCAATCTCCTCGTACACGGCCTCAGAGAAGGGATCCAAGGGTCTTCTGGAGCCTGAAAACAAAGGGCAGAGTTTGCACAGGGTCACTGAAACCAGAGATGGGAAACACTGTGGGATCATCCAGCCCCTCCCCCTGGGCCCACTGCGAGCCTGAACCCTACAGCCCATTCCTGGTGCTGGAATTGAAATGAGCCAGGGGATAGAGTTTCTTTCCACAACAGCCCTTTGATGATGGTTCCCAGGGCTAGTTTGCTGTCAGGAAGCTTCCTCACTTTCATCTTAAATATTCCCTTTTTAATCTCATCCCATTATTCCGGGCTATTTCCTTTGGAGCAGTTTAAATAATTCTTCCCCCACGCTGGTGTTTATCTGCAAAATGATGATAACACCTTTTTTTTTCCTCCATAGAATTTAAGGCCAGAAGAGACCATTAGAACATCTAGTCTGACCTCCTGTATAACATAGGCCACTGCATTTCATCCAGATACCCCTAGGTTTGAGCCCAAAGATGCACTTAGACTAAAGCAATTCAGTCCTCAGCAGAATAGGCTCTTGTGTGCCATAGGTGGAAAGAAGGAGTGATGAAGGTACCGCCAATGTCCCAGGCTCTTGCAATGGCAGGGAACTGACTAGGTGAGAGATGCCTAGATAATCCTGACAGGTGATTCATGCTCCATGGTTCAGAGGAAGAGGAAAATCCTCCAGGGTCCCTTCCCTTGGGGAAAATTTCTTCTTAACCCCAAATCTGACAATGGATTTGACACTGAGCATGTGGAAAAGACAAAGGAGCCAAATATCTTAGAAAGAAGTTTCTCTATACCACCTCAGAGGAATGGTCCAGCCCATCTAGTGTCACATCTCCATCTGCAGCTAATGTGTGATGCTTCAGAAGAGGGTAAGAATCAAAAAAAAGCAAAACAAAACACAAATATGGAGGCTTCTCAGAATTCCTTCCTTACCCCCGAGGGCAACTGGCTGAAGCCCTGGACCATGAGATCTGATTATAATCTTTGCCTTACTGCAAAGTTGTGAATGTTACCTGTATGTTGATGGCAATCCCGTTCTCCATCTTCTTTCCAAGGAGCTGGTAGCTAATGTTTGTACAGTATTTTATAGAAGTAAAATCCCCTACAACTGCCAGCTTTCAGTACAATACAGTATAACGCTCCTTTCTCGCAATTCTTCCTAAGATCGTCGTTTCTACTGGATCACTCTCTTCACAACTATGTACCACAGTTCTATTTTTATGCATCTTTTTTCCCCTGACAATATTTCCAATTTCTCTAGGTCCCTTTTCCATGATGTCTGTCCTTGTGATATTCAGAACCCCTCCTTGTGACAGATACTGCAAACACAGGCAGTATCACTGGGAATCACTGTACTCAATCTGTGAATGGTTTATGTTATACTGCATGTGGGAGGGTTACCACAGCTCCTTCAGGAAGAAAAAACAGTGTGAGAGAGAGAGAGAGAGAGAGAGAGAGAGAGAGAGAGAGAGAGTGTGTGTGTGTGTGTGTGTGTGTGTGTGTGTGTGTGTGTGTGTGTGTGTGTGTGTGTGTGTGTGTGTGTGTGTGTGGAGGGGAGTGATTAAGGTGAAACACTGAGATTGTAAATATCTCCAGAAAGATAACAGCCTTCAGGGTGGTTTACACAGACTGGTTCAAACTGGGTTACCAGAGATCAATAGACAAGAAAAGACTTCTGGTATGAAAGCTGAGTTTAAACAGACTCAGGGCCTTCATTTTGATTCAGCAAATGGGCAGAACCCTCTGTCCACGTGGATCCCAACACTGAACAGTTGTAGGGATGTTGGTCTACCAGGCTGCTCATGAAGAAGACTGGTGAATTCTGACATGTTCAACAAGTGTGGAGGAATTTTTATTGTTTTTAATGTTTTCTCTTTGATGCTTTTATCCTACTAACAAGATATAGTCTGCTGAGAGAGAGCTGGATGGTGACTTGTGACTGCTGGCAATACACTGCTCATAGCCCTTGGGGAGAACACGCAGCATTGAGGCTGGCCTGTGGGCAGACTGATTTGCTGGGGGTATCACAGTGGAAGGCTTTGGGCTGTGCAACATTAAAAATCCCTGGCCACAAGGAGGTGGAACAGGGGGTTCTCTACCCAGAGACAGGTGATGATTAGAGGCCTGAGTAAGTGTAACAGGATCAAACCTGGGACCTCTGGAGCTTAGTGCATGAGCCTCTATGGCAATGAGATAAAAGCCAACTGGCTGTTAGCTAAGACTGCAGAGCAGACTCATTTAACTCTCTCTCTCTAAGTGGTCTCGGTTGTACTAGGTGGGACAGAACACCACACCCAGGATGTGTGTGGCTTGCATAGGCTCTCCTGTAGTGGATCACCGGAGTGGGGGAGAAGATACAGATGCAGCTTATCCGAAACTGTAAAGTTCCCTAGCCAGTATCATCTCCAGATTCCATGGCTGGGCTGTTCCATTGCCAGACAGTTAAGGAAATATTAAACGATAGAGGAGTTACCAGGCACCCTTAGCCACCCCATCCAGCCCAGTATCACCCCTCACCCTGACACCCTGCAGCCCCCTGCTATAGCAGAGGCATTTCACAAAGTGACACCAATCAGCACCCACCTCTGCGCTGTGCCTTGGCACTTTGTACCTGCACCCCCAGGATGATTAAGACCAGGCAGAGCAGGGCCCCCAGGATAATGCAGATGATCACGGGCAGCGTGACTCTCCCACTGTCAGTCGGAGGGCGTCGCGGGGGTGCTGGATGGAAATGAACATGTGACAGGAATAGATTATCCTGTAAGAGTCGGGGGAGCCCTGGGGAGCTCCCTAGTCACTCATTGCACAGCCCGGGACAACAGAATAACAGGCTGGGACACAGTCTGTGGGCCATGGGGGCAAGTCACAGGTGGCTGTTTAAATCATGGGCCCTGCCCTGTCAGCTGGAGCCAGAAGACAAGAATTTTGTGGCCCAGTACAGACTGCAGATCCCACCCTGGTGTCATTCGCCCCTAGATGTCACAGGCCATGGAAAGGAGCTCCTTCCCTCAGGCTGCAGCTTTCAGCTCCTCCTCTGTGACCCAGCCCCTGGGAAATTTTACCCTTGATGGGAGGAGAGGGATGCTTTACCTGGGGTATTTGGAGAATCTGTCACCTCTGTCAGACCTGCAAAGGGAAAGGGAGGAGAGTTGGAGTCTGGAGTGAGGGAGAAGTGACATGTTTGTACCTGGGGGGACCTCACCACTAAGAGTCCCTGGTTGTCTCCAGCTGTCACCTCCACAAAATCTCTCACAGCATCACAGGGCCTGTTTATTAGTGATTTAGGGCCCAAGTCCCATCTGCTCTGTGCAGCAATGAGGACTCTAGTAACAAACCAGCACACTGGGGCCTGTGATGGATGCAGGGGCTAGGTGGGCTGATGCCTGAGCCAGTCTGTCCCCACAAATGTCCCACTCAACAGCATCCATGATGCTCCTGCACACAGGAGACGGGTGGGCCTGGTCTGTGACCAAAGTGGGGTAGGCATTCAGCAAACAGGGTCTGAGGTGATTTTGCTTTTTTTCCTATACAGAGACAATGTTGAGGAGAATGCACTGTGTTGTGTGTGCAATGTGGGAGTAGAATTTATCTGTATCTTGACCCAGACTTGTGAGGGATTCCAGGCTTGACCCAAACTGCACAGCCTTGGCCCATCTCTGATTGTTCATCCCAAAAGGATTAATAACCACAGAGCTGCCTAATGACAGTCTCTAGGGAGAGGCTTTTCTTTACCCTCACACTACCTTAGCGCACTATGTAACATGTTTTTTTTTTATAATTAATTGATTAACTTCCATGTTTGTTGTAAATCAGACAAATGCTTATACCTATAAAACATCATGAAAATACATTTGTATCTTGTGTTGAGAATTTAAATCTGCCTACATTGAGATGTGAATAACTACAAATTCTATCCTCACCCTTCAATGAATTGAACACATCACATATATGTGTGTTTGCACGCGCACATGCAAGTAGTTTCAGAATTACCAGTGCAAAAAATATGGGTCTCTTCTGCTCGGTTATCACATGACGTTGGATCCCAGGGCTCTGACGGGCACTGCCAGAGGGAGCTGTGCTGCTCACTGCATGCAACGCGGTCCAGCCACATGGGACCAGAACCTGCTCCGTATTCAAAGTCTCTTGCAATCTGCCCTCCATCCCCACAGTTCAGCTGTTTGCAGACAATTGCTGGGGTGACTCCAGACATCTGATTGGAGCAAACACTGCCCCACATCCCATTGTAGAAAACCTCCAGCCGCCCAGCACAGTCACTGTTGCTCACCAGCCTTAGATCTGTGAATTCTAGAAGGAAATGTACAAAAAGGGAATTTAAATTGTCTGATTCTGAAATGAACTGGGGTGTGAAGAGTGAAATCCCAGCAATTGTTAATGATCCTGTGCATCCTTCTGCAGGAGCAACTGCTAGAGAACCACTCCAAGAATGAGAGACTCTTTTAGACACCACAGGCCCCTTAGAAATACAGTGGACACCTCTGGAAGGCCACAGTTTACAGGCAACTACCTACAGATTGCAATTGATTGAGGCCAGGAAGGATTGTGACGTTGGCAGGCCAGATGCCAGCTCTTGCCTAGGCTGCAGGCATTAGCTAAGAACTGAGCATCTCATAGCTGGAGACCAGGCCAGGTTGCTTCTGTGTTAGTTTTGCTCAAAACAGGTATTAGTCCTGTAAAAATGTATTTAATGTTTAGACTCTATGAAATGGTGGTTAGTTGGTGCAGGCATTAATCTCACTTGTAATGTCTGTGGTCCATGCTACAGGAAAATATGTAAGATTTTCTTTATAACTGAAAATGTTGGCTCTGAACTTGTGAACTCAGGCACAGGAATCATCCCTCATCTCCATCCCCAAGAACTATCAAAATCAGATGGGCTATCAAGGATCATCACAATATATAGGATTAGTTAATGGCCTTATCACACCAATAGAGCAGCACATGCAGAAGGCCTCGTCCCGTCACTTTGAAGGCTGGAAGAGGGAAATCAAAATAATAGATGTGAAGATTTTTCATCTTTTTGGCTGTTTGAACTGTGACAGAGCTAGAGACACCAAACTGAAGCCAGAGACCCCAAGGGGTTACCCCTGGGTCAGCGCTGAAGGACATTTGGAATTGACAGATCATTATGGCTTACTCCTAGAATGTAAACGGTAACTGATTTGTGTATAGATGTTTGCTTGCTTTAACCATGTAAATAACCCTTTTATTTCTTTTTCCCAGTTAATAAACCCATGTATAGTTTACTCCAACTCCATGCCCTAGCCCTGAGCCCCCTCCTATATCCTAAGCCCCTCATCTCTGGCCCCACTCCAGAGCCCGCATCCCCAGCCAGAGCCCTCACCCCGTGCACTGCCACACTCTGCCCCAGCCCTGAGCCATCTCCCAGACTCCGAATCTCTCAGCCCCAACCCCACCACATATCACCTCTATACTGATGCACATAACAAAATTCATTCTGCACATAGATGTAAAAAATTAGAGAGAACATTGGTCCGGGAGTTCATATCTGTTACTCTCTTGCTGAAATCTAATTGTAGAACATACCACCAGTTTAGGGTACTGGTTGGTTTCTCATCATTCGCCTGGAGGTGGGCACTCAGTGCTGTGAGCCACTCCAGACAGTGTGACAGGGATCATGAGATCAAATAGTTTGACCTTCTGTAAAACAGCTGCATAGAGTCTAATAACTTGAGTCTGACATAAACAGAGCTTCCAGAACAGCATCTGGTCTAGACACAAAGACTTCAAGAGATGCAGAATGCACCATTTCCCTGGTAGTTTGTTCTGATAGTTAATCACCCTCCCTGCTAAAAACATGGACCTTATTTCTGATGTGAATTTGTCTGATTTCAGCTTTCAGCCATTGTCTCTTGTTCTGCCTTTCTGCATTAGATAGAGAGCCCTTTTGTAAGTGATATTTTTTCCTTGTCATGGAATTATGTACTGTAATCTTGCCTCTTGATCGTTTTGATAAGCTAAACAGATTCAGCATCTTAAATCTCTCACCTTAAGGCTTTGATTCAAACTCTCAGATCACATTTGTGGCTCTTCCCTGCTCCCTCTCCAATTTTTCTGGACATCAGAACTGAACAAAGTATTCCAGTATCTGTCTCACCAGGGCCATAAAAAACAGTAAAATTTAGTCCCCACTCCTACCCACTACTCTCCGCTTTATATTTCGAAGGTTCGCATTAGCCTGTTTTGCCACAAAATGGCACTGGAAGGTCATGTCCAGTTATTTCTCCACTGGGACCCTATATCCTTTTCAGTCTCTGGTTTCCATGATACAGTCTCCTTCAGACACCTGAGATGCAGCATTCTAACATTAGGGAAATCTTGCAATATCTCCAATATCTCTGGGTGGGAGCTGACGACTTTGAAATGGTGACCCTTGTAGGTAGTTACACAAGGCAAAGGGAGGCAGAGACAGTGAGGAAAAGTATAATTCTCAGCAAACTCCTTAAACATCTGTCCCCTTCTATTAAATCCCCTGGTAACACAGCTCATAAGAGCATTCACAGAACAGACCTGAGCAGAGAACTCCGGCATCCTCTTTGTGTCTGCAGTTGTGCTGGCCCCAGCCCCTGAAAGGACACGCCCAGAGATCGGACTCATTCCCAGAGCAGTTCACATCATCCAGCCAGATCTGCCCAGATCCTTGCCCATAATGAGCAGAGACAGTTGCATTGATGGCATGTCCACATCCCAGTTGTTTGCAAATGACACTGGAGTCTGATAGATCCCAGGAATCATCACAGACTGTCCCCCAGCTGCCATGGTAATAAATCTCCACTCTCCCGGCACAGCGACCTGTCCCATTCACCAGTCTGATCTGTCTGCTCCCTGCAGGGATAGATCCCAACTGTTAATATGTATTTTCCTACTGAACAGAAAATGTTTGTGAGATTTGGAAATGAATCACCTGAACAAACGACACCGACGTCCTCAGCAATTCCTGCCTGGGTTGTCTCAGACATGGAGTTGTCACAGAGAACCAGATGAGTCTCATTTCCTGCACACTGGACACTTCTCAGCCCCACGGGACCTATTTGTTGCTCAGACTTAGGGGGATTATAAGCTTTCTCAGCAACTCCGCACTGGAGCTGCCTGCACACCACACTGGCATCGTTCATGTCCCACCGATCATCCAGCACTCTGCCCCACACACCATGGAGGGAAATCTCAACTCTCCCGTCACACCGACTCTCTCCATTCAGCAGTCTGAGTGATTCAGAATGACCTGGGCTCAGGAGAGATGGGAAACACATTGAATAACACCCCCTGTTATATACTAGAAATAATTCACAATGTGTAAGAAATTATGGACTCTTTCTAACTCAGAGGATACAATACAATGATAAATGTGTATCACAGGGTTAAAAGGAGTAACTTCTGCAGAAGTTGCTGTTTTTTTTAATCTCTGTGTGGAGGTCGCTATAAGGATTGTAACGCATAGCTGGGCTGTTTCTCAATAGGAAAGTATAAGTCAGTGATCAGAGTGTGTCACAGTGTTAAAAGGAACAACTTCTGTCAGAAAACACTTATTCTTTTGAATCTATAAGTGAAAAGTGCTGTAAGGATTGTAACACTCTGAGCTTGACAGAAGGGTTTCCTGTAAATGAGTGAGCGAGGGAATTCCTGCAGGTTACTGATTGGGAAAATAGTCTCTCTGTGTGGTGTTGGAATGACTGCTGAGGTTTGTAGTCACTTTATCCAGGTTTAAATGCCTGGAAGCCAGCGAGTGGTGTCTGCACAAGCACTTAGCAGGTGGGTCGTGAATGATTTAGGTAAGTTTCCCTTGAGGGACTTTGGCCAACGGAAGAGCCATTGCAGAAACAGTGAAGTTGATACTTGGATGTATAAAGAGGGGAGCAATGAGTACAGCTGGCTGAAATGCAGGGTTTCCAGTGTACAGGAAATTTCACTCTTTTAAAATGTCCTGTGAATTGGAAATCCAGCTAAAATTTTGTTTTGGAAACTCCAGCCCATGATGTATCCAACATGAAATTTGCTCCCAGGAACTCCAATAGATGCGGAGTGACGCTGACAGCCTTGTCAGTTTCACCACTGTTAGCATCAGAACAATCATGTCAATTTCGCACAGTCACTGCTGGGGCTCTGGGGCAGCCTCCTCATGTGGCCTGCTCTGGACTGGGGAACTCTGGGCTCTCAGATTCCTTGGCTAGCTGGCAGCTGTTACAAGAGGCACTGTAGACAGCTGCAATCCACAGGGCCCTGGGCTATAACCCGGAGTAGAGGGCGGGCCCGTGTTCCCTGCAAACTCCCAACTTCTGGTCAGACACAGGAGCTGATCCAGACTGTGGGGAAGATCAGTGAGGTGAGCAAATCTGCCAATAAGCACAGGACCCACCAAGGTAGAGGAGGAACTTTGTCACAGAAGGTATAAACCAGTGATCAGAGTGTGTCACAGAGTTAAAGGGAACAACCTCTGTCAGAAGACACTTACTCTTTTGACTCTATAAGTGGAAGGTGCTATAAGGATTGTAACACTCTGAGCTCGACAGAAGGGTTTCCTGTAAATGAGGGAGAGAGGGAATTCCTGCAGGTTACTGATTGGGAAAATGGTCTCTGTGCGTGGTGGTGGAATGGCTGCTGAGGTTTGTAGTCAGTTTATGGAGGCTTAGATGCCTGGAAGCCAGTGAGTGGTGTCTGCACAAGCACTTAGCAGGTGGGTCGTGAGTGATTTAGGCAAGTTTCCCTTGAGGGAGTTTGGCCACTGGAAGAGCAGGGCTCATGGTGGTCAGGAACAGGTTATTGTTCGTAAATTCACTTAGTTCCCTCTGATCTTTGCTCAGTTGATGACAACTTTCTTGGTTCTCCTGGGTCCAGTGTAGCAGCTCCCAGTGTTAGATAGTTCCTGGCACTGGTGGTTCTGACTGGAGCTACCCCCTGAAGTGTGGTGTCATCTTTGAGCCCAGCGTGAGATTCCAGCTGATCAATTCACAGCACACTAAGCAGGTTGTGTGTTGGGCGGGGAAGGGGACGTGCTCTGTTGGTGAATATTATCACTCCCTGGGGATGGATCTAGACTGTTCTCAGTGGACCTGATGACAGAACAAGGAGTAATGGTCGCAAGTTGCAGTGGGGAAGGTTTAGGTTGGATATTAGGGAAAACTTTTTCACTCAGAGAGTGGTGAAGCGCTGGAATGGGTTACCTAGGGAGGTGGTGGAATCCTCTTCCTTAGAGGTTTTTAAGGTCAGGCTTGACAAAGCCCTGGCTGGGATGATTTAGTTGGGAATTGGTCTTGCTTTGAGCAGGGAGTTGGACTAGATGACCTCCTGAGGTCCCTTCCAACCCTCATATTCTATGATTCTATGATTCTATGTGAATCTCAGTCTTTGTGTGTGTCTCAGAATCAGTGAGTCCTACAGCAAGGTGGTAAGTTAGGAATTACTCACCGAGTTCAGACACAGGTGCAGCCAGGAGAGACTGACAGTGTTAAAGATAACAGCAGAGTCAGTGCAGGGTTCACCCACTGGCTGTGTCAGGTACGGTATGTACTAGTATGGCAACTCGATAGGTGCAGTGTGTGTGTACTGGATCCAAACAGCTCAAGGATCTTGGTAGCCAAATAACATTTCAAGGCTAAGAGTGAAATCCTGGCCCTGCTGAAGGCAATGCTAAAACCTCCATTGACTTCAACAAAGCCAGGAGTTTGCCCTAAGACTGGAACAGGAAAATGCCTGTGTGAAGCAAGTGTAGTGCAGGGGTGTAGCCATGGGTTGCCTGTGGCCTACTCAGGGTATGGCTACACTGGCACTTTACAGCGCTGCAAGATACAACGCTGAAAAAACACCCCCCTGAGCACTGCAAGATACAGCGCTGTAAAGCTTCAGTGTAATCAGTGCCGCAGCGCTGGGAGCATGGCTCCCAGCGCTGCAAGCTACACCCATAGAGGATATGGTTTACTTGCAGCGCTGGAACAGCTCTCTCCCAGCGCTGGCGCTCCGACCACACTCACACTTCAAAGCACTGCCGTGGCAGCACTTTGAAATTTCAAGTGTAGCCATACCCCCAGTTAGCATCCAGGCCCACCCAAATTAGGGCCAAAGCCCCTCTAATTCACAGGCTGGGACTCCCAAACTCGGCTCGGTGTCCACCAGCCTGGACGCGTCTCTCTCCTGCCGGCACCGTATGCTGCTTCCCTGGTCTCTGACACCAGTTCTAGCCCGGTAGAGGGTGTGCCTTGTGGTAGCAGGTCTGGGCGCGGCTAGTGCTGGGGCCAGAGACTGGGACAGCAGTGCCCAGAGCTGGCAGGAAAGGGACTTGGCTGGGCTGATGGATACTGAGCCAGGGTCGGGAAAGGTGGGTGAAGCTCAAGCCCCAGAGGGACCCCCCCTTCACCCAAAGGGCTTGTCTAGGTGTTGAGATGTCCTGATTTTATAGGTACAATCCTGAAAATTGGGGATTTTTCTTATATAGGCACCTATTACTTCCTACCACCTGGCCAATATTTCACATTTGCTGTCTGGTTACCCTATGCAAGCCCAGCAGCCTGTGTGCCCTGGGAAGCCTCAGCTTTGGGGGTTGACTGGAAGGGGTGGAGGGATGCAAGCTCTCCATCTCTCCTGCCCCCTCCCCAGGGCACCGGATCCATCCTGCACCCCTCCCTTTGCCCCTCCCATCACTGCCCACCCCCCGAAAGCCAGGGCCCACCCAGATTTCTTGTCCTAGCTATGCCACTAGTGTAGTGTGAGGGTAGAGAGTAGATTTGGGGCTTTCCGAGGAGGCTCATGGATATAACTGAGTACCACAACCCCTCAGGAAGGGCAGAAGGGATTATGGCAGATGGAGCTCGTATGGAAGGGACCAGGTGTTTTTCCTTAGAAGAGATTCTCCTTCCAGCAACTATAGGGAGAAATCAGCATCCCATGTGCTGAGGAGTTCCTTCCAAGAACCAGAGTATGGGCTGGGTAGCTAGTTAGCAGAGACAAGGCAGGGCTGCAGGGAATTCAGTTAGGAATGCAAGTAGCAGCCTCTGTGAAAAGCAAGAGAGCTATGAGGTGAATTGCCCCCAAGGTACAAAGGTATCCGCTGTGAAGAGGAGAGTAGACATCTGTTGAGAGTGCTGGGCAGGGCCTTATAGGCTTAGTCATGGTGTGTAACAGCACCAGTGACATTGGGCTCTGTGGGAGTCAGTCCTGGAAGTTACGTGTACATTATTGGGAAGAAGGTTGAAATCCAGGGCTTCTGCCTCATTCACTTTAGAAGCTGGAAGGCCTGAGAGCAGGGCTGTGCAGGAAGAACAAGGATGCTCTTGTTAAGAGTAGTGACCCTCATTCAGTAGAACTCAGTTCTGTTCCTGCCTCTGCCACAGATTTCACAGGTGATGCTGAGCAGGTCTCTTAAGCCAGTTTTCATGGGGTCTGATTTGTAGAAGTACTGAGCACTCACAACTGCCACTAGGGTCAAGACAAAATATGGCTGCTCAGCTTTTCTGCAGCCAGGCAGTGGCGTTGGGTGGAACAAGCACAGGGCTGTGAGGTAAAACACTTTGTTGTATCCTGTCTCTGTTGCTGACACACTGGGTGACCTTGGGCAAGTCACTTTGCTTTTCTCTCTCAGTTTCACAATTTGTTTAATTTCTTGGGTGTTTTTAGAAAAGGGGTAAATATTAAAGCGAGTCAACAACCCAACATTTTTCTCGTGAAGTATTTCAATTTCAATATTTCAATTTTTAAACAGATCTGAGATACTGGAAATGGAATGAGAATTTTTGTTTAGATTCTAACTAAAATGTTGATTCATTTCAACATTTAATTTTTCTTTCCAGTTATTGGATTTACAGGTTTGCCACTTCCTCCCTGTAGTGGGGTGGTGACCCGCTCCAGCCCTGATAGGGTTGGAACCAGCCCTAGGAGAGGGCTGGCAGTCTGTGAAAGAAAAACCTGGTCTGATTGGAGAAGCAGCCACAGCTGGGCCACGCCCCAATCAGGACCCAG
Organism: Aldabrachelys gigantea; assembly: GCA_026122505.1. Classification (NCBI taxonomy): domain Eukaryota; kingdom Metazoa; phylum Chordata; order Testudines; family Testudinidae; genus Aldabrachelys; species Aldabrachelys gigantea. Next base: position 149,430,019 of record CM047479.1, read on the forward strand.
CTGGCCCCATAAAGGCTGGGAGCTAGGAGCAAGGACTCAGTCTCTCTCTGAATTCAGAGTGAGAAGGGACTGGCTGCAGGAAGCTAGAGACAGTGTACATGAGTGGAGCAGGGCTGTGGGCAGCCCCGGGGTAGGCCCAGGCAGCAGGTCCAAACCCAGCCTTGCCTGTGATGAGTAGGCTGATACTGCAGTCTGCCCCAGGGCATGGAGCTAGATGATGACTGGCAGTAGCCTTATACTGAGGTGAGGTGGGAATAGTGGATGGGGTTGCCTGGGAGAGAAGACCCTAAGACTGAAGGGTTATGGTTAGGGGGCAGCACCCCAGGTACAAGGGCACTGGGGTCCAGGGAGGGACACGGGGGCCAGAGGACAGGTGGATCCCTGGCCTGCAGAGGGTGCTCCAGAGCTGGAAAGAACTAATTCCCAGAAGTCACCAGCAGGGGGCGCCACAGTGGTGAGTCAGCTCCTCTGCACTCCCCCTTTCTATTTTTTTCATCTTTTCTTCCACTATAAAAAGTTAGAAAAAAGCAAAAAAAAAAAAAAATAAGAAAGCAAGGGAAAACATCTTCTGAGTTTTTTCAGTTGGAAAGGTCTGAAGAAATCAGAGAAAACTAAGTGAGTGAAAGCACTACTTTCTCTGTGGTGTGTTACCAAAAATATCCACTGGAACTCACGAAAGAGAAGGGAAATAGTGATTTTCAGCAGTTTATAATTCATCCAAACCCAGAAGGAATCTCACTGCACAGGAGAAGGCACCTTCCTTGCCGCAGCACTGACCCCTTCCCAAATCACAAAGGCTCCAGCAATGAAGGAAGGCACAAGAGCTTCTCAAGAAGGTGTCAAGAATACTTTATAATAGAAAGTGTGAAGCAATGTCTATATTGTGAGTCACTACCAGCTCCCCCTCTAATTACTATTGGAGAAGGCTGAGGACAATGAATTGGTGACATTTATGTAACCCGAAGGACAAAGTGCTGCCCCTGCTCCACTGTCCTGTGTAAGGACAGAGTTGCAGATGTTTTTATTGGAGAATCCAGGGCTTTCCCAGGTCACAACTATACTTTTGTGATAATATTATTTTCTTTAATTTTACCTTTAATATATTTACCATTATTCTACATGGTTTAGGATCTAGCTCCCCCTCTCCTTGCTGTGTCCTGAGGTTCCCCTGCTCTGGGGGCAGTGTCACACACTGAGGGGCAGGTGTCCTTAAACCAGCATCTCTACTGCACTTACCTGAACAAACCACGCTGGCATCATTGTCATGTGAGCACCGAGAGGCCCCCAGAGCAGTAACATGGCAATGACCCAAATGGGTTTCAGTCCCTTTACAGTGAAATGTGTCTGTCCAGACAGAGCCAGTTCCCTTCCCAAAATATTCTTCTCCTGAAGCTGGTACAGCGAACCCACAGTTGAGCTGATGACAGAGAACGTTGGCATCTGGTAAATCCCAGCGTGAGTCACAGAGGGTTCCCCAGGCACCAAGAACCTGGATCTCAACCCTCCCTGAGCATGCTGTGCTGCCATTCACCAGCCGGAACCCTGTGTACTCTGGGGAGAAGGGAGAAAGGGATTTAGAGAGGGAGTTTTGGAGCTATTGTATAGAAATAGTTAAAGAGAGGAAAGTCAGGGGGCATTTGATCAATTTCTCATTATCTTGGCTTGTTTGAGGTTTTTATCCAACCCTATTAAACCCAGTTCCCTACACAGTGAGATCAGTACTCTGCTTCACCATAATCTAGAATACACATCACTGGGATCTTAAAGACATTGTGCTGAATTCTTACGTGAGCATATGACACCAGCATCACTTATGTGTGAGCACGTCTGATTCACTTGTGATATCCTGGAACAGGAGAACAGGAGAGACTCATTCCCCACACACTGGAATTCTTCAGTCAGGATCTTGCCTTGTCCTTCTCCAAAGTGACCTCCTCCTGGGACAGATACAGCTATTCCACACTCAAGTTCATTACAGATAACGCTGGCAACTTTGAGATCAAAGTGTGCATCACAGACTGTGGTCCATGTGTTTCCATGTATTATCTCCACACGACCTGAGCAGGCACTGTCTCCTCCAACCAGCCGGGGCTTAATGTGTCCTAGAAAGTCAATGAAGGCTGAAAATTATGAAGTGGTTTTGGGAATTCGGGTACTCTAGTGGTATAACACATTTCCTAAAATCTCATTTTGGATCGGCAAACTGAATACAATAGAAATAAAAAGGCAAAATAATACAAAAATGGAAAAAGTGGAAATTAGAGCAAATCAAAATACATTAGAGGTTATGATATGAAGAAAACTTGCAAGGGAAGCTAAAGACATCAGGATAAAATTTGTGATTGGGAGGACTATGAAATATAAGTAGTTTTTAAACTATATTAGGAACAAACAAACAAACAAATCCTAACAATGCTGTGGGACCATTAGAAATGGAGATGGAAAAATTGTTAACAATGAGGTCTTCAATACATATTTCTGGTTTTGGACAGCAGCAGGATGTCTATTCATATCCTGTGAAGAGGATAGATCACTCTCCAATCTATTGGTACCAAAGGAGCATATTAAATAGCATTTATCAGAGAACAAAATTTTTTTATATCAGATGTCCAGAATAGCTGATTAAACCACAGAACAATAGAAATGTAGGGTTGGAAGAAACCTTAAGGGGTCATCCAGTCCATCTCCTCCCACCAAGGGAGGTTTAAGTAGCCCTAGGCCACCCCGACAGATGTTTGTCTAACTTGTTCTGCAAAGTCACCAATGATGGGGATTACACAACTTCCCAACATACCCTGTTCCAGAACTTAATTATCGGCATAGTTAGAAAGTTTTTCCTAATATCTAATCTGAATCTCATTTGCTGCACTCTAATATGATTATGTCTAGTCCTACCCTTGGTGGATATGGACAACAATTGACAAACAATTTTTCAGTTATTTGAAGACTGGTATCAGTTCACCCCTCAGTCTTCTCTTCTCTCAACTAAAAATGTCCAGTTCTTTCAACATTTCCTCATAGATCATGTTTTCTAAACCTCTTACTCTGTTTGTTGCTCTCTTCTGGACATTCTCCAATTTGCCCTTATCTTTCTTAAATAGTGATGAGCAAAACTAGACACAGGACTCCAGCTGAGGCCACATCATTGCTAAGTAGAGCGGGACTATTACCTCCTGTGTCTTACATATAACATTCTTGTTAATACAATTCAGAATGCCATTTCCCTTTTCCACAACAGCATCACAACTTTTCAGATTGTGATCCACTATAACTGTGAGATCATTTTCTGCAGAACTGCTGTCTAGTCAGTTATTCCTTATTTTGGGTTCTTTTGCGTTTGATTTTTCCTTCGTAAGTCTAATTATTTGCCCTTATCTTTACTGAATTTCAATTTACTCATTTCAGACTAACTCTGCAGTTTATCAAGATCATTTTAGTTTTGGATTTAGTTGGAGATTGGTCTTGCTTTGGGCAGGGGGTTGGACTAGACGACCTCCTGAGATTCCTTCCAACTGTGATATTCTATGAATCTCTGATTCTCTGATTTTCAATTTTAACTCTGCCTTCCAAAGAGCTTGTGACCCATCTCAACTTCGTGTTATCCACCAATTGTGTAAGTGTATCTCTACTCCATCACCCAAGTCATTTACAACAATATTAAATAGTGCTGGACCCAGGACAGTGTTATTTTGTATTTATCCCTAGGAACACAGCAATCACAGAGAAAGGGGATAAAGTGACTGAAGGCCTACAGCTTATGTCTTACCTAAAGTTCAGTTTTTCCCTCAAAACCTGGGCTGACTCACGCTATCCCAGGAATGCCTGATTCTAGGGATTGTGTTTCAGTCTCCTTTCCTGCAGACCCTGCCTCACCCCATCTGTTCATCAGCGCTCCCTTCTTAAGAATTCCCAAGCTCTCTGTTTAAGATTTCCCACCTCATGGGCCCATCCCAAGGAAGGGAGCTTGTGCTCAGCTTGGCCAGATGCAAAACTTCAAAGCCCCAACACCTGTTTTGTCAGTTATGTACCAGTAACTGGGTTCTATGAAATTACTGTCTGCCATCCTGGGACGTGTGGGGAGCTCATATTGGTGTTACCCTATGAACCCTGGTAGGAAATGTGAAAATAGCAGTAAAAGGAACTGAGGTACACATAATATTCACAGAAATACAGATATGGCCCGTGTTCTTTGCAGGGGTCATATTAGACAAAGAACTGAACGTGAGCTCCCAGTGTGATGCTGCTGCAGAAACGGTGAAGTTGATACTTGGATGAATAAAGAGGGGAGCAATGAGTACAGCTGGCTGAAATGCAGGGTTTCCAGTGTACAGGAAATTTCACTCTTTTAATATTTCCTGTGAATTGGAAAACCGGCTAAAATTTTGTTTTGGAAACTCCAGCCCATTGTGTATCCAACATGAAATTTGCTTCCAGGAACTCCAATAGTTGCAGAGTGACACTGACATCCTTGTCAGTTTCACCTCTGTTAGCATCAGGACAATCATCTCAATTTCTCACAGTCACTGCTGGGGCTCTGGGGCAGCCTCCTTATGTGGCCTGCCCTGGACTGGGGAGCCCCGGGCTCCTAGACTCCTTAGCTAGCTGGAAGCCTAAATAGACAAATAGCCCAGTCCGCGGCATTCTGCGAGGCAGGGCTGCCCCAGAGCCATCGACCCTGGGACACCAGAATCCATCCCAAGACTTCCATGATCCCTGACGTAGACCCTGGAGCTGAGCCTTGGTTAGAACTGGGGGTCCGAGGGCTTTCAGGTTCCTATCACATGGCAGAAAGCCTGAAAGAGTTGGCTGGGCTGCCCTGGATATACAGACTCTAGAAAGACTCGGGTCTCCAATTCTGGGGCAATCTGTATGGTGGGGCTGCCCCAGAGCTGCAGATCCTAGAAGACTGGGGTACTCAGCCCTGGGGCAATATGAATGGCAGGATTAACAGGAGCCACCAGGGAACCTGAAAGGGAACCATGGACATTTCCACCAGACCCTGCTTGTGGTTTTTAGAAAGTTCTTTGAATTTGATTCATTTTCATGACAAATATTGAATTCAACAAACTGGCATTTTCCATTTAAACTCTGGTTTGCCAAATAACTTCCAGCCAGCTCTAATAGGATGTTGATTTCGCCTCTTTGTACAACACTGGGGAGACAAACACTGCATCTGCTTTTAGCATCTACATTATAAGAAGGATGTTAAAAAACTGGAAAGGGCACAGAGAAGATCTACAATAATGATTCCAGGGCTTGAAAATTTGCGCTGCAGTGAGAGATTTAAGGAGGTCAAACTGTTTAGCTTATCAAAAAGATGATCTAGACGTGTCTTGGTTGCAGTGTATAAATACCTTCCCATGGACAAAACACTGCATACTAAAGGCCTCTTAATTGAGTGGAGAAAGTCATAACAAGAACCAATGAGTGGAAGTTAAAGCCAGATAAATTCCTATTAGATGTAGACAGACATTTTTCCCAGTGATACTGGTGAAACATTGGAACAGACTACCAAGGGAAGCAGACGATTCTCCAGCTCCTGAAGTATTCAGAACAAAATTGGATGCCTTTCAGGATGATATGCTTTAGCCAAACACAAGTTGAGATGAAGTACTGAAGTAATTGGTTTAAATTCTTTAGTCTTTGTTACCCAGGAGGCCAGACTAGATCTAAAGCTCCCTTCTGGCCCTAAAATCTATAAAGTTATGAATCAAAAATAAATGTAAGATTTCAAACAGAAGCATTCAGAACGCCAGACTTGAACCTGCCTGTGAAACCTTCATTAGTCCTTTTGTGATTATGGGTGCAGGTTCTTTGTCCAGAACATGAATCTGGCAAAAGCATGGTTGGTGTTGAAAAAACACAAACACTCATGAGAAGTGCTAGGCACTGGCACGTGCATAAACACTTTGCAGAAGGGTATTACCAGAGCACTCCGGTGCAGGGTTATGGTGTAAACACATTTCCCAATGATGATACAGTGACACACTAATGCCTCCTAATGGTAAGATCAGGATGACAAGGTGATGGATAGAGATGTTTTGATCCAACCAAAATGTACCAGGTAAAGGGTGGTAATTAACCACGTCAAAGGGGCGAGACATATGTGGTTTCTATCAGAGTATAAAAGACAGGTCACAGAGGGGTTGTCTTTTTCTGGCCTTGGGGTGAGGATGGGGAGTGAAAGTCTCACCAGTCACCGAACCAAGTCCACTGTAAGGGGCATAGATGTGCCACTTTAACTGTGGACATTGATCTGGGGAGCTAGTACCGTGCTTTGTCAGCAGTAAACCTGAACGAACGCCTTCACCACTGAACCAAATCTATAGTCTCCTTGGGCAGTTTGATTGAGGCCTGCTGTGTCCACTATCTGCACAGATCTGGTGCCACACACAGAGAGAAAACACACACAGCCAACAGCTGACAACACCTGGGAGGTAGGGAAGTGTTGTTATCTCCATTTTACACATGGAGAACCAAATCCCAGAGACACTCTATGAACAAAATTATCAAAAGCATCCACTAATTTTGGGTGCCCAATTTGAAATACCCACGTCCTGTTTTATGAGTGTATTTAAGCTTGTGCAGCATAGCTCCCACTGACTCCAGTTTAGAGCTGTGAGTGCTCAGCACTTCTGCAAATCAGGCTACGTCTACACTACAGGATAAATTCGAATTAGCTTAAACAGATTTTATAAAACAGATATTATAAAGTCAATTGTGTGTGTCCACACTAGGCACATTAATTTGGTGGTGTGCATCCATGGTCCGAGGCTAGCGTCAATTTCTGGAGCGGTGCACTGTGGGTAGCTACTGTAAAATAGCAAGGCCAATAATGTCGATTTGCGTCCACACGAACCCTAATCCGATATAGTAATATCGATTTTAGCATTACTCCTCTCGTTTTGTAGGAGTACAGAAATCGATTTAAAGAGCCTTTTAAATCGATATAAAGAGCAGTGTAGTGTGGACGGGTGCAGCGTTAAATCGATTTAACGCTGTTAAAATCGGTTTAACAACGTAGTGTAGACCAGGCCTCAGACACTCACTGTCTTAAGGGGGCCACCCATAAAATGAGGAACACACAGTTAGTGACTCTAGTAAGAGGAGGCCCTGAGATATAAACCTTGGTATCAGAGGCCTAGTATGAGGCCTACGACTTGAACTAAAATAATGGTCAAGACTTTACTAACAGAAAGCAAAGTTAAGCTGTGAGCCAGAGGCACGCCCTGCTCACAGAAGCTGGCAAGGAAGGGCTGATGCTGCAAAAACACACATACCTAAAAGGTACTGGACACCAGATATCAGAACATTTGATACTTGTACACTCCACACAGACAACAAGGAACAAGCTGACCCATCCCAATTGTTGCCGACACAAAGTGCCCGAGGGGGCAACAGCAGGGTTTGTTGCCCGGTGTATTTCGCGCCAATAAACATACCAGGGTGGAGAAGCAAACAAAGTTTATTTGAGACCTCAAAGCGGTGCAGGGAGACTGATGCCTCAAATCAAGCACATCTACGCAAGCAGTTTTTCTCTTTTTATAAGTTTTTTTTCTCTTTCTTCTTTCTTCCCCCCCTTCCTCCCCCTGTAGCAGTTACGTAAGTGCAGGTGCATTAAGTAATCTTGGCCGCGGCAGCTCATTAGTAAGTTTTCCTTCTGCAAGTTATCTTGCCCTTCTGCTAAAGGTGCACAGGCCTTATCACTACTGCTTTAGACAGGTTTGAGCTGTGCTGCAACTGATAACTTACTGTTACACATTTAATTTCACAGCTGCTAGCTTTCTAGATCAAGTAGAGTTCAACATGGAGGAGCTTTGGTTCACTGAGGCCTAGATTTATGCCTAGTGACACCAGCACAATGACAGGGCCAAAAGGGAAATATGATGGATAGAGTTGTTTTGTTCGAACCAACTTGTACAAGGTGAGAGGCGGCACCTTACTATGTAGAAGGGTTGAACCTCAATACGTCAGGAGTGATGTGTAACTTGTTTGTACCTGTGTATAAGAATGTATCCCTGGAGCAGTGTCTTTGTCCAGCCTAGAGGGAAGTGGAAAGTCTTGCCACTGACTGAGCTGAGTCCATTGCCAGGGGGCACATATTCATAGTATGTCCTGTAGAGTAAAGTCTAGAGGGAACTATGATTGTGCTTCATTTGACAATAAACCTGGCCAAAGTACCTTTGTACCTTACTAGAATCTGTGGTCATTGGGGGTTCTCTCGGGGTCTGCTGTGTCAGCGATCTACGCAGAACTGGGACAGCACACAGAGGGAACATACACACGCAGCCAATTGATATCAACATTGAACTGGGAAGAGCACCACACCAGTAGCATCTGAAAACAGTGACCACCTGGGAAACATCTGGTTTAAGTGATTTGCCAAAGATCACATAGGAACTCTGTGGCAGAGGCATGGATAGACTCTAATTCCCCAGGGCAGCATCAAACTGCCCTAACAAGAGACCCTCCTTTCTGTTTCTGCTGAAGGATATGCTTGTGTTTGTTGTCAGATGCTCCCCGTGTGGTGCTTTGCTCTGTTCAATGTTGATATCAATCGGCTGCATGTGTGTGCTCCCTCTATGTGCTGTCCCAGCTCTGTGCAGATAGCTGACACAGCAGACCCCGAGAGAACCCCCAATGACCACAGACTCTAGTAAGGTACGAACAGGGGCGCCTCTAGGTATTTTGCCGCCCCAAGCACGGCAGGCAGGCTGCCTTCGGTGGCTTGCCTGTGGGAGGTCCCCTATCCTGCAAATTCGGCGGCAGCTTGGGGGAAGTCTGCCGAAGCTGTGGAACCAGCGGACCCTCTGCAAGCAGGCTGCCAAAGGCAGCCTGCCTGCCGACGTTGGGGCGACCTGCAGAGCACCCCTCGTGGCTTGCCACCCCAGGCATGCGCTTGACGTGCTGGTGCCTGGAGCCGCCCCTGGGTATGAAGGCATTTCGGCCAGGTTTATTGTCAAAGGAAGCACAATGTGGAATGGAGAACTATAAGCATACTCATAAACTATGAGCATGTGATAAACAAAGCACAATGGAATGGATAACTATGAGCATGTGATAAACAAATCCATATATGGAAAGGTTAAATCTGATTGGTTAGAGGTTTGTGTTATGTAACTTGTTATGTAAGTGCCATGTGCTATAAAATAGCAGGGGGAGGGGCTCCTTGCTGGAGCGATTCTGCCTGATTTTTGTACCAGGGGGTCTCTCTTTGTGCACATTGAATAAAGCCTTGTTGAATTGAATCGAATCACATTGAATTGCATCGCATCGAATCGAAGTCCCTTCATTCTGCCCAGCTTCTTACTCATTGGGAACCACAAAATCCCAACAGTTTCTTGGTGCAGTGAGCAGAGTGAGAAATATCATTCAGAATCACAATTAACAATCAAATTAGAGGGTAAGTTTGTTCATTTTTTATTTGGTTGTGTGTCTCTGACCTGACTGGTGACTCTCATAACTTTTGTAGTAAGCAAGTCTTGGTGTTGGGGAATTCAGGGGGTTTGTTGCAGTCTTAAGACATTGTACTTAGTGTGGGGGCTGGCTAAGCTGTAAGTTCCTCTGACTAAGTATTGTTGAAGTGGGAAATCAAAGAGGCTATAAGGAATGATCGTTAGTATAGGGGCAGTTATAGCCATAAGTACCTCTAGCTAATGTGTTGGCTGGCCCAGATCTCCTTATTGAACATTGTAATTGTGCAAATCAAATAAATTGGAAAAAGGATTAATCTGCTGATTGGACATTTCAGTCTGGGGTGTTTGGTTGGAATAAATTGTTATGAGTCTGTAAACAGAATTGTATTTAAAAATTTGGAGATTGGAGAATATTTAGGTTAAAAAAAAGGGGAAGATGAAGGGATATAGTGATCCACAATATGAGAAGTGTATAATTGGTGCCTTTACAACTATTATAGCAGTAAGTTTATTAGTTTTCTTGTGTAGATATTTTGGCTGTATGACTGGAATAAAGAAGAATAAAATGGCTGGTATGTGTTTAATTGTTGATTATGAACAGCTGGTTAGAAAGAGTGATATGCTAAAAGGAAGAGTGGGAGAGTTAGAAGCAGAAGTAGAAAAACTGCAGGCAGAAGCAAAAAAGTATAAAGAAGCAGACTTGCAGGGAACGAGATCTTGTCCCTCAGCACCTTTGGACCCTACATGTGGAACATGGGGCTATCAGTCTAGCTTCATGGCTTCGGTGACGGTGCACACTGTCCCTAATCCTAATCCAGGGGAAGGGGATCCTGCTACTGTTAGTTGCCTAGAGCACACTCATATGAGTCCATCTGACTTGCGGAGCATGTTAAAAGAATTGCCATCTTTGTAGCTTAATAACCCAAACTTACCCTTCTGGGAAAAGGTACAAGAGTGGATGGTAGAGGGAGGCTTACATGCTTTTGATGATCACATAGTGTTTTCAGCCTTGGACATTAGCAGTGGCTTTCGGTCTGTTCCTGTGCACCCTGGCAGTCAATTTTGGTTTGCATTCACTGTTAAAGGGAAGCAATATACCTTTACTCGCCTAAACGAAGGTTACTATGACTCACCTACTTTGTTTCATAGAATGTTAGCTGATGTGCTGGTAAAGCTGCCAGACATGGCTTCTTGTGTTGTACAGTATGTTGATGATCTTGTCTCTCACCAGATTGCCAAATGCACATGAAAGACTTAGAAGTGATCCTGCAGCACTTGGCAGACAGTGGGGTAAAATGTAATGCTAAAAAGGATCAGATCGCAAAGGAGGTACTATCATATCTGGGATATCTAATATCCAAGGGGTTCAAGCATTTAACTGTTGACCGCATTGAGGCTATTAATGCATGCTCATGGCCAATTACAGTCAGGGGAGTTAGGAGAGTTTTGGGGCTATTTAATTTCCGCCAAACTCAAATCCCAAATTATTCCAGGATTGTCCAGCCCCTTAATAATCTCCTGAAGGGTACCGGTGGACCACATGATGCAATTGAATGGACACTTGAATGTGAACAGGCATTTACCACATTGAAACAAAGGCTAAGTACTGCCTCGGGGTTGGGACTTCCTAATCCATTAATGCCTTTTACATTGTACACGCATGTCAGTGAGGAACATATAACAGCAGTGTTAATGCAAAAACATGGGGACAAACAGCACACAGTAACATACTACTCTTCTAAACTAGACGCTGTCACTCAAACAATGCCACAGTGCCTCCAGGTGGTGGAAGGACCTTCTATGGCCCTAAGTCAGGCCTCACCACTAATTGATGTGTAGGATGTAAATATTGTCGTGCCTCACACTATCCTTACTATTTTATCAGAAAAGAAATCTTTGGCAGTCCATGTGGCAAGATGGACTCTATGGGAAAGGAGCTTGCTAATGCCTTCGGTACAGCTGCAACGAGCATCATCACTAAATCCTGCCACCCTCGTGCCTATCCCAGATGAGGGACACCCACATCATTGTTGCCTTAAGGAAGAGCCCATGGACCTTCCACTGGTAAAAGAAACTGAAATACCTGGTGCCCCTTGCCTATACGTAGATGGTTCTTCCTTCTATGTGGACGGAAAGCGACACACAGGATGGGCCATTTGTACTCAAGATGGCCAGGTGGTGGAACATGGCAGTTTACCTGGAGCATCAGCACAAGTAACAGAACTACACATGTTAGTTGCAGCATGTGAAGCTATGAAAGGTCATGCTGTAAATATATATACTGATTCTAGATATGCATTTGGGGTTGTACATGATTATATTAACTTGTGGGTAAATCGGAGATTCCTGACAAGTACAGGATCCACAGTACAAAATGAGGGGATAGTGGAGAAACTTCATGCAGCCATGCAGAAACCTACTGAAGTAGCAGTGATAAAAGTGAAGGCCCACACAAAAGGGACAGATTCTCATAGCAAGGGGAACCAAAGAGTAGACGATCTAACTAAGCAAGCAGCAGCAGAAAGTAAAGAGACAATTGATTTCTGCAACACAGCCTCTCATAAAAACCCCAAACTTTTTTGAATTACAGGACATACAACATGCTGCACCAAGGGTAGAGAAGTGGTTATGGATGGCTAACGGGGGCAAACTGTGTGATGATAACACTTGGAGAGGTCCAGGGAACACTTTAGTGTAACCAAATATGCTCATAGGAACTATGATACAAGTGTATCACCTGTTCAGACATGATGGAGCACGGAGGGTGATCCACCGGATGCTGGACACCTGGTGGCATCCTAAGCCTAATGCAAATATGCATGATTATGTGAGGAGGTGCGTAACGTGTGCTCAATGTAACTCTGTTCCCACAGTGAAAATGAAAATGCAACATCAGCCAAGACCAACACAGCCCTTCATGCAGTTACAAATCATAGAATCATAGAATATGAGGGTTGGAAGGGACCTCAGGAAGTCAACTAGTCCAACCCCCTGCTCAAAGCAGGACCAATTCCCAGCTAAACCATCCCAGCCAGGGCTTTGTGAAGCCTGACCTTAAAAATCTCTAAGGAAGAAGATTCCACCACCTCCCTAGGTAACCCATTCCAGTGCTTCACCACTCTCTGAGTGAAAAAGTTTTTCCTAATATCCAACCTAAACCACCCCCACTGCAACTTGAGACCATTACTTCTTGTTCTGTCATCAGGTACCACTGAGAACAGTCTAGAGCCATCCTCTTGGAACTCCCTTTCAGATACTTGAAAGCAGCTATCAAATCCCCCCTCATTCTTCTCTTCTGCAGACTAAACAATCCCAGTTCCCTCAGCTTCTCCTCATAAGTCATGTGCTCCAGCCTCCTAATCATTTTTGTTGCCCTCCGCTGGACTCTTTCCAATTTTTCCACATCCTTCTTGTAGTGTTGGGCCCAAAACTGGACACAGTACTCCATATTAGGCCTCACCAATGTCGAATAGAGGGGAATGATCATGCCCCCGATCTGCTGGCCATGCTCCTACTTATACAGCCCAAAATGCCGTTAGCCTTCTTTGCAACAAGGGCACATTGTTGACTCATATCCAGCTTCTCGTCCACTGTAACCCCTTTTCTGCAGAACTGCTTCCTAGCCATTTGGTCCCTAGTCTGTAACAGTGAATGGGATTCTTCCGTCCTAAGTGCAGGACTCTGCACTTGTCCTTGTTGAATCTCATTAGGTTTCTTTTGGCCCAGTTGTCTAATTTGTTTAGGTCCCTCTTGTTGTGTATTTGGTTGTCATGGGTTTTATTTCCATGGCAACTGAGTTAGATTATTAGGGGATAGCCTAGATAGTCTAGCCTGCTTTGGCCGGTCAGGTGACATCTGTGTGTGTAAATAAATGGTAGTTTTGTTAGCTGTCTGCTGTCTGGCCTCAAGTGATTTCTTCCTAAACCGGCTGCCTCCAAGGATATAACAAGTGGCGACGAGGGTGGGATTCTGGTGCAGCTCCCGTAACAGAAGGAAGTAGAAGTCAAGGTAAAACAAACAAACAAACAAACAAAAAAACTGCTTGTTTGCACTGACTGTGAAAGTGAAACTAAAAATCATGTCTGCTCTGACCAGGCCACTGGAACATTTTGATGAAAATATAGAGCAGTGGGATGAGTATACTGAGCGTTTTGAGCTTTTTGTTATAGCAAATGACATTACAGAAGCGAAGAAGGTACCAATATTCCCAACTGTTCTAGGGGCTAAAAGCTACTCCCTGCTATGCAGCTTACTACACCCCGTTAAGCCTGAGACTAAATCTTACAGTGACGTTGTGGAAATCCTGGGGTCTCATTTTTCCCCAAAACCACTGGTAATTGCTGGATGGTATAGGTTCCACAAAAAAGACCAGAAAGAACATGAAACAGTTGTACAATTTGTAGCAATTTTAAAAAAGCTAGCAGAACACTGTGAATTTAAAGAGATGTTAAGTGATGCCCAGCGTGACAGGTTAGTGTGTGGCCTGTACAGTGAAGCTATACAGAAGCGCCTACTGACAGAGGCTCAGCTTACATTACAGAAGGCTGTTGATATTGCTGTCTCCATGGAACTGGCTACAAGGGAGGCGCAATACATTGGTGCATCCCATAGGGTGCAAAAAATGTCACAAGAACCTACCCACAAAACTGTGCAGAGTCAGGAGTGTTACCACTGTGGTAAACCAGGTCACCAGGCATCAGAATGCTGGTGTAAGGACCTGGTGTGTCGACACTGTGGCAAAAAGGGACACATTGAGTGTGCCTGTAAACAAAAAAAAAAAAGGCCTGTGCCACACAGTGAATGGGACTACAGAAGCCATGCCCCAAACAAAAGGGACAGTGGAAGGAAGTAGCCCAGAGCAGGGGATTTAGACTTCCTGCTGGGAGGCTTCCCCTATTCAGGAGTAAATTCATGCAGGACCCTGGGCTGGGACCTCAAAGAGATTGAGGGCCTGGGTTTCCCTACCTCACTGCCTAAAAGACTGAGGCAAATTGACCTTGAAAACAATGGGTTAGAGGTCAGGAGAACCAACCACTAGGCAGCCCAGCCCTTCAAGCGCCCTGTTACAAACCCAAACTTTATTCCCACTGCAAATATGCAGCTCCAGCTGAGATGCAGGTGCAGCATTACAGAAAGGTGCACAGAAGGGACTTTTGCTCTGATGCCCCTTGGTTCTTGTGCAGCTCCCTCCTCCTGGTGAGGTTCAGAGGAGCAGGACTCCCTGCTGTGCACTTGCTAGGTGTGCCGCACAAGGCATTGCAGTTATTATTACCAGGTTAGAGAATTTACACTGGTGAAGGTCGATCTGTTTTCTGCAGTTTCAAAGTCCTGACAATGAAGCTCATTTTTGTAAAGTTCCTGCCCAACCCATGTTTTTATTTTGTAAAAATGTTAGGAAATTGCAGATGTAAGCATGGTCTGAATGAATTCTCCCCTGACAGCTAGCTGGGAATGGGAAACAGTTCAGGAGCAAACTGTATTTACATGAACACACCTCCTCTGTCTAGATATCCAGCAGATAGAGCGGGATGTAAATTACTGGGATGTAAATTTACTTCGCACTAGCCTGCTGCACACTGAGTGTCTGTGTGGATCCTGCTGCTGTGCACTAATATTTCCCTAGTGCTGTGAAACGGGAGTAAATCAAAGCACAGTACTCCACATGGTCCACATGGACACTTGGTGCCTGGCAGGATAGCGCCGAGTAGATTTACAGCCCACCTTCCCACAAACTGAATGTTCATGTAGATCTGTTCTCCGTCTCCCCCACCCCACCCTGACTGCTTATTCCAGTCTCATCGCTCAGTTAGTTTTAGACTCTCCCCACACTCTGGTTCCTTATCTGGTTAGTCTCTCCTCACCCACCCCCAGTTCCTTCCCACTAGTTACCAGTCCCAGACTCCTTCTCCAGTCAGTCCCAATCTCCCCCAGCTCCCAGCCTCCTTGCTCAGCAAGTCACAGTCTCTGTCCCCCAACTCTTGTTCTATTTACCCTTCCAAGCCAGTAATAGTCTCCTCCCGCTCCCTCCTCCCAGACCCAGTTTCCTTGCTCAGCCGGTTCCCATCTCCCCCTTTCTCTCTGTGTCCCAGTTTCTCACTTCCCACCAGTATCCAGTCTCAGAATGTCCATGTGTCCCCTGGCCACCCCACAGTTTCCTTGTCCCACTCTACTGTCCTCCTCTCATCCCAGTATGATTCTTGTCTCTTCTATATTCAATTCAGGTGGTTTCCTTTCTGCATTGCCTGGGCCCAATAGGGGAAGACAGTCTCTCTGGGACAGAGTGCCGGCTGTGAACAGATGAGCCTGCACTCAGATTGTGATGCTTGCAGACCAGGTACCAGCCTATGCCAAAGCCTCTGGTCTTATTGAATGCTTACAAAACCTGGCCAATTCACCTGTGTATTAGTATTGATCAAAGTGATTATTAAATGTGTAAATATATGAGAGTGTTAAATCTTCAAGAAAACTAACCTATTATTTTCATTGTTCTCACTTATCTATATCCTGTTATAATGCAATAGCAAAAATTTTCACTGTGTATAGCCCTGTAACTAAATAATCCATTAAAGAAGCCTTGTGGAATGCAAATGAAGAACTTTCACAGAAAAGTGCTCATTTCAAAGCAAATGGTCATTGTGTGTGATGATCAGAGGCAAACACTCTAAATTTATTCCTCACTCTCTGTCAACCAAGGAAGAGTCCATGTGGGTAATGACCCTGTTGGCTTGTTTTCTGTGAGAAGAAGCTGTAAGTCTGGATTCAGGGAAAGAGCCTTCATCTCTGGACTCTCTGAATTATAACAGGGTGGAATAAGTGAATGAAAAGATAGAGATCCCCAGAGTTATCTGGGTAGTCCTGAGAGACTTTTAGGAAACTGGCAGATGACTACATCTCTGCTACAATTTTGAATTATAAACCGCGGCCACTAGGAGCTGCGGGTGGCCATGCAAATGTAAACAAAGTGTCTGGGGCCTGGCAACTGATTACTCTCCTGCACCATATGCGACCTGCAGGTCGTAGGTTGGCCAGCACTGGTCTAAGGGAACTGTCTGTGACTCATGGTAAGACTTATAGTAATCCAGGCACAGGTGCCAACTTCCAATTGTCCCGGGGGGTGCTCAGCTCCTACTCCGCCCCTAGTCTCATCCCCACTCCACCCCTTTCCCAATGCCCTGCCTCACCTCTTTCTACCCTTCCTCCGAGCGCACCCCATTCCTGCCCCTCCCCCTCCCTTTCAGTGCCTCCTGGACACCATGGAGCAGCTGATTACGGTGGGTGGGAGGCACAGGAAGGGAGAGGGTAAGAGTTGATTGATGCAGCCACCAGCAGGCAGGAAGCGCTATGGGGGGAGCTTGGCTGCTGGTGGGTGCTAAGCACCTGCTACTTTTTTGCACAGAGTCGGTGCCTATGAATCCAGGAGTTTACATTTGTTACTGGCCTGGTGAAATGTAATTACAGAACACAACACCAGTTTGCAGCGTCTACCCTGTTTTCTGACAGTCTGCCCTGAGGTAGGCGCGCTCAGTCATGAGCCACTCCAGACAGTGTGACACTGATCTCTGAGACGTCAGTCCCCCAAAGAAAGCTGACTGAGGTCACTAGCTAAGAAGGCTCGCAGTCTGGATGGTTAAAGAGCTAAGTAGCCCATCAGCGCGAATCTGATAAAGAAGCACAGGAAGGATGCCCCTGGTGGGGAAAGAGAGCAGGGAACAGGGTTAGCTGAGCCCAGTCTCAGAAAGGCCTTAGGAAAGGGAAATCTTTCTTCTCCACAAGTCCTGAGGTGAGGGCCAAAAACACAGAGGATACTGTGCACAGACTGATGCATGGGAACTGTAGTGCTATTGGTGGAGGAAACTCAACACAAGTGGCACGGTGAATGCACAATTAATGGAGTCTAAGCTGTTTCTGTTGTTGCTGGAGAATTTACATCTGTGAGGGCCAGGCTGTTTTCTGCAGAATTTCAAAGCCCTGGCAATGAAGCTCATTTTTATGAAGTTCTGCCCATTATCTTTAATTTTTAACAATGCTAGGAAATTGCATATCACCCCCTACCTTCACCTTCCCTATGTTAAGAGGATGTTGAGATTTTGCATAGAAACACTCACAAGGATTTAGATGAGAAGACTATGACAGATACAAAGGCAGCCATGGTAGTGACCCAAGCAGTGGAAGACACAGTAAAGATGACTGGATGTGGAAGCTGCGGCATGTACATGCTCCTGGAAGGGGTACCTGAAAAGAGTTTTGTCTGCATGAAGTGCCACCTGAAGGAGCTGATGGAGGAAAAGATCCGAGGACTGGAGATGCAGGTGGAAACTCTGAATGAGTTTAGAAGGGGGGTTCGAGCAGATGATGGAGCAAAGACACAAAGAGGCTGAAGGGAAAAGCTCAGACTTGCAGATGGAAGGAGGACCAATGAACTCTGAGGGAAGACTGCTAGGTGAGGAAAGTGGACAGTGGAAGCATGTGACTAAGGGTATGTCTACACTACAGGATTATTCTGATTTTACAGAAATAAATTTTTGGAAACAGATTGTATCAAGTCGAGTGCACGCAGGCACATTAAGCAAATTAATTCGACGGTGTGCGTCCATGTACCGAGGCTAGAGTCGACTTCCAGAGAATTGCACTGTGGGTAGCTATCCCATAGCTATCCCATAGTTCCTGCAGTCTCCCCCGCTCATTGGAATTCTGAGTTGAGATCCCAGTGCCTGATGGGGCCAAAAATTTGTCGCGGGTGGTGTGACGATGCGATTCTGGTGGGACCCAACTGAGAGTGCCAATTCAGGATAAACTGCTTAAACAGGGCTGTTACAGCCCAAGGTTGGTTTTTTTTCCACCTCTAAGGCAAATCAAACCAGCCAGACAAAGAGGACTGTGGTCTTACCCCTCTGGCTAGACACAAGTCACACAAGCAATTTCCTTAGACGCTCCAGTTTCCCAGTATCACCACCAGCGCCACTCATCATGGGGATGAATGGTTATGAAAACCAACACCCAAATAAAAGAAAAAGGTTCTCTTGATCCTAAAGAATCAAGCCCCAGATCCAGGTCAATATATAAATCAGATCTTACCCACAAATCAAGCTGTTGCTAGTCCTTTAGAATCTAAAATCTAAAGGTTTATTCATAAAAGGAAAAACACATAGATGAGAGCTAGATTGGTTAAATGGAATCAATTACATACAGTAATGGCAGAGTTCTTAGTTCAGGCTTGTAGCAGTGATGGAGTAAACTGCAGGTTCAAATCAAGTCTCTGGAGTACATCCCCTGCTGGGATGGGTCATCAGTCCTTTGTTCAGAGCTTTAGTTTGTAGCAAAGTCCCTTCAAAGGTAAGAAGCAGGATTGAAGACCAGATGGAAATGAGACATCAGCCTTCTATAGTCTTTTCTGGGTATAAGAACACCTCTTTGTCCTTACTGTGGAAAATTGCAGCAAAATGGAGTCTAGAGTCACATGGGCAAGTTCCTGCATACTTTGCTGAGTCTCAAGGCATATCTGCCTTCTCTCAATGGGTCAGTTGTATAGCTGATGGTCTTTAATGGGCCATCAAGCAGGCTAGGCAGAGCTAACACCAGCTTGTCTGGGATGTCACCCAGAAGCATAGCATAAGTTTGAAGTACAAACAATACAGAGCCAATATTCATAACTTCAACTAAAAAATGACACATGCATACAGACAGAATAATCATAACCAGCAACCTATAACCTGGTCTTAGACACCTTATATGACCCCCTTTACATACGATTTGGTATCACTACAGGACCTTGGTTGCAACCATGTTCTGTATGGTCCAAGATTATATCAATAACGTCACAAGTGGTTATGCGTAAATGTCGTCAGTCAATCCTCCCTCCATGAAAGCAACAGCAGACAATCATTTCACACCCTTTTCCCTGGATTGCCTGGGCAGACGCCATAGCAGGGCAACCATGGAGCCCTTTCAGCCTTTTTTCACTGTCACCGTATGTGTATGGGATGCTGCTGACAGATGCAGTACTGCAGTGCTACACAGCAGCATCCTCTTGCCTTTGCAAGTTAGCAAAGATGGTTAGCAGCCCTACTGTACTGTCTGCTGCTTTGCAAGTTGACAAAGACAGTTACCAGTCATACTGTACCATCTGCTGCTGTCATGGGTGCTCCTGGCCAGCCTCGGTGAGGTCGGTCAGGGGCGCCTGACAAAAATGGGAATGACTCCAGATCATTCTCTTCTTTACGTTTTGTCTAATGGAGAGTCAATCCTGCCTGGAATATCAGGCAAGCCTACTAAAGCCTACTAAAGCCTACTAAAGCCTTGCAACAACCCCACCCCTTGCTTCCCTCCTCCCACACCCCTTTTGGGCTACCATTGCAGTTGTCCCCCCATTTGTGGGATGAAGTAATAAAAAATGCATCAATAAGAAACAATACTGACTTTATTGCCTCTGCAAGCAGAGATCACATGGGGGAGGTGAGGGTGGTTGGCTTGCAGTGACGTAGAGTGAAACATCATTCTGTACTTGCTCAGCCTATAGCTGAAAATGGGAATCTGTGATAAGCAGTAGGATAGAAAAACAGGCAGGACTGAATGTCCATTTGTGTGTGGGTCTTTGGTTGACGCTGGTAAAATACAAAATGTCCCAGAATATGTATGTTGGGAGACAGTTCTAAACGGCAGCTTAATTTTTTTGTTTGCAGCAAAACGAAGAGGTCTAAGTATCTGATTGTGAGCCCTAGTAACAAGGGATAGCCACAGCCGCGTGATGCTGCTGACTGGGAGGGTAGCCTGAGGCAGAAGCCTCCAGCTGGCATGATATTTCAGGCAGGACTGAATCTCCATTAGACAAAATTTAAAGAAGAGAATGACCTGGAGTCATTCCCATTTTTGCCCAGGAGCCTCTGGCAGACCTCACCGAGGTCAGCCAGGAGCACTCACGGGATGATGACGACAGATACCAGTCCTACTGTACTGTCTGCTGTTGGCAAGGCAAGGCAAAGGGATGCTGCTGTGTAGCGCAACAGCACTGCGTCTGCCAGGAGCATCCAGTAGACACATGATGACATTGAAAAAAGGTGAGAAACAATTTTTTTCCCTTTGCTTTCATGGAGGTGGGGGAGGAGCTGACGACATATACCCTGAACCACCCACAACAATGTTTTTGATCCTTCAGGCTTTGGGAGCTCAGCCCAGATTTCAAATGCTTTTTAGAGAGTGCGGGAACTGTGGGATAGCTACAGTCGTCAGTTGCTCCTCCCACCATGGGCATCCATTTGATTCTTTGGCTTTCTGGTATGACTTATCTCTGCAGCTTAAGTTGTACACAGCACTGTGTTGAGTCCCCCTTGTGGCCTCTGTCCATCATGGCCTTGGAGATTTTTTCAAATGTTTTGGTGTTTCATCTTTTGGAATGGAGTTCTGATAGAACAGATTCATCTCTCCATACAGAGATCAGATTCAGTATCTCCCGTACTGTCCATGTTGGAGCTCTTTTTTGATTCTGGGACTTCATGGTCAACTATGATCATCAGTGCTCCACACTGGGCAAACAGGAAATAAAATTCAAAAGTTCACAGGGCTTTTCCTGTCTACCTGGCCAGTGCATCCGAGTTCAGATTGCTGTCCAGAGCGGTCACAATGGTGCACTGTGGGATAGCTCCCGCAGGCCAATATCATCGAATTGCAGCCGCACTAACCCTAATTCAAAATGGCAATGTCGATTTCAGCGGTACTCCCCTCATCGGGGAGGAGTACAGAAATCGATTTTAAGAGCCCTTTATATTTAAGTAAAGGGCTTTGTTATGTGGATGGGTGCAGGGTTAATTCGATTTAACGCTGCAAAATTTGAGATAAACTCGTAGTGTAGACTAGGCCTAAGAGAACCAGGCAGAGGAAAAGACAGGCTAGTGAAGGAGAAATAGTGCTAAGGAACAGGTTTGCTGAGTTGGAAAATGAAGAAGGGGCACAGCAGGTGGTCGATGAAGGTGAGAGGGCAAGGAAGAAGAGTCTTTGCTAGTCCTATAGGAAGAGGGGAAGAGTCAATGGAGATAACAACAACAAATATGAACCCCAGGAGGATATGGGATGGGTTGCAGAGGATTTCAAGGGTGAATAGGAATTCGGAGGACTTGCAGCCAGAAGGAACGGGATAGAGCGGAGAATAGCACCATCACTAGGAAAAAGCAGGTCTAAGTGACTGGGGACTCCTTACTGAGAAGAATAGACAGGCCTGTAACTAGAGCTGATCTGGAGAACAGAAGGGTGTGCTGTCTGCCTGGTGCTAAGATACAGGATGTGGACTTGAGGCTGAAGAGGATCCTAACAGGAGCGGGAAAGAATCCACTGACTGTCCTTCATGTGGAACGAATGATATGGCTAGATTCTCACAGGAACATATCAAGGGAGACTATGCAAGTCTGGGGAAGAGGCTTAAGGAAACTGAGGCTCAGGTAATCTTCAGTGGGATTCTGCCTGTTCCTAGAAAAGGGCAACAAAGGTGTGACAAGATTATGATGATCAACAGATGGCTCAGGCAGTGGTGCTATAAGGAGGGCTTTGGAATGTATGGCAACTAAGAGGCATTCATGGACAGAAGACTGTTCTCTCGTGATGGACTTCACCTGAGTAGGGAGGGAAATAGACTTCTAGGATGGAGACTGGCACAACTGATTAAGAGAGCTTTAAACTAGGAATTGGGGGGAGATGGTTGGGAGATGTCCAGGTAATCTCCACGCCACATTTTAATGTTGAGAGTGAAGAAAACGAAGTAAGAAAGGATACAGCCATGGGTAGGAGAATGGACATAAGGAGGAAGGGTAGTGTAGATACCAGTCTAATAGGTGATACTGGGGGCAGAATGTCTGTGCCTAATGGAGTAAAGAATGTTAGTGGAGCCAAACCGCAAAAATTAAGGTGTTTATACACCAATGCGAGGAGTCTAGGTAACAAAATGGAGGAATTAGAGTTACTGGTGCAGGAAGTGAAACCAGATATTATAGGAATAACAGAAACATGGTGGAATAGGAGTCATGACTGGAGTACAGGTATTGAAGGGTATGTGCTGTGCAGGAAAGACAGAAATAAAGGCAAAGGTGGTGGAGTAGCATTGTATATCAATGATGAGGTAGACTGTAAAGAAATAAAAAGGGATGGAATGAATAAGACAGAGTCTGTTTGGGCAAAAATCACACCGGGGAAGAAAGCTACTAGAGCCACTCCTGAGATAGTGCTTGGGATGTGCTATAGACCACCGGGATCTGATCTGGACATGGATAGAGACCTTTTTAATGTTTTTAATGAAGTAAACACTAATGGGAATTGTGTGATCATCAGAGACTTTAACTTCCCAGATATAGACTGGGGGACAAGTGCTAGTAATAATCATAGGGCTCAGATTTTCCTGGATGCGATAGCTGATGGATTCCTTCACCAAGTAGCTGCTGCACCAAAAGAGGAGATGCCAATTTAGGTTTGGTTTTGGTGAGTAATGAGGACATCATAGAAGAAATGACTGTCGGGGGCAACCTTGTTTTGAGCGATCATGAGCTAGTTCAGTTTAAACTAGATGGAAGGTTAAACAAAAATAGATCTGTGACTAGGGTTTTTGATTTCAAAAGGCCTAACTTTAAAAAAATAAGGAAATTAGTTAGGGAAGTGGATTGAACTGAAGAACTTGTAGATCTAAAGGTGAAGGAGGCCTGGAATTACTTGAAGTCAAAGTTGCAGAAACTATCAGAAGCCTGCATCCCAAGAAGGGGGGAAAAAAATCATAGGCAGGAGTTGTAGACCAAGCTGGCTGAGCAAGCATCTCAGAGAGGTGATTAAGAAAAAGCAGAAAGCCTACAAGGAGTGGAAGGTGGGAGTGATCAGCAAGGAAAACTACCTTACTGAGGTCAGAACATGTAGGGATAAAATGAGAAAGTCCAGAAGCCATGTAGAGTTGGACGTTGCAAAGGGAATTAAATCCAATAGTAAAAGGTTCTATAGCCATATAAATTAGAAAAAACAAAGAAAAAAGAAGTGGGACTGCTAAACTCTGAGGATGCAGTGGAGACTAAGGATAATCTAGGCATGGCCCAATATCTAAACAAATAGTTTTCCTCAGTCTTTAATGAGGCTAATGAGGAGCTTAGGGATAACGATAGGATAACAAATGGGAATGAGGATATGGAGGTAGATATGACCATATCTGAGGTAGAAGTCAACTTGCACAGCTTAATGAGACTAAATTGGGGGGCCCAAATAATCTTCATCCAAGTATATTAAAGGAACTGGCACATGAAACTGCAAGCCCATTAGCAAGAATTTTTAATGAATCTGTAAACTCAGGGGTTGTACCATATGACTGGAGAATTGCTAACATAGTTCTTATATTTAAGAAAGGAGAAAAAAGTGATCCAGGCAACTACAGGTCTGTTAGTTTGACTTCTGTATTATGCAAGGTCTTGGGGAAAAAATTGAAGGAGAAAGTAGTTAAGGACTTTGAGATCAATGGTAATTGGGACAAATTACAACATGGTTTTACAAAAGGTAGATCGTGCGAAACCAACTTGATCTCCTTCTTTGAGAAGGTGACAGATTATTTAGACAAAGGAAATGCAGTAGATCTAATTTACCTCGATTTCAGTAAGGCATTTGACACAGTTCCACATGGGGAATTATTAGTTAAAATGGAACATATGGGGATCAATATGAAAATTGAAAGATGGATAAGGAACTGGTTAAAGGGGAGACTACAATGGGTCGTACTGAAAAGTGAACTGTCAGGCTGGAGGGAGGTTACTAGTGGAGTTCCTCAGGGATCAGTTTTGGGACCAATCTTATTTAATCTTTTTATTACCGACCTTGGTGCAAAAAGTGGGAATGTGCTAATCAAGTTTGTGGATGACACAAAGCTGGGGGGGATTGCCAATACAGAAAAGGATCAGGATATCATACAGGAAGATCTGGATGACCTTGTAAACTGGAGTAATAGTAACAGGATGAAATTTAATAGTGAAAAGTGCAAGGTCATGCATTTAGGGAGTAATAACAAGAATTTTGGTTATAAATTGGGGACACATCAGCTGGAGTAACAGAGGAGGAGAAGGACCTTGGAGTATTGGTTGATCACAGGATGACTATGAGCCGCCAATGTGATATGGCTGTTATAAAAGTTAATGTGGTTTTAGGATGCATGAGGCAAGGTATTTCCAGTAGAGATAAGAAGGTGTTAATACCATTATACAAGGCACTGGAGAGACCTCATCTGAAATACTGTGTGCAGTTCTGGTCTCCCATGTTTAAGATGGATGAATTCAGACTGGAAGAGGTACAGAGAAGGTCTACTAGGATGATCCGAGGAATGGAAAACCTATCTTATGAAAGGACACTCAAAGAGCTTGGCTTGTTTAGCCTAACCAACAGAAGGCTGAGGGGAGATATGGTTGCTCTCTATAAATATATCAGAGGGATATATACCAGGTAGGGAGAGGAATTATTTAAGCTTAGTACCAATGTGGACACAAGAACAAATGGATATAAACTGGCTATCAGGAAGTTTTGACTTGAAATTATATGAAGGTTTCTAACCATCAGGGGGGTGAAGTTCTGGAACAGACTTACAAAGGGAGCAGTGGGGGCAAAAGACATATCTGGCTTCAAGACTAAGCTTGTTAAATTTATGGAAGGGTTGGTATGATGAGATAGCCTAATTTTGGCAATTAATTCATCTTTGATTATTAGCAGATAAGTATGCCCAGTGGTCTGTGATGGGATGTTAGATGAGGTGGGATCTGAGTTACTACAGAAAATTCTTTCCTGGGTGCTGGCTGGTGAGTCTTGCCCACATGCTCAGGGTTTAGCTGATCACCTTATTTGGGGTTGAGAAGGAATTTTTCTCCAGGGCAGATTGGCAGGAGCCCTGGGGAGTTTTCTCCTTCCTCTGTAGCATAGGGGCATGGGTCACTTGATGGAAGATTCTCTGCACCTTGAAATCTTTAAACCATGATTTGAGGACTTCAATGGTTCAGACATAGGCTTGATACAGGAGTGAGTGGGTGAGATTCTGTGGCCTGCGTTGTGCAGGAGGTCAGACTAGATGATCATAATGGTCCCTTCTGACTTTACAGTCTATGAGTCTATGAAAAATGCCTGAATGAAAATGGAACCTAGGCAAAGAGATGCTGAAGTCTCCATGGTATTGGGCCTCCTAAGTTACTTATGAAAATGGAAGTTAAGTCTGACCTTACTCTCCCTTGCTGCAATCTAAGTGGATTACCTCTTGTCCTACGCATCATAGGCACAGAGCCCAAAAGTGGAGACAGTGCTCCAGCTGAGGCCTCACCAGTGCTGTGTACAGTGGGACAGTTACCTCTCTCTTACATATGACATTCCTGTTAATAGAACCCAGAATGACATTTTCGGTTTTCAAAACAGCATCACACATTTCAGTCTGTGATCCAATATAACCCCAGAACATTTTGTGTAGAACTGCTGCATAGTCAGTTATTCCCCATTTTGGATTTTTTACATTTGATTTTTTTTCCCTAAGTCTAATACTTTGTACGTGTCTTTATTGAATTTTAACTTATTGATTTCAAACCAATTTTCCAATGTATCAAGGTCATTATGAATGCTAAAACTCTCATCCAAAGAGTTTGTGACTCCTCCTAGGTTTGTGTCATCCACACATTTTATGAGTTTATTCTCTACTCCATCATCCAAATCATTAATGAAAATATTGAATTCTACCAGGCCAAGGAGAATGATATTATTTATGTATCCATTGGGACACAGTGATCAGAGAGAAAAGGGTGAAAGCAACTAAAGGCCAACAGGCATATGTCTTACCTAATCCTCAGCATTTCCCTCAAAACCTGGGCTGGCCCAACCTATCCTAGCTACCCCTGCTTCTGGGGACTGGGTTTCACTCTCCTTCCCTGCAGACCCTGCTTCTCCCACTCTGTTCATCAGGGCTCCCTTTTCATAGTTCCCAAACGCTTTGTTTAATTTTCCCACTCGAAGGGCCCCTCTCTTCTCCCAGGCTAGGGGGAGTTTGTGCCCGGCTTAGTCAGAGGCAAAAGTTGAAAGGCCTTGACCCCTCTATTGTCCGTTAAGTACCAGTGACTGGGTTCTCTGTAGCCATTGTCTGCCTTGCTGGGACATGTGGGGAGTTCCAGCTGGAGTTACTCTTTGAACCCCGATAGGAAATGGCAAAACAGCAATAAAAGAAACAGAGGTAACACATAATATACATAAAGATACAGATGTCTCCCATGGTCTTTGCAGGGGTCATAGTGGACAAGCAACTGAACTAGAGATCCCAGGGAGATGCTGTGAAAAGGCTGAGGTGATCCTTGGAGGGTTAAACAGGGGAGCAGTGAGAAGAACTGGCTGAAACGCAGGATTTCCAGCTCACAGGAAATTTTGCTATTTCAAAACTTTATGTGAACTAGAAATCCTCTCAACAATTTGTTCTGGAAACACCAACATATGGAGTGTCTGACATGAAATTTGCTCCCAGAGACACCAGCGGATGTTGAGTGACACTGACATTCTTGTCAGTTTCACCAGTGCTAGGAGAAAAAGAAATATATCAATTTCTCTCAGCTGCTGCTGGGGCTCCCAAGGTCTGTGGCTCTTGGGCAGCCTTGCCATGCAGACGGCCTTGGACTGGGGACCCCTGGGCTTCCAGATTCCTGGGCCAGATTGTGTCCCAAATAGTCCACTGGCCTGGGAATCTCAAAGCTCAGGGGTCCCCAGTCTGAGGCAGTCTGCCGTTCAGGGCTGTCTCACAGCCGCAGACCCTGGGAATCAGGATCCCATCCCAGGATTTCTAAATTACTTGTTGCGGTGCTGGAAGCTGAGCCCTAGTTAAAGCTGGGACTCCCGTCTCCATGGCAGGGTTGCCCTGGAACTGCAGACTACAGAACACCAGGGTCTCTGATGCTGGGGCAATCTACATGTTGCAGCTATCCCAGAGCAGCTGACTGAGAAGACTGGGGTACCTGGCCCCAAGGCAGTTGGGATGGCAGTGATGGCTGGAGCCCCCCCAAGCGAGCTGCCACTTAACCATGTAGGTTTCTGCCATAACCTGCCTGTGTTCTGGAGAAAGTTCATTGCACTCGACTCACTTTCATGGGAAATGTCAAACAAAAATGATTGGGTTCAGTTCAGGAGTAACTGTATTAAATTCTGTAGTCTGTTACCCAGGAGGCCAGACTATATAATCTAATGCTTCCTTCAGCCCTTAAAATCTGTAAAGCTCTGTATCTAAAAGCAAGTTAAATTTGTAAAGCTGAGCACTCAAACATTCAGAATGCCAGACTCATACTGTCCTCTGTAACCTTAATTAGTCCCTTTTGTATTTGTATTGTGATACAATCTTTAATTACATCATCAAATATTTGCCCCAGGATCCCTGCCTCATTCAGTGCACAGGACACGTGGTGCTGACTGAATGGGTGGATGGTCAATAGTTCTTTTTATACTCCTTGTTCAATGTGTGGCCCCAGCCCCTATTTACTGCACGTCATGCAAACTGAACTCCCAAAACAGAATTGCTAATTTCCTCATAGGCTTTTCTATGGAGCTCATTTCTATGGTAGCTGAGTACTTCACAAACATTAAAGAATTTCTCTTCACAGCCCCCCTGGGAGGCAGGGAAGTGTTGTTATCTCCATTTTATACATGGGGAACTGAAGCCCAGAGACACTATGGGCAAAATGATCAAAAGTTTTGACTGATTTGGGTGCCCAAATTGAGACACCAGGTCCCAATTTTTCAGAGTCCTCAGCATTATACAGCTCTTAGTGTATTCAAAGCACAGCACCTACTGACTTCCATTTACAGCAGTGAGTGCTCAGCACTTCTACAAACCAGACCCCCACAGTTATAAATGGGCCAGGAATGAGGAACACACAGTTAATGACCATCTGTGAAACTTCTGGTTTAATTGACTTGCCAGGCATCATATAGGAACTCCATGGCAGAGGCAGGGATAGAATCCAATTCCCCAGGTCAGCATTCAACAGTGTTAACAAGAGACCCTCCTTTCTCTTTCTCCAATCCTCTTCACAGTTTCTGCAACCAATGAGGCAGGGGTCCTGCATAGAACAGCTTCCTCATGCCACAACCCTGACTCAGAACAGCACTGTCTAGCATAGGTGTAGTTTGACTGCTATGTTTGGGGCAGAGGGGGATAGAGAATATGTGCGTACGCGCACACACACACACACACACACACGCTGAACCCATGTCTCTCCTCCTGCCTGGAGTTGGTCCCTGGGCTGCCAGTGTTGGAGGGGACAGGATGGCTTAATGGGTGAGTCCCAGCTGCTGCTGTCTACTGCTACGACCTGAGTTTGGGAGCTGCAGCCACTCCGGCACCAACTGTTGCAGAAATGTTGCTTGTCTGGTGCCCCCCGGGGCTGTTGCAGCCACCTCACTGCTGGGGCTGCTGCTACTGAGGGGACACCACATGCTGGGCTTCTGCTCCCCTCTCTCATTTCTGTATCTCCTTCTCTTCCCCATCCCATCCCCCTTCACCTGCCCCATGGCCCTTCCCATCCCCCATCCTCTCGTCACTGTCTCCTGCCCCATCCCCCTCTCCCACTGTCCCCTGCACCCCTGCAGGCACTCACCATTCTACTGGAAATGATTATGCACCAGGACCCAGGAAGAAGTGACTCCATCCCACCCCTCTTCTCCCTGAACCGATCTTGCATGCCCCCCTCATGCCTTGCCTCTTCCAATGCCTCCTTGCATCCTCCCAAACTATGCCCATCCTGTCTATCCTGTGCACTGAATGGGCAGGGGTATCATGGAGAAAATACCTTGTTGTCTTGTAATTAAAGATGATATCTTAATGCATACATAAAAGTGGGTCAAATAAAGTTGAAAAGACAACTTTAATTTTGCCATTTCCTTGTTTTTTACTGCTCAATTTTGCAAAGCTAATGTGTCCTACAAGTAAAACTTTGTGCATCATTTCCTAGGTTTTTAAAAAAGCAAACTGAAAGAACAGAAGTTTCAAGATGCAGAATCATGTTGCTACCCTCCAGATGCCACACATCTTGATTTTACCTGGACAGTCCTGTCTTTGGCTTCTGTGTCCGGGTGCCATTTAGGGTTGCCAGGTGCCTGGTTTTCTAGAGGAACGTTCGTCTGAAAAGGGACCTAAATGGCACCTGAACCAAAAGTCTGGTTTCCACGGGGTTGGGGGAGGCCCCAGGTCATTAATCTGTGCCAGCCCCTGCTCAGCCAGGGGAGCTTCATACCTGCAGGCAGGCTCCCTGAGACAATCCAGCGAGTGACGAGGGAAGAGGAGGAGTGACTGACGGAGGCAGGGCCTTGAGGGGAAGATGCAGAGAAGGGGATGGGCCTCGAAGAAAGAGGTGGAGCAGGAGCAGGGCCTTGGTGGAAGAGGTGGAGAAGGGTGTGGCCTTGGGAGGAAGAGGCAGTGAAGGGAGTAGAGCCTCGAGGATCCAATTACCAGCCATTAGAAAGATGGCAACCCTATGACACCCACATGGGTCATCAGCAGGGTTGGAACCTTTAGATCCACAGCACAAATCACTGTCACTTGAGCTAATGGAGTAAGTGACAGTAGTAGTAGGTTGTCATTCTCTTTGTGGACCAGCACTAAAGGGGAATCCAAACATTTTGTTGGGGGGGTTTGACAGATATTTGCTGACAGCAGAGGAATGGCAAAACTCAGGGATGCTGGGTTCCATTCCAGGCTCTGGAGAGATATGTGTTCAGGTAGTGACAGACCCTTCTTCCCCTGTTCCCCCAAACCTAACCCCTTCCGCCTCATCCCCTCCAAGCTGTCCCTGTCCCAGTCCTGTCTCTTCCCCATCCCTTGCTCTGTGTCACAGTCCCATTCTCCTTGTCTACACAGTTCCCGTCTCCACTCCTCAAGCTTCTCATCCCCAGTCGCAGTCTCCTTGCCAAGCCAGTCCTAGACTTCACTTCTGGCTTCCCCAGCCAAGTCCGAGTTCCCCCCTGTTTTCTGTGCTGTCCCTCCCCTCTGGGATTCTCAGCTGGTGTGTTTCTCACACTTACTTTTGCCTTGTGTTGTCCTGTCTGTCCCAAGCCCCAGTGTCCCTCCCTAGATGTCTCATCCAGTTTCAGGATTTCTCTTTACACACATTTAGTTTGTGGCAAACTGGGATGTAAATTTACCTCGCACTAGCGTGCTGCACACTGAGTGTCCGTGTAGAGCCTGCTGCAGTGCACTAACATTTCCCTAGTGCTTGGAAATGGGATAGATCAAAGCACACAAGGGAACTGTTAGGGCTTCTCTTTGGTACCATACTAAATCAGTGTCACTGTATCGATGCAGCGGTGCCGAATTAACGTGTCTAGTGAAGATGCAAGACGTTGATGGGAGAGTGCTCTCCTGTCCACATAATTAGTCATATAATCACAGAATATTAGGGTTGGAAGCGACCTCAGGAGGTCATCTAGTTCAATCCCCTGCTCAAAGCAGGACCAACACCAACTAAATCATCCCAGCCAAGGCTTTGTCAAGCAGGGCCTTAAAAACCTCTAAGCATGGAGATTCCACCACCTCCCTAAGTAACCCATTCCAGTGCTTCACCACCCTCCTAGTGAAATAGTGTTTCCTAATATCCAACCTAGAACTCCCCCCCTGCAACTTGAGACCATTGATTCTTATTCTGACATTTACCACCACTGAGAACAGCCTAGCTCCATCCTCTTTGGAACCCCCATTCATGTGAAAACACATGACGTCAATGGGAGAGAGCTCTCCTGTCTACATAATTAGTCCACCTCATTGAGAGGCAGAAGCTCTGCTGGCAGAAGAACATCTCCGGATGACATAGTGTGATACAGACACTGGTTTAAGTCGATATAAGTTACATTGCTCAGTGTTGAAGGGGATGTTTTCACAGCCCTGAGTAACATAACTTACATCAACTTAAGCAGTAGTGTAGACAAGGCCTAAGTGCGCAGCCACACCATCCTCATGGACACTTGGTGCCTGGCAGGACAGTGCAGGTTAGATTTACACCCCAACTCCTAATCTCCTTCCTCAGCAAATCACAATGTCTCCCCATCCACTCCCTGTCCTAATCACCCTGCCCAGCCAGTCCTAAGCCTGGTCTACACCGATTTAACTCTGCACCTATGCACAAAACGAAGCCCTTTATATCCATATAAGGGGCTCTTAAAACTGATTTCTGTACTCCTCCCTGATGATGGGAGTAGCGATGAAATTGGTATTGCCATGTCGGATTAGGGTTAGCGTGGCCACAATTCGACGGTATTGGCCTCCGGGCGGTATCCCACAATGCACCATTGTGACTGCTCTGGAAAGCCATCTGAACTCGGATGCACTGGCCAGGTAGACAGGAAAAGCCCCGCGAACTTTTGAATTTCATTTCCTGTTTGGCCAGCGTGGCCATGGCAAATCACCACAGGTGACCATGCAGAGCTCATCAGCACAGGTAACAATGCAGTCTCCTGAGAATCAAAAAAGAGCTCCAGCATGGACCGCACGGGAGGTATTGGATCTGATCACTATATGGGGAGAGGATTCTGTGCTAACAGAACTCCATTCCAAAAGACTAAATGAAAAAACATTTGAAAAAATTTCCAAGGCCATGATGCAGAGAGGCCACACCAGGGACTCAGTACAGTGCCATGTGAAAGTTAAGGAGCTCAGACAAGCCTACCAGAAAATCAAAGAAGCAAACGGAGGGTCCGGGGCAGGGCCGAAAACATGCCGCTTCTACGCTGAGCTGCATGCAATTCTTGGGGGGTCTGCCACCACTACCTCACCCCTGTCCGTGGATTCCGAGGTGGGGGGGTAATCTCAGACATGGCTGAGGATTCTGCGGATGGGGAAGATGAGGAGGAGGAAGAGGAGGATGAGCTTGCAGAAGGCACACCGCACTCCATTTTCCCCAACAACCAGGAGCTTTTTCTCACCCTGAGGGAATTACCCTCCCAGCCCTCCCAAGCCACTATCCCACACAATGAAGCCATGGAAGGGACCTCTGGTGAGTGTACCTTTGTAAATATAAAACATGGTTTAAAAGCAAGTGTTTTTTAATGATGAATTTGCCCTGAGGACTTGGGATGCATTTGTGGCCAGTACAGTTATTGGAAAAGTCTGTTAACATGTCTGGAAATGGAGCGGAAATCCTCCAGGGACATCTCCATGAAGCTCTCCTGGAGGTACTCCAAAAGCCTTTGCAGAAGGTTTCCGGGTAGGGCAGCCTTATTCCGTCCTCCATGGTAGGACACTTGACCATGCCATGCATGTAGCAAGTAATCTGATATCATTGCATGACAAAGCCTAGCTGAGTATGGTTCTGTTGATTGCTGGCATTCAAACAATATCCGTTCCTTATCTCATTGTGTTATCCTCAGGAGAGTGATATCGTTCATGGTAACCTGGTTGAAATTCAGGAATTGAAATAAGGGGACAGAGATGGCCATTCCTACTGGGATGTTTGCCTGTTGCTTAAAAGGGTGCAATCCTTCCTTGCAGGTAGCCAAGCAGGGAGAAGGGGGGGTGATTGGCGCTGAGCTTTTTCATGTTTGGCTAGCAGGGATCTTCCCTGCTACCAGCCATGTGGTGGGGGGATGAAGGGGGGTGTTTAGCAGTGATCTTCCATGATACCGGTCACACAGTGGGGGGAGGGGTAAAGCGATCATCCCAGATAATTGGATGTTGGGGTGGTTTTTGCTGCTGCATGTTAACAGGAAAGAAGCAGCACTGAACGGGCTTTGCTTGGTATTTGGGAAAGGAGGGCACTCTGTATATGAAGGCTGCAGAAGCCAAAAGACAATGGCTTACCATGGCCGCATGCAAGCTGAATTCTGATGCCTGGACCTGCGTCTGTGAGATCTCTAACACCAGAGCCGCAGGCACTCAATATTAAGATGCAAAATGCGACCTTGTACTGAAATCACATGTGGTATGTAAGGTGAATAGTGTTGTTCACCGTGAAAGAGTATAAGCATTGTTCCGTAAAATGTATCTTTTTAAATACTTCTCTCCTTTTTTTCCTTCCTCATGCAGCTGCAAATTTTTCAAGCCTCCCTACTCCATCTCGAAGGCTATCTCAGATAAGGCGGTGGAAAAAAAAAGACGCGAGATGAAATGTTCTCGGAAATCATGGAAGTGACCTGCAATGAAAGAGCTCATCTGAATGAGTGGAAGGACGTGGTATCAAATTACAGGAAAGATCCTAGTGAACGTGAGGACAGGAGGGACCCTCAAGATGAGAGGTGGCAGCAGGAAGATCAGAGGAGGCATGATGTAACGCTGGGGCTGCTGCGTGATCAAACTGACATGCTCTGGCATCTGGTGGAGCTTCAGGAACAGCAATAGGATCACATAGTGCCGGTACAGCCCCTGTATAACCACCCTTCTCCCTCACCATGTTCCATATCTTCCTCACCCAGACGTGTAAGAATGCATGGGGAGAGGCTCCGTGCACCTGCCCACTCCACCCCCTGTGGACAGCCCAACCAAAAGGCTGTCATTATTTTGAAATTTTTTTAGTGGACTTTTCCTTCCCTCCTATCCTCCTCCCAAACCACACCAGGGCTACCTTGTCAGTTCTCTCTCTCTTTTTATAATGAATTAATAAAGAATACATGATTTTTAAATGATAGTGACTTTATTTCCTTAAGCAAGCTGTAATCAAAGGGGAAGGGTGGATTGCTTAAAGGGAATGAGTCAATCAAGGGGGGCATTCATCAAGGGGAAACAAACACAGCAGTCACACTGTACCCTGGTCCATGATGAAATTCATTTTCAAAGCTTCTCTGATGTGCACTGCTTCCTGGTGTGCTCTTCTAATTGCCCTGGTGTCTGGCTGCGCGTAATCAGCGGCCAGGTGATTTGCCTCAGCCTCCCACCCCACCATAAAGGTCTCCCCCTTACTCTCACAGAGATTGTGGAGCGCACAGCAAGCAGCAATAACAAAGGGGACATTGGTTTTGCTGAGATCTGAGCGAGTCAGTGATCTGCACCAGCGTGCCTTTAAATGGCCAAATGCACATTCTACCACCATTCTGCACTTGCTCAGCCTGTAGTTGAACAACAACTGACAACTGTCCAGGATGCCTGTGTATGGCTTCATGACCCATGGCATCAAGGGATAGGCTGGGTCCCCCAGGATAACTACAGGCATTTCAACATCTGCAACTGTTATATTCTGGTCTGGGAAGTAATTCCCTTGCTGCAGCCGTTTAAACAGAGTAGTGTTCCTGAAGACACTAGCATCATGAACCTTCCCGGCCATCCACGTGGATGTTGCTGAAACGTCCCTTGTGATCCATCAGTGCTTGCAGCACCATTGAAAATTACCCCTTGCGATTTATGTAGTGTGTGCCCTGGTGCTCCAGTGCCAAGGTAGGGATATGGGTTCCATCTATCCCCCTCCCCCTGCACAGTTAGGGAATCCCATTGCAGCAAAGCCATCCACTATGACCTGCACATTTCCCAGAGTCACTACCTTTCGTAGCAGCAGCTTAATGATTGCTTTGGCTACTTGCATCACAGCAGCCCCCACAGTAGACTTCCCCACTCCAAATTGATTCTCAACTGACCAGTAGCTGTCTGGCATTGCAAGCTTCCAGAGGGCTATTGCTACTCGCTTCTCAACTGTGAGGGCTGCTCTGATCTTGGTATTCTGGCATTTCAGGGTAGGGGAAAGCAAGTCACAAAGTTCCATGAAAGTGCCCTTACGCATGCAAAAGTTTCGCAGCCACTGGGAATCGTCCCAAACCTGCAGAACTGTGCAGTCCCATGGGTCTGTGCTTGTTTCCCGGGCCCAAAATCGGTGTTCAATGGCTAGAACCTGCCCCATTACCATCAGGATCTCCAAAGCGCAGGGATCCACGGTTTGAGAGAATTCTGTGTCCATGTCCTCATCACTCTCGTTGCCGCGCTGCGGTAGCCGCCTCCTCCTCGCCTGGTTTTGCAGGTCCTAGTTCAGCATAGACTGCACGATAATGTGCGAGGTATTTACAATGTCCATGATTGCTGTCTTGAGCTGAGCAGGGTCCATGCTTGCTGTGCTATGGCGTTTGCACAGTTCACCCTTGAAAAAAGGTGCGAAACTGTTGTCTGCTGCTTTCACGGAGGGAGGGATGAGGCTGTACCCAGAACCACCTGTGACAATGTTTTTGCCGCATCAGGCACTGGGATCTCAACCCAGAATTCCAAGGGGTGGGGGAGACTGCGGGAACTATGGGAGAGCTATGGGATAGCTACCCCCCGTGCAATGCTCCGGAAATCGACACTAGCCTCAGTACATGGATGCACACCGCCAAATTAATGTGCTTAGTGTGGCCACATTCACTCAACTTTATACAATGTTTTAAAAAAACAGTTTCTGTAAAATCGGTATAATCCCATAGTGTAGACATACTCCTAGTCTCTTTCCCCCTCCTCCCAGTCCCAGTCTCCTTGTCCGGCCTGTCTCCATCTCCTGCTTTCTCTCCCAGTCCCGATTCTCTCCATCCACCAGCCTCTAGGCTGAGAATATTCCTCCTGCATCCTTATCCTGATCCACTTTCCCCTCTCACCCTGGTCTGCATTCAAATCAGGTAGCTTCCTCCCCATACTGCCTGCGCTCAGCAGGTGGAAACCGTCTCCCTCATTTCAGTTCTAGTGCCTGGTACTACTCTGGCCCACAGCAAACAGGAGCATAATTTCAGCATAATTGTATAGGTTACATGTCTTAGCAATGCTGCAAACCCTCTTCTGGGACAGTCACCTTGCTGTGGTGAAGGGGCTTAAGTGCTCCAATGATCCTCAGAGCTATGCTGTCGGGATCTTCATTTTTCTTCAAATTTGGTATAATGAGAAGATTCCGGAAGACTTGAGAAATGCCAACATTGTTACAATCTTTAAGAAAGGAGATAAGTCGGAGAATGGAAATTATTGTGGCATTGCCTTGCTATCTACAACAGGGAAAATTCTCACCCATATCCTCTTAAACCGATTACTTCCTTTTGCTGAGGAAATATTGCCAGAATCTCAGTGCGGTTTAAGACCATCCTGCGAGACAACCGACATAATCTTTGTTGCCCACCAAATCCAGGAAAAGACGTGGGAGCAAAATCAGGACCTGTACATGGCCTTCATCAATTTGACAAAGGCCTTCAAAACTGTCAGTCATGAAGCCCTGTGGAAGCTACTGGCCAGATTTGGCTGCCTTTCAAAATTTATTAAGGGCCTAAGGTTTCTTCATGATGAGATGTCTACCACTGTTCTCTGTAATGGCCTGGAGATGGATCTTTTTGGCATCGAAACTGGGGTTAAGCAAGGATGTGTTATTGCTACAACCCTGTTCTCCATGTATTTAGCAGTCATTTTGATGCTCATTAAAGACCGCATCTCCACTGGAGATGACATTCAATACAGAATGGATGGGCGGCTTATTAATCTTTGATGTTTCCACTGAAAGTCTAAACTCTTCAGAGCGTCCATCACTGACCTTCAGTACTCTGATGACTGTGCCATCCTTGCGCATGCTGAGAATGACCTTCAGTCCACGCTAAAATTTTTTGCAAAAGTTTACCGAAGCCTAAGACTCTCACTCAGTATCAAGAAAACTAATGTGCTTCATCAGCCTGCTTCAGGGCTTCCACATGAGCCGCCACAAATCACCATCGAGGGGCAGACTTTGGAGAGAGTTGAGGACTTCTGTTACCTCAGTAGCCAACTTTCTCAAAATGTAAACATTGACAGTGATATCCAGCACAGGATCCATTGCACAAGTGCTTCCTTTCGGAAACTGCTCTGGCGCCTTTTCACAGACTGTGACCTACAGCAGGACACCAAGATCCAGGTCTATAAGACAATTGTTATTCCTACTCTCCTTTATAGATGCAAAACCTGGGTGACCTATCGACAGCACCTCAAGAGTCTGGAGAGGTACCACCAACGATGTCGCTGGAAGATCCTTTGCATCAAGTGGGAAGATCACTATAGTAGCACCAACATCCTAATTGAAGTCAATGTCACCAGCATTGAAGCAATGATCTTCACTCACCAACTCTGCTGGGCTGAACATTGTGTGCAGATGCCAGACTCTTGCCGCCCAAAACAAACCCTCTACTTTCAGCTCACCCATGATCCTGTGGTAGTCAGAGGAAACTCTACAAAGACACACTGAAAGTGTATCTCAAGAAAAGTCACGTAGACAGCCCAAGCTGGGAGAAGCAAGCAACCAACCAATCTCAATGACACTTCATCCTCCATCAGGCAGTGGCTTACTTCAAGAAGAAGTGCCTTGACCTCAAAGTTGAAAAGAGAGAGAGAAGGAAAGAAAGAAAAAGAAGTTTCTCCCAGCAGGCAACTGACCTATCAGGAAATATCTGTACCTACTGCGGGCAGATCTACGGTTCCAGGATCGGACTCCTGAGTTGTCTGAGGACCTGTATGTAAATCTGTGGTAGAGATCATCCTCGAATGGAGGGATCACCGATGGTGGCGATGATACTGCTGCAACCAATGAAGATGTGGGCCTACAGACAGCAGCCTCTTTCACTGTGCATCTCTGATTCACTCCCTGCCCACCATCCAGCCTGTGCATGGATTGAGGCAGGGACCTTAGCAAAGAAGAATGTTTTGGTGAAGTCTGGTATTAATCCAATCAGAAATGAAATCTGAAAGATGAACAAGAATAGGTTGAGAGAGACAAGGTGGCTGAGGTAATATCTTTTATTGGAGCAACTTGTTGGTGAGAGAGATGAGCTTCTGAGCTTACACACAGCTTGTCTCTGTAGGATCAAAAGTTTGTCTCTCTCCAACAGTAATGGGTCCAATAAAAGATATTACCTCACCCACCCTGTCTCTCAAATATCCTGGGACTAACATGGCTACAACAACACTGCATATAAGAAGACGACTGTCATTTTTTGGAAAGTTTTCTACTATTGTGTCAGGACACCATCTCTCAAAAATTGCTTGATGCAGAAACATCACAGCTCCTGTATAAAGAACAGGAGTACTTGTGGAAACTTAGAGACTAACAAATTTATTTGAGCATAAACTTTCGTGGCTATAGTCCACTTCATCAGATGCATAGAATGGAACACACAGAAAGAGGCAGGAGCTATCCGCCTCACTACCTGAGGAGAAGAGTCATTAGCCTGCCAGCCGAGGCAGTCACCAGGGATTAAGCGCTGTCTCCCTGGCCAAGGGGGACTGTGGAAGAGACCTAGGAAACTCCGGCAACTGAGGTAACTGGGTCCCTGAAGTTCAGAGACATTGTGGGGTTCAGTCTCAACAAACTTGCAGCTGCCCCACGTGAAGGAGACTGGGACCGCAGCAGGAGGCCACCCAAGATATACGAGAGGGCGCTATGGGATACAAGCCGCCAGCGAATGAGACTAAAGGGGTCATGCCCCAAACAAAAGGAACAGGGGTAGAAACTAGCCCGGGGCAGGGAATTTAGATCCCTGCTGGGAGACCTCCCCTATTCAAGGGTAGATGCATGCAGGACCCTGGCCTGTGAGTTGGGTGGAGAGGGAGGGCCTGGTTTCCCTTCCCCACTGCCTAAAATACTAAGGAAACTTAACCTGGAAAACAAGGGACTGGAGGTCAGATGTAGCAACCAGTAGGTCACCTGCCCCTTCAAGCGCCCCGTTACAAACCTGAACTTTTTTCCCACTGCAAATTGCAGCTCCAGCTGAGTTGCAGGCACAGTTTTACAGAAAGGTGCACAGAAGGGAGCTGCTCACCATGTTTGTGAGCAGCTCCCTCCTCCTGGTGAGGCTCAGAGGAGAGGGACTCCCTGCTGTGCACTTGCTAGGTGTGCAGCACAAGGCATTGCAGTTGTTATTACCAGGTTAGGGAATTTACATTGGTGAAGATCAATCTGTTTTCTTGAGTGTTTCCAAGTCCCGACAATGAATCTTTGTAAAGTTCCCGCCCACACCACATATTTTATTTTTAAAAAATACTAAGAAATTGTATACAATCCCTCCCCCCATGTCAAGAGTGTATTGATGTTTGTCATTGAAACACTCAAAATCCAGGAAAGGGTTGAGATTAAACTCTGCCCTGAGCTCCCATTGCCAGGGGGAGCCACTAAAACTTTTGGAACTATGGTAAAATATTCTCTCTTCCTTGTGCTATATTCAGAGGAATATATTATTCCTACTAAATGTTAAGAAAAGAGAAGTTAAAAATAAAACTTATAATGAGTCTGTAGCTGTAATGTTAACTACTGAGTCACACAAATGTCTCCATAATATGATATTCCTGTGATGTGTAGGGTTGAGGTATATTTTTGGCTGAGCTCTCTATGCTATGCTGGATCCACTGTGTATTAGAGGTTTTAAAATTTCTATTACTAGTTGATCCAAAATGTGAGAAATAACAGAGCAGACAGGGGAGTGCTCTCGGCTAAATCTAATTCTGGCCAAGCTGAGAGAATCCCCCCATTCCTTGGTCACTTTATGAGGGTGGCAAAAGGGATACATAAATACCTCACCCTCTGTACCTCTGCGGTTGGATGTCTGGGTCTGGATTTTGGCATGAGTGTAACATTGTCAAAAGTGCCTCAGTGAC
Organism: Aldabrachelys gigantea; assembly: GCA_026122505.1. Classification (NCBI taxonomy): domain Eukaryota; kingdom Metazoa; phylum Chordata; order Testudines; family Testudinidae; genus Aldabrachelys; species Aldabrachelys gigantea. The sequence goes on from CM047479.1 coordinate 149,469,967, forward strand.
TTAGGAGCCTGAGTGACATTTTCCTTTTTCATTTTCTCTCCTGTCTTTATTTTTAGACCCATTCAGAGGGAAAGGGAAAGGAAAGACGTGGCACTGAAACAACTGGAAATGACACAATGAAAACACTTCACAGTCACACAGGGGGCACCTTAGTGACCAGACACATGAACAGTAATAACTACAGCTCAGTCATAATAAATATTACAGAATTTGCTCTGTTTTTGGTCATTTCTCATTAGGGTCACAGGCACACGATGCCCTCTGGGTTCAAGCCCTTTTGTCTCAGGGAATTTGCCTTTCAGGACCGAGCTGGCTGATTTTTACCTGAACATGTCACTCCAGCATCATCTCCATGATTGCAGTCACTCTGACCCCATCCCTCGTTCCTGCAGTGCCAGAGCGCAGACTCGGTACCATCACAGGCAACTTCATCCAGCCAAATTGGTCCAGATCCTGCTCCAAAATGAGCCCGGGGAGGGGCACTGACAGCAACTCCACATCCCAATTGCTTACAAACAATTCGAGCATCTGCCATGCCCCAGCGATCACTACACACCGTCCCCCACTGATCCTGGTGTTTAACCTCCACTCTCCCGGCACAGGGGCTGCCTCCATCCGCCAGTCTCAGATCATCAGCATCTTCAAAGAGAGACACAGAGCAGGGTCAGAGCGAGCAGGGAGCCCCCTCCCCAGCGTTATCACAGCAGAGTCAGCTCCTGGCAGCAGGGGATCTGCGCCCAGAGCCAGGAGAATGGGACATGCCCAGAGCTGCCTCATGGCTCTACCTGATCCTGTCTCAGGGCCTCACACTCAGGGCTGTCAGTGCTGCAGCTCTCACCATTTTATCCCCATTCCGGTGGTTTCGGGTGTTTTTACCTGTCTCATGAGAACATGATGAAAGGCACCAACTCACCGAGTTTTCCTTATTCCAAATGGCACCATCTCCTGTCACTGCCACTGGGGCTGAAGCCAGCGAGATGGCAGGGAGAAGGTCTGCACTGGGGTAACAGGGAGGCAGGAGAGATGGTCACAAGGGAGGGGAGGGGACAGGGATCTGAAATTGAGACAGGAGGGAGAGTGAAAACGGAGCACAGGTTGGACTTGAGGGAGCGCAGGGAGCATAGGGGGGTTATTGAGTAGTGGCCAGGAGGGAGGGGAGGAGAAGGGGGTCTGCATGGTGAGGTGGAGAGAGGAGGGGGTCTGGAGAGGGGGACAATGAGAAGTGAGGGGGGTGAGGAATCGGGCAGGAGGGAGAGAGGGGAAGGGAGAAAGCAGAGAGGGGGCAGAAAGAGGCATGGGGAGAAGAGGGGGCTCTAAAAGGGCAGGAGGAGGTGGGGTGGGGAAGGGTGATCATATGTAAGGGGAGGAGTGAGGGGGCCTGAAGCAGGCCAGCAAAAGGGTGAGGAGGGGAGGGGGTGTGGAGCAGAGGACGGGAGGGAGGGGAAGTAGCCTGGAACAGGGGTACATGAGGGAGTATTGGGGAGGATGGTGGAGTCAGGATGGAGTAGGGGGGTGGTCTGGTGCCAGTGGACAGGAGGTAGGGAAGTTCTGGAGCAGGGGGACAAGAGGGAGTATTGGAGTGGGGAATGGAGTCTGGAGTAGGCAGGGGATGGGATCAGGAGTGGGAGGGGGCAGGAGTGAAGGAGAGATGGGGAGGAGAAGGAGGGGGCTCTAGAATGGGGGCAGTCTCAGGCAGAGACTTTGTGGGGCGTGAAGGATGCCAGGGAAGTGTTACTGTTTGCAAAAGGCTAAACCAATCCTGTCGTGTTACAGTGATATAATTTCTCTGAATGGTTAATGTCAGGTCAGAGTGAAGGTCTCCAGTATCTCTGTCTGTAACTCACCCCTGAACAGTAACAGAAGTTCTGTGTGTGAGTAGGAACCATGCTGCATTAATTAGCTCAGTGCCTGTCAAGTATTTCTCAGTCAGTCCTTCTTCTGTCTGAGGAACTGAACCAGGAGAGAGAGCGAAGGCAGTGCTGGGCAATGGACGGCAGATCCTGTCTCAGGGGTGAGAGGAGGGTAAGCGCAGTCTCCAGCTGAGCAGCCAAGGGAGCTGTGCAGTTTGGGTGCATTAAATGGAGACTTTTCAGCCTGCGATTCTCACCCCCACTCTGGCAGAGGAGTAGAGGGGCGCATTCTCAAGTCCATAGACAGACTGAGTAACATCACTGGATGGTTTTTATAACTTCGTAATTTTTGTTCTGTGGAGCTTGGCATTACAGCGTCATGCTCCCTACTGGAGCTTCTTCTCCCCACCTGCTTCACACATTTCCCTCTTCCACTGGTCTCTTCCTACCCTCCTCTCTTGGGCTCTGCCCCCTCCTCTTCTCCTCTTTCTACCTGGCCTCTCTGCCCTGCATGTACAGGCTGTTCCTTTCCCAGATGAGCAACAAACTCTGCTCCCACTCCCTGCCATTGGCTTTTCTCCCAGTAGCTCTGAGTTCCACTCCCTGCCCCCAGTTGTCTCTATGCTTTTGCATTTCTGGGGATTGTGGAGAGGCAAAGCTGCTGCTGGGAGAGAGGCAGTTCACAGGGAATGTGAGGAGGGGCCACTGGCTGTCACACAGTCCTTGGATATTGCCTGGGAGAACTGGCCCCCAGGACAGGGTGTGATGAGCCAGGACTGTCCCTGTGACTGGGAGCAAGTACGGGCATTGTTACAATGCCCATGAGTTACGGCTCCATAGAGAGTTCCACTGTGGGGTGACCAGATAGCAAGTGTGAAAAATTGGGACGGGGTGGGGGGTAATAGGATCCCATATACAAAAAAGCCCAAATATCAGGACTGTCCCTATATAATCAGGACATCTGGTCATCCTATTTCACTGTGATCCCTGGAACAGGCTGGCTCAGGGACAGCATGTTTACAGAGCCGCCATGGAGGTCAGATAACAGTGCAGTTCACACCAGTACTTGTGAACCTGCTCCTTTAATGCCAAGCAAACACAAAATGCTCACCTTGCTACAATCTACAGGGACATTTATTCAGGTACGGCTCACTTCAGTGCTGTCTCACAGGCAACCCATGGGGCCCAGTCTGCACTAAGGGAAAAAAGGGGCTTTTTTTCAATGGAGTTAACTCAGTGATGTTCACTCGTGGCAGCACCCAAGGCTGTAACACTGCTTTAACTAAGAAGAGTACCCAGAAGTCACCTCCTACAGGACAGGCCCAACAAAGAAAAAACCAGATCTCCACTAGCCATCACCTTCAGCCCCCAACTAAAACCTCTCCAGCGCATCATCTACAACTTATCCTGAAGGACAATCTATCACTCTCACAAATCTTGTGAGACAGACCAGTCCTCACTTACAGACACCCCCCCAATCTGATGAAAATACTCACCAGCAACCGCACACCATACAACATAAACACTAACCTAGAATCCTATCCTTGTAACAAAGCCCGATGCCAATTCTGTCCACATATCTATTCAAGTGACACCATCATAGGACCTAATCACGTGAGGCACAGTATCAGAGGCTCGTTCACCTACACATCTACCAATGTGATATATGCCATCATGTGCCAGCAATGCCCTTCTGCCATATACATTGGCCAAACCAGACAGTCTCTATGCAAAAGAATAAATGGACACAAATCTGACATCAGGAATTATAACATTCAAAAAGCAGTAGGAGAACACTTCAACCTCTCTAACCACTTGAAGGTGGTAATTTTGCAACAAAAAAACTTCAAAAACAGACTCCAAAGAGAGACTGCTGAACTTGAATTAACATGCAAATTAGATACAATTAACTTAGGTCTAAACAGAGACTAGGAATGGTTGGATCATTACACTAATTGAATATATTTCCCCATGTTAAGTATCCTCACACTTTCTATGGGTCATCTCGATTATCACTTCAAAGGTTTTTTTTCCTCCTGCTGATGATAGCTCATCTCAATTGATTGGCCTCTTACAGTTGGTATACGTACTTCGACTTTTTCATGTTCTCTGTATGTATAAATATCTTCTTTCTGTGTGTTCCAGTCTATGCATCCAATGAAGTGGGCTGTAGCCCATGAAAGCTTATGCTCAGATAAATTTGTCAGTCTCTAAGGTGCCACAAGTACTCCTGTTCTTTTTGCTCTAGCTAAGTGCATACACAGTTCTGTTTCCCTGCACACAGTAGAAACTAAGAACAGCCAGCAGTTTCCTTGCTCAGAAATCCCCCAGCCTGCCCCTCCAGCGAGCTCCAACTGGCTTTGTTTCTTTTCTGCTTCCAGGATCCTGGTCACATCACCTTCTACTGGCTTCTCCCTCCAACAGACACAGTCCAACACCAATATCCTGGCCCCTGCATTAGCAACAAGAGAAACTCCTGGTTTAGCTCTGCCCTGCCCATGTGCCTAGTGCCTTTGGCAGTAGCCCCCACTGTCTGCAGCTGTTTTCACTCTATAAAAGATTTTGATTGCTCCGTCTGCTGAGCCTAAAAGAGAGTGCTTCACACTACCATTGGCTTTCATGAGGTCTATGATTGTCTTAGGATCGAAGACTCCCCAACAGCAGCCATCAGCACCTTTCAGCTATCAATCATATTTACATACTGCACCTATCATATACTTGGAAAAGTAGCTACATGGGGTGATATCCCCTATATTGTAAACTCCCCCATGGCATTGTGTCTGTGACATGAAGCAAACTCAAATTTCCCATAGAAAATAAAAAACTATCAAAGGGATGATGCACATTTCCTCATCAATCCAACAGAAATACATTGAGCTGAGCATGTGGTTGGTATAACTATATGATGCTGTCCCACAAGTAACTGGAGAGTATTTTATGCTCCCCCATGTCACTGTGTCTGCATCATGTGAAGCAGACAAATTTCCCATGGAAAATAAGAAATATTCAGGGGATATAAACATTTGCTCATAAATCCAACAAAAATGCATTGAGCTGAACATGTGCTTATCATCGCTATATGACACTATCCCACAATCGTGCAGTAATTTATCCCTCACATGGTAATAATTGTCTATCCCCTGCAATGTCAGTCTGAGCACCAGAAGCCACCATAGAATCCTCTGCTTTTCGGTCATGTACAGCTGTGTCATGGGCTCTAATCCCAGCACATTATATCTGAACTACTTGGGAATCTGAAATATAAACTCCAAGTAACCTACTAGATGGTTTGGTTTGTTGAGGATTTTCTGGGAATCAGGCCCCTAATCACCACACAGTTACTGAACTGTCTGTGAAATAAACATTAGGGAAGGTTTTCCTCTAAGACAATAATTTAGACTGACATTTCTGATTATCAACTTCAGGCTAGTGCAGCAGCACATCGGGGTCTGTAGAAGGAGGTGCCCTGGATCCCCGCCACACCTGAGGGGGAAGAGCCAGAGCAGGCACCTCCGTGGACGGAGCCAGTACTGCCTGTTCCCGCCCCCCGGAAGTCAAGGGGCGGGACAGAAAGTATAAAAGCCAGGGCCCAGAGCTCAGTTGAGCCCAGGATGAATAAGAGTACAGACGTGGAGGCCCGAGCTCCCGCTCGGCCCAGCTTGCCTTGTGCTCACTATCCCAAGGAGCACTGGCCGGACCTACCTCAGGCCACGTATCCAGAGGAGCGCTGGCTGGCCCTGCCGTCGGCCCGGTAGCCAGAGGAGCGCTGGCCGGACTTGCCCCTTGCCAGGTATCCTGAGGACCCTCAGCCTGAACTACCCTGCGCCCGCTGGCCACAGGAGCCGCCAGAGCCTGCGTCCCCACCAGTCTCTGAGGAACCTATGGTCTGGGACCCACCGGACTACGCCGACGGAGGACAGGTACCAGGGGAAGGGGAAGTTGGAAGTAGCCCGGGGGCGGCTGATGAGAGTCAGGCCGCAGAAGGCCCCGAGCCTATGGCTGTGTGTATCGGCCAGGATCCCCACTGACCACCCTGTCAGTGTGTTTCGGTTGGGAGCCCTACTGATCACCTGTCAGTGTGTTTCGGTCAGGATCCCCACTGACCGCCTTAGCGGCGAATGCCGCAACCAGGGCCCCGGGCTGGAACGCAGAGGAGTGGGTTGGCCTGCGTTCCCCTGCCACCCGTAACTGAGTGGCAGAATTCCCCCTTCACCCGGAACCCCTGAGCTGTGATACAGTTTGTTTGGTGCCCCACCCTGCCTAAGGGCCAGGGCCCCTAGACATTGCTACTGCTCTGCCCTGCCCAAAGGGTCAGAGCCTGAACTGTTTGGTGCCCCGCCCTGCCTAAGGGCCAGGGCCTTTGGACGTTGTTTGCTCAGCCCTGTGACCAGGAGCTGAGCCTGAACTGTTTGTTGTCCCGCCCTGCCTAAGGGCCAGGGCCCATAGACCTTATTTGCTTGACCCTCGAGTACAGGACCGGCATGGAACCCGTCCCGCGGCCTAGAAGGAGGCGCGCTGGCTCCCCGCCGCACCTTAGGGGAACGAGGCCTGAACCGGCGGGCGTACAGGGTCCCATCAACCAGCTACAGCTCAGCAGTTCACTGCCCTGCCAGTCACATGGATCACTCTCATGTTGTTAACACCAGCCCAACAGGTTCCAGTCACTGTATTATTTTAATCATATCTGGGTCCCACATTCGATTTTAATCCTATTGCTAATCAGTTTTGGAGTCTCTGGGCCAGATTCATGTCCTAAAATGCACCAGCACATTCTGATGTACTCAATGGTCTGTCTCCCCCACCCCAACCCAACCCACCCCATTGCTGTTGAGTCTGCCTTGAGCTTGGACACTGCATGGCAAGGGGCCTGTAGCCTCCTTCTGTGCTGGAGGAATGAGAGCAGCCCTGAAACTGGGCAGGGGCGGCCTTGAGGGAATGGTACCAATGTGTCCCTGAGAGGCCCTGATACAGAATCTCTGCCATGCAGCTTGTGCTGGTCGGGCTTTTCTAGTCTCCATCTAGGATTCAAAGCTTCTCTGCTCCAGCAGAAACCCTGTGGGAGGGAGGCCAGGGCTCCTGCAGGATAAAACTTCCTGCTAGCAGAGCTTCCAGTACCCCTCTGGGCACAAGGCATTGCATACTGCACCCCAACACATGCACACACCCCTTCTCTGGGAAGAATCCGTTCTGGGTTTATTTGGATAAATACTGCTCACTTCAAAATGACAAAACTTTTACTGGCTTCAGTGAGTGAATAGGGGAGTAAGGAGCCAAGACTTGGCCGTTGGAGCTGTTGGATTCAGGACCAAACAGACATTTCTATTGGATCCAAAATTATTGATCTATTTATTGGGATTTAAAATACTAAAGCGATGCCCAGCCAAGACTGTTGGCACCCGGATGGCACTGATAACACAGTCAAACCCCTGCAGCATGAAGTGACCATTTCAACAGGAACTCAGCCAGCCAGCCACCTACAGAAACTTCTTCCCACCCATTTCTCATTATGTGACGCACAGCCTGGGTCCTTCCTACCCCCAAAGAAGTGTCTTTTGCTGTGTGCCGAAAAGGTCACCAAATCTGAGCAAGTTTCAGAGTCCTGGAGGCCTCACAGAGAACATCCTATCATCCACCCCTCTCCTTTATAAGAAGGGGAACCAGGTCAGGTGTCCCTGCTAACCATAGTGGTGGCAGTACGACACAGGGAGAAAGGTGATCCCTCAGGGAGGCCGGTTCCAGGCCATTAAGGACTTTATAAATCCTAACCGACACCTTAATCTCAACCCAGAGCTGGGCAGCCAGTGTAGATCCTGGAGCATGGCTGTAACATGCTCCCAGCGAGATATGCTGATCAGTGAGTCACTGCCAGTTGCACCAGCTTCGTACTCTGAATGGTTCTAAGGTGCAGCCCCACATTAGGGTCATTTGAATAGTCCAATCTCCAGGTAACAAAAGCCTCAATAACAGTGGCAAGGTCAATCCCGAAAGCAAAAGTCATAACCTCCTAGCCAGACAGTGGTATTAAAAAGCTGACTTTAAAAGTTACCAGCCTAGTACCAGTTAACCCAGCTCCCCTGGTGAAACACAGAGGAGACTTACCTGCTACGTCCTGAACTGTGAGAAGCAGCAGCCATGGCACCAAAGTGGAGAGATGTTCCTTCATTGCCAGTCTGACTTGCAATGTCTCCTCTCTCTCACTGCACTGCCTGCACCTAAGCACCTGCCAGGGCTCCTCTGTGTCTGGCAAGTGATAACAAAGCAGTGGAAGGGAAATATATAGATTCAGAGGCTGGCATCAGCTGCGGGAAGGAACCAATAGCAAACCCACCTGCCTTTTTAGTTATTATCAGTGGTTTTATCTGTGACTTTATGCAGCTAAAACGTCCAATAAAACTCAAAAGCAACAAACATCACCATATATGAGTGATGAGCCCCCTCCTGACGTCAGGTTTACCACAGCCTCAGATTATCGGGTAACCCCCAATCTCTGGAGCTGGAAGGAAAAGTTCTGTACAAACTGTATCTGTGCTGTTTCTCGCCCCAATAGATTCTATATCATATTGAACGTGAATTGAGAGACATTAGAGGCTGGTTATTTTATAAACTAGGAAAGAAATTCCTTGTGCCAAAGGTGATTGTTACAAGACAAACTCCCAGTATTGGACATGCCCAACTGTAGACAAGGACAACTCACTAGAACCAGGTTGTGTCACTCAGATCATCTTTATAGAAGAATTACTCAGCAGCATCTGAAATACTGACAGTTCTTCTACTAATAGAATTTGGGTCACGGGTGAAAGTGGCCCAGTACGACGTACTCTTAAAAAGTGGCTACTGGTACCAGACCGTATGCAGCCACGGCAGCACTTTAACGTCATTGCCCCTTTCCCTCTACCCACCACAGGCCGCCAACATGGGGGGAGGGAAGGGGCATCTGCCCCGGGGCTGGTGATTTAAAATTTAAATCATGATAGGAGCCACGGGAGGCACAGGCCAGGCAGTGCAGATGGCCTGTCTGGGGGAGGCTGACCTCCAGCCCCACCCCTGCCACTCAAGGCCCCGCCCCTTCTGGGGCCCCAAATCCAGACTCTGTACTAGTAAGAGCTTAATGTTAATTTCATACTGGCCTTGGGGTTTCCTGCCCAGACCATGATTCTTAGTGGTAGAGGCAGAGCTTAGGGCTTCCTGAGTAGGCCATGACCCTCTCTTGCAGTAGCAGGATGTCCTGCACACACTATGCCCATCAGTGCTGTCAGCAGGAGGAGGGCTCCTTGGAAACAAGTTTATTTGATTTATGGGACACAGACAATTCAAGAAACAGGCACAAGGCAAGGGGCATATAGTACAGAACAATGTCTGGCTGGCACCATACCTACCTCTTGCTCTTCCTCAAGAGAACTGTTACAAGTACTTGGATTAAGGGGAATGTCTTTAACTCTTTACCTTTGCATTTTCTCCCATTCTGTCTTTTCTGTATGGGGAAAAATCCCTGAGAAAATCTATGCAACCAACACCTGATCCTCCTTTAAATCCCTCCTTGAGACTCTGCTCTGTTGTGATTCTGGAAAAACATTTGACTGTTAGTGACTAGCTTGGCAGGGGAGGAGGTGTGGCTGTGCCTCTTCCCCTTCCTTCCCTCTCAATTTTTGCCAAACTTCCCACCCCAATCCTGCCATTCCCCCTCATTCTGCCCTCCCACTACTTAAACAAATAGTAATGACAAAACAGGAAATTGCACCAAAATAGAATAAGGGCCCTACTGTCAATCAAACGTTAGCCCCACCCCTTGACCCTTGTGCACCTGTCACAGGAAGTCCTGCCCCTGGGGATATTACTTCCGGGGTCAAGCCAGACACATAACGGGAAGCAAGGTGTGTCATGTGACCCCTCTGAGAACTCCTCCCACCTCCCTGTACCAATCAGGATAGGTTTTGCCCCCTTAGGACCACCCTGAGAGGTAATTTGACCAAAAAGGGGGAATTCTGGGGTGGGTGACCTGTCCAGAAGTGAGCCATGTGACCCCTCTTAGAACTCCTCCAACCGTCCTCTACCAATCAGGAGGGGTTTCAGCTGCTGGGACCCACTCCCAAGAGGATATTTGACCAACTAAAGGAGTTCTGGGGCACAGTGACCTGTCCACAAGTGGTCCGTGTGGCCCTTCTAAGAACTTCCCCCAATGCTCTCTACCAATTGGGATGGGTTTCAGCCACAGAGGACCTCCCTTAGAACAGATTTGACCAAAATAGGGCAGGTTCTGGGGCTGGATGAACCACCCAGAAGAGGGTCATGTGACCCCTCTAAGAACTCCTCCCACCACCCTCTGCCAATCAGAGTACAGCACCACTACCCCATAAATCCCAACTCCAGGCAGAAGAGGTCATCTCTTCCCAAGAATGCATGTATTAGAACTAGTGGAGATGCTGAGAGGAAATATAGACTCCTTCACCATCCCTGTGAAAACTTCAAACTTTATTTTAGCCCCGAGGGCCTTTGACCATCCACGGAGAAAGTGCTACATCATCAACAGTTCCAAGGAGGAGGATGGAGCGGCCGAGGGGAGTCCTTTGGCCCAGCCGTTGGCATACCCAACCCCAAAACCCAACTGCTTGTGAGACACCCCAATGAGTGTGATGGCCTGCTCATTGGAGGAGGAAGGCGAACGCAGCTCGGGGAAGTCACTGGTGGACAAGGTGAGCAGAAAAGATGTTGCTCAGGTAAATGAACAATTTAGAAGTAATGTTAGAGGGTGTGTGTGTGTGTGTATGTAATGGGGTGAGGAACCAGGGTTATGTAAATCTAAAAACAAGCTGTTGGAATTTACATTTGTTTCTTTTCTGAAAATTTCTCGACACCTCGATGATGCCTTTCTAGAGGACTCAGAGGCCCTGGACATGTTGCATCAAACAGAGAAGACGAACTGGGCCACCTTGTTTTTGCTCAACGCCAATACAAATTGTTGAAAATGACGAGGATGACGGCTATGAGGAGTTTAGGAGAAGGCTTGGCATGGAACTAACTGAGCCAGTGCCACGTTGTGAGTGTAAAAAAATCATGTGGGCTATTGCTTATTGCTGTTTATACTGTCCTTAATCACTCTCCTAGGGAAAGCTTTTCGAAGATTGTGAGGGCTGTGTCATAGATGCACAATGTAACCGTGTAACATGATGACTGTGTAACCTGGACTTCAATGGGTATAAACTGCAAGCTCCAGGGCCTGTGTGTTGAGCTGTGTTTGGAAAGTTTATTAAACACTGTTATTGCCATCGGTGATGCTATGCAATTTCTGTGCTTAACTCAAGAACATTTAGTGCAAGGAGTGACCTTGATAAATGCTGTGCAATTCAGTGGAGACCCTGACCATGTTTTAAAGAAAATGACCAAACCAGAAAATGCTGCTCACAGCATTATATTGACCATCTGGTCCACACAAAAAGTTATAGACCCCTGCTTAAGAAAAAGACTATTTGTAAGAAATCTAAAAGGATTAAGTTAGAGGATGATGAAGGGACAAACATGCAATATAAAACTTGGTAGCTGTAAATTAAGAAAAAATTTATTGATAAGGGCTTTGTGACTATCTGTGTTTTTGTTAGAAGGTCTCTGTGGCCCTTAAGTGAGCTAAAAATGTTAATGGAGCATCTTGGTTTGTTTTCAAGGACCTGTATGTATTTTAAATTAAAAAAAATACTTTGTAAGAACCTAGCTCTTGTGTCTTTGTGTAAAAGAGACCCATTTACAGCAAAAAGATGAAATGTATCTTGTAGAATCTTGTGAGGGGGAAAAAACCTTAAAAATGTGTTTACAATTGAACAAAAAAATAAACAAGGATGGTTCAGACATGTGTTTGAGTACAATAGGGCTGAACCACCGTGTTGAACTGAATGTTTTTTACCACATCCCCACTGAATAGACAGGGTGACTGAGATTACCCACCCTTGTTGCCATCAGGGTTAATTGTATCTGTGATTAGTAATTAAATCTGATGGGTTTACACCCACAGTAAGGGAGGTGGGTGGGTGAGGATGGTGAGCTCTGATTAACATGAAATGAAATAAAACCTCAGGAGTTCTCAGCTGCTGTTGAACAGGGGGAGGGATTGCTCAATGGTTTGAGCATTAGCCTGTTAAACCCACATTTGTGAGTTCAGTCCCTCAAGGGGGTCACTTAATGATCTGGAGCAAAAATTAGTACTAGGTTCTGCTAGTGAAGGCAGGGAACTGGACTCAATGAACTTTCAAGATCCCTTCCAGTCCTAGGAGATAGGTATATCTCCAATTACATAAACAGTTTGAACAGAACTCCAGGAGTTGGTTGAACACTATGGGTCACTCTTTCTAGCAACTCAAAGTCATTAAAACAATATATTTACAAAAATAAACAAATGTTTAACCCAAAACTGAAATGTTTCGAAGGTTCACAAACCTCCACCATACTTTATAACAAGCATTTCTCTAAAGACAATCAAAAATTTAAAAGCTCTGGGTATTTGTAGGGTGCTTACTATGGTTGTGACATACTCATTTTATTTCAAAAACAATCCCCAAACATTAAGCATGAAAGAAACATGTTTAAAAAACAAACAGACAAGCCCCAAGACATTCATTTATATTTGCAAGGGGCCCCCACTTGGGAACGGGGTACAGAAACATTAAGGATGGTTGTATATTGTGATTTTTACTGGTTTTTCATTGAAAGAGAAATATGTATTTTAACTAAAAGAAAAAAAAATAGGCAAAAGCAGCCCAGATCTGCAGACAACTTAATTCCCCCATCCGAGATCACAAAAGGCAATGTTAGAGGAGAGGTGCCTAAAGTCCTTAAGTATCTATTCATTCAGAGTTGTGGTGACTGAATCAACCTGCTAACTAAAGACTTTTGAAGTCTGTTTGAAACAAAGAATTAACATGATATTAAAACCTCAGCTTTTTGAAGACTGTCCCCTTTCAAGAGAAACTATCTTGAATTAAATTGCTGTTGGACTGCAAGAGGAGATATGCTCACTGTTTTTAAGTCTGAAAATATATATTATACAATGTCACTCTTTGGCTATGCTGTCCTTACTAAATAATGGTACCTCTCTTCATTGCAGGGTGATCTGTTTAGCATGGAACCAATAAATTTAAGCTGCATTTCACCTCCAGATTGTTGGTGCCACTAGGTAAAAATCCTTTTGCTTAAGGCCTGTGTAATGGGGCCTGTGTGAACCAAAGTGCCTCCCTGTTAGTATGATGCAAGTCTGTGTGTTAGCCTCACTATATTTCTGTAACCTTTTGTACTAAAATGCTGACTGTAATTTTCTGTATTAATGTGCTGACTGTAACCACCTGTGTTATGAGCTAATTGCTAAACAACAGGGCTGTAGTTAGCAAAGCCAGTTGCTGCTAGAAACTGCTAGTACTGGATAAGATAAATAGGAAGTAGATGTTATAGCCAAGGCCATTTGCCTGAGAAAGTAACCCACACAATGAATAGCATAGAAAGAAAGATACAAGAAGGAGGGGTTATAAATATTAGTGCCCTGCCTGTGTGCGATGTGCAGGATTTGAGATTGCATTCTCCCTCGCACCTTATTTGAGCTCAAATAAACTTGTGTTTTGCTTCTCCACCCCTGGTGTGTTTATTGGCGTGGTGCACACTGGGCAACGGACCCCCCCCCCCCCGCTGTTGCCCCCCTCGGGCACCTTTGTGTCGGCAACAAGATCAAGTTGGTAAAAACCAAAAATCTTTTTTAACTATAGTTGTGCTTAATACCGTTAAATTTAAAAACTTCAGGTATTGCACAGATTGTGTAGGGGTTTGTTGCATTTAGGGAATAATACTAACTATAATTTTTGCTTGTTCTTTAACCCAAAGGCCCAAATGCACACGGGGAAACAGAACAGCCCTGTGCCAGCAACTCTATATCCTGTGATAGAAGGTAACTTTCTACAATTGGCTTTTAAATGCATGTGGGTTTATTGAAAAGTATTTTGTTGCAAAGTGTTGATTTTAAAAGGCTGGGGTTTTCTGGCTACAAACTCATGGTAAGGTGTGTTTCAAAGTAACAGAGTGTTTTTCTGTGCAAAATGGTTTTTAAAAGTTGTTTTTTTAAAGTTGTTTGTCTTCTTAAAAGAGTTGGCTTTAATGTTTAAATTGTTAGTGATTCACAGGCCTAAGCTAGAAATAAATGTAGGGTTTTTTTAAAAAGCATTTTGTTGTAAACTGTTTGGTGTTTTAAACTGCTGGTGTGTGTGTATGTGTATCTGAGTTTGTGTAAGACATAGGCTATTTTTTAAAAAAAGTATATGGCTAAAAACTATTGGCTTGTTGTGTTTCAAACTAACAGGGGTTTCTGTGCAAAATGTGTTTTTAAAATAGATTTTAAAAGTTGGTTTTTAAAGCAGTTTGGTTTTAAATTCTGCAAAATGAGATGTATTTTTAAAAAAATGTTTGTGAGGGTTTTTTTTATGTGGTAGAAATAAACTCAAAACCTGTGTTTGTTGTACAGCCAGAAATGGATTATTTTATTTTAAATCTATGACTTTTTAAATAGAAAAAGACGGTAATGAGTATTTTATTTTTTAAGTTTACAAGAGAGTTTCAGATGTTTTATGATGATAATGTGCTCTGCTCCAAAGTACGGTCAAAACATGAGAGTTTCTTAGACCAGAGGGCAAACAAGCTCAAAAGAAAAAGGAAAGAGACAGCTGAAAAGGAAAATTCACCAGCATCAGTGACTGATGGATGGATGAAGCCCAGTAAATATATTTTGCTTATTGGTTTGGTTGTTTTATGAGGTTGTGTATTTTAAGTAAATACAAAGGTGTGTGTGAGAAAAATGGTAACCTTAAGTTTTGTAAGATGTTTTTCCCCCCTCATTAGGCACGTGAAGCTCTCCTGAAAATGCTGCAGTCAGAGCTACAGGCACACCTCCACCAGAACTGCCAAAGAACCAGGAATCTGCTTTGAGACACAGGGCTGGTGCAACCTATTAGGCGACCGCGGGGGGTGGCATTTTCTTCAGCAGCGATCGCAGCAGCCAGATCTTTGGCGACCTAGTCATCGCCAGCATTTAGTGAAGGGAGCTGGGGCAGGGGGGCAAGGTGAGGGCCGCCTGCAGCAAGTAGGGGCGGGGGGGGTGACACGCAGGGGAACTCCCTGCCCCAGCTCACCCCTGCTCCGCCTCCTCCCAGAGCATGCCGTGGTTGCTTCACTTGTCCTGCCTCCCAAGGCTTGTGGTGCCAATCAACTTAGGTACCCCAAGCCTGGGAGATGGGAGAAATGAAGCAGCAAAAGCGTGTTCGGGGTGGAGGTGGAGCAGGGGTCAGCTGGGACGCGAGGGGGTGCCTCAGGGCAGAGGGGGGGATGGGGAGCTGCCGCGGGGGGGGACGTCTCAGCACGAAGGGGGGGGATCTGCTGCGGGGGGAGGGGAGCAACTCAGGGCGGGGGCTCGGGGACAGGGGAGGGCACAAGGTGGAAGTTTCACCTAGGACGTGAAACATCCTTGCATCAGCCCTGTTGAGACCTTTAACAATGCCAAAGCAAACCAGCACAAGGGTGCAGATGAAGCATCAGGGCAGTCCAAACTTCATATATATATGTCAAACCCAAGGACAAAACAAAAGACTCTGGTAAAAACCAACCATGCAAACACAACTCCAGTTTCTCAGCAACCACCACCACACCAAGCCCTGAGAAAACTGTGAGCAAAGATGCCCACATTCAGAAACCCGGAGCACACACTCTAGGGTGTGAATAGAAAAACAAGGACTGATAAACCATTCTCCCAACACCATAAGCTCATCACAGCTGCCCCATATTCTAGCATTTGGGAAAAGTAGGGTGCTTCATTCAGAAAACTGATGGACTTTGTATCCTCGCGGGGTCTAAAGGAAAGGAAGGCTGAAAACATACGCTCTTGTGGGTAACTTTTTGAAAACTACTTCAATTTTTCCAAAGGGTGGCTCTGAGCAGGCCTGACTATTCATGGAAAGGGGCCTGGGTAAAATGGGCACCCTCAAGTGTACACATCAGCTAAGGTGTAAACAAAAAAGAGGGACAGTGCTTGGGGAATAAACAGATGGCTACCAAAAAGTTCCAGGCCAGGGTCGCTGTACAAATTTTTAAAAAGTCTAAAGCAGTAATGAGGGGAAAAAAAGCCAAAGAGATGCTCCCTACTGGAGGCTCTCAGACTGACTTATCTGAAAATGGGGAGGCGGAATCTGACCTGTGGGGTGATGGTGACTCTCACACAGAGTCAGATTTAGGAAAATTCCCCAGAATGCTGTCTAGATGGCTCCCCGTTTACTCCTGATGACCCTCACGGAGGCCCCTCAAAGTCTGACTCTCAAATAGCCTCTGATGCAGAAGATGCCGCTGATGGTCCCGTAGAGGAATCCTCAAGTAACCCTGAAAATGCAGAGGTGTATACGGAGAGAGTGAGAAGCTGGCAATATGAATTACCTAGATTTGGGGGGTCGGTGTATTGTGAGGAATTTTGTTGTGTCAATCTTGAGCAAATAAATTCAGCTCAGCAGGTTGTTGAAGCCATATACAAGGCGATACAGTTAGTTCTCGATGACGTTAATGATAGGGTAGGCCCTGATGATTATGTTCAGTTAAGTTTAGAGAGCTGTAATTTAACAAATCCCTTGTTTTTGTTCAGAAGAACTAGGGATGAGCTGTCTGCCAAGGATTTCTTCAATCAGACCTCAAAGCTGCTACAGAGCAATAGAGAGTGGCATGTCAATGGGACGTTGTGCCTCATTGTGACAGTAGTCAAGTCGTCCATAAAAAGAGACAATGTTTAGTAGACCTGATTTACACTGGTACCAACCTGTGTTTTGGAAGTGGGCTCTGGGCCATCATGTCCGACCGTAAACCTACAGACACAAAATTGTTAGTGGGGGCGAGAAAGTTGCATGAGAAACTGGGGGTGGGGTGGTCAGATAAAAAAAATGGTTCTGCTCAGTGATATAGTGAGATTTGAATAGTATTTAGGAGTCAACATGGAGGTGGTGCTTTATGTAGCCAAAGGCCGATGAGGCTTTTTTAAAACAAGGGTCTCAGTATACCCCAAGACTTTCATCCTGTTGCATGATGAGCATTACTATGTTCAGGATGTGAAAAAGTTGTTTGGTGCAAAAAAGTATTGTGAGTTTTGTCACAAAGTGTACAGCAACGACCACTCTTACAGGTGTCATTGCCGCTTCTGCTTGAGTGTAACATACTCGGACAGCATGGGCGTGCAGCTGACATGTCCTAGCTGTAGTCTGTATTGTTGGTCTAAAGAGTGTTTAGACAGACACATTGACTGTGCATCGAAAAAACCTGTCGAATGCCTGTCTAAAACTTTGTGTGATAAGTATCGCACTTACATGGACAAGCGGCACAGTTGTAAAGGGGGGCATTGTAAGCAGTGTCAGGGTTTGATCACTAGTGATGTAGACAGCCATCTGTGTTTTATGGATAGCATTAGAAAGCTGAATCATTGGAAAAATATTTTTTTTTATAATTTTGAATGCATGCAGGAGACGGGATTGCATGTGTCCAATTACATTTTTGCTATGTCCCTAAAGCTGGAAAAATTCAGGGAATTTAAGGGCAGTGAGTGTTTTTCTACTATTGTTAAAATCTTTATTGGCAAAGAGTTCTGGGACTACACATTCCGAGCGCCCAGTTCCAAAGGCTATGATGTGTACTCCTTCATTAGACAGTTACTGAAGGAAAAGATGTGCATAGAACTTATCACTCAGGGTAGTAAACTAATGTTTGTGGAAGTTAAGGCCCTGGGCATTCATTTTATAGACTCTTTAAACTTCTTGTCCATGAAGCTTGGCAACTTCCCACAGGGTTTGAAGGGTGCAAAGGGCATTTTCCACATTTTTTTAATTCTTTAGAAAAACAAAACTATGTGGGGCCTATGCCTGGTGTGGAGCACTATGGTGTGGAAAGCATGATGCCAAGGGAGAAAGCAGAGTTTCTCAACTGGTTTTCTTGACCGCTGATATGAGAAGATTGACTTGCAGAAAGAGTTGGCGTATTACTGTCAGCAGGATGTCAAAATTTTGAGACAGGCCTGTGTCCTATACAGAAAGAAGATTATGAAAATGACGGAGATGGGAGATATGTTATAGGCCCTGGAAAATTCACCCAGATAAAACTGTGTATAGATCTATTCCGGTACTTAACACTGGCATCTGTCTGCATGGTTATGTACAGGTTTATCTTTTCGGAGCCTAACACGGTAGCTCTTCTCCCTCCAGACAACTATCACAGGCAGAAAAAGAGATATTCGACCCCATCTATTCAGTGGCTGTTGTATACCTCTCACAAAGAAAATATACAGAGACAGCATGATTTACAAGGTTGGGAACTACAGGTAGGCCTCTACTGTGACATTGCACTCTATATGATTTTATGAAAATATGCTAATGAGTTTGAATATAATGTAACTAAAATATGCTTCATGGAAAAGGTCTCTTGTAAGGTATCAATATAAAGCTTATAATCTATTGAGTGTGGTCGTCCTACTTGTATAAATGTATCACTCTTGTATCTGAAACTAGAAATATGAAATATAACTCTGAGGGCCTATTGTAATTATGCAATGTGTGGGCCATTAATGGTAGTTTGGAATCTTGATGACTCCCATTAACCAGGACAATTGACTGCAGATGGCTCTGTTTTACTTGTGAGTCTTCCTGTATATGTGTGTGCTGGTAAGTGGGCAATGAAGTCTTACAGTGACATGTGATCATGTCACCTGAACTGGAATCCATTTTTAACCTAGTGCTTTTCCATTGACAAGGAGGGGTGGGAACCCAGAGGAACAAAGGATTCCCACCTTGTGCAAAAGATATATAAATGGGTGGAAGAGAACAGAGTGATGAGCCATCATGAATAATCCCCTAGCTACCATCTAGAGCTGGAGTAAGGGCTGTACCAGGGGAAAGGACGGTGCCCAGACTAGGAAGGTGTCCAGTTTGTGAAAGAAACTTATCGAAACATCTCTCAGGGTGAGATTTTATCTGTACTCAGTTGTATTACTGTATTAGGCTTAGATTTGTATGTTTTATTTTATTTTACTTGGTAATTCACTTTGTTCTGTCTGTTACTACCTGGAACCACTTAAATCCTACTTTCTGTATGTAATAAAATCACTTTTTACTTATTAATACCTACTCTGGGTTAATTAATACCTGGGGTGGGGGGGAGAAACAGCTGTGCATATCTCTCTATCAGTATTATAGAGGGCGAACAATTTATGAGTGTGACAGGTTGGATAAAAAAAACCCTGGGAGCTGCCACCCGATGTGCCCAGACTACTTCTATCCCTGCTTTCCGTGCCAGCTCAGGACTCTAGCACCCTGTCTTGCTGAGACAGACACTCCCGTCTGCTCCAGCAAAGACCCAGGGTCTGAATTACTTGCCCCAAAGCTGCAGAAAGCAGTTATGCTGGCTCCAGCCCCTGGAAGGACACGCCCAGAGAATGGATTCATTCCCAGAGCAGTTCACATCATCCAGCCAGATCTGCCCGGATCCTTACGCATAAGGACAGAGACAGAGACAGTTGCATTGATGGCGTGTCCACATCCCAGTTGTTTGCAAATGATATTGGAGTCTGACAGATCCCAGAAATCATCAGAGACTGTCCCCCAGCTGCCATTGTAATAAATCTCCACTCTCTCAGCACAGTGACCTGCCCCATTTACCAGTCTGATCCGCCTGCTCCCTGCAGGGATAGATCCCAGCTGTTAATATGTATTTTCCGGGAACAGAAAATGTTTGTGAGATTTGGAAATGAATCACCTGAGCAAACGACACCAATGTCCTCAGCAATTCCTGCCTGGGCTGTCTCAGACGTGGAGTTGTCACAGAGAGTCAGTTGAGTCTCATTTCCTGCACACTGGACCCTTCTCAGCCCACAGGCCCATTCCTCACTCAGACGCAGGGGGGTTATAAGCTTTCTCAGCAATTCCACATTGGAGCTGCCTGCACATCACGTTGGCATCGTTCATGTCCAATTGGTCATCCAGCACTCTGTCCCACGCACCATGGAGAGAAATCTCAACTCTCCCATCACACTGACTCTCTCCATTCAGCAGTCTGAGAGACTCAGAACAACCTGGGCTCAGGAGAGATGGGAAACACATTGAATAACACTCCCTGTTATACACTAGAAATAATACAGTGTGCATGAAATTATGGACGTTTCTCAATAAGAAAGTATCACCCAGTGATCCGAGTGTGTCCCAGTGTTAAAGGGAACTGCCTCTGTCAGAAAACATTTATTCTTTTCAGTCTATAAGTGGAAGGTGCTATAAGGATTGTAACACTCTGAGATTGACACAAGAGCTTGCTAGCAGCCCCTGTAAACGAGTGAGCGAGGGAATAACTGCAGATTACTGATTGGGAAAATAGTCTCTCTGTGTGGTGGTGGAATGGCTGCTGAGGTTTGTAGTCGCTTTATCCAGGTTTAAATCCCTGGAAGCCAGTGAGTGGTGTCTGCACAAGCACTTAGCAGGTGGGTTGTGAATGATTTAGGCAAGTTTGCCTTGAAGAAGTTTAGCCAAAGGAAGAGCAGGGCTCATGGTCGTCGGGAATAGGCGCTGGAGCCCCAAGCTAGCAGGGAAGGCAGGGACATTGGAACCACTCAAATCCTACTTTCTGTATTTAATAAAATCACTTTTTACTTATTAATTAACCCAGAGTATGGATTAATACCAGGGGTGGGAGGAGCAGCTGTGCAGATCTCTCTATCGCTGTTATAGAGAGTGAACATTTTGAGTTTACCCTGTATAAGCTTTATACAGGGTAAAACGGAGTTAATTAGGGTTTGAACCCCATTGGAAGTTGAACATCAGAGTGTTAAAACAGGAACAGTTCTGTTAACTGCTTTCAGTTAAGTATGCAACTTTGGGGCATGTGGTTCAAACCATGGGTCTGTGTTGGAGCAGACTGGAGTGTCTGGCTTAGCAAGACAAGGTGCTGCATTCCCAGGCTGGCAGGGAAAGCAGAGGCAGAAGTAGTCTTGGCACATCAGTTGGCAGCTCCCAAGGGGTTTCTGTGATCCAACCCTTCACACCTGCTTTTTAGATGATTATGCCAATGTTGATGGGGTACACACGGCCTTTGTGTTGAACGGGTGTTTTGTCCACGGCTGTGTCGCCTATTGTTGTGAAAAAGCACAGAACCCTATAGCAGGGACAACTTTGAGGTTTCTTTATTACATGATGCTGCTCAAGACTGACTGTCTGAAAAGACTTGGTTTAGTAGTGAGGACTCTCTGGGAGCACGAGCAGGAGGTGATGAAAGAAACAGACAGGAAGCTTGCTGGTTTTTGAACCGAGCCCACTTGTCCCAGCCTCTCCTGCCTAGGGATGCTCTTTTTGAGGCGAGGACAAACACTATCCTCCTATATTACAAACCTAACCCCGGGAAAAAATCCACTATTATGATTTTACCAACCTGTACTCTTTTGTAAACAAAACCCAGTATAGTTTATGGTAAATTTGGACCCCTCAAAAATTATTTTGGAATTGCAAAAGTTAAATTGTACCCCTGCAAGGCCTCTTTTTCCCATTGTTATCTGTCAGAATGGATAGTAGGCTTATGTTCCCACTATGCTGAACTTCTGCGGAAACAGAGCAGTGGGTGACATCCACCCATACTGATGAGGAGAGGGCCATCCTGGGGACTTGGTGCATTGTGGAATTGAACGCAGCCATAGCAAAGGGGTACGAGGTGGCTAAAATCTGTGAAATCTGATATTTTAATGAAAAATCTGACACACTCTTTCAGAGTACATAAAATTACACCTCCACAAGAAAGAAGAGGCTTCAGGGTATCTCAACTGGTGCACAGTTGAAGAAAAACAAAATAAGTACGTTAATGATTTCTACCAAAAGAAGGCGTGTGTTAAATGCCAAATTGCTAAACTGTTTTTAAATTCTCTGTGGGGCAAATTCAGCCAAAGAACAAACCTACCCAATACTAGCAGCGTGAGAGACCCTGACGAACACTTTCAGTAGCTGTTTTCCCTCAATTACAAGGTTTCATCCTGTAATTTTATCAATGATGAAACTGCGTGCGTGTCTTGGAAGCATGCAAAAGACCGATAATCGGTCCTGCCAATAATAATGTCTTCATAGAATATCAGGGTTGGAAGGGACCTCAGAAGGTCATCTAGTCCAACCCCCTGCTCAAAGCAGGACCAATCCCCAGACAACCTATTTCACCACCACTTAGAATTATACAGCCTTCTAATCAGGCTGCAGAGCAGTGTTTGTACCACAACACTGACTTGGTGATATTTGTGAAAAGGGAGTGTGACTGGAATCCCCCTCTGGGGGATTATTTAGGGGACCCCATGAGCGAGATCCCACCAGATCAACACATTACCGAGTTTGTGTCAGCAGGTCCGAAAACATATGGATATAAACTGTTGGGAGGAAAGGCTTGCATGAAAGTCAAATGGATTATCCTGAACATAGCAAACTGTGAAAAGATCAACTTTGGCAGTTTGAAAGATCTAGTGCTGGACTATTGCACGGGCCTGAGAGAAAACACCTCCAAAAAATAAAGGTGCAGCAGCCCTCTATCGTAAGGAAAAAAAATCAGTGGCAAATAAAGACAAAACCCTTAAGAAAACACAGAAAGTCATTTACCACAAGAGGGTCCTAGGAGAACAGTTGAAAACCCTGCCCTATGGCTTTTGAAAATGGATACAAGGTGGAAAAGCCCATTTTCTGCAATTCTCGTGGGACCTACCAACTGCAGGAAAAGTTACTTTATAAAAAATGTGTTGGATAATGTTGAACAAACGTTTTCTGTTATGCCTGAGGATATTGTGTGGTGTTACAGTTGTTGGCAACCTCTCTATAAAGAACTGCTCTGTAAATATCCCTGTATACATTTTGTGGAGGGGCTGTCTGATGCTTTTGACGATGATTGTTTGTTTCCTACCAATAAAGTAAATATGATTACGGTAGACGATCTGATGGACTCTGCTTGTGAAAGTGATGAAATAGAGAAAGCTTTTACCAAGTACATGCATCACAGGAACCTGAACATTATGTATATAGTTCAGAATGTATTTTGTGAGGGCGAAAAAAGAGTTGCATGATTAACCTAAACACAAAGTACATGGTTCTGTTAAAAAAAACCCAGAGATAAATTACAGATTGCTATGCTAGCTAAGCAAATGAACTTCGGTAAAGCTCCATTCTTTCTCGAAGCTTCTGAGGATGTTACCAAAAGACCTTATGGCTACCTGGTGCTACCCGAAGCTTATAGACTTAGAACTGGTCTTTTCCCTCCAGTCTGGCTGGCAGTTTATACTTTGAAAAGAACAACAGCTGGGTATAAAAAGAGATGAATTATTGGCAGGCCTCTTTTTAACAGCCGGGGTTGCTAACCAAAAACATGTCTAGCTGTGTGAAGAGAAACCTGGGCCTTTGAAAACTACTTATCAAATCATCCCTGCAGCAAAGGAAGGCTATATTATGTTCAGCCTCTGATGATTTGGTAGTGTCCATCTCAGAAATAGCGCTCAATACCTTAAAAGGAAACGTATCTTTGACACAAAATCAAGTACGCGTGCTGAAAAAGAGACACACGGTTATAAAAACTTTGGGTAATAAAAGGGTGTCATGGTACAATTCCCACTCTGAACCTTAGCGTCCAAGAGGTGGGGTACCAGCATGTATTCCTCTAAGCTTAATCCCCAGCTTAGAACCTGTAGCGCTGCCACCAACCAGGAATTCCAGTGCCTGGTACACTCTGGTCCCCCCAAAACCTTGCCTGGGGACCCCCAAGACGCAGACCTTCTGGATCTTAACCCAAGGAAAGTAAACCCTTTCCCCCACCGTTGCCTCTCCCAGACTTCCCCTCCCTGGGTCACCCCAGAAGATCACTGTGATTCAAACTCCTTGAATCACAAAACAGAGAGGAAAATGCACCTTCCCCCCTCCTTCTCTTTCCCCCTCCCAGACTCTTCCTGAGAGAGACAGTAATCCTGATACAGAGAGAATTAGCCTTTCTCTCCCCCTTCCCTCCTTTCTCCCCACCAATTCCCTGGTGAATCCAGACCCAGTCCCCTGGGGTCTCACCAGAATAAAAAAACAATCAGGTTCTTAAACAAGAAACTTGAATTAAAGAGAGAAACACAGTAAAAATTATCTTTGTAAATTTAAAATGGAATAGGTACAGGGTTTTTTAGCTATAGGCACTGGGAATACCATCCCAGACCAAGTGTTCAAGTACAAATTAAAATCCTTTCAGCAAAAATACAAATTTGAACTCCTTTCAGCCAAATACACAATTAAACTCCTTCCAGCCAAATGCACATTTGCAGATAAAAAAAACAAACTTAAGCCTAGCTCACCTTATCTATTTAGTACTCACTATTTTGAATCTATAAGAGCCTGTATCAGGGAGATTGGAGAGAAACCTGGTTGCTCGTCTGATTCCTCTGAGCTCCCAGAGTGAACAACAACCAAAAACTAACAGCACACACAGAAACTTCCCTCCCTTAAGATTTGAAAGTATCCTGGCTCCTGACTGGTCCTCTGGTCAGGTGACAGCCAGGCTACTGAACTTGTTAACACTTTATAGTCAAAGAGATATAAAGTACTTCTGTGCTATTAACTTTTCTTATCTGTTTTTGACAAAAGCTTTCACTTAAAAGAAAGAAGCATCTGGTGAAGCAGTCTGAGGGGTTTATTGGACCTCTGTTAAGTTTTGCTATCTCTATGATAATAAGGCTTTTGACTAGTCAATAATGGAGTACGTAGAAAAAATGTACCTAGTTCCCAGCCGCCAGTTGGAGCAATTAATGACTTTCCCACCAGTGGAGAAAATATCAGAACGACTGCAACTCGCTTGCTGGATGCTGAAATGAAGTCTGTTCTTCAAAGAACTGACTTAGCTGAATACGAAAAGGCTAAACTTTACAGTGTCATGCTTCAAAGGTACCGAACGTATGTGAAGCGGAATGATGCGGATAAAGGAGAAATAAGTCTGTTTCTAGAGGAACAGAGTGTGATTGCCAACCCTCTAGAAACACCAAAGCCCTCAGACTCTGTTGCTTAGGAGAGGCTGGATAACATGAATAAGCGTCATAAGAAAAATGCATTAATATTGTTAAAAAAGCAGGGCCAAGATAAAAATCTCTCTTTGTGGAATGATAAAGGGGCTTTTATGAACAAAGGCTCTATAGTTATTGGTTCTAACATGCTCGACTTAGTCAGGGCCGTCACCCAGATGTGCTCTGTTCCTAGCAGATGTACTTAAAGATGGGATGTGTTTATGAATGCCATGGCAGAACTGAATGTATCATCTTCCGTCATGGTCAATGTGATCAACAGAGATCTTTTGGAATGCCTGAGATCTCAACTGCCTTCTGAAGAACTTAGAGGAGAGGAAAGTGATCAGGAACAGTCAGCATGGATTTACCAAGGGAAAGACATGCCTCACTAATCTATTTGCCTTCTATGATGAAATTATTGGGTCTGTGGATGAGGGGAAAGCAGTGGATGTGTTATTCCTTGACTTTAGCAAAACTTTTGATATGGTCTCCCACAGTATTCTTGCCAGCAAGTTAAAGTAGTATGGGCTGGATGAATGGACTATAAGGTGAATAGAAAGCTGGCTAGATCGTCAGGCTCAATAGGTAGTGAGAAATGGCTCGATGTCCAGTTGGCAGCCAGTATCAAGTGGAGTGCCCCAAGGATCAGTCCTGGGCTGGTTTTGTTCAATATCTTCAGTAATGATCTAGAGGATGGTGTGGACTGCACCCTCAGCAAGTTTGCAGATGACACTAAACTGGGAGGACTGGTAGATGCATTGGAGGGTAGAGATGGGATACAGAGGAACCTAGACAAATTAGAGGATTGGGCCAAATGAAACCTGATGAGGTTCAACAAGGACAAGTGCAGAGTCCAGCACTTAGGATGGAAGAATCCTATGTACTGCTACAGACTAGGGACCAAATGGCTAGGCAGCAGTTCTGCAGAAAAGGACCTAGAGGTTACAGTGGATGAGATTCTGGGTATAAGTCAACAGTGTGCCCTCACTGCCAAGAAGGCTAACAGCATTTTGAGCTGTATACGTAAAGGCATGATCAGGAGATCAAGTGATGTGATCATTCCCCACTATTCAGCATTGATGAGGCCTCAGCTGGAGTACTGTGTCCACTTCTGGGCTCCACACTAAAAGAAGGTTGTGGAAAAATTGGAAAGAGTCCAGAGGAGGGCAACAAAAATGATTAGGTGGCTGTAGCACATGACTTACGAGGAGAGGCTGAGGGAACTGGGATTGTTTAGTCTACAGAAGAGAAGAATGAGGCGTGATCTGATAGATGCTTTCAATTACTTGAAAGGGAGTTTCCAAAGAACTGGCCTGTTCTCAGTGATACCTGATGACAGAACAAGGAATAATGGTCTCAAGTTGCAGTGGGGGTGGTTTAGGTTGGATATTAGGAAAAACTATTTCACTGGGAGGGTGGGGAAGCACTGGAATGGGTTACCTAGGGAGGTGGTGGAATCTTCTTCCTTAGAGGTTTTTAAGGCCCGGCTTGACAAAGCCCTGGCTGGGATGATTTAGTTGGGAATTGGTCCTGCTTTGAGCAGGGGGTTAGACTAGATGACCTCCTGAGGTCCCTTCCAACCCTGATATTCTATGACTCTATGATTCTATGACCACCGACACCAGAGTGAATCAAGAAACAGTGATCTCTTTTTTGCCCTCTAAAAAACAAAAATTGGCTAAAAGATCCCGATGGCTCAGTGTGTGATGATTTTCATATTCTAAAAATATATATTTAAAATTGGCAATGTTTTGCTTTAAATAAAACATTTTCTATAAATGTATGTATGTGAGTACTTTTTCTGAATTGGTCATTGTTTAAAAGAAAAAAAACCTTACCAAACATCAATTGTCTTTAAACCTCTCATCTGGAGTGCTTGTTTGGGTAACATAGTTTTTAAAATTGTTGCAAGATACACATGTCTGGGTTTGTTGAACCAAGTTTTGAGTAAGGCTAGATATGCCTGAGAATTTACATTTTGTATTTTTTGTACATCTGGTTGTTTTGCACTAAGTCGTTAGAATACAATTTTAAAATCTGGTGAACAGATAAACCCTTGCTACGATGATGTAAGAAAAACATGAAGCGATAGCCACAGGTGACAGAGAGGTGGTCTTCTAATTGTCTAGTGTGAAACACAATGTCAATGGCATTTTTGGTTAAAAATTTCATAATGCTTCTAGGAAACAACACTGTTTGGGAGATGCCTGTGAGTCAAAAAACTCTCCACTGTTGTGCTCCACCAGATACAAAGCAAGCCAGTGTTCACCTGATTGGTTGTGTGAATGCGTGTTGACCACGAAACCTAGGGGTCTGTGAGACAGCTTGCTGCCAGGGAGCCAATCGTAAGGGAATTCATCTAAGAAATTATGTTTTGTGTAAGGGTCCATTGATAAGATGAGAGCTGCACGGTATTCATATTCACATATTGTCAAACAGAACTGTTAGGATATAGATATTCAGGCCTGTCTGCAAAGGCCTATACTTTAAGAATTTAGGTGTATCCTTATCACTTAGCTAGTTATAGAGGTATAAAAGAAAGAATCAAAATCACTGTCTATCTGTGTAAAGGCCTTCTCTCAATGTGACAGTCTGAGGCCCTGTTTAGTGATATTGAAATAAGGCAATCTGGGGCTGTTAGGAAGGTGATTCGATCTATCACCTCCAGAGAAAAGGAAGAGCCTAGAACACATAAAAGAAAATTTAGTTTGATAGTTTTCTGTCTGGTAAGAACTCACTTATCAATAGACACAGTTGGAGAACCCTTATGTCTGTGTAAATGTAGTTGTAAAACCTGTATGTCTTGTAGTTGTGAAATCCTCACTTCTGTATTGTTTTGTATGTTTATTTTCATGGTCTCTGTCTGGTTCTGTGATTGTTTCTGTCTGCTGTATAATTAATTTTGGTGAGTGTAAACTAATTAAGGCGGTGGGATATAATTGGTTAGCTAATCATGTTACAATATGTTAGGATTAGTTAGGTAATTTTTAGTAGAATGATTGGTTAAGGTATAGCTAAGAATATTACTATATAAATTAGGGGCAATCAGGAAGTATGTTGGGATTCAAAAATAAGGAAAAAAGAACTTGGATTTAAGCTTGCTGGAAGTTCACCCCAATAAACATTGAATTGTTTGCACCTTCGGACTGCGAGTATTGTTGCTCTTTGTTCATGTGAGAAGGACCAGAGAAGTGGGCATCCACAGCACCATGGCTAGCTTTCGGAGCGTTGCACTGTGAGTAGCTATCCCACAGTTCCTGTAGTCTCCACCACCCACTGGAATTCTGAGTTAAGCTCACAATTCCTGATGGAGCAAAAACATTGTCGCAGGTGCTTTTGGGTACATGTCATCAGTCTCCCCTCCCTCCATGAAAGCAATGGCAGACAATCGTTTTGAGCCTTTTTTCCATGCCGATGCCATACTGTTTTCAGCAGATGGTGCAGTAGGACTGCTAACCGTCATCATGAAACCACCGCTTCCACTGCGACTCTGTTCTCCTGCTCTTGTCTCACCATACCACAGCAAGTGTGCAGCCCACTCAGCTCAGCTCACCAACACTGCTGTTATTGTGTCCTGGTCCTGCTGGCAGCAGATGGTGCAGTAGGTCTGCAAAACGGGTCATCCAGCCACCGATTCTGCTGCAAACCTACTCTCCTGCTCTTGTCTCGATAGCAAATTTCTCCATGTTGGCTGTCATGGGCTCCTGCTTCCACTGCAACTGTGTTCTCCTGATCTCATGAATCCACTTCACAGGTTCTCTCGTCTTTCTCTATAAATATCTATTCTCATGACATCCGTCGTCAGCCAGCGCATCCGCTGCAACTCTGCTTTCCTGCAGACGCCATACCACGGCAAGCATGGAGCCCGGTCAGCTCATCACGGCAGTTATGAGCATTGTAAACACCTCGCACATTATCCTGCATTATATAAAACACCAGAACCTGCAAAAGCAGGCAAGGAGGCGATGGCAGCGCGGTGAGGCGAGTGATGAGGATGTGGATACAGACTTCTCTCAAAGTACGGGCCTTGACAATTGGACATCCTGGTGGTAATGGGGAAAGCTCGTGCCATGGAATGCTGATTCTGAGCCCGGGAAACAAGCACAGACTGGTGGTGCCACATAGTGTTCCAGGTCTAGGATGATTACCAGTGGCTGCGAAATTTTTGCATGCATAAGGGCACTTTCATGGAACTTTGCATTTACTTTCCCCGGCCCTGAAGCACAAGAATACCAAGATGAGAGCAGCCCTCACAGTTCACAAGCAAGTGGCGATAGCCCTCTGGAAGCTTGCAATGCCACACAGTCGGTGGAAATCATTTTGGAGTGGGCACATCTACTGTGAGGGCTGCAGTGGTTGAAGTAGCCAATGCAATCACTGAGTTGCTGCTATCAACGGTAGTGACTCTGGGATATGTGCAGGTCATAGTGGATGGTTTTCCTGCAATGGGATTCCCTAACTGTGGTGAGGCGATAGGGATATGTATTCCATCTATCTTGGCACTGGACGACCCTGGAAGCCAGTACATAAACAAAAAGGGGTATTTTTCAATGGTGCTGCAAGCACTGGTGGATCACAATGGACGTTTCACCAACATCAACATGGCATGGCCAGGAAAGGACGCTTGCATCTTGAGGAATTCTCGTCTGTCTGAACAGCCACAGCAAAGGATTTACTTTCCAGACCAGAAAATAACTGTTGGGGATGTTGAAATGCCTACAGATATCCTTGGGGACCAAGCCTACCCCTTAATGCCATAGCTCATGAAGCCATACACAGGCACTCTGGACAGTAGTCAGGAGCTGTGTAAGTGCAGAGTGGTGGTAGAATGTGCATTTGGACATTTAAAAGCACACTTGCACAGTTTTCTGACTCAGTTAGACCTTAGTGAAACCAATATTCCCATAGTTATGACTGCTTCCTGTGCGCTCCACAATATCTATGAGAGTAAGGGGGAGATGTTTATGGCGGGGTGGGTGGTTAAGGCAAATCACCTGGCCGCTGATTATGCACAGCCAGACACCAGGGTGGTTAGAAGAGCACAGAAGGGCATGCTGCCCATCACAGGAGTTTTGGAAACCAGTTTCATGACTGGCCAGGCTACAGTGTGACAGTTCTGTTTGTTTCTCCTTGATGAAAACCCCCTTGGTTGAGTCTAATTCCCTGTAAGCCAACCGCCCTCCCATCCCTCCTTCGATCGCCGCTTGTAGAGGCAATAAAGTCATTGTTGTTTCAAATTCATACATTCTTTATTAAATATGTCACACCAAGAGAGGGATAACTGCCAAGGTAGCCTGGGAGAGGTGGTGGAGGAGGGAAGGACAAGGCCACGCTGCACTTCAAAACTCATTGAATGCCTGCTTTCTGTTTGCTTGGGCAGTACTCTGGGGTGGAGTGGTGGGGTGACCGGAGCCTCTCCCCAGCCCGCGTTCTTGGGTGTCTGGGTGAGGAGGCTGTGGAACTTGGAGGAGAGTGGTTGGTTCATGATGACAACAGCACAAGAAGAAGAACTCCACATGGACTCCTCCTGAGGGTCGAAATGACAGTCTGGACCTATACATTGAATGCTTCCGCCGACGTGCACAGGCAGAAATCATGGAAAAACAACACCGCTTGCCTCATAACCTAAGTCGTGCAGAACGCAATGCCATCCACAGCCTCAGAAACCACCCTGACATTATCATCAAAGAGGCTGATAAAGGAGGTGCTGTTGTCATCATGAACAGGTCTGATGACCAAAAGGAGGCCGCCAGACAACTCTCCAATACCAAATTCTACAGGCCATTTCTCTCAGATCCCACTGAGGAATACACTAAGAAACTGCACCATCTACTCAGGACACTCCCTACACTAACACTGGAACAAATCAACATACCCTTAGAGCCCTGACCAGGGTTATTCTATCTACTACCCAAGATCCACAAACCCGGAAATCCTGGACGCCCCATCATCTCGGGCATTGGCACTCTCACTGAAGGACTGTCTGGATATGTGGACTTTCTACTCAGACCCTATGTCACCAGCACTCCCAGCTATCTCCGTGACACCACTGATTTCCTGAGGAAACTACAATGCATTGGTCACCTCCCAGAAAACACCATCCTAGCCACTATGGATGTAGAGGATCTCTACACGAACATCCCACACACAGATGGAATACAAGCTGTCAGGAACAGTATCCCTGATGATGCCACAGCACAACTGGCTGCTGAGCTCTGTGCCTTTATACTCACACACAACTATTTCAAGTTTGATGACAATATATATCTCCAGATCAGTGGCACTGCTATGGGCACCCGCATGGCCCCACAATATGTCAATATTTTTATGGCTGACCTGGAACAACGCTTCCTCAGCTCTCGTCCACTCACGCCCCTTCTCTACCTATGCTACATTGATGACATCTTCATCATCTGGACCCATGGGAAGGAGACTCTAGAAAAATTCCACCACGATTTCAACAACTTCCACCCCACCATCAACCTCAGCCTGCACCAAT
The DNA here is from genome assembly GCA_026122505.1 of Aldabrachelys gigantea. NCBI lineage: Eukaryota > Metazoa > Chordata > Testudines > Testudinidae > Aldabrachelys > Aldabrachelys gigantea. The sequence continues at coordinate 149,501,384 of CM047479.1, forward strand.
CTACACAGGAGGTCCACTTTCTATACACCACAGTGCAAATAAATGATGGTCACATTAACACCACCCTATATTGAAAACCTACCGACCGCTATGCCTACCTTCATGCCTCCAGCTTCCATCCCGGGCACGTCACACGATCCATTGTCTACAGCCAAGTACTGAGGTACAACCGCATCTTCTCTAACCCATCAGACAGAGACCAACACCTACAAAATCTCCACCAAGCATTCTCAAAACTATAGTACCCGCACGAGGAAATTAGGAAACAGATCAACAGAGCCAGACGTGTACCCAGAAGCCTCCTACTGCAAGACAAACCCAAGAAAGGAACCAACAGGACTCCACGGGCCATCACATACAGCCCCCAGCTAAAACCCCTCCAACGCATCATCAGGGATCTACAACCCATCCTGGACAATGATCCCACACTTTGACAGGTCTTGGGTGGCAGGCCAATCCTTGCCCACAGACAACCTGCCAACCTGAAACGTATTCTCACCAGCAACTGCACACCGTACCATAGTAACTCCAGCTCAGGAAGCAATCCATGCAACAAACCTCGATGCCAACTCTGCCCACATATCTACACCAGCGACACCATCACAGGACCTAACCAGATCAGACATACCATCACTGGTTCATTCACCTGCACGTCCACCAATGTAATATACACCATCATATGCCAGCAATGCTCCTCTACTATGTACATCGGCCAAACTGGACAGTCCCTACGGAAAAGGATAAATGGACACAAATCAGATATCAGGAATGGCAATATACAAAAACCTGTAGGAGAGCACTTCAGCCTCCCTGGACACACTATAGCAGACCTTAAGGTGGGCATCCTGCAGCAAAAACACTTCAGGACCAGACTTCAAAGAGAAACTGCTGAGCTTCAGTTCATCTGCAAATTTGACACCATCAGCTCAGGACTAAACAAAGACTGTGAATGGCTTGCCAATTACAGAACCAGTTTCTCCTCCCTTGGTTTTCACACCTCAACTGCTAGAACAGGGCCTCATCCTCCCTGATTGAACTAACCTCATTATCTCTAGCTTGCTTGCTAGCATGTATATACCTGCCCCCGGAAATTTCCACTACCTACGTCTGACGAAGTGGGTATTCACCCACGAAAGCTCACGCTCCAAAACGTCTGTTAGTCTATAAGGTGCCACAGGATTCTCTGCTGTTGGTTACACAGCAGCTGCAGTGGTGGTCTGAGCTCCTGCTGCCTTTCCTGCACCTCAACCATACGCCGGAGCATATTAGTTTGATCCTCCAGTAGCCTCAGCATTGCTTCCTGCCTCCTCTCATCATGCTGATGCCACCTATCATATTGCTACCTCCATCTATCCTCTTGTGTGTCACTCCTGTCCTTGCATTCATTTTGTGCTTTCCTGGACTCTGACAGTGTCTGTCTCCACCCATTCTGCTGAGCTCTTTCGGTGCAGGAGGACTGCATGAGCTCAGAGAACATTTCAGTGTGAGTGTGTTTTTTTTTCACCTTCTTATCTGTGCTAGCCTCTGGGACAGAGATGATGGGGGAAGCGTTGAAACATTTGCAGCTGCGGGAGAAAAAAAAGAGAGTAGTATTTAAAAAGACACATTTTAGAGAACAATGGGAAGACTCTTACATGGTGAACCAAGCTGTTAACATTACATAGCAGATGTGCTTTCAGTACAAGGTCGCATTTTGCCTCTTATACGGAGGGCCTGCCAGTTTGGTGTGAGAGATCACACACGCAGGGCGGCAGGCAACAGAATTTGGCTAGCAGGCAGCCACGGTAAGCCACAGTCTTTTGGCTTCTTTAACCTTCATAACATGTGGGAATGGTTTCAAACAGCAGCACCGTCATTTCCCATATCAAGCACTCATTGGGTTGGCCATTTAAAATGGGTTGGCCATTTAAAAGGAGGGGCTGCGGTTTTAGGGTTAATGTGCAGCACAAACCCAACTAACCCCCACCACACACACACACTTCTCTGGGATGATCACTTCACCCCTCCCCATACCATGTGGCTAATAGTGGGGATGATTTTTCAGCCACAAGCAAACAGTCCAGCAGGAACAGTCACCTCTGAATTTCCCATAATAAAATTCCCATATTTCAACCAGGTGACCGTGAATGATATCACTCTCCTAAGGATAATACAGAGAGATAAAGAACTGATATTGCTCGAATGCCAGCAAACACCAGGACAATACACTGCCATGCTTTGTTATGCAATGATTCCAGGCTATGTGCTACTGGCCTGGCGTGGTAAAGTGTCCTACCATGGAGAATGGAATAAGGCTGCCCTCCCCAGAAACCTTTTGCAAAGGCTTTGGAAGTACCTCAAGGAGAGCTTCATTGAGATGTCTCTGGAGGATTTCCATCCCATCCCCAGACACGTTAACCGACTTTTCCAGTAGCTGTACTGGCCACGAATGCATCCCAAGTCTAAAGGGCAAAATAATCATTAAACACACTTGCTTTTAAATCATGTATTATATTTACAAAGGTACACTCACCAGAGGTCCCTTCTTAGTCTTCAATGTCTGGTAGCCGGCCTTGGGTGGGTTGGAAGGGTACTGACTCCAAGGTGATAAACAGTTCCTGACTGTCAGGGAGAACAGTTTCTCCACTTGTATGCTTTGTGCTATTTTCAACTGTATTCTACTATTCAGCTGTTAGTAGGGGGCCCCTGTGCTAGCAAACTCAGAACCACTAGCCCAAACTAAGATTAATATGTAAACCTAGGAATCAGTGATTTCAACTCTGCAGCATGTAACAAGACTGCTAAAGAAGTCAAAACTAGCTTTGTTACTACACAGCCAACCCACCCAGCCATTCATCTGTCAGCTCACTGGGTTTTGGAAGCCACGTCCCTTGCCTAGTGAGTGCTACCAGCTTGAAGGCGAATCCATCCATCATAAAGAGCCAAGTACAGTTCTACTGTCCTTGAGTCACATAACCAGGATAGGAACACTTTATGACACATGTCCCAATAACAAAGAGACTGTGGTTCTCACAGCAGCCAAAGTGGCCATTTAGGCAAGCAGTCCCATCATGCTAGGCGGGGTGGGTGTGACCATGCAGACTAGATCAGCCCCTGAAGTCCTTTTCCACATCTCACCACCAAATGTCAGGGTAGAGCTCATTCTGACTCTGCTTACTTCTATGTAGGTTCTTTGATAATCCTTCTTAAATATTGGGCAACAGAATTAGACACAGTTACTCCAGTATGGGTAGAATCAGTGCAAACTACAGAAGTATTTTAACCTCCCTGTTCCTACTCCTTATTTCTCTTTTTATGCATCCAAGTATTAATTCTTTTAGCTGTAGCATCGCACTGGGAAGTCATGTTCAGCTGATTATTCACCATGAGCCCCAAGTCTTTATAGGGTTGCCAAATGTCTTATTGCACAATCCCAAACACCCATACCACTTCCCCAAGGCCATGTCCCTGCATTGCCCCTTCTCTGAGGCCCTGCCCCTGCTCAATCCATCCCCCTTCCTCTGTCACTCGCTTTCCCTCACCCTCGCTCACTTTCACCAGGCTTGGGCAGGCGTTTGGGTTATGGGAGGGGATGTGGGCTCTAGGCTGGGAGGTGGGACCAAGAATTTTGGAGTGTGGGAGGGGGATTCATGCTGAGCCTGGAGCAGGAGGTTGGGGTGTAGGAGAGAGTGAGGTATGTGGGCTCCAGAAGGGAATTTGGGTGACGGAAGGAGCAAAGGGTTGGGGCAGGCGATTGCGGTGCATGAGGGGATGAGGGATGCAGGCTCTGGTAGAGAGTTTGGGTGTGGGATGGAGCTCAGGGCTGGGGCAAGGGGTTTGGATGTGGGACGCAGTGAGAGGTGCAGGCTCCAGCAGGGCAGCACTTACGTCAGGCAACTCCTGGAAATGGCCATCATGTCTGGCTCCTAGGCTCAGGGATGGCCAGGTGGCTCAGCCTGTAGGTTCTGCCCCCACAGTTCCCATTGGCTACAGTTCCTCGCCAATGGGAGCTGTAGAGTTTCTGCCCCAGGCAGGGGCAGCGTGCAGAGCCCCTAGCTGCACTTTTGTCTAAGAGCCTGCCTGCCCTGCTGCACTGCCAGACTTTTAACCACCTAAAATCTCCTAGATTGGCTTCAGTAGCTTCCAGGAAATTCAGCCCGATTCCAAGAGACTCCTGGTCAATCAAAGAGGGTTGGCAAACCTAACTCTTTCACAGGGTCACTGCTTCCCAGGATAAGGTCCCCCATCCTATAAGCATGGTCTACATTCTTTGTTCCTAAATACATAACTTCACATTTAGCCATACTAAAACACATATTATATCCTTGTGTCCAGTTTGCCAAGTTTGCCAAGTGATCCAGATCATTCTGTATCAATTGCCTGTCCTTTTCATTATCTACAACTCCTCTAGTCTGTTGTAATCTTCAAACCTTATCAGAGATGACTTTGTTTCCAGGTCTTTGATAAAAAAGGTTAAATAACATAAGGCCAAGAACTGACCCCTGTGGGGCCCCACTAGAAACACACCCACTCAATGATAAATCCCAGTTTACAGTTACATTTTGAGACCTGTGTTGACCTGTAACATTGAGCTAATCTGTGTTGCAAGATAAGATTATATATCACGTGTTAAGGCATATTAAAATGTTTGAAGATAGTAAATAGAAGATATCAGAGCTGTAATGCAAGACTTGCTAATAGGTTTACATAAGAATCTGTGCATGAACTAATGAAGGCTTGACAATAAGATGAGGCCCAGTGGGTCCGTTAGTGGTTATTATAGCCGGTGTACAAAAGGAGTTAGCATGACAGCTTAACCTAATGTTATAAGATTAACAATAGTTTACAATAGTTGCTTGGGATACACAAGGACACCGTAAGATTGCATGAATGGGAGGGTGTTGTGTTATATGTATTTGTTTTCATATAATTATGCTTGGATTTATTTGGATTTAAAATAAATTTAAATAAATTCTTCTTATTTCTATTTGTCTGATTCACCAGTCTCACTAGATAAAAATCTTAGGTAGCTCCCTGAGTAAGGAACTGGTTATTAGTGACCTGTGCGATTTCCACCTTAAACTTATCAGTGGCTCCACTTGTCAGGTAACCACTTTTTAGTCCATAATCACGATGATGCTATTTATCAACAAAACTTATAATTTCACCAAAAAGAGGTATCAAGGTAGTTAGACAGGATCCATTTTCCATAAACCCATGATGATTCCCATTAATTATATTACACTCTTTAATTCTGTATTAAATGAGTTCCATATTAGAAGTTCTATTATTTTGTCTGGAATCAATGTCAGGCTAACATGTCTACAATTACTTAGATCATGCTGTTCAGCCTTTTTAAATAGTGCCACAACATTAGCTTTCTTCTAGTCTTTTCAAGCTTCCCCAGTGTTTCAAGAGTTACTGAAAACCAATATTTATGATTCAGACAGCTTCTTGGCCACTTCTTCTAAAACTCTTGGTTGCAAGTTATCTAGACACGCTGATACTAAAATTTCTAACGGTAGTTGCTGCTTAACATTCTCCTGAGTTTTTTCTTCATCATCATCCTTGTCCTCTTGTGATATGACTACATCATCTGACTTTGTCCAAATATGGAATAAAAATATATAGTGAACACTCCTGGTTTTTTGGTTTTTTTTTCCTGTATTGCTACTGATAATTCCTCCATTTCTGTCCAGTAAATAGACTGATATCATTTTCAGGATTCTTTTTGTTGCTAGTATACTTTAAAAATTGCTTCGAATTGTCCTTAATTCTGCTAGCTAGCTATGGATTTCTCCTTGTATGCCTTTGCTTACCTTATCAGTTTTCTACAATTCCTGACTGTTCATATATACTCATTTTTATCACATATATATAATTTTTATAACAGCCTTCAATTCCCCTCTAAGCTCTGATCTACAATACAAGTTTAGGTCAAATTTAGCAGCATTAGATTGATTTAACCCTACACCTGTCCACACGACGAAGCCATTTTTGTCGACTTACAGGGCTCTTAAAATCAATTTCTGTTCTCCTCCCCAGTAATGTGATTAGCACTGAAATCAACATCGCTGGGTCGAATTTGGGGTAGTGTGAACTCAATTCGATGGTATTGGCCTGTGGGAGCTATCCCAGAGTGCTCCAATGTGACCGCTCTGGACAGCATTTTCAACTCAGATGCACTGGTCAGGTACACAGGAAAAGCCCTGGGAACTTTTGAATTTCATTTCCTGTTTGGCCAGTGTGGCAAGCTGATCAGCATAGGTGACTGTACAGATCTCATCAGCAGAGATGACCGTGGAGTCCCACCATCGCAAAAGAGCTCCAGCCTGGACTGAACGCAAGGTACTGGATCTGATTGCTATATGGGGAGACGAATCCATACTATCAGAATGCTGTGCCAAAAGACGAAATGCCCAAATATTTGAAAAAATCTCTAAGGGCATGAAGGACTGAGGCTATAACAGGGACCTACAGCAGTGCCACATGAAACTTAAGGAGCTCAGGCAAGCCAATCAAAAAAACAGAGAGGCAAACAGCCACTCTGGGTCAGACCCCCAGACATGCTGCTTCTTTGATGAGCTGCATGTAATTCTAGGTGTGCCCCTATCACTACCCCACCCCTGTTTAGGCTGAATAGTAGAATATAGTTGAATATGCCATTACATCTCCCCCTTTAAGGTCTACATTCCTACCATTTACAATATTTACATCATCATGCTGTTCTTTGAAGCTCAGTATATATCAGTCTGTTAAGTGTCTGAATCACACTGTTTTTCTAATTATACAACCCAAACGCATAACAACTTGGTCATCTGTTTGTGCATTAGTTGCAGCAACAGGCTGTAGCTGGTCTAGAATCCTTGGGTCTTCTTCTAGATCTGCATCAGCCATTTGTACAGTTTGCTCTGTTGATTGTTCTTTCTGAGGAATAAATAGTAGATGTCAACTGTTTCTGTTAAACTCTCCACTCTCAGATTCTATCACATATGATCTGGGCATTAAATTCTTTTTTTTCCAAGATAGCTGGAGTGTCACCCTCTGTAGCTCAAAGCAGCAGGCTGGAACCCCCATACTCACCCCTGTCACATAATTATAAATTTCATACAATGCATGCCATGTAAGAGATATGAAAGGTTATGATCTGGTGAAACCCATTGTTCTGTCAAAATACATATATCGTTAATGTGTGTGATGTTATGAAATTTTGCTGTATGGTTGTTACTGTAAATTTGAGATTCTCCACTGCCAGTTACCCAGTGACAACAAAGTCCCAGAGTCACTCCCAGAAGGATGATAAACAACAATTAATCAGCAGGAGAGTGGTAAGCAAGAGATTTACAATGCTGTAAGAGGGCTGTACAAGCATCACACAATGAGGGATTGCTCAACTCTGTGACTCAGAAAAGACCCCCAGGACATGTCTGGGCTTCTGTTTTCCAGGCACATGGACTGAGGATATAAAATAGAGGACAATGGCATCATGATTTCACCTTTCTCCTCCCGCACCTACATTGAAAGCAGCAAGAATGCTGGGAAGACAAAGACTTGAACTGAGGAGACAAGTCCCAGGCTTAAAGAGGAAACCTGTATATTAAAAACAGTAACCTACCTGCAACATCCAATGGAGTGAGAAAAACTATTTGATCCAAATACTGCTTAGTCTACTAAGGTTTAAGAGTTAGACTTTTGTGCTTACCTTTTACTTTATTGGTTAACTCTCTCTGACCTTTTTGCCTATCACTTATAATCACTTAAAATCTCTCTTTCTGCAGTTAATAAACCTGTTTTATATTTTTACTTCAAACGGTGTGTTTTTGTTGAAGTGCTTGGGAAATCTCAGCTGACTTACAAAGACTTGTGTATATCCTGTCCACATCGAGGGAGGGGCAGGCTGGGTAATAAACTTACACTGGTCAGGCTTCTGACCACAGCAAGATGGTATATTCCAGGGATACAAGGCTGGGAGCTTGGCCAATTTGCTCCTATCCTTCTCTGTGTGATTTTTGAGTGACTCAGGGAGCATTCACACAATTTGACTGGAGGGAGGTTACTCCACATGCTTTTGTGCTGAGTGATAACAGTGCCTGGAGGGGTTTGCTGCTTTTCACTAGCAAGGCATTGTGAGAGACAGCCCAGACTAGAGAGTTAAGAGGGCACAGCGGTACCCTGGTTTCATGTTGTACCCCATGGATCCCTTCACAAGGGGCTGTCTATCCTTTACCTCCATTTGATTTGACATGAACACATGGCTGTATTCAAACTGAATTACATCCGTTGTAAAAATGTTCATTGGCTCTTTTAGCCTTTTTATCCAGTTTGGCTACTTTCTTCATGACTGGCCACTTTGGAGACAGATTCTTTTCCAAAACTGGAACAGGAGTTCTGAGTTGCCTTCCTATCAGTAACAGCTATTAGTATAGATATGTAACTTAGAAGAGCAAGAAATGGATCTTCTTGCCGTCGGATTTTCTTGGCTATCTGTACAATTCTCTCAGTCTCTCTCTTTGTTTGTGGGTAATGTGGGCCACTAAAAATATGATCAAAATCATACTTCATTCAGAACAATTTACATCTGCTGCAGTGAACTGTGGTCTGTTGTCTATCACTTGTTCTGAAATATCAAAGTGAGCAAAAGTGCACTTCAGTTTCTCAATAATACTGTGGGACATTATGTCTTTCAAGTACATTGTTTCTATAGAGCTGGGAAAATAATGCACAATGCCTTTGATGTCCTCTGAATTTTGAATAAATCTGCAGCTAATGTTTTCAATGTCTCTCAAGTAGAGTGTTGTTATTAAAGGGTCTTTGTGTTGGGTTGATCTGTTAGTTCTCCAGTATTCTCATGCAGATAATTTAGTTGTTATTCTTTCTGTCCACACTGACTGGTTGGCATGTTTGTGATATTTAGTTAATCCTTAATAACCTTCATGGATGAGGTTTAGGATTTCTCCTCTCCTTTAGTTTGGAATTATGATACAATTGCCTATAACCATGATTTCATTTGACTCGCTATATTGTCCATGTTCCACAAATTAGTCTTTTGTCATTTCCATAGTGTCTTTTAGATACTTGGGCCAGCCGCCCCAATGTAACTTAGAACTTCCTGAAGTTGCAGGTCTGTCCCGATTGCTGTTTGTAGTTGGGGTTGTCTTTTAACTGACACTGGTCTGCATGTGTCCATAGCATCCATGTGTATGCCTTTATGTCATCTTTGAGCTCACAGGTAACTTGAGTGTGATTCCAGGGTTTGTGACAGAGTGTCTGCTACTACCAGATTATCCCAGGAACATATTTATCAATTGGGTTAAAGTTCACTAACCTTATCAAAAGACTTTTTAGCATCTCAGCGGGGCTTGATCCAGCTCTTTCCCATTGATTAGGATTACAAGCAGTTTATGGTGTGTTATCAGTGTAAATGAATCCAATCCACACTGATAACTGTAAAAGTTCTCACATGCCCATGCATGTCCCAAGCACTCCTCTTCAATCCGTGCATGTCGTTTTTCTGAGTCTATGAGGGTGCAAGAGCCAAATGCAACTAGCTTCCACTCAGAGCCATGTTGTAGCATGAATACACCACCCGGCCAGAGCTGCTTGCATCTCCAAGGACCACTGTGGGTTTGTTCACATCACAGCACTTTAGAACTGGAGCCATTTAGAATCATTTATTTTATCCTTTCAAAGCAATTTCTTGATTTGGCCCCAATAGCCAAGATGTGTTGGACTTTAACAGTGGTAATTCAGTGGTTTCATCATTGAAGAAAGGTCTTATAGGTATCCACTCAGGTAATTTACCATCCCTGGTACATGTCTTAGTTCAGTTACATTTGTTGGTGCATTCAATTTTAAAATTGTTAAAGTAGAATGAATTATATTGTAAAAATAGAATAGATTAAATAAATGCTGTATGTACTTTTAAGCAGAAATAAGGAATGTTGAAATACAGGTGTCAGGAAAAGAAACATTAAGATATAAACAATGAGTCCTCTTAAGCTAATGGTAGAACATTAGCCGGAGATGTGTAAAAGTTAGTAAGGAAATTGAATATGTATGTCTAGCCTCAGGTAAACTTGCCAGTTCTGTTTTCTTTGTCCTCTTGTTAAGTTTGCACCCTTTTTCTCTGTATATGATAAGGTAGTGTAGGTCTTGCATGGTGCTCACATTATCTGAGTGCATTAGCAGAGCGCTGTGCTAATAAACAGAGTGGTCTAACAAATTGTGAATCCTGAATCTAACTTTGACAATTTGGAGGTCCCACCGAGATGGCAGCCATCTTCACTGGGGTTGTGAGAATTCTGACGATTTTTTGTAGGATGACCAAGGCAGCCGGCACCTGGGCATTTGGCCCGAGTGGTTCTCTGCCCAAAAAGAAGGATGCACAACCACAATGAAGACTACGCCATCGAACCTGTTGGTTCCACTCTGTTCTGGTAGGGATCCTGGGATCTGACATCAGGAAATTGATCAGGTAATTATTTCTGTGTTTTGTCCGGACTGAGGACTGTCCTGTCTCTGTGTCTATCCATCCTCCCTGTGGAGTGTTTGAGTCTGGGTGCCGTCTCTGTCCGGGGATCGGCCGACCATGGGTTCCTGTCCCGTGGTCTGAGTGAGTGAAATCTGCACAAACCCTTGGTGTGAAAACAAGGGCTATTGAGACAGTAGCCTCTGGGCTCCTTTTTTGTGTTTCACTGGGCATCGCTCTGACAAACCCAAATTTCCTTCTTATGTGATTGTTGTATGTAAAGTCCTCCTTGTTGTGTATTTGGTTGTTGTGGTAATAGAATATTGTGTTGCTATGGCAACAGAGTTAGATTATTAGGGGATAGCCCAGCCAGTTTTGGCTGGCTGCTGGTTAGTTCTGTGTGTAGCAATAAATGGCTGCTCCAAGGTTTATAGCTCTCTGTATCTCCAGTGATTTCTTCCTAAAACTGTTGCCCCCAAGGATATAACAATGTGACGACAAGTTTGGGATCTCTGTGCTGCCCTAGCAACAGAAGGAAGTAGAAATTAAGGTACAAAAACAAATGAACAAACCTTGTTTTCTGCTGGAAGGGGTGAGAACTGGCTTGTTTGCTCTGACTGTGCAAACTGAAACTAAAATCATGGTGTCATAAACAGATAGTTAAGGGTTAATGTCTCTTTTACTTGTAAAGAGTTAAGAAGCTCAGTGAACCTGGCTGACACCTGACCAGAGCACCAATAGGGGGACAAGATACTTTCAAATCTTGGTGGAGGGAAGTCTTTGTTTGTGTTTTTGTTTTGTTCGTTGTTTGCTCTTGGGGCTAAGAGGGACCAGACGTATACCCAGGTGTTCCCAATCTTTCTGAATCAGTCTTTCATGTTTCAAAATTGTAAGTAATACCCAGGCAAGGTGGATTAGTCTTATGTTTGTTTTCTTAACTTATAAATGTGTCTTTTGCTGGAACGATTTTTACCTCTGTTTGCTGTAACTTTGAATTTCAGGCTGCGGGGTGGGAAGCCCCTCTAGGCTATATGAATCTGAGTACCCTGTAAGCATTTTCCATCCTGATTTTATAGAGATAATTTGTATCTTTTCTTTCTTTAATTAAAAGCTTTCTTTTTAAGAACCTGATTGATTTTTCCTTGTTTCAGAATCCAAGGGATTGAGTCTAAACTCACCAGGGACTGGTGGGGAGAAAAGGAAAGGAATGGTTATTTCCTCTTTGTTTTAAGATCCAAGTTTGGATCTGTGTAGCTTCCCAAGACAACCCAGGGAGGGGAAAGTCTGGGGGCAGGAAAGAGGGGGGATGGTTTATTTCTCCTTGTTTTAAGACCCAAGAGGTTTGGGTCTTGGGTTCCCCAGGGAAGGTTTTTGGGGGAATAGAAGTGTGCCAGACACAGACTTCTGTCTGGTAGCAGCGTACCAAATCTAAGCTGGTAATTAAGCTTTAAAGTGATCATGCAGATCCCCACTTTTTGGACTGTAAAGTTCAAAGTGGGGGAAAAAACCTTGACACATGGCTACACTTACAGGGCCACTGGAACCTTTTGAGGAAACTATAGTGCAATAGCCTATACATACTGATCTTTTTGAGCTTTTTGTTATTGCAAATGACATTACAGAAGAGAAGAAGGTGCCAATATTCTCAAGTGTTGTAGGGGCCAAAAGCTACTCCCTGCTACGCAGCTTACTACACCCTGTTAAGCCAGACACTAAATCTTACAGTGATATTGTGGAAATCCTGGCATCCAATTTTTCTTCAAAACCACTAGTAATTGCTGAAAGATATCGGTTCCACAAAAGAGACCAGAAAGAAGATGAAACAGTTGTACAATTTGTAGCAATTTTGAGAAAGCTTGCAAAACACTGTGAATTTAAGGAGATGTTAAATGATGCCCTGTGTAACAGGTTAGTATGTGACCTGCACAGTGAAGATATTTGAAAGCGCCTATTGACAGAGGCTCAGCTTACCTTACAGAAGGCCATTGATATTGCAGTCTCCATGGAACTGGCTACAAAGGAGGCACAATCCATCGGTGCATCCCCTAGGGTGCATAAGGTGTCACTAGAAGCTACCCACAAAACTGTGTAGAGTCAGGAATGTTACCGCTGTGGTAAGCCAGGTCACCCTGCATCAGAATACTGGTGTAAGGACCAGGTGTGTTGACACTGTGGCAAAAGGGACACATTGAGTGTGCCTGTAAACAAAAGAAAAAGAGGCCTGTGGGATATCTGCATACCCTACAGCAGACCCAGGATGACCAAGGAGATACCTCCTCACAAGAAGAAGTGCCATTCCACTTTTTGTCTTTGGCAGTGGGCTCACATGAATACTGGGTAACCCCATTGTTGGATGGCAAACCTATTCGCTTGGAACTGGACACTGATGCAGCTATTTCGCTGGTCTCAGAGATTATGTATAAAGAAAAGCCACAGCATCTTCTGCTTAAAGCAACAAAAACAGTGCTGAAGGCATATACTGGAGAAGCTGTGCCAATGTTGGGCACTAGTGATGTTAAGGTGGATCTCAAGGGACAGGCTGCTAAATTGCCATTGTTTGTAGTGAGAGATAATTATCCAGCCTTAATGGGTAGGCCTTGGCTTAGGAAGATCCAGCTGAATTGGGCAGAAGTGCACCGGGTGACAAAAGAAGAAATCGCTCTGACCACAATACTAAGGAAACATGCTGCTGTTTTTGGAGAGGATCTGGGAAGTATGAAGGGAATCACTGTGACATTGAACATTAAACCTGACAGTCCACCAAAATATCTGAAAGCCCGAACTGTGCCATATGCCATCAGGCCAAAAGTTGAAGTGGAACTGGAGTGCCTAGTCACCAATGGAGTCCTAATATCAGTTACCCATAGCCCATGGGACATTCCTATCATTCCAGTAGTGAAGCAAGATGGCTCCCTTCTGATTTGCGGTGATTTTAAAGTCACGGTCAACCCGGTGTTGTGTGCAGAGCAATACCCTATTCCCTCCATCGATGACCTCTTTGCAGGCCAGGCTGGGGGACAAAAGTTCAGTAAGATTGATGGGTGTCAAGCATATTTACAGATGCACATTGATGAAAAGTCCCAAGAGCTGTTGACTATTGTGATGCATAAGGGGCTTTATTATACTGTCACCTACCCTTCGGAATAACATCTGCTCCCGCCCTGTTCCAGAGGGCTATAAACCAGATCTTGTGTGACTTTTCAGGAGTTCATTGCTATCTGGATGACATCCTGGTCACTGGAAGAAATGAGGAGGATCACCTAAAGAGTTTAGAGGCTACTCTACAAAGACTGAAAGAGTATGGCCTATGAGTTCGCAAAGATAAGTATGAATTCTTCCAGCCATCTATTGAATATTTGGGACTCATCATTGATGCGTCTTCGTAAGGCCCCTGCCAAAGTTAAAGCTATTGTGGAGGCTCCCCCTCCTCGAAATGTTAGCCAGCTTCACTTGTTTCTAGGACTATTCAACTATTATGGAAAGTTCATCTCATAGTTAGCCACACTGCAAAAACCAAATCACAAACTCCTTGGGCAGAACAAGGCCTGGAAGTGAAATGAAGTCTGTGATGTTGCATTTAACAAAGCTAAGGATGCATTGCTAAATTCTGAAGTTCTGACTCACTTTGATCCATCCTTACCCCTACAGTTGGCCTGCGATGCTTCACCTTATGGAGTGGAAGCAGTCTTGTCACACTTTTTGCCTTCGGGAGAAAAGAGATCTATTGCTTTTGCTTCACAGGCTCTAAGCAAAGCAGAAACTAACTATGCTTAAATCGAATGTGAGGCATTGGGAATCCTTTTCACAATTCAGAAGTTTCATCAGTAACTTTTCAGATGGAAGTTTACTCTTCTCACAGACCATCAACCTCTGATTTCAATTTTTGGATCCCACACAGGCATTTCTCCATTAGCCGCTAGTCGTATGCAATGGTGGGCATTGTTTCTTTCCGCACACACATATGAAATCAAATATTGGAAATCTACTCTGCGCGGCAATGCAGATGGTCTCTCAAGGCTGCCTTTGCCAATCGATCATGAAGATATTGCCCAGAAGGAAATCTTTTACCTTGAACAGGTAGAGAATATACTCATCACCGCTATTCAGGTAAAGAATGCAACTGGAGTTGACCCAATATTATCCCAGGTTATGGACCTGATGATGCATGGAACATCTCAACGAACCTCTCTGGTCTCACCTGACCTTGTTACCTACATGTCCAGGAGGACGGAGTTATCAAAGCAATCTGATTGTTTGTTGTGGGGGAGACGTGTCATTATCCCACCACCACTGATATCACAGATATTAGAACAGCTCCATTCCAGTCACTGTGGAATTTTACGGATGAAGGAAATTGCACGAAGCTATTTTTGGTGGCCTGAGTTGGACAGTGCTATTGAAGAGAAGGCAAGAGCTTGTATGTCATGTCAGGGTGTGAGGAATGCACCCCAGTGGGCACCCCTACATCCATGGGACTGGTCTGAAAACCCATGGCAACATATTCACGTTGACTTCGCTGGCCCCCTTGAAGGAAATATGTTCTTGTTGATGGTAGATGCCCATTCTAAATGGGCAGAAGTATCCATAATGCAGTACACTAGTGCAGAGAGTACTATCCAAAAACTACAGAAACTCTTTAGTCGTTTCGGTCTGCCAGAACAACTTGTGAGTGACAACAGACCACAGTTTGTCTCTCGGAGTTTCAAAAGTTTATGAAGGCAAATAGGATACACCACATCACTTCAGCACCATATCCTCCATCCACCAATGGATTAGCTGAAAGATTTGTGCAGACAATGAAACAAGCTTTGAAATCAGCAAGGGGACAATTATCCATTGAAAAGCATCTGGACATCTTCTTACTATCCTACAGAAACACACCTCATGCTACAACCAAGGCATCCTTGGCCTTTCTAATGATGGGATGACAGCTGCACACTTGCTTTGATCTGCTGAACCCTTCTGAATCCCGACAAACTGTGCAGTGTCAGCAGCAAGATCAAGTCATCAGACATGCACCCAGAGCAAAAGACTGAACCTTTAGCCCGGGCAGCCGGTTTTGGCTCGGAATTATACTTCTGGAGCTAAATGGGTCCCTGCCACTGTCATCACTCAAATGGTACCTGTTTCTTACACAATCCGGACTGCAGAGGATCTCGTCTGTCAGGGACATGTAGATCAGCTGCTGCCAGGTCATACCAGTCCTCAAGACACATCCTCAGTTGAATTGCCTGAGTTCACCACTTCCGGTGAGACACCGAATCAAGAATCACCTGTTCCTGACTTTTCCCCTCCATTACTGCCAGCGGCAGAGATACTCTTCTGCCCGGCACGAGCTGACACCCCATCCTCACCCCTTTGCCCTACGAACCCTGAGCCCATTGTCAGGCCCGCGCCCAAGACCCTTTCGGGTGCAACAACACCAGAAGTCTCCTGTAATCCACCTAGAGACAGAAGATCTTCTCGTCGGCTGGATCTTTAGCTAGGGTGAACCCACAGTTATAGGGCAAAATAATCCCCAGGGTTTAGCCGGGAATGGAGGCAGTCTACCCTCCTCCTCTAGTTAGTGTTTGTTTTATTTTGGGGACCTTCTTATTAAGGGGGGATAAATATGTTGTGTATTTGGTTGTGGTAATAGAATCTTGTTTTGCTATAGCAACTGAGTTAGATTATTATGGGATAGCCCAGCCAGTTTTGACTGGCTGTCGTTTAGTTCTGTGTGTAGCAATAAATGGCTGCTCCAAGGTTTACAGCTCTCTGTGTCTCCAATGATTTCCTTCTAAAAATGTTGCCCTCAAGGATATAACACTCCTGTATGGGTAACCAGACGTCTAAGTCGGGACAGTTCCCTAAAGGAACGCCGGCTCATTTTAAGTATTCTAGGAAGGATCCAGACTCCTGTAAATTTCTGGAAAAATGGTCTAGATTAACTCAGGGAGATCCCAAAACTCAGTGGCCACTGTTAGAATCTTGGGACAAAGACCAAATGGAAGTGTTAAAAGACAAACTTGGCCAACCTAAAACTAAATTGGCCAGAGGAGAGGTTGATTGTTTCATGCAGTGGTGGGAAGAGACAAATCCTAGGAGGACAGAATCAAAACTCGCCTCTCTCAAATATTCAAATGATAAATTAAAAGCTTTATTGGAAGCCTTCTCTCTCATCACCAGACCAAGCACTCCCCTTTTCCCCGTTCTCCGAGCAGACTCAGATTGATCCCAACCCCCTTCATACTCCCATCTCATTGTGAAAGAGGACGAAGAAAACCCCTTGTTAAATTCTGGGGACAACGATGAGGAAGACACATTAATTGGCTTGGCAGCCTTGCATCTGATCAATAGATGATCACCAGCCTCCTCAGTTCAGGAACAATTCTCAGAGGTCACCAATTCAGACCAGTCCGGACCATCCAATACTGCCCAGGCCCATTCCTCTGGTACTGTCCTTGTTCCCCCGAAACCCTCCAGTCTGCCTGACTCCTCTGCTTTTACTTATACATGCAAAGATAGCCTGAATAAGGATGGGGCCTTTGCTTGTACTCTAGCTGTAAAACTGTCCAGGCTCCCCTCCAAATCCTGCATACTGGGGGCCAAGAAGGGGGTCTCAATTGGAACTATAAACCCTGGACTCATACAGAGCTCCTTCAATTGTAAAAGGCTTTCCAAAGCTCCTGGAAAATCCTTCCAAATTCGCAGAGGAATTTTTGTTGGTATGCAACACCTATGAACCCTCTGAGGTAGACCTCCTGCAGCTATGTAAGCTAGCAAACATGAAAAATGGCTCACAGCAGCAAATTGGCCCATCCGTGAGCATCGCTCTAATTTGCCAGACACCGGTCCTGATGCTGAATATCGGAAAAAGTGTAAAGACCAAGCTAAAAATCTACTTGAAGACATCCCTGGAGTATGGACTCCTAAAATCAACTGGACAGCCATACACCGCTATAAACAATGACAGCGAGAAAACCCAGGCGACTATCGCACCTGGCTGACTGATGTTTTTCTGCACCATTCTGGTATACAGCAGCCAGATGAAAATGGACAGGGCGCCCTGGCTCATGCATTTGTTAATGGCCTCCTACATGCTATTGGCAGTATGCTAAAGCGAATAAGTGTTGGATGGGAGACCGAAACCATGGACAAATTGCAAACAGTGGCAGAGCACTTCCAACGCACTCTGAAAGGAAAGGAGGAACAGTCCTTTCAAAAATTAATGGCCCTGCAAATACACCATTATTCAGGGCAGGGCAAACAGTATCGGGGACGGGGAAGGTTCCAGGGACAGGGACGTGGTTGCGGGAGTGGTCATGGAACTGGATTTTCGGGTTTTGGGGATGTTTGTATTTACTGTAAGCAGCCCGGACATTGGAAGAATGAGTGTCCGAACTGGCCTGATAGCTCTGTAAACAACCAGCTAGACTCCCTGTCGGCATAGCCTGACAATCCCCAGTCTTACTTTGTCCCACAACAATGACAGGGCGCCGGGGGACCTCAGGAAATTTTAGCTCCTTTACTACCTCTCACTCCCATGGGTGAGTGTGTTTTGACTATCAATGATTTTTCTCTCCCTTTCCTTGTTGATACAGGATTTCACTCTTTGCAGTTCATACTACCGATCTGCCTGCGGTTCCCTGTTCCAGAAAAACCATATTACAGGAGTTCCAACCCCTTATCCTCTTTCAAAACCTCTACCGGTCCAAGTCGGTCCCCTTTCCATGGATCATGCATTCCTTCTCTCTGATTCCACTCCGGTAAACCTTTTGGGTCACGATCTGTTATGTAAACTTGGCTTTACCATCTATTGTTCTCCGGATAGTGTCTACTTACAAATCCCCCAGTCCTCTCTGAATGATTCTTTGGCCTCCCTGCTGTCTGAAACTCCCCTTTCCACTCCAGTCCTCTGTTACCCATTGATCTCAACCCTTGAACACCTAATTTTGCAGGTCCCATCCTCTCTGTGGCCAACTCACCCATCTGAAGTGGGCTGCTTAAATACTGACCTCATCTGCATTACTGTTGACTCCTCCAAACCCTTGCCTCACCTGTCTTAATACCCTTTAAACCCCGAAGCAGAGGCTGGCATTGCTCTGGTCATGACCGCCCTATGGGAACAAGTCATTATTGTCCCCTGCTTCAGCCCCTGTAACACTTCTTTCCTCCCAGTTCGAAAAGCTGATGGCAAATCGTGGCGACAATGTGGATCGTGTATTACATATCACATACCTACTGTACTGTCCCTACCACCCACAGAGCGCAAGTGCAATTGAGAGATGAAATGGTGTACTTAAGAATAAGCTTGCTAAAATTTGTGACTCTACAGGGTTAAGTTGGCCAGCAGCTTTACCACTAGCCCTTATGGAAGTGCGACCCACTCCATCCCAAAGGCTTAAATTGAGTCCCTTTGAAATTGTTAGGGGACACCCTATGCCAGCTGTGGCTACCATTACTCCAGTCCCAGACTTGAACTTGTCTCACAGTACGCTCCTCCAATATTGCAAGGGACTAATGCAAGCCTTAAGTCCCTTCCATTCACAAGTTTGAGCTGCCTGGCAGACGTATCCCACTTCTGCCGCTTGCCATGACCTCGAGCCAGGTGATTGGGTCTACGTACAGCACCATCATCAAAAAAACACCTTGGAGCCTCGGTGGAAGCATCCTTATCAGGTACTGCTTACTACCCAGATGGCTGTTAAACTATCTGGCATTGCAGCGTGGATACATGCTTCACAGTGTAAAAAGGCACCATCCCCAGCGAATCAATCATCATCTCAGAATCACGCAGAGTCAATTTTGACTCCAGAAGAAGTAGTAGAGGTACAGCCTGCAATATCTTACAATCTACACTCTTGTAAGGGTTGCCATAAGCAGGCGATGACCCAAAGCAAGAAGAAGCAGTAGCGAGCCTAGTGCCTGCTGCCTGGTGGATGTAAAACTGTGGACTGTGGTTCCCTCAGTTGAGATTGTTAGAACCAGAAGGGTCCTGCCTCCAACATGCACCTCTGGTGGCGCCTGTTCTTCGGCTGCTGGTGTCTTAAGGCCTGGGGAGTCCACAATGACAATTATTTTATCCAGCAGCAAGTGTGGATAACTCAGACTCTTAATATTTCTAATTTCTGGATCTGCAGCCACTTCCCACCCCACTCTCAAGCTGGTATTCTTGTCCTGGCAATCCCACTCAATTCCCTAGACCTCACTGGAGGACCTCGTCCATTTAACAAAACATAGAACAGCAATGACACTTGGGAACAGTGGGAATAAATTATCTAAATGGATAAGTGTGGTGGAAGGAAAAGGTCATTGGTGTTGGGTGTGTAATGGGACAGGGCTGGATCTGTTAAAAGCTGTTGCCTTCAGCGTATTGTGGCCAATGGTGTATGGGATTATTTGAACAAAACTAAAGAACAGCCGGCCGGGTATGAGGATATGATTTTTTTTAAACCTGAGATCAAACAAAAAAATCAATCTCATGTTCCCCCTACAGTAACCTTAGTGAAAATAATACAATCTTTCAATGCCATGCAAATAACACCACTCCTCGTAAGGAGAATTACCTTGTGCCCTTTGGAGGATATTACTTCTCCTTTGCAGGCACCTATGTGACAAATGGTTACAACCGACCCTTCCCGGCCTTAATAGGCCATCATTGGGTTTGTGGGACCAAAGCTTATACTGCGTTACCAGCTAACTGGTCAGATATCTGTTATCCCGCCTAACTCTTCCCACAATTCCGAGTGCTAGGGTCCTTAACATGAGAATGCCTCTGTAATTTCAAGTGAAGAAGAAGGGACTTACCAGATGCCCAATGGTATGTAAATAACATAAGCCCTTTAACCTGGGAAGATGCCATTGGCGGTTCCCTTATCCCACCTGGGGGAGTAATACATCATGCAAAAAGGTTCCTGAGGTTACAAGCAGTAGTTGAAATAATGGCAAATGAAAAAGAAGAGAGTTTAAGAGCCCTGGCCAAAGAAACAGGGACGATCCAACAGATGGCCCTCCAAAACCGTCAGACATTGGATATAGTGCTGGCGGCCAAAGGAGGGACCTGTGCTCTCATTGGAAAAGAATGTTGTTTGTTTATACCTGACAACACTAATGAGGTAACAGATTGCGCTAGCCACTTAGCCCAAATCGCATATCTTCCCCATGAAGAGCTGAGTTGTTTATGGAAGTGGCTAAGTAACCTGTTCAAATTCTCTGGCGTAGGAAACTGGTTGTTTCAGAGAGCTCTGACTATTCTGTTTGCAATCATAATGATTTTTGTATGTTTTCAGTTAATCTCCTGTTGTATCCAGAACTGTGTAAGGTATGCCACCCAGGTGACTGCCCCAAAGCAGAGGGCTAATATGATGATTTTGAATATCGCTGATGAACAAAGAGATAAAGAACGGTTAATATGTGGAACCCAGTAATTGTTGGTCATTGCTTAGCTTGACCAAAAGGATGGGTTGTTAAAGTAGAATGAATTATATTGTAAAAATAGAATGTATTAAAGAAATGCTGTATGTACCTTTACGCAGAAATAAGGAATGTCGAAATACAAGTGTCAGGAAAAGAAACATTAAGGCATAAAGAATGAGTCCACTTAAGCTAATTGTCGAACATTAGCCTGAGATCTGTAAAAGTTAGTAAGGAAATTGAATATGTATGTCTAGCCTCAGGTAAACTTGCCAGTTCTGCTTTCTTTGTTCTCTTTTTAAGTTTGCGCACTTTTTCTCTGTATATGATAAGGTAGTGTGGGTCTTGCATGGTGCTCACATTATCTGAGTGCATTAGCAGAGCGCTGTGCTAATAAACAGAGTAGTCTAACAAATTGTGAGTCCTGAATCTAACTTTGACAATGGTCACTTTGGCTGCTGTGAGATCCCTAGTTTCTCTGTTATTGGGACAGGAGGAATAAAGTGTTGTTACCCTGATTATGTGAATCAAGGACAATGAAACTGTTTTATGACAGAGTGTCTCAGCATCACCTAAGTAGCACTCGCTAGACAAGGGACATGGGTTCCAAAACCCTGTGAATTGAGAGCTGTGCTGTGCTGTGGGGGATAGGTATTTGTACTTGATGGCATGGGTCCCTTTTGAGGGTCTGAAATACCACTTGCACCATCTTCTCTCTCCACTGTTGAATAGCAGAGCTAATTTTGGTTCCATTAAGAGTCTAGTTACAGGCTGCTATGCTGAATTCACTTTGGACCAATGGTGCACCAGCACTGGGGATCCCCTACTATGAGCTGAAATCACTGAGTGCTGTGTTAACTAGTGGGGGAGCCTGAAGATTTATTGCTAAGTGGCTGGTAGAGCAGAGCAGGTTGCTGGATGGTTGGTGCAGCCCACAGAGTGATCAACAGAGTGGAGAAATTTATGGGACAGCTGGAGTGGCTCACAAGACAGCTGGAGAAGTGGAGTGGCTGGTGGAGTGGAGTGTCTTGTGGTGAAGGCTGCAGCAGAACCTCATGGAGAAGTGGGGCAGTCGGCCTCAGAGCATGTAAGGTGCCCCTTAATACCCTGCATGCCCCTTTCTCCCCCTGCTATTTCCACCTAGGCTGAATGGGGATAAGACTCTGCAGATAAGCTTTTGACCTCTGGGGATGCACTGACCAGGGACACAGACTTTTGGGTGATTCTTAGGTTGCTGGACTCAAGAGACTTTTGGGGGGAGTCTTTTGCTCATGGCTTTTGTTATGAATCCTGCTTGTGGTGTTTTCCCAATTTAATGCTGATGTCATTTACCTCATGTTATTAAACATTTTCTGCTACACTCAGACTCCGTGCTTATGAGAGGGGAAGTATTGCCTCTTAGAGGCGCCCAGGGGATGGTATGTAATTGTTCCAGGTCACTGGGTGGGGGATCAATCCAGTTTTGCATTGTGTTATTGAAACTGAACCCCTAGATACTGAACCCGGCCCTTGTTGCTGCCAACTCAGATGGGCAGAAGGGTTACAGATATATGTGCAAAAGTATATTTTATCCAGCTATATGTTTAGTGGTTCCACATCTGAAGAGACTGCTGTGCAATAGTTATTCTACTTAAAGGCTGAAATAACTGTTTCACCTCAAGCAACAGAGAGTCCTGTGGCACCTTTAGGACTAACAGATGTATTGGAGCATAAGCTTTCATGGGTGAATATCCACTTCGTCAGATGTCTGATGGAAAAAATGCTAATGAATAGACCATCAGTATATTGTGTTGAAGCAGGTCGCAGGCTTTATCAAATGCTCTGATGGTCTGTGTATGGTCCACAGGCCATAGGTTGGGCACCCCGATCTACACTGTCCAGCAGTTTGGACCATGGGGGGTGTGAATAGCAATGTGCATCAAGATGCTGCACTGTAACTTACTTGTGTGGATGTTGCAGGTGCAGCCCATAAGGTTCCTAGTTTGCCTTCATGTAATCCTCTTCAAACAGAACTACATTTGTGTGAAGATGGAACCTGCTAGGTCAAGTCCCTGGTATTTACACGAGGGAGTTATAAAGCAGCATTTTAGTCCACCCTGAAGTCTGAACTGCAGGGCAGTATAGATGTAACCTAACATTCCAGCTAGGAAGTGCTGGCAGTAGCCTGCTAAGGCAAGGGGGACCCTGAGAGAGCAGGGCAAAGACAGGAAAAGCTCTCCAGGCAGGGAGGCTTGGGAGCAGGAAGAGAAACGTTTGCTTGTTGGATTTTAATTTGGAACTCTGAGTTTTATTTTTAGTTTATATTTTGTGAATAAACCCAGGCCCCAAGGAGGGGTATTTTGACCTCAGAAAAAGAGTGTGGAGTCTGCATAAGGGGCCCTTATGGGGGAAATAGAGGCAGGTGTTGCAGAGTGACTTCTGGCCATGAGGGGTTGCTCACAATGTGGCTTTCCTTCTTACAGTGAGGAATAAAAAAGTGAAGATTATGAATGAAATTCTGCCCTCAGTAATTCACATGCAGTCCCAGTGAGATTGCACAGATGTAAAGAAGATGTCAAATATGCCTGTTATATTTGCTAAACTGAACTTGAAAATGTGCTTGGTTTTTTTAGGTTAGTCAATATACCAAAGCAAGTGAAATGTATGAACAGAAAATACGAAACCTAATGATCAAGGTGGAATGTATGGAGTCAACCAGTGTTTCTTACATGGAGTTGGACATTAAGTTACTGAAACTGGAAGTCAATTAAATGTAGAGACTGATCACTCAGCAGAAATCCACACTTGTTGGAGCAATGTGATTGTTGAACAACTATACATGGAGGGTTATTCTGCCATTCAGAAACATTCAGTTCTGTTACACCAGTGAAATTTGGGGTGTCTCTACTATTGTAAGTGGAGTTACTCTGGATTTAAATCAGTGTCAATTACAGCAAATCTTGACCTGAAGCATATTAGCATGTTTCTTCATATGTGGCAAAAAATGGCAATTTTTATCATTTGTGTGACTGAAAGCTAAAGTTCTTGGATGCTTCTATATTAAAAAAATATACTGTATGTATTATTATAATATTAATTTATGGGCACCCATGCCTGAAAGTTTCTGTGCTCCAACAAATATGATTAAAAACTTAAGTTATTAGGGTAGTGACCCAATCAATATAAAATCAAGAACCCCTTCCCAATATTTAATATATCAGATTTTCAGATTTGTTATCACTCACACATCTGAGTGAATAATTGCTTTTGATGGTAAGTAAAATATCATTAGTTTCTTCACTGTCTTCTTCAACATTAAATAAGTAGATTATTTATCTGGGCAGGTAAACTTTCAAGACACTTCTGAAAGGGTGAAATCATTTACCAGTAACAGCTAATAATCAAGTAAGCCTTATTGGAGATTTTTGGGTAATCTTTAGCATTATGGTATATGACTGAGTGCTAAAATCACAAACATTTTCTTGTAGTTACACACATTAGCTTGAGACCGAATGTTCATGCTAAAACTTATTCTTGGGAACTTATCCTAAAACTTGTTCTGCGACACCTTTTTTGAAATGATAAATCCAGTCTAGCATGTTTGTGAAATAAAGCTGACTGTAATTTAAAGTCATGCTGAATTTTTATTTCTCTAGATCAAGAATCTGACTCTCATGGTAAATGATATGGAATCATTGGACAAAAACAATATCCTTGCAATCCATCGAGAAATTGTGGCTCTCCAGAATAGATTGAAGGAATGTTAAAAACACGGAAATCAAACCACAAAACCCTCCTATTTTCCACCAGGTAAGCATTCCGGGTATAAATCACATGAGAAGGGATGGGAGAAGTAGGAAGAAGACTGAGTTAAATGAAATGACAATAAATCACAGGTCTTGGAAAATTTGCCAGACATGTACTAACCTCTCAGCAACAGGCTGATATGAAAGATGAGGGCAGGAAACAAACACTTTCATATACTCTTACTGTTTTTCAAGTGGAAAAAGTTGGAAAATCATACAGAAGTATTAAAAGTAATGTTTTGCCCTTCATCCAAACTCTCTGAGTAGTACCACAGTACTAGCAATATTTGAAACAAATCACAGATTTAGAGAAGCAGTAATATCCATTTAATTTTGAAATAAGATTGCTGTGAGTTAAGTTCAGTAATAGATTCAATATGTCAACAGTTAAGAACAAACCATAATTCCAGAGGTAGCAATACGCAATAGAGATAAATGGCAAATGGCTCAAATTGATTTATGGAGTTGGCAGGTTGCAAGCCACTTTGCATCGTCATCTGCATTATCTTTCTTGCACTGCATTACCTGAGGTATGAGCACCTCCAAACATCAGTATATGTGCCAATTACTGAGGCCATGTTCTTAACCATGCCAATTGCCATTTGCAGAGCTACAGCTGCATTGTGTGCTATATCTGGAAATGGGGTCTCAGGTCTCAGTGGTCCCGTTCCTTGTCAGTAAAGCACTTAAACACGTGCTTAAATGCTTGCTGAATCTGAGCCTGGTAGTGTGTTTCAGTGAGGGAGCAAAACTGAGAGCTACACCATCTTCTAGAAGAGCGTCCCCAGACAAGAAAATTGATCAGGGGGAAGTTACAGTAGCACAGAAAGGCTGTAACCTCTGCTCTGGCCAACCAAGCTCCGCCAATGGCTGGTGCTGACCAAGAAGAGGCATGATGTGAGTGGCTGTGGGGGTGGAGGGGAGGCAGCAATTCAACACAGTCTCTCTGCAGCTTCTATCAGCATGGCTCCACAAAAGCCCTGGGAAGAAATGAAATCTGCTTCCCAGCCCCGGCAGTGAGGGCAGTGAGTGAATTCCTTAACCCCACATGCTTTGGCACCAGAGGTCAGGCTGGGGGAGAGAGGTGTGGGAAAAGAGATACAACAGAAGAATTTTAATAAGTCTGCCCATGCATGACCTTGTATCCGTGAAACTTCACAGCTGAATTAAATGTGATTTAGGGATGGTTCTGAACTGCCACCTTCTGACCAGATTGGAGTCTAGAACTTGAAATACCAGGAAAGCTGTTGGGTGCACACATTCAGGGTTCCTGTTTGGCCCTGGCTATAGAGATGTCTCCTCAAGCCCCACTCCTCCCCTTCTCATGACCTCCTCTCAAGCACCCCCTCATGATCTGAGTGGTCCTGCAGCACCCTGCCATCCATCTCTCCCTCCTGCGGGCTCCACAGCAGCACTCACAACAGATCAGTCTTGCCAACCTTTCCAGCTGGGTTTTATTTATTTTCCAAGAGACAAACCAAAAGGAGAAGAAAGGCATAAGGTAATTCTGTTGCTGGCCTTAGTCTCTGCTCTTTGGGTCTTTCCTCCAAGGTTATTGCCAAATTCTCTGTCTCTAGCCTTCCTTGCTGCTCCTTCCTTTCTCTGCAGTTCCTGCAACTCTCTCAGCCACTTCCTCTTCTGCGCTCTGCTGATCAGTAAATGAATCAGCTGATCCTTGTTCAGGTGGGCCTTCTTAGCCATGAGGGTTGGCTGAGCTCTGGCCTCCAGTCCTTACAATGCCAAACCACCCCATGAAGGGGCTATTTACAGGGACAGGCTATAATCAAAAATCTAGTCCTTTTCTACATCACCTCCCTCCTTCTCTGTTTTACCAGTACAGCTAGCACCAATGCCATGCGTGTTTCTTTCTCCTATTCCATTCTTCATGTGTTTACATAGTGCTTCTTCTGCATAGAACATCCTCACCACACAAGTTCCCCAATCCACCACCCTTTCTTTAATAATAATAATAATAATAATAATAATAATAATGCACAATAAATAAATGACTATTCATCAAAAGAAAGAAAGAAATTCCTAGTTCTTACATATCCTGCTTTCTTTATATGTATCAGTCTTCCTTAGATCATAGCGTCTTTGTATTAGGGAGTATCCTTACTTTTTTTGTCTTGTAAAGCACACACTATTGACACTGAACAGATAAATAATAGATACATACCAAAAACAAACAAACAAACAAAAAAACCCTTTGTGGTAAAGATTGTTCTCATCAGTAAAGAAAGCTATAAAAATTAGGAAATGCACAAAGGACTAAAAGACTGCAAAATGAAGCATTCTCAAGTTAGAAAATATCAGAATGAGCATTGTCAGTGCAACATTAACCCTTCAACAAATGAGGCAGAGATCCTACAGGCAACAGACTCCTTCAATGCACAGCCCCAGAGAAGCAAACCCTGTGCACTGACTAAGGAAGGGGTCCTGGGGAAAAAAAATGGGATCATGTAATTAAAGTCTGCATCATCCTGCAAATGCACAAGAGTATTGAATTAAGGATGCCAGGGCAACACTTATTTGGACATTTGCTAACCTGAGAATGCTTAACTTTGTAACCTTTTAATCCTTTTTAAAAACTTTGGCTTTGTATTTCATAATTCTTTTTAATTTGACATATTATGAGGTTTGGACTGCCCGGATGCTTCATCTGTACTCTTGTGCTGTTTTGTATTGTTAAAGATCTCAAAGCAACT